>CM076571.1:468961556-469561556 GCA_034641835.2 Pinus albicaulis
ACCAAGAGACAGTTTTCAAAATGATCCAAAACAAGCAATGTAATTTATGCTTGGAGCAAAAGGGCGAAGAACCAATCAAGAAAACGAAATGACTCTGCAACCAAGGCAATCACTCAAAGGATCAGGAAAATTGAGTGCAATCAAGCCACAAATGGACTGACAACAATCAAACCGACTCGATTTTCAAATAGAAGGCTCAGTGCACAAGGACACCTAAAACCCTAAGGCCTCACCTAACACTGATAGGAAGATCAAAAAACAACTGAGAAAAGCAAGTCGAAAACAATTAAAACAATCCCAAAGGAAAAATCATGCATAGAAAATAACCCAGAAGCAAGCATAACCGACCAAAAGACTCATCAAGGAGGTCAAACCAATTCCTACAAGGGTTGGCGTGACTGTATGGCTATAATCCGTGCCATACGAAAGATGGCTGACTTGCAAAAAAGAGCTTAACTGCGCCAATTGGCGCAAATGTTCAAAGAAAAACCACGCCAAGCCAGGTAACTATGGGAAAAAGAGGAAAAACCAAAACCTAATGAGCAGAGGTCAATCTTGACACTCTGGAGCTGAATAGGGGATGAGAACTAAATAAGGAAACCAGAAAAAATAGATAACTAAAGCAAGAATTGAAACTGACCCAACAAACATGAAACGACAAACTTGCACCACTCCCCATGGAGTCGCCAATTTGTTATACAGATAAATCCTCCCTATGGACAGAAACGATCCCTCTAGCCCTAGAGTGGGTCTAGAAACAAAGAGACACACTAAAGTGTTACTTCCTGATTATTGAATGAACAAGGGAAACGGTAGATCAACCTACCTGGAATCCAACACTATCGTTGTTGTTGTTGTGGTGGTGGCCTCTCGCTCCTGCTTCGGCAGGTCACAATCCGTTCGCCATTATGCTTGGATACCTGCACAAAAAATAAGGAAACAAGAACAGCATACAAGATGACAACATTCCATTCATAACTATTAACCAGTCAAAGAGGGTTAAACATATTGCGTTAAACAAACATTATAACACAATAGTGGAACCAAATAGTAGTCATGTATATAAATGAATAGAAGAAAGAAAGTTACAACCCGATGCTTTGACATCGCGGTCTCCTCCCAGCGGGGGTTCAGGCGACGCACGTCTCAGATGCTCGTCAGGGAATTCGGATGGGGTGAAAGCATGGACTCAATCTCTCCTCAACGTAATTCCTTCTATCTATCTTCTCTAGTCATTCAGCTATAGTATCAGTTCTCCAAGTTCATCTAGCTTGTTCTAAGAGAGATAACTTCTTTTATAGAGGAAAAGGAGGAGGTTGGGATCCCTACAAAGGTGGGAGAGAGTCCTAACCTTTAGGAGAGTTCCAAGGGAGGTGGAAACTACTAACTAAAGGAAGGAGTTAGTGGTTGTTTCAGTTCAACCACTCCCAATGACTCATCCTCGAGGTGGTTGGAATAGAACCTCCGCCTCTTAAAAAAAATTCCATAAACAGCTCGGCATAGGTGCTTAGCTCGGACAGGAGGCACCCAAGCTGAGTGGGCTCGAGTGTTAATTTTTCCAGCTTGTGCAGGGAGTGTAATCTATCTGCTACGCTGAGGAAAAAAAGCAAGGTTTTTACAATCTCGTCGTGGGAATTGTCAACAAGAGGAATGTTACTTCGTGCAAAGGAATGCAATGATGGTTTTGCAAAAGTGCATGACCTTTTGGCTTATTGGTCATAGAAATGACCCTCCAATGGGCGAGATGGGGATTGCAGGGACAGTGAAAAAATGTTGTGTAATATCAGGGCATAATAATAACAATATTGGGGTTACGGGGAGAATATTTTATAGGTCTCTGCTTAATTAATTCATCAAGCCCTATGTTTTCTAGAGTTTGATAGTTATACCACTTTCATGGATGATTTTCTTTAGCCACTTATGAATACCTTTCTAAGGAGAATAATAATAAGTTATTTGAAATCATTTCCCCCTCAAATCTACTCTTTGTTCAACAGTTACCGAGTTTCCAAGAACACTATTTTCTGAAACCGCTAAAAAAATTATTTTGGTTATTATGGGAATATTGGGGAAGGATGATACAAAGTTCATCAATTGTCAAGATTTTGGGTTTTTCCATCTAATGATATGACCATATACTGTATTAGAGATTCCATCTTACTGGGCGTACTCCATCAACCTTCAATTCTAGAATTTTAGCATCACATGATGCTTCATATTTCAATATTTTTTTGTCTATTTTTTTCCTATGCACCCATGTTGATCAATTTATTGATGTGGGGTTCAATATTTCCAATCCTAATAAATAGAAACAATTTGTAATTAATTGGACTAACATTGTTAGAATGAGAGAGAATAATGAAGGATTTTCCTACTATATAATTCTTTTATGTCAATTGTATATAAGATCATAAATGGTTAGCCTACTCCCAGAATCCTTCCACATGTTAAGACCTTTTTGTAGTTGAGTAGAGATTTTAGAATAGGTGCTAGGTACATCTTGGAGGATTTTTTACAAATAAGTTTATATGGTATAGAAATTCCACCCTACAAGCTATGTGTATTGCAGCAATGGGAATTTTTGCTTTGGAATTTATAAGAAAAATCCTAAATGTGGACTAGATTCATTTTGTTCCATCTCAGAAGGGTTTACTGTTTAAATTAAATAGAATAGTGGGCCCTTTTATTGTGAATAATAGGCATGTTGCAGAAGAATTTGAAAATATGATGCAATAATTGGATTTTGGACAAGGATAAAAATGGAATTGTGATCCTCATCAAGTAATTTCTAAAATAAGAACGGAAATAACTTGCTCTCCCTATAGCCATGAAGAAAAACTAGAGTTGGAAAAGTTGGAAAATCTTGGTATAGAGGATTCACAATAGAAGATACATGTGGAAACTCCTCTTCCTAAGGAAAACGGATTGAAGAGGAATGCCCCTGAACTCATGGACATTGATACTAAAGGCTTACATTATAGCAAGCAATATAAGGTTCAAGGAGGAGAAATTTATGCTTCACCATTGATTGAAAATCCCTTAAGAGAATTAGGATTATAAGTACAATTGGAAGAAACAATATGTTCACCTTCATCCTCAATTCCTACTGAAGAGGAGGTTTCCTCCCTCAATGCTTTTCCGAAATATTTCCAGCAAATTGAGGAGAGAAATTTAAAAGTAACGGGAATTAGAAATTATGGTGTAGATATGAAACTTCTCATGAAATTTACTAAATCATAAGACTCAAAGCTACTCTATTGCTCTATCGAATTCAATTCACAATCTAGAACACATATCATTAAAATGCATCAAGAAATAACACAATTACATGGAGATTTATCTAGGGGAAAGAAATTTCTCAAAAACCCTTCAAAATTGTGTTCATTAATCAAGTGAGTAAGAGAAGTTATTACAATTTTTAGTTGAATGCAAAATCTCAACCTATATAAGCAATTCTATTCTCTCCTATTGAATGAATGATCTGGCTAGTGCTTAACCAATTCAGCACATCACACTAGCACACCTGGTCCAGGTGGATATTGGTTGCCACCCACCTATTCCATTTGGGCCCCCACCATCGGTTCTTTCTATTTTTCTCTTTCAGCACAACTTACTATTCTTAGCAAGTTTTCAAGTCTTGAACTTCAAGAGCCATTTTGAGGCCCTAATGATCCAGGTGGATATTGGTGGCCACTCGCCTACTCCATTTGAACCCCGCCATCAGTTCTTTCAGTTGTTCAGCTTCAGCACAACTTACTATTTTTAGCAATTTTTCGGGTCCTGAACTTCTAGAGTCGTTTTGAGGCCCTAAATGACACTTTTTGGGAAAATTGAGAGCAACATGGGTCTAGTCCTTGGATATATATTTCTAACAAGGTATTGAGCGCATCAAACAGAGATCGTATGCCAAAGTTACGTCCCCTAAAAGATTGATGTACCAATTTACCAAAACAGGGGCCACAGTTTTGGCGCTTCATCTCCTAGGGTTAGTTTTTTGGATGTTTTGGGTTTTTCATTGTTTCTCAACAATAAATAGGCCTTCGATCCTCATTGTAACACATTCCAAAGGCCTGTAGTTGCCACATCTCTTCTCATAGATACGCTGCCAGTGCCCTGGCTATTTTATTTCTATTATGTCTATAAGCATATTTCTGTTATTTGATATTAATGAAATGAAATATTATTTCCACTGCATCTCTTTGTTTATGTTTATTTCTGTGTATTATTGTGTTCTTGCATGAATCTGGATCAGTCGTATCAGAGCGGTCTTCTCTCTCTGTTTTTCTTTACATGTCCCCAACGAGGTCAGGTTATAAGGAGTTAGGGCTTGATCTAGTTGAACCCTTGCAAGATCAGCCTTGCAAACCCCGATGACCTCCCATGGCGGAAGAAAATAAAGATGACGGAGTAGGAGATCCTATCAAAATATTGCTAGAGGAGGCCCTCAAGAAACAAAGGAACACAATGATGGATAACTTTTCCCAGATCCTTCAATAGTTGCCCACCGGCGGCACATCTTCATCCAGCAGCCACTCTGGAGGCGCCTCTCCTTTCAAGTTACAAGTCAAATTTGACATTCTTTTATTTGAAGGCCAGATAGATGTAGACGATGTAGATAGATGGTTGAATTTTTTGGAAGGGTATTTCTTGGTCCATGATTTCTCTGAGAGAGAAAATATTTTTTTTCACTCCTCAAAGCCACCCCCCATGTCAAAGACTGGTGGAAAACCTACTATGAGCAAAAGGAAGAGAAGGAACCCTCTATGTTCTCAGCCGCACCCACTTGGAATTCATTCCGAGACGACATCAAGGAACAATATTACCCTGTGGGGAGCTATGAAGACAAGTACATCTAATGGACCACGTTGCGACAGTAAAGGGATCAAGATGTGCACAAATTGACGAATATGTTCAATACCCTGGACACAAAGTTGGGTATTAAATATTCAGAGAGACATTTGGTGCTCAAGTACCGCAGTTGTTAGGTCCCTATATTACTAGTATAGTCCCTTATTGTTGTTAGTGTAACCCCCTTATTGTTATTATTGTACCCTTGTAACCCGCATATTGTTATTATTGTGCCCTTAAATTATTATTGTTAGGTCGGCTAGGATTACATTGTGGCCCCATGGACTCCTATATATAGAAAGGAGGTTTTGTAATTTGAATCATCCAAGAATTTTTCATTCATGTAATGTATTGGAGGATTCCCCCTGGAAGTGGCTTATTTATAAGGAATTGATATCTCTTTTCTTCTCTTTTTGGAGCTGCTTTCACAACATTTGGTATCAAAGCTTTAAGATTCTAGGGTTTCGCTGCTACAAACAGGTCATCGTGGAATTTTCACTATAACGTTTTTGCTACGAAGGTTCAGAATCTGAAATTTTTAGAGTGTGAAGCCAAAATATTGAGGAACATCTTTGCAAAATTTTAGATTTTGTCTTGCAATATTTTCGTAGGATATGATTTGTGCAAGTTAGGTCATTTTGCGTGCTCGAATTTAACCTAAACAGTCATCGTGGTATTTTCGTAATAACTTGTTTTCTACGAAGGTTCGAAGCTGAAATTTTTAGAGTGTGAAGCTGACCAAGAACATCTTCACAAAATTTCGATATTGGTGCGCAATATTTTCGGAGATATGATCTCGTGGAAGTTAGGGATTTTTGAGGCTTCTGAATTTCATCTCAAAGAGGTGATCGTGGGAAAATCTTCATAGCTCTCTCTCTGAGCATCAGATTGGAATGATGTGAAAATTAGTCACAAGTGCACGGACTTTAGTTTTTATTCTATCAATTTTAGAGCCAAAGGAGGAAACAATGACACGTGGCAAGTCGTACAAGTTCGCTCTACTAAACCAGTCAAAAATTGGGTCATTGTGGGAGATTGGACATAGCTTTGCCTTGAAGAATCCAAATCAGATTAGACCTGTGGAATTTGAAAGAAGCTTCAGAGGGCTACTACAGGGCTGAATTTCAGATATTGAGGATCCGCAATTATAGAGATCATTCAATTTCAATATCGAGCTCCTCAAAAGCAAGTAAAAGGTGTGTTTTTTTTTTTTTTTCCGAATTGCATAAGTCTTGTTTGAAGAATCAAGTTGAATTGATTCCAAGGGCATATTGTAGAATAGATATCAGTATTGGATTCTAAAATGGCCCCTAAAAAGAATTCAACACCCATTAAGCCTTTAGAAATCTCTACTATGACTCATGAAGATGAAGAATGGCAACATGACATATCAAAATTACAAGAGCAAGTGCAACAAATTTTTCTCTCGCAAAGAGCAACAAAAAATGACATGGAAGTTTTGAAGAAAGGCGTGAAACTAAGATGGATGGTTTGAAGAAAGGCATGGAATCTAAGGTGGATGGTTTGAATAATGGGATGGAATCTAAGATAGATGGCATGGAAGCTGGCATGGAATCTAAGATGGATGACATGGAAGCTAAGATCGATTCCGTAGTTGTCGAGTTCTTGTTTCCATGACCGCTTCTGGTTCCAATATGATTTTTCCTTCCTCATCAAGTTCCGGCAATATTGTTTGAACTGGAAGATTTTCTCCTATAACCTTCTTTAAGCATGAAACATGGAAAACTGGATGTACTCGCGAAGAAGTAGGAAGCTCCATTTTGTATGCCATAGTACCAATCTTTTGCAACACCTTGTAAGGACCATAGTACTTTGGCGATAATTTATTATTATTGTGCCCTTAAATTATTGTTGTTAGGTCGGCTAGGATTACATTGTGGCCCCACTAAGATTACACTGTGGCCCCATGGACTCCTATATATAGAAAGTAGGTTTTGTAATTTGTATCATCCAAGAATTGTTCATTCATGTAAAGTATTGAGTGTTGCCCCCCTCGAATTGGCTTATTTCTAAGGCGTTGATATCTCTTTCTTTTCCTTTTTGGAGTTGGTTTCACAATGAAGCAGCTTGCTCGTATAGATGCATTTAGGAGTAAATGGATTTCTTGAGGATGCTCTCACTTGGCACGACATATCGCTATGCCGCCAAGATCGAGCAAAACATTAAGCAGAAGAAGACTTTTGGATCCACGAATTCGAAGCCAGGGAAAGGCGCCCAACTACGTGTCAAGGGGAAAGGCCAATGAGAGGCGACTCATAAAAACACCAAAAATCTAAAGATGACACAGGGAAGTGGTGTGAATTTCATAACAGCCCCACTCATAGCACAAATGAGTGTCGGGCCAAACAGTCGTTAGTGGCCGAACTAAAGGCACCCGAATCAGATACATGTTCTAATATTGAGTCAAAACCAGAGAAGAGCAATGAAAAAGGGAAGAAAATCATTAATGTGGATCCCAATGCCATTTTTTCCACCACCAAGATCCAGGGGGATGATCCTGAGGATCCAGAGAAGGGGGAGCGCCTCTTCCATTCACAGATGTGGGTGAAGGATTCTCCACTGCAATTCCTTGTCAATAGCAGAAGCCAAAAGAACCTCATTTTAGCAGAGATCGTGAAGTGGCTCAGTCTACTAACCATATCACACCCATAGCCGTATACATTTGGGTGGCTTCACGAAGGAAGAGATCGTCGCGTCTGCTAGTAGTGTCGCCTTCCGTACAGCATCAAGCCATTCATGAATTAGGTACTATGTGATGTTGCTCCTCTTGATGTGTCTGATGTATTATTGGGCCAAACATATTTGTGGAGGAAACATGTTGTGTATGAGTCTAGGCCTTGTGATGTTATCATTACTTTGGGAAATAACTTGTATAGGATACCGAAGGTAGTACCACCTCCTGCCATCTCTTTGACTATTGCAAAATAACGCAGTAATATTGTTTCCCAAACCAGGAAATTTATTTGCATCACCATCCGCCCACAAGGAAAGAATAATATTGTGGCCACATCCTCAAAATAGGGCTCCCCTACATGGCAGCAGCAGATGGAAAAAGGCATGGAGGAATACGAGGGCATTTTCTCCTCATCCACAGAGTTTCCTCTACACTATCAGGTCAAGCACTCCATTGATTTGACCCCAGGCATACCGCTACCTGGTATTTCCATACCCTATGTGACCACACAGACAGAATCCACACATGTATTGTCTGAGGCTGATAAAGTAATCAAATTTACTGAACGCATCCAGCGTGTCTACCTACGGTTCCATGACATCTTCGACAAATCCAATACCCAGTTCAGCAAAATTTTCCTCATCTCATGGAGGATATCAATGCAATGGGGACCATTGCTTCCTAATGGGGGAGGAATGATCCAGGTGGATATTGGTGGCCACCCACCTATTCCATTTGGGCCCCCACCATCGGTTCTTTCTATTTTTCACTTTCAGCACAACTTACTATTTTTAGTAGGTTTTCGGGTCTTGAACTTCCAGAGCCATTTTGATGCCCTAATGATATAGGTGGATATTGGTGGCCACCCACCTATTCTGTTTGAACCCCCACCACCATTTCTTTCATTTTTTCAGTTTCAGCACAACTTACTATTTTTAGCAGTTTTTCGGGTCCTGAACTTCCAAAGCTGTTTTGAGGCCCTAAACGACACTTTTTGGGAAAACTAAGAACAACATGGGTCCATAAATTGATGTTGCTCACTCAAAAGTTGTATTCCTTGGACATATCTTTCTAACGAGGTATTAAGTGCGTCAAACGAAGATCATATGCCAAAGTTATGTCCCCGGGAAGATTGATGTACCAATTTACCCAAATGGGGCCCACTATTTTGGCGCTTCATCTCCTAGGTTTAGGTTTTTGGATGTTTAGGGTTTTTCATTATTTCTCAAAAATAAATAGGCCTTTGAGCTTCATTGTAACATAGTTCAGAGGCCTATAGCTGCCACATCTCTTCTCATAGATATGCTACCAGTGCCCTAGCTAGTTTATTTCCATTATGTCTGTAAGCATATTTCTGTTATTTGATATTAATGAAATGAAATATTATTTCCATTGCATCTATGTGTTTATGTTTATTTCTATGTATTATTGTGTTCCTACATATATATGGATCAACACCACACCCCTATTTCCTTACATTGTTCCTTCGAGATTTATTCCCCTATTAATTAGGAAGTTCCTCAATTGGATTGCACAATTCCCAAGTATGGTCCACCTAACCTCATGCATAACTTGTACACTCAACTAGTTTACAATTGTTGGTTAACTGCCTTGGAAACTCCATCACAACTGTGAAACTTGTATTCTTTGCATGCATGAGCTAATTATTAGCTAATTTATTAGTTAGCTAGATGATCTCTGAGTTATACTGACGTCCTACTACTCAATTGACCACCAAATAGTCCAATTAACAATTAAGACTAGTTTAGCTTATTACAATTGAAATTAACTCAACCTAGGTTCCTAAAATAGGAATCACAACACAAATGAATTTCATGCCTCTAACTCGAATTAACTGACTTAGCTGAGTGAAAAGTTCCATGTCACCTCAATTAACTACTCCAAGATGTCTACCGATGTGGAATTTCGAATTTCCTCATTTTAATTAAGAAAAAATCTAATTAATAGTTTCTTCTTGCATTTTTCAACACTCCCTCTCAGCGAGAAATTGATTATCAACCACCCCTATCATGCACCTATGGAATTTACTACATGAAAGAACTCTCATTGTTGTTGTTGGTATTGCAACATCTACAACTGAGAAGTATCCACACACAAAAAAAATGAATCAATTTACAACTGTCTACTGGGAAAATTGTGTTGTTGTTGACTCTGTTACTAATCCTACTACTCTACTATCAACAACCCTCTACAATCCTCAATATCTGAATGAAATACATCTCATTGCCATTTAATATTGTGGGCCCATGTAGCAAGGGTAATGATCAATGAGGAGAACACTTCAATGGACCCTGCCCAAATTTCCGTACTCTTAGAACTAAGGCTTCCCATCGCCCCACCTCACACATATAGGTATAGTTGCATGTACTCCCTCTTCCCATTTAGCTAGAATTTTCCCCCTACTAGAGGTCTCTTCTTGAGTGGATGTCTCCACTCTACCTCTGGGTTTCTTCTCCACTTGTGGTTGCTCGACAACTTCTTGAGGCTCCATTTTGAGAGGTAAATTATGCTCCCTCTCAACCATGATGTCTCTAAGCCTTTCCTTGCTCCTCAAGGATTTTCATGAATCTTCTACCTCAAATGCATATAGTTTCTTGACTCGAGCACTGATCTACTTCACCTGTCCCATGGCTATGTGTCTCGGTATTACTTTCCATTTGTTAAATATCACATCGTAACCACGATATTCCAACACTACTACTGAGATGAAATTTTTCTTTAGGCTTGGAATGAACATGACATCCTTGAGTCTGAGAGGGGAGCCTAAATCCCTATGAAAGGTGACTGTACCAATCTCGATCACATTGTACCTTATGTCATCTCCAACTCAATGTTCATCTGGAGATCTTTCTCCTCCAAGTCACTAAAAAACCCTCTATTCCCTGCCATGTGGAAAGAGGCACCACTGTCCAAGCACCACATGCCCCTCATCATTGTGCTCACCATGCATGTGATAATGGTGAAGTCAAGCTTGAATTGTGAAGCCAAAGCTTAACCTGTTTCTACTACTACAAGATCCCTTGATAGAATTTTTGTGTGGAAACTTAGTAACATAGTGTCTGAATTCATGACAATCGAAGCATTTAATTTTGGACAATTCTTTCTTCTTTCCCTCTTGGCTAGAATCAACCTCACCTTGGGACTTCTTTCCCATGACCTTCATTCCTTTTCCCACTACAAAAAAGTCCTCTTCATCTGCTACCTTGGATGAAGAACCATCTCTGGTAATCTGCCTTATTTCATCCTCTACCAACTCAGACCATAGGCATTCCCAGTTTGGTAGGTTCTCCCTCTCATTCACCAAATCTTGGTAGATATGCCAGATATTTGGAAGTCCTAGAAGGGCTAGGATTACCAAATCATATTCTATGACAGTAACACCAACTCCACCAATTTCATCACGACATTATGTGAACCTAATCAAATTTTGTTGAATAGATTCATTCTTATGCATCTTGATATTTCAAATTTTATCCTTGAGCACCAACTTCCTGTGGTCACTACTATTCTGGAACAAATATGTTAGTTTTTGATACATTGCTACACACTTCCTCCATTCTGCTAGATCCTTGACATCAACTGATCCTAGTTTTGGAATTTCAATCTTGAAAAATTCCTTCAAACCATTGTCTTCCATCACTGCCTCCATGTGTTCCTTCCAAGAAACAAAGTTTGAGTTGCCGTCAAGGGCATACTCAAGTCTTAGTCCATAGAAAGCATCCTTCTAGCTCTAAAGAATTGATCCTGTAAATTTGATCCTGCTGCAATAACAACTTCAATTTTTTTTCTTTACTATGAATCCTAATCTGATACAATGTAGAAATTATGGTGTAGATCTGAAAGTGCTCATGTAATTTACTAAATCATAAGAGTCAAATATAATCTACTATCAGAATTCAATTCACAATCTAGAACACATATCATAAACATGCATCAAGAAATAACACACATACAAAGAGATTTATCTATGGGAAATAAAATTATCAAAACCACTTCAACCTTGTTTTCATTAATCAAGTGAGTAAGAAAAGCTATTACAATTGTCATCTCAATGCCAAAGTTCAACCTACAAAATCAATTCTATTCTATCCTACTGAATGACTGATCTAGCTAGTACTTAACCAATTCAACACACCACACCAGAACACCACACCTTTACTTCCTTGTGTTTTTCCTTGAGTAATTAGGCCCCTATTAATTATTAAATTTTTCAATTGGATTTTTTAATTCCCAAGGATGGTCCACTTGACCTCATACAACACTTGTACACTCAACTAGTTTACAATTTCTAGTTAACTACCTTGGAAACTCCACCACAACTGGGAAACTCATATTATTTGGAGGCATGAGATTATTATTAGTTGATTGATAAGTTAACTAGATGATATCTGAGGTAGAATGATGTCCTACTACTCGACTAACCACCAACTAGTTAAATTAACAGTTAGAACTAGTTTAACTAATTACAACTGAAATTAACTCAACCTAGGATCCTAAAATTTAGGAAGCATTGCACAAAACTAAACTTCATGCCTTTAACTCGAATTAAATGATTTAACTGAGTTACAATTTCCTCAATTTAATTAAGGAAAATTCAAATTAAGAATTTCTTGATGCATTTTTCAACACTCCCTCTCAGCAAGAAATTAATTTTCAACCAGCCCTATAATGCACCTATGTAATGTACTGAATGAAACACCTCTCATTGTTGCTGCTACTATTGCAACATCTGCAAATGAGAAGTATCCAAAAAAAATGAATCAATTTGCAATTGTCTACTAGGAAAACTATGTTGTTGTTGACTCTGCTACTAAGCCTACTGCTCTACTGTCAACACTCCTCTGCACTCCTCAATATCTAACGGAAATTAATCCTCTTGCTACTGAATAATGTGGGCCCTTTTAGAAAGGGTAATGCTCAATGAGGAGAAAACCTCAATGGACCCTACCCAATTTTTTTCACTCCTGGAACCAGGGGTTCACATTGCCCCACCTCACACCTGGAGGTATAGTTGCATGTGTTAGAAATTATATATTACAGAGAAATGGAACACATAAAATATGTGGAAACAAAAACATAGAAAACATATAAAACAAGAGAGATACAGATATACATGGTTCACCCAATTTGGGCTACGTCCACCGTGAACAGCCATTTCTTCCTTTATATTATCTAGCAAGATGAAGAGACACAACCTACAACAAATCCACTGTAATATCCTCTACTCTCTCTCATAGTCCCCCTTTTTGTTTCTCGCTCATAATACACATACCATACATGACCGCAATACAATACCCTCATACAAAATGAGGGGTTTCCTTCTAGGGCAAAAAAACCCCAAATTAAACATGAATTTTACTGTCAGATCCCCCCCTTGACCCCCCTCGTGTTGAAAATTCAACAAGAAAGGTTTGTCTAATTTATTTTTTCCCTTAATTAAATTGGACGATAAATTGTAATCTTATCTCATAATCACTTGTAATAGTTAACTGAGTGTGATAAACTCAATTAGCTCATGGAATTCGAGTTGAGGGTGGTTGGTGAGGCATGCAGAGTGATTCTATTTGTTTTTTAGTCCAAGTTGCAGTTAGTGCATTAGTTTAATGCATGAGAAATTAGTTAACTCAATTAATTGAGTTAAAATTAGTTTAACTAGTTGTAACTAATTTTTGCACTAGTGAGAAGTCAAGTGAATAAAATCAGATTTAATTCACATGCAGTGACCTGTCAAGTAACTGATTATTTACTATTAATAGCTGCATGCATGTCAGTTCTGATGAAGACCTAGTTGAGACAGAGGTTAAAGGGATGTTAAATATCAGTTGTATTATTAGCAAACTACCCACATGCAGTAATACACCCATAGGATTACCCATAAGCATTGCACAGTTTTGGAAGGCTGAAATTCCTAAAGAATAGGGATTTCATTCCACATGAATTGTGCAAGGCAGGCAGGCTAAACAGAGGCAGGAAATTGGCTAAGTGTTGGTCGATTTTTTTCAGATCAGTGTGAGACAGTTAGCAAAGTGCAACAAACTCTTGTGAGAAGAGTGCATTGTAATTTTTTCATGATTCCTTGGTTGAATATATAATAGAAGATAGAGGGGTTTTGAGAAGTAAGTTTTCCTCGAGAAAAGTATTTGTGTTGTAGATTTATTTGCTTCTTTCTTTTACTTGGTGTGATTGTGCGATCATTTTATATTCCATAATTAATTTGTAGAAGGATTCAGTATCTTGCTTTAGAATATCGCATGATCAGATTGAATCCATTGGTATACATATTATTTTTATAATTTCTACATGGTATCATAACGCAGGAAATCACTATAGTAGAGAAGGAACTGATTTTGTGCTGAACAACATTCGAATTTGCAAAATTATTCTTTGGTGTGACAGGCAGATCAAGATTGCTTTCAATGGCTTAAGATTGGAATATGCACTCGAGGGAAGTTCTAATTATATTGCATAGAAATATAGAATGGATGTAGTTCTGGAGGACAACGGGTTGAAAGAATTCATTGATAATGATATTCCTAAACCCCAATAGCAGATGCCGCTCTTCTTTATGCTTGGCAAAAGAAGGTTGTAAAGGCGAGGAGGATCATATTAGAGGGAGTTCGAGATTACATTATCTCGAGTGTCCATGACAAAGTGACTCCATATGAAATGTGGAAGGCTTTAATAGATTTGTTTCAGAGTAGCAGTGACGACAAAAAATTGGCACTGAAGGACAAGCTTAGGAAAATAAAAATGGATAAAGGCGACAATATTCCAAAATATTTGACCAAATTCATCCAATGTCAATATGAGCTTGGGAGTCTCGGGATTACTGTAGCGGATGATGAATTTTTGAGACTAGCTCTTCTAGGCCTTCCCAAGAGTTTCCATAGTTATCGGGACTCTATTAATGGGAGGGAGAAGCTACCAAATTGGGAGCGACTTTGGTTGGATTTGGTATAAGAAGAATTCAGGAGGAATACCAGAGATGGATCCTCATCCAAGGTAGATGTTGAGCAAAAGTACACCTTGGCTGGTAAGGCAAAGAAGGGGAAAGGAAAGAAATCTTATTCCAAATCTGAGACCGGCAAAGGAGGCAAGAAGCATGACATGTCCAGAGTGAAATGTTTTCACTGTCATGAGCATGGACATTATGCCACTAATTTTCCACAGAAGAAGAACAACAACAAGAAGGCTTCAGGATCTGCAATGCGTGAGGCTTTGGCTTCGCAATTTAAGTTGGACTTCTGTTGTAGCCGCTACAACACCCTCCAAAATTTTGCCCCTTTTAAATTTTTGAGCCCCTGACCTTTTGAAAAATAGAGTCAAGCTTAAGTTCACCCTTTCAAAATCTCAAGTCGCTAAGTCGCAGAATTGGTCAACTCATTTAATTTGCAACCCTCCGACCTTGCGACCCCTCAGGTTGCAAGGTCGCAAGGTCGCATATCATCCCAAATCCAAACAATTGCGACCTTGCGATCCTGCGACCCCCCAGGTCATAAGGTCGCAGAGTCACGAGGTCACATACCTCATCAACTCAACTCATTTTCGACCTTGCGACCCTCATTTATTGTCCACACATGCGACCCCTTTATATATAGAAGGGTCGCATAGTTCGCATTCGGCCTTCACGACGGAGAAAGAAAACGCCTCTGACAAGCTAGCTGGAGCGCGTTTTTCCTAGGTAAGTTGCCTAATCATCCTTCTGTTTCCTTTTTTGACTGATTTTTGCCCCCATTTCCCTCATCTTAGCCTATTTTAAACTCAATATAGCTTATGTTTAAACCTCCCATAAATCCTGTTGCTATAGCTTGCCCCTCCCCATACCTTGACTTCCATGTGTACCTCCTCTGGAAGCCTCCCTTGCATCAGTCTATTCAAGTTCCCTTTCCAGCCTTGTCCAATGAGGAACTTCATGCATCTTTTCCTCTTGATGTGTCACCTTACCTCCCTTTTTGTGATTAAAATCAAGATGAAGGTCTTTGTCGCCGCGTAAAATTTCTGCCAAGCCCTACAGCGACCTGCGACTCTGCGACCTCGTGACCTCGGTTTCTAAGTCGCAGGGTCGCTAAGTCGCATATCCGTGAAAGTTTTAAGTGACACAACTTCGCGACCCAGCGACCTCGCGACCTAGTCGCAAGTCACCAATTCATCAGGTCACTTTTCTGTGAAAGTTTAAACTAACGCGACCTAGCAACCTAGTGACCCAGTCACAAGGTCGCTAGGTCGCAGGTTCATCCTTTTCCTTGACAGTAGTTGAGCAGAGGTAGGAGCATCCCAAGTATTTATAAATATGACATCTATCTTATCATGGGATTGTTTTATGAACATGCCAGGGAACCTTGAAGCAGAGCTAGAGTGCATATCCATCTCATCGGACTCAAGTGATATGGGGCCTTTGGCAGTTCGCAAAAGGAACCAAAGCCCTGAGATAGAAATATCGGAGGATGAAATACCTCTTTCTCTTCCCCCTATCTATGGGGACACTGCCTGCACATTCGGCAAAGGGGACAGTATGAGTTGGTATAAGGTGTACCAAGAATTCACAAAGCCTAAATTTCCAGAGGACCTCCCATACCGGCATTTGTATGTTCAGGTTAAAATATCCAAGCTCTACTACGTGGGTGCCCATCCGCCTATATTCCCATGTGCAGAGCTGATCGAGTTGATCCTATAGAAGGTTGACCCCAAGATCTGGGTTATTCAAGATCATGGTGGGAAATCATTCGCAAACCTAAAGGGACAAGATGCAGAATTCTATTATGCACTTCCCGCCCGAGAACATACCTTCACCATGGAGTGGGCCACCACTCATGCAGTTCCCATACTTGAGACCTTAAGGGGATGGTGGGAGGACCCTGAAAAGTTCAGGCTCAAGAAGGACCAGGAATATCAGACAATGAGGAAGCTTCTCCCCCGAATGAGGATATGGGTTCCACTGCCCTTGCTTTCGAGGTCATCTGCGGGGAAATCCCCCCTTCTACAACTGAAATAAACCTAGCTGACAACCCTAAATCCAAACCCCCTCGACACTATGGCTTGAGAAGAAAAGGCCTGGTCCCTTAGCAGTCCTTTGAGGAAAAAAAAAAATATTTCTTAAGGAAAATCCTGCCACCAAACACAAAAAACCAAACCAAGACTCCTGATAAATCTAGCCCAACCAATCCCCAAGAAATCCCAAAGACTAAACCCTCATCAATCTCTCCGAAATTCGTTGTCGAACTTATCCCCAACACAGACTCTGGTATAACATTATTGAGGATATGAAGAAGACTAGGGCCAATATTTCTCTCTATGAACTTGCTCACATTGTTAACCAACAAGATATTATCCTCAAAGCATTGTCCAACCTACCGGCAACCAAACCTGTGAGTACCAAATCTGCCCAAGCTGCTGCTAATCCCCATTCTATCGTGAATGTCGTGAACGCAAACTCCAGGGGATCCACACCACCTTTCCTTCTATCCTTCGATATTTTCAACTTCAACGTCCATAATTGCCTCGTCGATTCTGGTGCATCTATGAATGTTATGCCCTTGTCTGTATGCAAGAAGTTAAACATCCACCCTAAGAAAAATGATGCTAGGATCATTCAACTCGATAGATCTCAAGTTCCTGCGGTAGGTGAATTAAATAATGTCATTATACGCTTATCCTTTGATTCTAGGGTGCATCAGTGCATTTACATAGTAATCGTGGATATCCCCGAGACCTATGGCCTTCTTTTGAGCAGAGATTGGTCTAGCAAGATGCAAGGATACTTTGCCACTGATTAGTCCCACTTGTGGCTCCATTAAAAGGGCAGGAACAATAAAATCCGGGTCGAAATCGAGCCTTACATGAAACACATGGTGACCGACCTGGACGCAACTAACGAACCAGTCAGTTTCGCGCAAGAGGAGCTCGGTATGTGTTTTTTAGAATCCATTTTTGGATGCTACCAAACCCCCAAATCTCCGGTCACTCAAGTCATCCATTCTGAGCTATTGTTGGTCACTGAAAACCACTCCGCCTCGATGAAAGACCCGTTAGAAATCGTTGCCTCGAGTGCGTCTCCTATGTGCTTGGATAGCCTTATCAAATTAGAAGATGAAATGTGGACCTTGTACTACGACGATTCCAAAACCCATGATGGGGATGGTGCGGGCTGTATCCTGTTAGACCCTCAGAAGAACAAGTTTCTAATTTCTTTCCGGCTAGAGTTACAGTGCACGAATCATACAGCCGAGTATGAATCATTGCTGCTTGGGCTCAAAAAATCCATAGATCTCAAAGTTTGTTGTTTAAAGGTAGTGCACTTTGCATTCAGACGCATGCCCTTTAGTTTGATCAATGCTGGCACGACCTTCCAGAGAGCCATGGAAATTTCCTTTAGAGGCCTTATAGGGAAAAGTGTGGTAGTATACCTCGACAACGTCACCATATTTTCAAAACATAGGTCTAACCACCCACATCACCTTAAGCAAATTTTTGAAAGGTGTCGAAAATACGGGATCTCACTAAACACGAAGAAAAGCATTTTCGTCGTCTCCAAAGGAAACCTATTGGGGCACATCATAACTCAGTATGACATAGTAGTAGATCCAGAACGTGTGAAAGTCATCGCCCATATTCCTCCCCCAAGTGGCAAGAAGGCGATGCAGTCTTTCCTCAGGAAAATCAACTTTGTGCGAAAATTTATATCATATTTCGCCCAAATTGTGAAACTGTTGCAAGGTATGATCAAGAAGAACAGTAAATTCAAATGGAATTCCCCCAATAAAGAAGCATTCAATAACATCAAGCAGGCCATCACAGAAGCACCTGCTCTTCATAGTCTAGATTTCAGCAAAGGCTTTATCTTGTACACCTTTGCCTTAGATTCATCTCTGGTGGTCGTCCTCACTCAGAAAGATGACAATAATGATGAGCGGCCCATATCATTCATGAGCACTGGGTTGCAAGGTGCCGAGCTGAATTATCCAGATATTGACAAGAAAGCTTATGCGGTGTACAAGGCGGTCAAACACTGCAGGCAATACATTCTGCAGAGTCACGTCACAGTATTCATACCTCACCTTGCTATTCATTCACTTTTCGTACAGCAAGAGCTAGGCAAGAGACGAGGCAACTGGATGACGTGCCTTTAAGAGTATGGCCTGTAATTCAAGCCAAAACACACTATAAAAGGCCAAGGACTATGTCAAATGGCTGCGGAAGCCGCAGACTCGCGAATTAGTGAAGAAGAGAGTTGGGAACACGAAATCGACATGTATCAAACTGATAGTGCGTCCCGACATAATACCTCCTCATGGTACGTTGATCTCCAGCAATATCTGAGCCAGGGTACCATGGGCCCCACTTTAACCGCTCAGCAGAAACATGCATTAAGACTGAAAGCTACATCCTACAAACTAGTACAGGGTAAGTTCTTCTTCAAACACCATATCGGAGTCCTGCTATGCTGTTTGGAGTATGTGTTATGTAGGAAAATCCTCTCTGCAGACAAAGATGATCCCTCTAGCCCTAGGGTGGGTCTAGTAACAAGGAATCATGCTAGATTGTAGGTTCCTAGATATTTGAATGAAAGTGGATGTGATAAAATGGCCTACCTGTGGTCCAAAGCTGTCGTCGACACTCATGGTGATGATGAGAGCCTCTCGCTCCTGATCGAAGGCAAGTCACAACCCTTCCGCTTATCATTTTTGGACACCTGTACAGAGATCAAAAAATGATAACCACATACCACATACTAATTCCATCCAAAAAACTACTAGTCAGTCAGAGAAGACTAGCATATTTCATTTGATAAAGACAAAACACAAGACGGGAACCAGACAATAGTCACTTATATTAATAGGTAGAAAGAAGAGATACAGGCATGCTCTGACATTGCGGTCTCCTCCAGCGAGGCTCGGGTGAAGCACATCTCAAAGCTCGTCGAGGAATTCAGATGGAATAAGGGACCTCTCAATGGATTTATCCTTGTTCTACCTTCTCAATAACTTAGTTATTCAACTATAGCTTAGTCTCCAAGTTCAGCACTTCAGCTGTATAATTCTCTTTGTTTAGCTTCAGCTACAGCTACAGCTAGTTTTCATAAAGAGATAAGGCTTTTTTATATATATGGAAAATAGGAGGTTGGGATCCCTACAAAAGTATAAGGGAGGCCTATACTTTAGGAATATTCTAAGGGAGGTGGAAACTACTAACTAAAGGATGAGGCTCGTGGTTGTTTCAGTTCAACCACTCCCAATGACTCATCCCGGAGGTGGTTGGAATGGAACCTCCACTTCTATTTTTTAAAAACATTTCATAAATAGCTTGGCGCAGGCATCACACTAGGATAGAGCACTAGGTGGCGCGGGCCCTAGTGTTAATCTTCCACATCGGCGTGAGGGTAGAACTGGCTACTCGCACCAAGGCAAAAAACAAGGATTTTTATAGCTCTGCTTAGGGAAATGTCAACAAGAAGAATGTTGCCTTCATCAAAAGGGATGTAGTGATGTTGTTTTCAAGGCATGACACTTTTCATAAGTCACAGAAATGACCCTCCAATGTGCGGGATGGGGATTACAGGGACAGTGACAAAATGTTGTGGAACAGATGCCCCTTAAAGCATGAGGTCTGAGGAAGAGGGAGGGGTGAAATGATTTATGAGAACGTGTTCAACCCAAACATCGTTGTTGGAAAACCTACAATTACAAATACAACTGATATCTCTGATACATGAACATGTGGCATGGGCGTAGCCATCCATAATAGAGTATATAAAAACTGAGATCTAGGTATGGACGTAGCCATCCAGCAGTAAAGATCACTAAATAAAATCAGGTATGGTCGCAGCCATCCAATCAAAGAATCATGTAATAAGTCATGATGATCCACACAAAAAAAAAAAAAAACTGCAGCCTAGATTTTATCAGACAAAACCCAGGGTCTTGCACTCCATCTCGATTCGAACAAGTACAAATTCAAACATGTGAATATATAAGCTGAAATCGAACATGCAAGAAAATCGTCTGATTACCAACCAATAATGAAAGTTGTTAACAGATGCGAGAGAAACCATCAATAATGACAATGGCTCTCAAGGTACAATCCACAGAATGTGAATAGTGATCTGGCATCAAACACCGGCAGAGTCAGTCGATCGAAGGCCAATGATGTGGACCTTACGTCGAATGCGAAGAACCTACCATTAAGGCATGCAAGCTCCAAGGTACCAAAAAGGAGTCTCTATATTAGATTCCTGGATAATGAGCTGAAGTCGACAGGAAGTGACCTGATCAAAAGTGGGCCATAATGTTCCCACGTCATTGACATGAGACAGAGGAATGTGATTTTTGTGAATCAGGACCAACAAAGAATCAGAGGGAGGTTGAAAACTTCAGAGGCCAACTTCTCTTGAACATATCAGCAGTACGACACTGGATTTGGAAATATTTGACATCAAAGGATCTGAGGTCGTGATGACATGGAAAAGAGAAAATGAGAGGTCAAAAGAGATTACCCAAACCCATGGAGGCAAAAATGATGAAATGAGATGTCCCCAACCCGAGACGAATGCAGACAAGTTCCATGTTCAAGAGCGACATACTTCTGACACAACTAAAATCTGGTTCCATTTTCCCCCACCATTTCTGGCGAGTACCCCAATTATTTTCTAAAACAAGTTTGAAGGGGATAGCATATGCTTGCACTATAAGTTTTCCATTCAAAAAAATCCATCCTAGTACATTTTACGAGCCCTAGGAAGGAGGAACTCGAATAACATCATGGTGATGATTTCCAATGTCATCAGGGTTTAACGATTCTGACAAAAGGATAACTTAGCACCTTTTCATGTTTAAAGAGTTTGGAAAGAAGGCAGAAAAGAAAACTCCAGCCGTCCCTTTTTGTAGGTAGTCTCACAGATCTGAAAAGGTAGAAAACTGTGTCTGAGAGAACCTCTTAGTCGCAATAGGCTAAGGTATTCCTTTTTCGTAAATAATCCATCCCAGACTAAAAAATGGTTAAACGTATACTGGGTAGATATCATTTCGCAGCCATTTAACGAGTTCAAAATGACAAGAGTCTCGGCAATATTTTCAATTTTCAAGAGTCAGAAAAGAGTTGAAAGATGACTCCTCCTGGAGGAAAGAGTGGTATTAAGGGTAGCTACTGGTTCCGGTGATGGTGGAACTACTCAGAACAATTAAAGGTTAAGAGGCTGGCTAATAAGACCACTCATCGCAGCGGTTCCTTAGGAAAGGGGAAAACAACCAAGTGAAGGCATATGATCGGCCGAGTAGATGATGACGAAGGAATGAGAAAACCAAGGCTCATCTGGAAAAAAAAGGCTGATAAAATGGCAATCACGAGAGGTAAAAAAGGGAATGGTTTCATTTTTACACAAGCTTAAAGTCAGGAAACTCTGCTTGAAGTTGGTTTCATTTTTACACAATCTTGAAACAAATATAAACTATGCTTAAAACCAGTTTCATTTTTACACAAGCTTGAAACGAAAACAAACTATGCTTGAAACCAGTTTCATTTTTACACAAGCTTGAAACGAAAACAAACTATGCTTGAAATGATTTGCATGCCCCCAGCATGGTGACTCAATTCGAGGTACATGCCCCCCAAGCTTCAGTCCATGCACCTGAGTAAACAGATGGAGGGAGTGAATGTTCAGTTACGAGATCAAGAGAAAGACTCGACTGGGATTTTACGAGATCTGATCAAATACTCGAATTGAAAAGGAACGTGTTTCATTTTTTTAACGAGGTTAACACATTGAAAGAACCATCCTCACAAGGTCTAATTCATTTTTTACCGAGGTTGACATAGAAGACGAACTATCTTCGAAAGAGCTTGTTTCATTTTTAAGGAGCTTAACACAAGAAAAAGAATTGTGCTCCGACAAACTTGTTTCATTTTTTAGGGAGCCTGACACAAGAAAATGAACTATGATCCAACCAGCTTGTTTCATGTTGAATGAGAATTCATGGCTTCCAAGAGTTCCGCACTGGATGGGAGAACAACATCTCGAAAATCAGGACCCAATGCCCCCAGCACACGATGCACAATAGCACTATCACTAAATGCGGGCATGGGACAGGTAGCCACATAATTAACCTGCAGCGGGGAATATACAAGCAGTGGATAGAGACCTAGAAGGGACGATGGTGGAACAGATGTCACGTCAGGACCAAAGAATGAAAGTTGATCAATGGTCACAATCTGACCTTTGTGTGGAAAACAGATTACACGAAAGAGGGAAGAGACAACCGCACCCATGACATAAGTATATTTGCGCCCCAAGAGTAGATTGAAATCCAAGGGGCCTGGAACAACCATCACGTCTATATAGACGATTTTCCCTCCCGGAGTAATAGGAAAATTTGGAAGGATTCCTAATGGTTGAATGGTTCTTCTGTTAAATGCCAACAGATTCTGTGTAATAGGCACAAGTGGTGGAGAACCAAAATCTTGCCAAGTAGTGGAAGACAGAACACTAACAGATGTGCCTTCATCTATAATGGTGTTTGGTACGACCACATTGAAGGTCTATACCGTGATCTCAAAAGGCACATAAGAAGGAAGGCGGTATCCTGTGAATCGACTCCAATCGAAGGAAGCAACCAAACTACTTGGAGGGGGTACCATTGAACTGATATTGTCTTCCCATGGTGTTATCGGAGCAAGAGGAGTATCCTCCTGGACCTTCATGATTGGAGCAGGAAGAGCAGCTTCTTGAACTACAGGGATGGGAGAATTTTTCTCCAAGTCCAAGGAATCTGAAGAAACAAGAAGAACATGAGGGGGATGAGATCCACTCTCGACGGAAAAAACCTGATGAACCATAGGCGGGATCAAGTTGACTGATTCCATGTCTAATGGTTGGTTGAGAATGGATTCTTGAATTTTAATTTCTGAGGGAGCGGGATTGACCAAGGATGACTCTTGACCAATCGTGGAATCAACTAGTGGATGACTCAAAGAATGCTTCTGGTAACTAGCTGGAAGGCAGGGTGCAGAAACACTAGGGTTGTCCAACACTCTCTTGGTTTCATCCATGTATGGACAAAGGTGAATGGGATGATGCCCTTCACACAACTTACAGGGATTGGTAATCTTACCTTGTTTCTTATGAGTCTTATCAACACTATTAAAATATGTGCCACCAATATGACTTCCAGAAGCCAAAGGCAATGACAGACGGCCGTTAAACCACGCTTCAAGAATCTTGGGAATGCCAAGGCAGTCTCGAAGAAGGTGGTCACCTTTGCACAACATGCAAGGGAATTTGAATTTCCGTGGAATCTTGGATGGTTTATCAATGGAAGGTTTCTTAGGAGCAATAGATGTAGCATTAGCCTCTTTCTTATCTGACTTCTCCTTCTTTGTCTTCTTCTTCTTCTTCTTAGCCACCTAGTTACTGGAATCCAAACTTTCACCAGGCGAAGTAGAAGAGGAGGATGAAGAAATAGGCAAAGAAGGGGAAAGGTCCACCTTAGAAGAAACATGATGTTGTTCTGGTGGAGGAGATGGTTGTACAGAGGGTGGAATACTTGAGACCACAGATGTCGAGAACAACCAAACAGGCAAACCAACAATTAACCCAGGAAGGGATAATGTTGCCATATAAGGAGCACCAACATTCCCAAAAGCGGGAAAAGGACCAGGATTCCCTTTGGAGGGGATTCTTTGGTTGGAAAACTCCGGAAAAGTTTCCATTAGAAACAACCGTAAAACAAAATGCTAAGGAAGATAACGTTAACCAGGAATATTTCGTGGGCAGTTAATATTTTAAGGCATTGAAACAAAACTCTGTCGTTTCATATTTTAAGAGTCAGGAAACAAGCAAAAGGTGACTCTATTACTTTCAGGTTTAAACGAGCATGAAAGGACAAGACCTCGATGTTCTCTTCTCTTTTTAAAAGGTCATGACAAGATCGACATGACTACTCAGGTACTCTAAGCAAGAGGGTGTACCAAGTTTCCGTGAACTGCCATATACACCTTGGTGATCGAATGAAAGAGAAATGACCAATGACTTTTTGGACGTGCAGGTAGTCTCCCCGAATGTTGTGTTCGGTGTATCACGGTTACAGGGTGGCAGACTCAGCTTCCTATGGATAAAGGATCAGAACCTATATGGGTATCCCTTTATAAACTCGATGGTACGGGGAGCACAAGTCCGTACTAGCGTTATCTGGAGCCAGATGGCGAACGACAGCTACTGGGTTTTAAGACGTTGGAACACGTCTCTAACTTAGACCACTAGAATATTTCATTAGGTTTCAATGTTGCCTTAGGTTAATTGAAATAAATTTTAACGTTGATCTTGGATTAGGTTTCAATTTCCATGCCTTAACGTATGTCGGATCTGAAATTCCCTAAATGAAAAACTACATTCAGAAAGATAACATTTTCGTTTAATGAAAGCTATCTACGAGAAGGAAAGAAAACATTCAAGCAGTAGAAAATAATCAAATCATGTGAAAACATCCACTAATGCATCTAATGCAATCTAAAGAAAATAAAACTCTTTCCTAGCCTATACAATGCAAACTAAGCGAAGGAAATTTTCATTTCCAAAGCAAAAATAATGCAATATCTTTTGTTTTTTCAATGCAATAGAGCAAACAATGCATGAAATGATATGAAAAACAAAACTCAACACTAGCTTGAGAGAGCGAATGCAAAATTTGAAACGGAATGACTCCTCCAACATAAAACAAACACAACAATACTCAAACCAATGATACAAACTTTTCAAAGCAAAGAGAAATCTCCGAAATGACCCATGCAAGTAATGTAATCGGTGCTTGGAGTAAGAGGAAGAAAAAACAAAACGAGAAAATCAATGATCATTCAACCAATGAACATAATCAACAGGATCAAAGAGACCAAGAGCAATTAAATAGGGAACGACTTCCAGAGCTTATCAAGAAACTTGATCTCCAAACAAAAGGCTCAGTGTACCAAGGCACTCAGAAACCCTAAGACCTCAAGATACAGTGATAATAAATGGACAAACAACTGAGGAAAATAAGGCTCCAGCAATCAAAGACAGTCCAAAAAACTTCAATTACTCTTAAGAAGAACCCAGAAACAAAGACAAGTGACCAACAACTCATGAAAAGCTCATACCCAAAAAACTCACAAGGGTCGGCGCGACTGTGAGGCGGTATTCAGTGCCAAACAGGCGATGGTGCGAGTGTTATAAAAGCAACATGCACCAATCGACACGATTGTTCAGGGGAAAACTGTGCCAAGCCAGTTAACCAAGAAAAAGGGGGAAAAATCAATAGAGCAGAGGCCAATCTTGACACTCTGGGGCTAAACAAGGGTTTAAAACATAGTTAAACAACCAGGAAGGTAAAAAACAAGACCAAAAACCCAAAAAATGAACCAATAAGATCAAAGAAAAACTCACATTGTATCCCCAATATGGTCGCCAACTTGTTATGTAGGTAAATCCTTTCTACGGATAGAGATGATCCCTCTAGCCCTAGGGCGGGTCTAGTAACAAGGAATCATGCTAGAGTGTAGGTTCCTAGATATTTGAATAAAAGAGGATGCGATAAAATGGCCTACCTGTGGTCCAAAGTTGTCGTCGACACTCGTGGTGATGATGAGAACCTCTCGCTCCTGATCGAAGGCAAGTCACAACCCTTCCGCTTATCACGTTTGGACACCTTCACAGAGATCAAAAAACGATAACCACATACCACATACTAATTCCATCCAAAAAAATACTAGTTAGTCAAAGAAGACTAGCATATTGCATTTGATAAAGACAAAAATCAAGACGGGGACACGATAATAGTCACTTATATTAATAGGTAGAAAGAAGAGATACAACCACGCTCTGACGTTGCGGTCTCCTCCAACTGGGCTCGGGTGAAGCACGTCTCAAATCTCGTCAAGGAATTCGGACGGGATAAGGGACCTCTCAATGGATTTCTCCTTGTTCTACCTTCTCAATAACTCAGTTATTCAACTATAGCTTAGTCTCCAAGTTCAGCACTTCAGCTGTACAATTCTCTTTGTTCATCTTCAGCTACAACTACACCTAGTTTTCATAAAGAGAGAAGGCTTGTTTATATAGAGGGAAAAGAGGAGGTTGGGATCCCTACAAAAGTAGAACGGAGGCCTATCCTTTAGGAGTATTCCAAGGGAGGTGGAAACTACTAACTAAAGGAGGAGGCTCATGGTTGTTTCAGTTCAACCACTCCCAATGACTCATCCCGGAGGTGGTTGGAATGGAACCTCCGCCTCTATTTTTTTTTTTTAAATCATAAAAAGCTTGGCACAGGTGCTTAACTGGGACATAGCGCCAACTAGCACAGGCTCAATGTTAATTTTCCAGCTCGGTGCAGGAGTGGAACTAGCTACTCGCGCCAAGGAAAAAAATAGGGATTTTTATAGCTCTGCTTAGGGAAATTTTAACAAGAAGAATGTTGCCTTCATCAAAATGGATGCAATGATGTTGTTTGCAAGGCATGACACTTTTCAGAAGTCACAGAAATGACCCTCCAATGTGCGGGATGGGGATTGCAGGGACAGTGACAAAATGATGTGTAACAGTATGATGAGGCACAGAAAGTTTTGATGGAGCTCCATGATGGTCCAGTGGGTGGGCACTATGCGGGGGATACCACTGCTCACAAGATCATGCATGTCGATTTCTATTGGCCTACTCTGTTCAAAGACGCACACGCTTATGTTCAGAAATTTTCACAATGCCAAAAGTTTGCAAATACGGAAGTACGGCCATCCGCCCCATTGCAGTCCATCACGGTGGAAGAACCTTTTCAGCGGTGGGGGCTTGACTTGATCGGGGAAACCTTGCCACACTCTTCCAAGCAACATAGATACATCCTCACATCCACGGACTACTTCACAAGGTGGGTTGAAGAAATACCGTTGCGTCAAATCAACAATCAAAAGGTAATAGCTTTCATCACCCAACACATCATGATCAGGTTTTGCGTTCCAACCTCCCTTGTTTTTGATAACGCAACATATTTTTCATCATTTAAATTATATGATTTTTCTCTAGAAAATGTTATAGTGCTGAAACACTCTGCCAACTATTACCCCTAAGGAAATGGGTTAGCTGAGTCAACTAAAAAAAACTCATCTGCATCATCAAGAATTATTTGCTATCCCCAACAACGAAATTGGCATAACACACTCCATAATGCCCTATGGGCTGATCGGGTCACACCCAAATAATCTTTGGACACCTCCCTATTTTTTCTTGTGTACGAAAAAGAGGCTATTCTTCCTCCCAACTTGTCTCTCCCAACCCTTCAATTATCTCAAGAAACTCATGGCACCCTTTGCCCTGCCTTACAAGCTCACATAGACACATTGTTGAAGCTGGAGGAGGAAAGGTTGAAAACCCAGGAAAAATTCGCCATCCACCAAAGTCGAATAAAACGATGGTTTGACAAGAATTCTGCCAAAAACAAATCTTTTGAAATAGGTGACCTTGTCCTCAAATGGGACAAAGCTCACGAGGATAAAGGGAAACACTCCAAATTCCAGGCCCTATGGACAGGTCCCTTCCAAATTAAAGAAAATGTCGGCTCCCACACTTACAGGCTACAGACCCTTGAAGGGAGGATTTAGGTCCTCTCAGTAAATGGGCATGACCTTAAATGCTATTTTACCTAACAGCCCTAGGGGGGTCGTCACCATACCCTATACCATAGTTTTGTTTTGTTTTTTTTTGTTCTCATTTTTGTTTTGTTTTCAATAAATCGCTTGTTTCAAGCATGCTCTCATTGGCCCGTTCCCTATGGCATCCAAAGTTTAAGGAGAGATGTAGAAGTTACTCAATTGGCATGTTGTGCCGGAATCTATACTGGTGAAGAATTTCCCCTGAAACTCAAAATGGCGCGAGCTTGCCTATGATATACACCCAATGGGAAAACATAGCCAAGTCCTAGGAACTAAGCGCAGGTAGCTTACCTAGTATGCTGGCCCAAGGGACTGCTGTAAAAAATAAATTCTTAGTGTAATCAGTCACTAGACAGAAAGGGGACAGAGCTGACCTCAAGAGACAATAGGATATCTGGGAAAACCCGAAATTCCTCATATAGACCAGGAGCAACCTCTATTGCAAAAAAAATTAGTCGGGATCCCTCATCCGCCAAGGCAATAAATGCCACAGTTAAATAAGTGCCTTGAGCACAGTCAAATAAGTGCCCCGAGCACATTTAAAGGAAGTGAAAATTTGCACATGAATAAAGGATAAAGGATTGAGAAAGTCTTCCTACACAGAGAGGCGATATGACGACTCCACCAGGGTACCGACCAGGCTCGTTGGCAGCGGAGCAACATCCATGACTCCTAGGAAGTGACTCCGCCGGAACCACCAGGTTTGTTGGCAGTGAAGCAACATGATGAGGACAAAGTAACTATACCAGATCCTGGAAATCCTTGAGGTTACTCCAACCTTTTCCATCCGATCTCCAAGAATAAAATATGGTGGAACAACACCCTGGGAAATGCGGATAGGTGGAGCAAATACGGAAGGCCCGAGGATGAAAGTAGTGGGACCCACAAAGTGAAAGGATCAGCATGTTAAAGCCCCCCCACCCCCCATAAGATGAAGCACTGACAAAGATCCTGGGTCCTACCAATGAATCGCCATTTCTTGTAGCCGCTACAACACCCTCCAAAATTTTTCCCCTTTTAAATTTTTGAGCCCCTAACCTTTTGAAAAATAGAGTCAAGCCTAAGTTCACTCTTTCAAAATCTCAAGTTGCTAAGTCGCAGAATTGGTCAACTCATTTAATTTGCGACCCCTCAGGTCACGAGGTCACAAGGTTGCATATCATCTTGAAGCCAAACAATTATGACCTTGCGATCCTGTGACCCCCCCAGGTCGCAAGGTCGTAGAGTCGCGAGGTCACATATCTCATCAACTCAACTCATTTGCGACCTTGCGACCCTCATTTATTGTCCACACGTGCAACCCATTTATATATAGAAGGGTCGCATAGGTCACATTTGACCTATGCGATGAAGAAATAAAACAACTCTGACAAGCCAGCTAGAGCGCATTTTTCCTCGGTAAGTTGCGTAATCCTCCTGTTGTTTCATTTTTTGACTGGTTGTTGCCCCCATTTCCCTCACCTTAGCCTATTTTAGACTCAATCTAGCTTCTGTTTAAACCTCCCATAAATCATGTTTCTATAGCTTGACTTCCATGTGTACCTCCTCTGGAAGCCTCCTTTGTATCAGTCTATTCAAGTTCCCTTTCCAAAATTTCCTAATGAGGAAATTCATGCATCCTTTTCGCTTGATGCGTCACCTTACCTCCCTTTTTGTGATTAAAAGAAAGATGAAGGTCTTTGTCACTGCGTAAACCATCTACCAAGCACTAGAGCAACCCGCGACTCTGTGACCTCGTGACCTCATGACCTTGGTCGCTAAGTCGCAAGGTCGCTAGGTCGCATACCTGTGAAATTTTTAAGTGACGCGACCCAGCGACCTCGCGACCTAGTCGCAAGTCGCCAAGTTGCCAAGTCACTTTTCTGTGAAAGTTTAAACTAACACGACCTAGCGACCTAGTCACAAGGTCACTAGGTCCCAAGTTCATCCTTTTCCTTGAAAATAGTTGAGCAAAGGTAGGAGCAGCCCAAGTATTTATAAATATGACATACGTCTTAACGTGGGATTGTTTTATGAACATGCCAGGGAACCTTGAAGCAGAGCTAGAGTGTGTATCCATCTCGTCAGCCTCAAGTGATATGGGGCCTCTAGCAGTTCGCAAAAGGAACAAAAGCTCTAAGATAGAAATCTCGGAGGATGAAATACCTCTTTCTCTTCCCCCTATCTTTGGGGACACCGCCTGCACATTCGGCAAAGGGGACACTATGAGTTGGTATCAGGTGTGCCAAGAATTCACAAAGCCTGAATTTCCAGAGGACCTCCCAGACTGACAGGTGTATGTTCAGGTTAAAAGATCCAATCTCCACTACGCGGGTGCCCATCCACCTATATTCCCATGTGCAGAGCTGATTGAGTGGATCCTGCAAAAGGTTGACCCCAAGGTCTGGGTTATTCGGGATCATGCCAGGAAATCATTCACAAACCTGAAGGGACAAGATGCAGAATTCTATTACGCACTTCTCGCCCAATAACAGAGCTTCATCGTAGAGTGGGCCACCACTCATGCAGTTCCCATACTAGAGACCTTAAGGGGATGGTGGGAGGACCTTGAAAAGTTCAAGCTCAAGAAGGACCAGGAATATCGGACAGCAGGTCTCAAGAAGGTCTACAAACTTGTAGCTGCAATGTTGTGTAGGATGTATGGCCATCTAGATGCAACCACTTTCAACGGTGCTTGGGTTTCTCTGATGTACGTTGTCACTATGTACGGCACCCGCTTCAACTGAGCCAACATGATAGTGGAATCCCTCAGATCGAACATATATGCGGCAATAGCACCTGATGAAGGATATGCATCAGAATTTTATATGGCATCTTATCTGTTGGATGAATTATGTGCAAGGTGCCATTTCGAGGGGTGGGCACACAACTAGGATCCGGAGCACGGTGGTCAAATTCACAAATATTCAATGGTGTTCTGGGATTCCAGGTATAAGAAATACATGGAGTCAATCGTGCATAGCTTCATCCCCGCTCTCTACGGGAAACTATTTGGAAAATACACCCCATGCATGTCCGGACAAGCCATGGAGATGATAACCCCAGTGGCCCACTGGTTTCCTATGGTGGATAGTACTTTCATCCAAGTCTTCGGGTCACTCAAGGCTCCTCACGCATTGCCTCAGGTTGTCACCGAAAAACTCCTCCTCCAAGAAGCATGTTACCAAATGTCGGGCGGTTTTTCAAAAGTTCTCACTAAGGGCAAGAAAAGCCATGGCCCACTCTGCCACTCACCATCAGCGCCTACACAGTGAAATATTTTACGGAAGTAGAGGTAGATGCTGAGCAAGTCAAAGGATTTTTTCTACCTCCCATGTCACACCAGACATATGATCCTGAGAGAATCATCCCTGCCCACTACAAGCGGGCCAAATTTAAATGGATTTACCAGCATACTGATTGCCCAGCTAAAGGTAGAATCAAGAACTGGTACAACAAAGACAAGGAGGCCACTTCAGAGGAATCAACTGATCAGGAATATCAGCAAAACCAGACTTTAGAAGAAATAATCCATACGCTAGGAGGAGCCTCATCTTCCAAAGCCAAGGACCGGTATGGTTCATAACTCTTCAGCCCAGCGAAAAGAAAAGGAGGCCAAAGCTCAACAAGAAGTAGAGGAGAAGGAAAAGGAGGAGGAGGATAAACGAAAGAAACAACTCAAAGAAGAACACAGAAAGAAGCGGGTGGAGGAAAACCACAAGAAAATGGAAGAGGAACAACGGAGGAAGGAAGCGGAAGAAAAGGAAGAAGTTGAGCACCAGTTAAAGACAAAACAAGATAAGGCAGAAGCTGAGTGCCAGCTAAAGGAAGATCAAGCTAGAACAAAAGCTGAGCACCAGCTAAAGGAAGATCAAGATAAAGCAGAATCTAAGCGCTAGCTAAAGGAAGAACAAGATAGAGCAAAAGTAGAGTGAAAGAGGAGGGAGGAAGAAAGTCAGAAGTCAAGAGAAGATTCCTCCAAGAGAACTGAAGGCAGCAAGACACCTCCTCCAGAGACAGAGAAGAAAACGGAGTTCCACACATCGAGGTGCCCCAAACAACTCCTCGAACCAATGTGCATTTTGCTCTCTATTAATTGGGTATCTCTGAGGATCAAGATGAGGGAGTGCTTGATCTGACAAGACTTACCTATGATCAGTTTAAACACAAGATCAGGTAAGAGAAGGGAAGATGCTTGGCACAGAACCTTGCTGCACCCCTTACAACCACTATAGAGAAGGATATAGTCTTGGATACCAGGACCAATCTGGTTATGATCGCATCAGCTAGTACCGCTTTTGCAGCATCCACCAAGGAGAACGTAAGTAGAATGAGTATAGAAATTATGTCCCTACAGAATAGACTACAAGCCTCTGAACAAAATAAAACTAAGTCAGAACAAGAAAAGAAGGCGCTACAAGAAGAAGTCCAACAGCTTCAGGTTAGGAATGCCACTACTAATGAAATAGCACTCACTATTCAAGGAGATCTGGTCACTTTGGAGGCCACCATGAAGCAGGTATATGAAGAACTATTCATGATAAAACAAATCGTCACTCCACTACTGAAAGCATAGGCAGAAACCAAGAGGAGGAACACACAGCTAAAGGAAGCCTCTACTACATTGGACAGAATACTGGAATGGTCGAACATGTATCCACAAGCTCTGGACACCTTACCTAGAAAATATTAGATTGGAACCCAAAATGACAAGGTTCAAATTCGGATAAAGGTACAATCCAAAGAGAAACTGATCAAGGATTTGGAGAAAGTAATATCCGCATACGAACATCTGTTTAGCGGCATTGACTCAATGGCCGAAGTACACCACATTCCTTCTCTAGGTGCACTGGGTGAAGAGAAAACATGGGAAGAAGTCACCAAATATATTCAAGCATTTCTAAAACCCATAAGGCAAGCAACCTCCTCTCAAGACCTACCGGCATCACAGGAAAACCTGGTTCAATTCATCATGACACCGGTCCGGATCTATACCAAACTAGCCTTCCTGTCAAACCAGATCACGATCAAGAGAGACACTTTGATCCCAAATTCTCTCGATTGCCTTCATAGGTTGAGAGAAGATATGCCTCAGGCTCCCCAGCAGTTGCGGATTATCAAGCATGGTGAAGTTACCTCAAGGAACAGAAACAGGTAGATGTCCCTGATCTTGCAATCACCCAACTGCTTCCATGACCAAGTCAAGTATTGCAGCAAATAGAAGAGGTTGCAGGTCGCAACAGACAAGGGGAGTCGCAGGTCGTAGAAAGGGTTAAGGTCGCAAGTCACAACTTCTCTCAAGTTGTAGAGTATGTCATCGGTCAGGAAGGCAAAAAGTCAAGGATACCTAGGGGTCAATTTTTTCCTATAAATACTCCCTTCGGGGAATTGTAAAGGATATTTTTTTTGGGACTCCAAAGTAGAAAAGAGAATTATATAGAATTGAATGCACTTTTATATGAATGAATACAAGCACTTGTTTTGATTCCACTCTTGGATCCGATGAGGATTAATATGTTAACACTATGAATATTTTGTCTTATGTATCTGATATCTTTATGATTAAATAATCTGTGTTGTCTGCTTATATCATTTATACATTTCAGCTCACTAAATGTGTTAATAATGTTAGGTTGTTTATTTAGAAGATGTTAGCAACTTCATTTCTAACATTTATCTTATCTCTTGAGACCGCTTAAGGAAGTGAAGGGTGCTCTAACCATAAATAACTGTTTCTTCTGTGGTTTGAACAACTTTTACAAGCATGACCCTAATGACGTGCTACTAACAACATTTCCTTTTGCCGCATTCTTTAACTCATCTTGCTATTTGTAGTGTTTTATGTTCATTGAGACTCATCAACCATTTGTCTTGTACCATCTGAGTAATCATGTGTTCATAGGACTGCAGGGCTCGTTTGTGTCCGAGAAAAAGGAATATTCAGCAGTAGCCAGACCCACACCCCAGACGGGATCCCTATCATAAACGGTTTAGAGTCTAATCGGGACTTTTTATCGGGGAGATCCCTTACTGTTGGCTGGACATCTTTTCCCGTCAAAAAATTTTGCGCTAGAAGGAGGGCATGAATGGCAGGCTCCTAGCACACAAGCAACATACTGTTGCAAACCCCGCAGGGGGAAATCATGTACGAAAACATTGGTCCACCACCCCCTGAACATTCTCTTGAAGAAGAACCCCCTTTCTACGAGATCACCTCTGACCAACTAAGGGCCTTGCGCCCAATCGCCAGTGAACTCATTAGAGGCTTACAAAACGTCTCAGCCATCGGCTCCCTGGTCAACCCTTGAACTCCCACAGCCAACCAGTCTCACCAGGGAGCCCTGGCTAATTCCCTACCTCAGCTGGTAGGTCTCATGATAGAAGATTACATTGATGTCGTAGAGCGCAATTCATTAGAGCCCCCTGACAATCCCCGAGGGAATGAAGGAGACGGACCGGAAATCACCGAAACCCAACTCGACCAACCTATGAACAATGACACTCAAGCAAATAACCAGATTGAGGGTGCAACCGAGAGGGGCTGGGGAAATAGAGGACAGGGTGATAGAGGCCATGGGCAAGGTCGAAATATGGGGCACCCTCACCATAACCGAAACCAAAATAGATTCCATTTCCTTTATAACTAGAAAAACATCAAGAATGTAGGGAACCGAGGGAGAAATGAGGACATGCACTCCCATCATGAGGGCAAAGCATCCGGATCAGGAATAGGGTGCGAATCAGAAAGTTAAATAGGGCATGTTTACGTACCACACCACCAGCAGGCTAGACATGTGCAACCATTGGCTTGGATGGCAAAATCTCCCTTAGCTCTCCATGGTCCCCTCCATGACATGCCGCGACACCCTGAGAAGCACCTCCCCAAGTTCGACCCCGAAAAGGGTACGTTGGCCGAAGATCACATAAGAAACTTTTACTTGGCCTTACAAATGATGAGGGTGTAGTCCGATGATGTAGCATGACTAATTTTTCCTCATACTTTAGATAATAAAGCTACTACATGGTACCGTCTCTCCCTGTTGCTTCCATTTCTTCCTGGGAGCAATTTCGCCGTACTTTCCTTCAAAAGTTTTTGGAAGACAAAACTCCTTCTATGCTTCTCATAGAGCTTAGTACTTTGAAGTGCCAAAATAAGGATAAATTCAAAGACTTCAATCAACGCTTCGCTACTATATTGAACAAATTCCCCTCGAACATGGCCTTAAATGATTCCATCACCATTGACTACTACACGCGGGCTCTCCCTCGGGATATTGTCGTGTTCTTGAAATGCAAAGCTAGAGCTACCCTAGCAGAAAATTACACCACCATCCTTGCGGAAGAAAGGGACATGCTATCCATAGGAGCCATCGACCATGATGGCCGAGATGATCAAAAGCCGACTATGAAGAGAGTCTAATCCTCGAAACATAAATCCAAATACAAATACAAGGACCCTTTCAATTTCAAAAGTGTCACAAAGTTCCTCAAGCTATTGACCAACGAAGTCTCCGATCTGAAGAGAAAGAACAATGACTCTGCCTCAGGTGCTAAAATGAAGAAACCTTTCTTCAAAAGGAATAACCCTGCTGTTAACCAGCCTCCGTAAAACTCGAGTGCTGGCCTCAACATTGAAGAAATCGGCAAGGATAATTTTTGTTCTTTCCATCAAGCCTCCCACTGAGAGAACTTTCCCCCAGTGGATCAATAGCATGACCGTCATGGTGAATCAACTTCTAGAAGACCAGACCCCTGGGGATTTATAGGAGGAGGCTATTTCAGGCGACGAGGAAGCCTCTCCACTGGATGAGGATATGGGTTCCACTATCCTTGCTTTTAAGGTCATCCATGGGGAAATCTTCCCCTCTACAATTGAAATAAACCTGGCTGACAACCTTAAATCCAAACCCCCTCGACACTATGGCTTGAGGAGCAAAGGCCCGGTCCTTGAGCAGTCCTTCAAGGAAAAAATAAAATCTTTCTTAAGGAAAATCCTGCCACCAAACACATAAAACCAAACTAAGACTCCTGAGAAATCTAGCCCAACCAATTCCCGAGAAAGCCCAAATGCTAAACCCTCGTCAGTCTCTCCGAAAGCCGTTGCTGAACTTATCCCACACACAGATTCTGGGTATAACATTATCGAGGATATGAAGAAGACTCGGGCCAATATTTCTCTCTACGAACTTGCTCGCATTGCTAACTAGCAAGATTTTATCCCCAAAGCATTTTCCAACCTACCGGCGACCAAACCCGTGAGTACCACATCTGCCCAAGCTGCTGCTAGTCCCCAGTATATCATGAATGTCATGAACGCAAACTCCAGGGGATCCACACCACCTTTCCTTCTATCCTTCAATATTTTCAACTTCAACGTCCAAAATTGCCTCGTTGATTCTAGTGCATCTACGAATGTTATTCCCTTGTCTGTATGCAAGAAGTTAAACATCTGCCCTGATAAAACTGATGCTAGGATAATTCAACTCGATAGATCTCAGGTTCCTGCGGTAAGTGAATTAAATAATGTCATTATCCGCTTATCCTCTGATTCTAGGTTGCATCAGTGCATTGACATAGTAATCATGGATATCCCCGAGGCCTATGACCTTATTTTGAGCAGATATTGGTCTAGCAAGCTGCAAGGATACTTTGCCACTAATTGGGCCCACTTGTGGCTCCCTTACAAGGGCATGAACGATAAAATTCGAGTCGAAAGCGAGCCTTACATGAAACACATGGTGACCGACCTGGACGCAACTAATGAACCAGTCAGTTTTGCGCAAGACGAGCTCGATATGTGTTTTTTAGAATCCATTTTTGGATGCTACCAAACCCCCAAATATTCAGTCACTCAAGACATCTAGTCTGAGCTATTTTTGGTCACTCACAACCACTCCACCTCGACAAAAGACCTATTAGAAACTGTTGCCCCGAGTGCGTCTCCTATGTGCTCAGATAGCCTTGTCAAATCAGAAGATGAAATGTGGACCTTGTACTACGATGGTTCCAAAACCCATGATGGGGCTGGCACGGGATGTATCCTGCTGGACCCTTAGAAGAACAAGTTTCTAATTTCCTGCCGACTAGAGTTCCAGTGCACGAATAATATAGCCGAGTATGAAGCATTGCTGCTTGGGCTCAAAAAAACCATAGATCTCAAAGTTCATTGTTTAAAGGTAGTTGGAGACTCCGATATTATTACCCGTCAGGTATGTAACATCATCTGTTGCTTGTCTCCACATTTGAAAGGCTACCAGCAAGAGGTATGGCATTTAATTTCTGCTTTTGACACTTTCGGTATTAAATCCGTACTTAGAATGCACAATGCAACAACTGATACACTTGCCAATGCTATTTCTAGGTTCACCCCACTTAGAGATGGATTTTCTATTGAAATTATTTACAAGCCATGTGTACCAAACAATGTCACTAATTTGCATGGTTTTAATGATGATCAACAGGTACTGGATTTCATGCTCCATCCGGACGTGTTCAAAGATGCAGTTATAGAAGAAGAGGATCATGATCAGGCCTTACAAAAGAAACAAGGGGATTGTAAGGAAAATCCCATACCCAAAGGGATCGTGTCACTCGAAAAGTTGTTTGACTTACAAAACCGTTTTCGAGGCCCTCCCAACATGAAGGTCCAAAGTTCCACATTAGTACACCGACAAATAAACCTCGGGATGGACAAGGAGCCCAAGTTCGTCAATCTCGGTAATGAATGCACTCCTTAGGAGAGGCAATCTTGCATTGATTTATTTAAGAAATACCAAGATGTTTTTGCCTGGACGTATGATGAGCTATGAACATATGACACGCAAATCATCCATCACATGATACCCATGAAAGAAGGAGTTAAGCCATTCCAGCAGAAACTAAGGAAAGTACACACCAACTTAGAGCTGATGATCCAAAAGGAATTGAAGAAACTCTTGGATGCGCATATAATTTTCAAAGTTCGGCATTCAACTTGGGTGTCAAACTTGGTCCCAGTTCATAAGAAATCTTGCAAAATCTTTTTATGCATAGACTTCCGAAATTTGAACAGATCTTCGGACAAGGACAACTACCCGGTGCCCCCTATGGAGAAAATCCATCAAGCTATATCGAGATCGGAAATTTTCTCTTTATTGGATGGTTTTTCAGGTTATAACCAAGTACTAATCGATGAACCCGACCAGTTGAAACCACATTTAGAACTAAATGGGGAAACTTCGCATTCAGACGCATGCCCTTTGGTTTGATCAATGTTGGCGCGACCTTCCAGAGAGCCATGGAAATTGCCTTCAGAGGCCTCATAGGGAAAAGTGTGGTAGTATACCTCAACAACGTCACCATATTTTTAAAACGTAGGTCTAACCACCTACATCACCTCAAGCATATTTTTGAAAGGTGTCGAAAATACAGGATCTCACTAAACCCGAAGAAAAGAATTTTTTCTGTCTCCAAAGGAAACATATTGAGGCACATCATAACTTGGGAAGGCATAGTAGTAGATCCAGAACGTGCAAAATTCATCGCCCAGATTCCTCCCCCAAGTGGCAAGAAGGTGATGCAGTCTTTCCTTGGGAAAATCAACTTCGTGCGAAAGTTTATATCATATTTCGCCCAAATTGTGAAACCGTTGCAAGGTATGATCAAGAAGAACACTAAATTCAAATGGAATTCCCCCGAGAAAGAAGCATTCAATAACATGAAGCGGGCCATCACAGAAGCACCTGCTCTTCATAGTCTAGATTTCAGAAAAGGCTTTATCTTGTACACCTTTGCCTCAGAGTCATCTCTGGCGGTCGTCCTCACTCAGAAAGATGACAACAATGATGAGCGGCCCATATCATTCATGAGCACTGGGTTGCAAGGTGTCGAGATGAATTATCTAGATATTTACAAGCAAGCTTAAGTAGTGTACAAGGCGGTCAAACACTTTAGGCTATACATTCTGAAGAGTCACGTCACAGTATCTGTACCTCACCCAGTTGTTCGCTCACCTTTTGTACAGCAAGAGCTAGGCGAGAGACGAGGCAACTAGATGACGTGCCTTCAAGAGTATGACCTGGAATTCAAGCCAGCACACACTATAAAAGGCCAAGGACTATGCCGGATGGCCGCAGAAGCCGCAGATTCATGAAGCAGTGAAGAAGAGAGTTGGGAACATGAAATCGACATGTATCAAACCGATAGTGCGTCCTCACAGAATACCTCCTCATGGTACATTGATCTCCAGTAATATCTGAGCCACAGTACCATGGGCCCCACTTTAACCGCTCAGCAGAAATGTGCGTTAAGACTGAAATCTGCATCCTACCAACTAGTACAGGGTAAGTTGCTCCACAAACACCACAACAGAGTCCTGCTACATTGTTTGGAGTATGATGAGCCACAGAAATTTTTGATGGAGCTACATGATGGTCCAACGGGTGGGCACTATGCGGGGGATACCACTGCTCACAAGATCATGTGTGTCAGTTTTTATTGGCCTACTCTATTCAAAGATGCACATGCTTATGTCCTAAAATTCTCACAATTCCAAAAGTTCACAAATAGGGAAGTACTTCCATCCACCTCGTTGCAGTCTATCGCGGTGGAAGAACCTTTTCAGCAGTGGGGGCTTGACGTGATCGAGGAAATATTGCCACACTCTTCCAAATGACATAGATACATCCTCACAGCCACGTACTACTTCATAATGTGGGTTGAAGCAATATTTTTGCATCAAATTGATGATCAAGAGGTAATATATTTCATCACCCAACACGTCATGATCAGGTTTGGTGTTCCAACCTCCCTTGATTTTGATAGCGCAACATATTTTTCATCATTTAAATTATATGAGTTTTCTCTAGAAAATGGTATAGTGCTAAAACACTCTGCCAACTATTACCCCCAAGGAAATGGGTTAGCCAAGTCAACTAATAAAAACCTCATCCACATCATCAAGAAGACTCTATTGTCCCAACAAAGAAATTGGCATAACGCACTCTATAATGCCCTATGGGATAATTGGGTCACACCCAAATCATCTTTGGACACCTCCCAATTTTTTCTTGTGTATGGTAAAGAGGCTATTCTTCCTCCCACCTTGTCTCTCCCAACCCTTCAATTATCTCAATAAAATCATGGCGTCCCTTGCCCTGCCTTACAAGCCCATATAGACACATTGTTGAAGTTGGAGGAGGAAAAGCTGAAAAGCCGGGAAAAATTCGCCATCCACCAAAGTCGAATAAAACGATGGTTTGACAAGAATTCTACCGGAAACAAATCTTTTGAAATAAGTGACCTTGTCCTCAAATGGGACAAAGCTCACGAGGATAAAGGGAAACACTCCAAATTCCAGGCCCTGTGGATAGGTCCCTTCCAAATTAAAGAAAATGTTGGCTCCCACACTTACGAGCTACAGACCCTTGAAGGGAGGATTGAGGTCCTCCCAGTAAATGGGCACGACCTTAAACACTATTTTACCTAACAGCCCCAGGGGGGTTGTCACCATACCCTGTACCATAGTTTTGTTTTGTTTTTTGTTGTTCTCATTTTTGTTTTGTTTTCAATAAATTTCTTGTTTCAAGCAGGCTCTCATTGGCCCGTTCCCTTTGGCATCCCAAGTTGAAGGAGAGATGTAGAAGTTACTAAATTGGCATGTTGTACCAGAATCTATGCTGGTGAAGAATCGCCCTTGAAACGCAAAATGGTGTGAGCTTGCCTGTGATATGCACCCAATGGGGAAACATAACCAAGTCTCGAGAACCAAACACAGGTAGCTTACCTAGTATGTTGGCCGAAGGGACTGTTGTACAAAAGAAAGTCTCAGTGTAATCAGTCACTAGATGGAAAGGGGACAAAGTTTACCTCAAGAGACAAAAGGATATCTGGGAAAACCCAAAAGTCCTCATATAGACCAGGAGCAACCTCTCTTGCAAGCAAAATAAGTCGAGATCCCTCATCCGCCCAGGCAATAAATGCCACAGTTAAATAAGTGCCTTGAGCACAGTCAAATAAGTGCCCTGAGCACATTTAAAATAAGTGAAAATTAGCACATGAATAAAGGGTAAAGGATTGAGAAAGGATTCCTATGCAAAGAGGCGATACGATGACTCTGCTGGGGTACTGACCAGGCTCGCTGGCAGCAGAGCAACGTCCATGACTCCTAGGCAGTGACTCCACCAGAACCACCAGGTTTGCTGGCAGCGGAGTAACACGATGAGGACAAATTAACTATACCAGATCCTGGAAATCCCTAAGGTTACTCCAACCTTTTCCATCCAGTCTCCAGGAATAAAATATGGTGAACCAGCACCCTGGGACATGCAGATAGGTGGATAAAACACGCAAGGCCCGAGGATGAAAGTAGTGGGACCCACGGAGTGAAAGGATTAGCATGCTCAGCCCCCCCATCCCCCACAAGATGAAGCACCAACAAAGATCCTAGGTCCTACCAGTGAATCGCCATTTGTTGTAGTCGCTACAACACCCTCCAAAATTTTTCCCCTTTTAAATTTTTGAGCCCCTAACCTTTTGAAAAATAAAGTCAAGCTTAAGTTCACTCTTTCAAAATCTCAAGTCGCTAAGTCACAGAATTTTTCAACTCATTTAATTTGCGACCCTTCGGCCTTGCGACCCCTCAGGTTGCAAGGTCACAAGGTCGCATATCATCCCGAAGCCAAACAATTGCAACCTTGTGATCCTGCAACCCCGCGACCCCCCCAGGTCACAAGGTCGTAGAGTCACGAGGTCACATATCCCATCAACTCAACTCATTTACGACCTTGCGACCCTCATTTATTGTCCACATGTGCGACCCCTTTATATATAGAAGGGTCACATAGTTCGCATTCGACCTGCGTGACGGAGAAAGAAAATGCCTCTGACAAGCCAACTGGAGCACGTTTTTCCTGGGTAAGTTGCCTAATCCTCCTACTGTTTCCTTTTTTGATTGATTTTTTCCCTATTTCCATCACCTTAGCCTATTTTAAACTCAATCTAGCTTCTTTTTAAACCTCCCATTAATCCTGTTGCTATAACTTACCCCTCCCCATAGCTTGACTTCCTTGTGTACCTCCTCTGGAAGCCTCCCTTGCATCATTCTATTGAAGTTCCCTTTCCAGCCTTGTCCAATGAGGAACTTCATGCATCCTTTCCTCTTGATGTGTCACCTTACCTCCCTTTTTGTGATTAAAAGCAAGATGAAGGTCTTTGTCGCCACGTAAATCGTCTGCCAAGCCCTAGAGCGACCTGGTGACCTCGGTCGCTAAATTGCAGGGTCGCTAGGTTGCATATCTGTGAAATTTTTAAGTGACGCGACTTCTTGACCTAGCGACCTAGTCGCAAGTCGCCAAGTTGCCAGGTCACTTTTCTGTGAAAGTTTAAACTAACGCGACCTAGCGACCCAGCGACCCAGTCACAAGGTCACTAGGTTGCAATTTCATCCTTTTCCTTGACAGTAGTTGAGCAGAGGTAGGAGAAACCCAAGTATTTATAAGTATGACATCTGTCTTATCGTGGGATTATTTTATGAACATGCTAGGGAACCTTGAAGCAGAGCTAGAGTGTGTATCCATCTCGTCGGCCTCAAGTGATATGGGGCCTCCGACAGTTCGCAAAAGGAAAAAAAGCCCTGAGATAGAAATCTTGGAGGATGAAATACCTCTTTCTCTTCCCCCTATCTATGGGGACACCGCTTGCACATTCAACAAAGGGGACAGTATGAGTTGGTATCAGGTGTACCAAGAATTCACAAAGCCTTAATTTCAAGAGGACCTCCCAGACCAGCAGGTGTATGTTCAGGTTAAAAGATCCAAGCTCCACTACGCGGGTGCCCATCCACCTATATTCCCATGTGTAGAGCTGATCGAGTGGATCCTGCAGAAGTTCGACCCTAAGATCTGGGTTATTCGGGATCATGCTGGGAAATCATTCACAAACCTGAAGGGACAAGATGCAAAATGCTATTATGCACTTCCTGCCCGAGAACAAACCTTCACCGAGGAGTGGGCCACCACTCGTGCAGTTCCCATACCTGAGACCTTAAGGGGATGGTGGGAGGACCCTGAAAATTTTAGGCTCAAGAAGGACCGGGAATATCAGACAGCAGGTCTCAAGAAGGTCTACAAGCTTATAGATGCAATGTTGTGTAGGATGTATGGCCATCCAGATGCAACCACTTTCAATAGCGCTTGGGTTTCTCTGATGTACATTGTCACTATGTACGGCACCCACTTCAACTGGGCCAACATGATAGTGGCAGCCCTAAAATCGAACATATTTATGGCACTAGCACCTGATGAAGGATATGCATCGGAATTTTATATGGCGTCTTATCTATTGGATGCAGTATGTGCAAGGTGCCATTTTGAGGGGTGCGCACACAACTGGTATCTGAAGCACAGTGGCCCAATTCACAAATATTTAATGGTATTATGGGATTCCAGGTATAAGCAAGACATGGAGTCAATCATGCATGGCTTCATCCCCGCTCTCTATGGGAAACTATTTGGAAAATACACCCAGTGCATGTCCAGGCGAGCCATGGAGACGACAACCCGAGTGGCCCACTGGTTTCCTGTTGCGGATAGTACTTTCATCTGAGTCTTCGGGTCACTCAAGGCTCCTCATGCATTGCCCCAGTTTGTCACCGACAAACTCCTCCTCCAAGAAACATGTTACCAGATGTCGGGCGGTTTTTCAAAAGTTCTCACTAAGGGCAAGAAGAAGCCATGGCCCACTATGTCGCTCACCATCAGCGCCTACACAGTGAAATATTTCAAGGAAGTAGAGGTAGAGGCTGAGCAAGTCAAAGGATTTTGTCTACCTCTAGTGTCACACCAGACATATGATCCTGAGAGAATCATCCCTGCCCACTACAAGCGGGCCAAATTTAAATGGAGTTACCAGCATATTGATTTCCCAGCTGAAGATAAAATCAAGAACTAGTACAACAAAGATAGGGAGGCCTCTCCAGAGGAATCAACTGATCGAGAAGATCAGGACAGCTAGACTTTAGAAGAAAGAATCCATACGCTGGGAGGAGCCTAGTCTTCCAAAGCCAAGAAGCCAAGGACCGATATGGGTCATAACTCTTCTGCCTGGCGAAAAGAAAAGGAGGCCAAAGCTCAACAAAAAGATGAGGAGAACACAAAGGAGGAGGAGGAAAAATGAAAGAAACAAATCAAAGAAGAACAAATAAAGAAGCGGGTGGAGGAAACCCGAAAGAAAAGGGAAGAGGAACAACAGAGGAAGGAAGATGAAGAAAAGGTAGAATTTGAGCGCCAACTAAAGATAAAATAGGATAAGGCAGAAGCTGAGTGCTAGCTAAAGGAAGATCAAGCTAGAACAGAAGTTGAGCGTCAGCTAAAGGAAGATCAAGATAAAGCAGAAGTTGAGTGCTAGCTAAAGGAAGAACAAGATAGAGCAAAAGAAGAGAAAAAGAGGAGGGAGGAAGAAAGTCGGAAGTCAAGAGAAGATTCCTCCAAGAGAACTGAAGGCAGCAAGACACCTCCTCCAGAGACAGAGAAGAAAACGGAGCTGCCACACATCAAGGTGCCCCAGCATTTTTCTCTCTCGGGATTGGGTAACTCCGAGGATCAAGATGAGGGAGTGCTTGATCTAACAAGACTTACCTATGATCAGTTTACACACAAGATCAGGTAGGATAAGAGAAGATGCTTGGCACGGAACCCTGCTACACCCCTTACAACCACTACAGACAAGGATATAGTCTTGGATACCAGGAGAAATATGGTTATGATCGCATGAGCTGGTACCACTTTTGCAGAAGCCACTGAGGAGAACGTAAGAAAAATGAGTATAGAAATTCTGTCACTGCAGAATAAACTACAAGCCTTCAAAAAAAAGACAGCTAAGTCAGAATAGGAAAAGAAGGCGCTACAAGAAGAAGTCTAACAGCTTCAGGTTAGGAATGCTTCTATTAATGAAATACCACTCACTATTCAAGGAGAGCTGGTCACTTTGGAGGCCACCATGAAGTAGGTATACGAAGAACTATTCATGATAAAAAAAACCATCGTGCTACTACTGAAAGCACTGGAAGAAACCAAGAGGAGGAACACACAGCTAAAGGAAGCCTCTACTGCCTTGGACAGAATACTGGAATGGTTGAACATGTATCCAAAAGCTATGGACACCTTGTCTAGAAAAGATTGGATTAGCACCGAAAATGACAAGGTTCAAATTCGGATAAAGGTACAATCCAAAGAGAAACTGATCAAGGATTTGGAGAAAGTAATGTACGCATACGATCATCTGATTAGCAGCATTGACTCAATGGCAGAAGTACACCACATTCCTTCTGTGGGTGCACTGGGCGAAGAGAAAACATGGGAAGAAGTCACCAAAGATATTCAAGCATTTCTACAACCCATAAGGCAAGCAACCTCCTCTCAAGACCTGTCGGCATCATAGGAAAACTTGGTTCAATTCATCGTGACACCGGTCTGGATCTATACCAAACTAGCCTCCCTGTCAAACCAGATCATGATCAAGAGAGACACTTTGATCCCAAATGCTCTCGAGTGCCTTCACAGGTTGAGAGAAGATACGCCTCAGGCCTCCCCAGTGGCTGCAGATTATCGAGCATGGCGAAGTTACCTCAAGGAACAGCAACATGTGGATGTCCCTGATCTTGTAATCACCCAACTGCTTCCATGACCAAGTAAAGTATTGCAGCAAATAGAAGAGGTCGCAGGTCGCAACAGACAAGGGGGGTCGCAGGTCGCAGAAAGGGTTAAGGTCATAAGTTGCAACTTCTCTCAAGTCGTAGAGTATGTCAACGGTCAGGAAGGCGAAAAGTCAGGGATACTCAAGGGTCAATTTTTTCCTATAAATACTCCCTTCGGGGAATTGTAAAGGATATTTTTTTTGGGACTCCAAAGGAGCAAAGAGAATTGTATAGCATTGAATGCACTTTTCTATCAATGAATACAAGCACTTGTTTTGATTCCACTCTTGGATCCGATGAGGATTAATATGTTAACACTATGAATATTTTGTCTTATGTATCTGATATCTTTATGATTAAATAATTTTCATTGTCTGCTTATATCATTTATACATTTTAGCTCACTAAATGTGTTAATGATGTTAGGTTTTTTATTTAGAATATGTTAGCAACTTCGTTTCTAACATTTATCTTATCTCTTGAGACCGCTTAAGGAAGTGAAGGGTGCTCTAACCATAAAGAACTATTTCTTCTGTGGTTTGAACAACGTTTACAAGCATGACCCTAATGACGTGCTACTAACAACATTTCCTTTGGCCGCATGCTTTAACTCATCTTGCTATTTGTAGTGTTTTATGTTCATTGAGACTCATCAACCATTTGTCTTGTACCATCTGAATAATTGTGTGTTCATAGGACTGCAGGGCTCATTTGTGTCCGAGAAAAAGGAGTATTCAGTGGTAACCGAACTCACACCCCGGATGTGATCCCTATCATAAAAATTTTAGAGTCTAATCGGGACTTTTTATGGGGGAGATCCCTTACTGTTGGCTGGACATTTTTTCTCGTCAACAAGGTACTAAAGGAATAGTTAAGAGAGGCCAAATAAGAGGTCATTAAGACCAAGTTAGAGTTACGAGAAGCCAAAGTAGACATAAATTTGATGGAGGATTTCAAAGAAGAAGTAAATGACCATCTCAAAAAATATGATGAATCACTAACCAATGTCAAGAAGTTGCTAAAAAGGACGCTTCCTTTGAGAAGGGTAGTGAAACACACCAGAAAAAAGGAACTTATGGTTACAATTTGAAAGGAAGAATCTTAAAATTGAGGTCAAATAATTAGAGGATAAAATGGAGATGATACATTCAGAACTGAAGAAAAGAGGACTTAAAATCAAAGTGACAAATGAGCTTGAGGAGATTCAACCTCCTACTGTTGATGAAGTTCCCAAGGCTTGAAGAGTTGACCTAAAACATTTTTGAAAATTTTTCATCTTTCACGGATCAGCATTTCCATATTTGAAAGTGAAATTTTGAAGAAAAGGGAGAATTTTGGGTTTTTCTACCAATTAGGCAATTTCATAGCGAACCCCAGGCTTGAATCCCAAAATTTCGCTACGAAATCCGTGTAGATGATTTTTTGTCAAAAAACATAGTTTTGGGTGAAATCAAATATGGAGGAAATTTGTATTTTTCTCATTTTTTCTAACCAACATATCCAAATCAGAGAAGAAGGCTAAATATTAGCACAGATAGGTGAAATGGAATTGCTACAAACTCACGCTACGAAATTTCCTGTTTTACTATGTTTCTGCAACGAGTAATATTTGGTAGCATTTTGGTATTTTGAAGGTTCATTGAAGGTTAACAAAAAACCTGGAGGGTTTAAAGAATATAAGTGGAACACTCCAGCAAGGATTTTCTCCTCGACAAAGTTGTATTTTGCTAAAGCTCAGCATAAAGGCGTTGATCAAATATCATGACATTTTTTATTAAAAGTAGGGTGATTGGTTGCTATATCTGGTGGGGGTATTTGTGTCTTGATTATGGTTAGTGGCACTGGATCACTTGGCTATTGATGTAATTATCCAGTTATGCACTTAGTGAATGTAATAAATAATATGTAGAGTCCTAATAGGCTTCTAAGTCTAAAGTCATTAGGTGTCTATTTTAGTTCCAGGTATATATTTTATTGTTAAGTGAGGTGTCAAAATAAATGGTTCGATGATCTAGCCATGTGGGCAGATCCAATGTAAGTAACAAAATCCTATTAATAGAAGAAATTTGAAGAATACAGGGTTGGAGAATGTTATTCTACACTACCACTTTGTAAATTTTTGATGATCAGTAATATACAGTGACTGTGTTTTTCTTCTTCACCTGATATTCATTTGGCGTTTCAATGAGTTTTTGTCCTATGCATCTTAATATTTAGCTTTTAGTATCTTGATGTGGAATTACTTATAATTCATGTTCTTCATGCTCTGACTTCCTTTGAACATTAAGCTATTGTATATCTCTGTGTGTCTGTTGTCCCATCATTGAAATAGCTACATGCCTCAGTTTCCACAAGGAGAGCCATTTTCAATGAATTTCCTAATCTTGACTCCATAAACGCAATGTTAGTAAACCCTTTACATTTTTAACCTGCAAACAACCATATTCAATACAATATCACAGAATTAGCCATCTGATTAAATCATAATTGAACAAATCATAGTTACTTTGAGAGAGCCCTCTAAGGGTGAAGAGGCTAATTTTCAGTCAAAATTTGGTTTGAAAGAGTTACTCTAGGTTGTCTGGTGGAGCAACCCATTTGTACCAACTTAGTTATAACAATTTGGACTAGAAACAGATCATATTTCATAGGAAAATTGGGTCATGAGTTTCTTATTCTTGCTTTCTTTCAAAATATTTACGCTATTATAATTCCGATTTTGTTATATATCATTGAGGATAATATATAGAGGCATAACATGTTAAAATTTCTGCGTTAGTCAACCTTAGTATTTCATCGAATAAAAAATCAAAATTAGATTGAGGTGGTTCCACCTAGGTGGTGGAAAATAGGGATGGGAGCCATGGTTTAAGGGCTTCTGAAATCCAGCCATTCCATGGTGTAATGAATCTCCTCAAGTAATTCTTAAGAGAACCATAAATTTTAGGCCTTGGAAAAGGGAATGAGAAAGGAGAAGAAACAAAACTGAAAGTAGTAATGCATTCAGCAACATTACCGTCAGCTCTAACTATAGTTATACCATTACCCTCGACAATATCTATAGTTAGATCATCATTACCCTAAATAGTAGCGACAGTTACAACATGGATTCTTAATAAGCATAGAGATACATCTTAAGCCTGCTTCTTTACCTACTCAAAACCAAGAAATCAAACTCATGATGAAATGATCAACCTGTTACCAAGAAAGTAAAGGATCACCAAATGTTTCTTGCTTGATGCTAAAACAACATTGTTCCTCAGTCCACAATGCCCAAATATTTCCTGAAAGTATTAATATAAAAAGAGAGGCTATTACCGCACCGAGTTTAAGAATGATGATTCCACTGAATGTAGCATGTGAGAATAAAGAGATGGAGATCCCATACAGACTCGACTCCTACAGCTATCATACAACTAAGGATTGAAAATTTTCAAGCTATTCCTATTAGTATTATTATTATTATTTCCAGATTCAGTTATTTCTCAATTTTCAGGTCTCAAATTCGATTCCTCGAATCCAAAAACCAAATATAATTCAATTTGTGCTTGATCCAGATATTTTTACGAAATACAAATTTCCTTTGGTGCCATATCTATCTATATACAAAGTTATTTATCTAAACTTTTTCTCAATTGTGGAAACCCCTGCGATATCCATAAACACGATTTTCCTTCAAGACAGATATGGGCATAACAATAAAAAACCCAGTGGAGTAACTCTTCACGGGATGTGCACTATAATATGTCTATTACATATTACATATACATTTATTTTTTATTTCCACTCTTTTTTTTTAGGCTTCAAACTCTTTCGGAATCCCAAGCCAAGAAATTACCCATGTTGAAATTATAGAAACAGTTACGAGTACTAGTCATTCGAAAAGCCAAGAAAGAGGTATTCCACTAAATGAGTATAGTGATGTGTAGAGAACAAAATATGGGTTTGTGTCTGGGGATATGGATATGGAGCATATACGAGCAGTTAATTTGAGACAAAGCGTTCAATGTGAAAGATTTATTAATACATAGAGTAATGTAAAATCTACATATATCAAACATAAAGTAGAAGTACAGGATGATGAGCCCATAGTTAAGAGAACGCCCTTGGAATAAAAATCCTTCGCCACAACCGAAACACGATATGGATGCAATACCAACTAAAAAGAGAGTGAAGAGACATCTGAAAGCCTTGAAACAATGATACTCCTAAACCTTGCACTAATTGATTCACACGTTAAGGGAATTTCTACAAGTAGTGCCTCTGCAAGAAATAAAATTTCCCTCCAACAACAAGGCACTCTGGTTGTATTTTTTCCTCGTCCAATCACTCTAGCATTGATATCACTTGTCATTCCAAGGAGGAAAAGATTCACTCTAGGGGATAGAAGTGTAAGACACATGAGAGATACATGCATGGGTCAGTTGGGTGGACCAAATCTCTATGGAAGACGAAGCAGGACACACCCTTTTTTTAGATGGAAAGATATTTCGCAAGCATGTTCATATTTTGAACTTGGTGGGTTTAAGGTCTAGGTTTTGAATCTGGGCTCTGATACCATATGTGAGGCCCTAACCTAGTTCTTTTATCTAAACCAAATTTATCATTAAATTTAATTACAATAAGAAGAAAATATAGCATGTTTATAACCCTACATTTACTTGATAAAAACATAAAACTAAAATTTGATCAACAACATATTAAACATGTAAGACATTTCCTTTGAAATAATTTACATAATTAAAACAACAAGTGGAAGAATACTTATTCAGGTGGCTTGGTTGGGGTGATATTGACTCTGGTTGGATGCTCCTCCTAGCTACCCAACTAGGAATGAATTCCTAGCCAAATGAAACTCCATAGGTTCCCTAGCCCTACGAGCCCAAGTCCAACCAACGACAGTGTGTCCAAGTTAAAACCAACACTCTCCAATAGATACAAGTTTGTGTTCTATCATATTTCTCTGCATTATCTCCCTTCTCCTTCTCCACATTCCTCCCCAAAATAAAATCCTCCAATTTCAAAAAAATTACCAAGGATCTCCCCCCCTTCTCCTCTCATTCTCCTTCCCTTTATGCATCTTCCTTTCATCCACCTCAACCACTTACCATTAATTCCCTGACTACCCCCTCATCCTTTTAATTTAATATCTTTAATTTACCTTATCATATCTTATCCAAAAGTAGATGAGAAGACACCTTGAGAATACAAATATGGATATTTAATTTAGAAATAAATTAAATAAGAACATCGCTTATCCAAAAGTATATTTGAGAAGACACCTTGGGAATAGAAATATGGATATTTAATTTGGAAATAAATTGGAGAAGACCATATCTTATCCAATAGTATATTTTATAAGACACTTTGGGAATAGAATAATAACAAATAGAAAAATTCATATTAGTAAAATAAATTTACAGTTTCACAAGTGTAGTTATATACCAATATTACTTAATAATTAGAAGTCAATATTTGCAGGTTAGTTGTTACCAAAAAGCTTCAGCAGGTCATAAATTTCTCATACTATGTCAGATTGAGGTTTCATTCACATCGTTGGATTCAAAATGACGAGATATTTGATTTCAGACTGGTTTTTATGTGTTTTGAGGACTTTGAAAATTTAGCTTTTTAGGATCCTCCTAGATCATTCCTCCCCACTAATGAGCTTTTCGGCTACCAAAAGCTTTATCAGTCAATTGGAAAGTGAGGGAATTTCTCCCTCACTTTATCCTTTTCAATCCAATGGGCCTTACTTGGATGCATTCCCTTGAAACCAATACAAACGTGCTTCGTGTCTCCCTGTCATGAAGTCCTAGTTCTCATGTCAAGAATGATATCTTCACGTAGCTTGTCCATGTATTCAGATGAGAAATCGTACAATGTAGGAACCTGTGCAACCTCTTCGATATCCATGATCAAATTAGGCTCATAAAGCTTCAATTTTTCAACGTTCCCCATTGATTACATATGCATGTATGTTGGAAAATAGAGATGAAAATAATTTCCTTCAATCTTCTCAATATGGTGAATGGGTCTTATCGGATTAGTATCAACTTATTTCCTTCCCCTTTCATTTTTTCTTTGCTAATGTGGAGCCACATCCTGTATCCAACCTTGAATAGGTGATCAACCTAGTTCTTGACATGTCGAGCCTTGTATTGAGCTTGAATTTTATCTAATTTCTCTTGTACTGCTTGGTGAATCATCTGAATTCTTTGAATGAAATTCATGCCTTGTCTCTATCATTTGGCTCACTTGAATCTTCATCTCTCCCAAATACCATTTCTAAGGAATCCTTTGGTGAATATCCAAAGCATATATTGAATGGTGAGCTCTAAGTGTATGAATGCACAGCCTTGTTGTATGCATGTTGTACATAAGGAAGTTTCTCGTCACACAACTTGGGATATTTACCACAATAGCCCTGAAGTATATGTATCATTGTGCAGTTGACAAACTTTATTTTATCGTTGGTATGTGGATGAAATGTTGTACTCCTCTTCATCTTGGTTTCCATTATTCCCCACAAACTCGTTTATAATTCTCTAAGGAAATGAAAGTCTCGATCAAACACAATGGATGTGGGCAACCCAAAATGGACCCATACAAATTGGAAGAAGAGATAGTAGTCTGATCTAAATTTATATGTTTTTTACAAGATATTAAGACACATTTTTCTAAATTGATCCACAACAACATACAAATATTCATGACCTCTCCTAGATAAAGTAAAACTTCCAAAAAAATCCATTGACACATTTTCCCAAGGATGACTCGGATGTAATATCCCAAAATTGGGATTGCACAACAAGCCTGCTGAAATAACGCACTCCTGAGAATTCAATGCATTGAAATGATTTTGCAGCTCCTAGATCCCTTAGATCAGCTCATCTAAGATCTAAAGCCAAAAGGAGAGCAAAAAAAAATCAAACTAGGTGGGTTAAACAGATATCCCACAACCTAGTCTAGCTGAAAGACACCCAAAGAGAGCGGTTGCAGCTATATGCAAGAAATGCTTCAGGAATAACGTATTTTATCAATTTACAAGTGTGATACCAACATGGAGATTCATCTTCCAGCTATACATTAGCAAATTATATCTACAATGCAGCTTATACAGTGTATAACAGAAAGGGAAAGATTGTACAAGACAAAAGCCTCAAAATGAGCTGCTACAACAACAAGAAATGGCAGAATAAGCTTGACAACATTATTTTCATTACTGAATCATGCAGTAGATTAAAAATCAGATCTAGAGCAGATCTGTACATGAAATGATAGATCTATTTCATATATGTGTACAAGATAGGCTCCTTTATACACTCCCCTTGGGGATCTCAGCAAAACATGAAGGTACAAGGGTAGATCTGAGATCTAAACCATAGATCTGCAGAAGTATTCAGAAAAATTATGAATCATAACATATGCAGCATATCAGATCTGAAATAACATGGATTGGTTGGCCAATCCATGGATCACCACAATGAAAGGAAGGATCCAATCACTAGAGATCTCTCCTCTAAAATGATTCCAAGTCACCCTACAACTCTGCTCTTGCAAATAACGTAGTCATGGAAGAGGGAATACGTTGTGGGCTCTGAGAATGCTTTGGCCTACTGCCAATTTTTGGATCTGAAGCTCAAACTACTAATGCACACTTCCAGGAGGTTAAAAGACACACTCACTGAGAAGATGCACTATTATAGTTTAGATATGAGAAGATATAGAATTTCCACTTGCTGTAGCTTACATGGACAACCCACTCCTAAACAATATTGTGCTATAGATGCAAGATGTGGCTTGGAAAAATTCCAGATAGTGGACTGGACGAACAAGACTCCTCCAAGAGTTGATCAAGGAAGGAGGTGGGAATCCTAAACAGGAAAACCCCAAGAGGTGTGTCTAAACAGACAAAACCTTCATAAAATAATAACATCAACAACCGTTTCCTGTTGTCCTCCTCCTTCTTTTATAGGATGAAAGCTTTATCAAACCCTAAACCACCTCAATGAGTTAACCCCTTTCACATGTGGAGCCTCCATCTAGAACTGCGTTGTGTATCCATAAGGTTTATTGCACCTGAACTACATTGTTGATTTGGTCAAGGTTGACCCAATATTGCGATTTAAACCCATTCACACCTGCAAGAGTTTATTTACATAGCCCAGTTATGTCTCTGTTTACATAGGCATTGATTTATTCATGGTCTCCAGAAGTTTTACATGTCCTCCTTCATATTTTATTCATCAATATGAAATGAAAAATAAAACAAAGCAAAATAGGATATTCCCATTAGCTTGGGCTAAATGGGAATATTACAGTCCTCCCCTCCAAAATGTTGCTTGTCCTCAATAAACTGATAAGACGAGTGCTGCAAACTCCTCCTCCATTGGTGACATCATCAAATATCAAGCTCCCATCATAAGCTAGATGCTCACCAATCCAAACCCCCATGAATTATTTCCCCAAAGTCAATATGAGATGTGCAAAATCCATCCCACAAGGAAACAAGATCTCATGTTAAACATCCATGGTTTTCCTAATGTTCCCTCTGAAATATATAACATAAGACACATGTAGAATTTTCAGCCCATTAGGCACATGCGTACCTCTCATCCTCCCTCCATCGATTCCCATAAAAAGTACAAGCATGTCATCAATGTATGGAAGAAAAATAATGTACAGACAAACAGAAAGGTGCACATATGGAGGTGGGTCATTGTCCCACATGTGGAACCAACGTAATGCATCTTCTACTGCATTAAACCAAGATGTGGTAAGTGTTTTTCCCACCACTTGCAGCCATGCCATCTCACTATAGCTGAATGTGTGAGATATGTTTGGTGCCTTAGGAAAGCACCCATCATGAAAAAATATCTCCCTTTTTCCACCAAGGGAGTGGCCAAGTGCAGTAGTGGTTGTGGCCTCATATTTTCCATGAGATTGACAAGATAAAACTCTCCTCCTTGGAGTCATGGCCTACATAAACATGGTGAAATAATGCATACAATCAGAAAAATGAACTTGTTTTACATGAGCATATTCTTCACCAACAGTCCTCCCCATAAAATTGGAGTGGTGCATAGATCTATCTCCTCCCTCAAGAGGGGAAAGAGAAGGATGAATTAACTCTCCAATAGAGTTATGTTGCTACCCCACCTCCACAAATTTCATGCATCTTTGACAATGCTGATATAGTTCTCCTTCAAAGCCCTCCCAATAGTAGCTCCTCAAGATGATGTTGTTGAGCTTCATAAAGTACTCTTGGCTTAAACATAACTCCTCATAGGCCCTTTGTAGTAACTTCTCCTTGAGCTTGGAGGCTCTAGATAAGAATATCCTACCATGATTATAGATGACTCCATCAAGGACTGAATAGCTTCCTTCATGCAACCAGTCATCTAGAATCATGCAAGTATGAAGATCCTTGGAATATTCCACCAACAGTTGGGATTTCCAATAGGGATCTAAGGTGCCCAACATTGACAGCGCTGGTAGGATTTCATATGAAGTATCTTCCATGTTGTTGTCCTCCCCCTTGACATCTCCCATTCCAAAGGTACAAAGTGGAATGTTTCCAAACCTCCCTTGCTGCCCTCCTTGCTCATGCACATGCTTCAAAGGAAAAGGAAGCTCTTGGAAGTTAGTCTCCCATGGGAGGCTATCATCTATCCAAGGCCTTTCTGTTTTTTCCAAAGCATGTAGGTGAGACCACCATCTCTCTTCCAACAGGGAAGAGTGTTCTTCAGACAAGTTTTTCTTTTGATTCAAGGCTTTCCTCCCATGCTTCATGATGGTGTCATCACTCTTCTTGCAGCATATCTCCTCAACGCAATTTGAGAGGTGAGGACAGATAATGAAGTCAAAGGAAAAATCCTCTCCCTTTCTTTGTACCTCCCCCATACTCTCAGTGTTGTAGCATGGTCTTCTAATGCTCCCTTCCTTCTTGGGTCTATGGAAGGAGTATCAATGCATGAAACATCTCCTATCAAATCTGAATCAGGTGGTCTCCCCGGGGGTACACCACAATATAAAGATGTCTCATCGCTCATTCCCATATGAACTACAGATGGGAACATAATATGACTACTTCCACTTCGCAAATCCATCTCTAATTGTTGTGTGGAAGTATCATGAAAAGGAGAAGTTGGAGCAACTCCCCAATCTTCTTCTTCATTGCCTACCTTCTACAAGATTTCACAGTCTAAGGTGCTTCTTTGTTTTGTCTCTTTGTCTATCATCATAGACACATGTTGCTCACCTTCTCCATGAATAAGATCCTTGGGGCCTCCTTGCAGAGATACAAGGGCCCTCTTAGTGGAAGCAATAGCTTCAACTCCATCTTTCAGTAAAAATATATTTCCTCCTACTGTCATAGCGCTAGAGGAACCTTTCAATTCTACTTCTTTCTTCTACTCATCAATGGAGTGTGACCCATCAATAAGAGATCCTTTTTCTTGATCTCTTCTTGAGGAAAGGACACTCATGTCTTCTTTTTTAGAAGAATGATCTTGCTGAAGTAATGCCTTTGCCCTTGGCCAATCATGTAGCAGATCTTGAACCCTTCCAACAATGTTCTGAAATGGAGTTATCTTCATGTATCTTCTTTCTTCTATGAGTGGACAAAACTCTGGGAAGCCTAGATGCTCTTTAAATCTTTTAGACTGAGATTCATATTCTCGGATGTAGTCACCAAGAGTCTCCTCCTCAAGTGTCTTCCCATCTTCTTCTCCTCTTGCAAGGAATGTAGGCATGCTACAACGTTGTAGATCATATTGTGTGGTTGCATGCTCACACACATCAAAGGAAGTAGTGGGGCTTCATCCATGTGAAACCCCCCTTAATAGATTTGTTGGTCTTTCATTCCTCACTCCCCTGATTTCTTCCTCCATCTCATGCAAAGCTTGAGAAAGAATGTTAGAGAACTCTACTCCTTTTATTCTTCCATACAAAGGGGTTTCAATGGTGTAATCATTTTCCTTATGTCTTCTTCCATGATACCTCTGCTCTCTCTCAGTGAGAGGTTTTCCTCCCTCTGAAGACATATTGGCTCAAATAATGCACATGCTGTGCCAAGAAAGATGCTTTTATACCACTATAATATCCCAAAATTGGGATTGCACAGCAAGCCTGCTGAAATAACGCACTCCTGAGAATTCAGTGCACTGAAATGAGTTTGTAGCTCCTGGATCCCTTAGATCAGCTCATCTAAGATCTAAATCCAAAAGGAGATCAAAAGCAAATCAAACCAGGTGGGTTAAAAAAATCTCCCACAACCTAGTCTAGCTGAAAGACACCCAAAGAGAGGGGTTGTAGCTATATGCAAGGACTGCTTCAGGAATAACGTAATTTATCAATTTAAAAGTGTGATACCAACATGGAGGTTCATATTTCAGCTATAAATCAGAAAATTAGATCTACAATGCAACTTATACAGTGTATAACAGAAAGGGAAAGATTTTACAAGAGAAAAGCCTCAAAATGAGCTACTACAACAACAAGAAATGGCAGAATAAGCTTGACAGCATTATTTTCATTGTTGAAGCATGAAGTAGATTACAACTCAGATCTAGAGCAGATATGTACATGAAATGATAGATCTATTTCAGATATGTGTACAAGATAGGCTCCTCTATACACTCCCCTTGGGGATCTCAGCAAAACATGAAGGTATAAGAGTAGATATGAGATCTAAATCACATATCTGTAGAAGTATTCAGAAAAATTATGAATCATAACATATGCAACAGATCAGATCTGAAATAACATGAATTTTTTGGCCAATCCACGGATCACCACAGTGAAAGGAATGATCCAATCACTAGAGATCTCTCCTCTAAAATTATGCCAAGTCACCCTGCAACTCTACTCTTGCAAATAACGTAGTCATGGAAGAGGGACTATGCTATGGGCTCTAAGAATTCTTTGGCCTACTGCCAATTTGTGGATCTAAAGCTCAAACTGCTAATGCACTCTTCTAGGAGGTTAAAAGACACACTCACTGAGAAGAGGCACTAGTATAGTCTAGATCTGAGCAGATCTAGAATTTCCACTTGCTGCAACTTACATGGACAACCCACTCCTAAATAGGACTACGCTATAGATGCAAGATGTGGCTTGGCCAAATGCCGGATAGTGGACTAGACAAACAAGACTCCTCCAAGAGCTGCTCAAGGAAGGAGGTGGGAATCCTAAATAGGAAAACCCCAAGAGGTGTGTCTAAATAGACAAGACCTTCAGAACATAATAACATCAACAAAATTTTCCTATTGTCCTCCTCCTTCTTTTATAGGATGAAAGACTTGTCAAACCCTAAACCACCTCAATGAGTTAGCACCTTTCACATGTGGAGCCTCCATCTAGAACTGCGTTGTGTATCCATGAGGTTCATTGCACCTACACTGCATTGTTGATTTGGTCAAGGTTGAACCAATATTGTGATTTAAACCCATTCACACATGAGAATTTTATTTACATAGCCCAGATATGTCTCTGTTTACATAGGCATTGATTTATTCATGGTCTCCAGGAGTTTTACATGTCCTCCTTCATATTTTATTCATTAATATGAAATGTAGAATAAAAAAGGCAAAATAGGATATTCCCATTAGCTTGGGCTAAATGGGAATATTACATCAAAACAGGGAGTGGTGTGTAGAGCCCCAATTTTCTATTAGTGGAATTACAAACTGAACATGACATACATCCCTTTACATATCTTGTTACAATGTTTTTCATGTGAGGCAAGTAAAAAAACATATGCAAATGACATAAAGTGTTCCCTACACCAAAATGACTTGAAACAATAGAGATATGTGCCTACCTGATTACATGTATTCTTTCACTGTTGGGGATACAAAGTTTGCCAAGGTGGTACAACATTTTTCCCTGCAAATGGTAATTGTCTACCTGTGATCCATGATTCATCTTTGCATAAATGTCTTTAAAATATTCATCATCAACATAGTGTTTAACATAACTTTCAAAATATAAAGAGGCATTTGGAAAACAATAGATGCAGAAAAAGGAGGGCGAGAGAGCATATCTGCCAATTTATTTCTAGCGCCCTTCTTGTATTTTATTACTAGGTGAAATTGTTGAAGGAACCCCATCCATTTGAAATGACATGCTTTTTGAAGCTTGGTTTGTGACTGGAGGTACTACAAGGGTTTGTCATATGTATGAATGATGGTATCCTTGTCAATCAAATAGTGCTTCCACTTATTCACGCTTTAAACAGTTTCCATTAGGCTATGGAGTTGAGATGGTTTGGGTCTATGAATCAAACCCTAGAGAAAATGCAAGGAAATCTAGCTGCGAATAATGGTGTTTATAAATTAATGGAATTATGAGATGGAGAAAAGTTCTTTCAGTAATGACTTAAGAGCAACTAAAAATTCTTAAACTATACGTCAAAGGAAAACATTGAAATTGTAAAGACAGTCAGAATTAAGGTACTCTAAACAGTAAATCTTAATCTAACCATCATGTTTTAGAATTAGAATTTAAATGGTGCACATGAAAAGATTACAGTGGAAATACATTAAACATGAATAAGGAAAAACATCACCATGACATCACAACACATGAATCTTGTAGACTGATCTCTTTATTAATGCTCCAGCGTGAAAAATTACAAGTACTTGCAATGGAAAGTGCTAACAAAACTAAGGTCCAACCACTAATACATAATAAAATGCTTTATTTAAGATATTTGTGATTGATTACCGTTATCATAAGGCGATCAGTTCATTTATTATAAAAGTAACTGAAACTTGGTATGTGTGTCTCATGCATGGATGCGTTGTAACAATTTTTAACAAATGTTTAAAGTCATTGTGAAACTGTCATTCACTGTAAAGACCCTTTTAACAGATGTCTAGTGTCCTTGTGAATCCATTATTCAGTGTTGTAGCAGTCTGCTGTGCTGGCGAATTTGATATTGCTGAGCTGTTATGATACACTAGATCTGCTGATTCTGATAGTTCACTGAGTTGCCTGCTTTGTCATCATGCTAAGTTTTCATCCTCCCTGGAATCTACATAAATTTTCCCTATTCTCTGGAGTCAAAATCTTAGTATTGTTCAACTTTCTGTAGACTTCATCAGTCTCGGTGTACTTCACAAACATTAGCCTCAACTGAAAAATGTGCTTAATTTCATACTGTATGAAGACATCATTGCTGATAAATTCATAAAATGCTTTCCAAGTCATAGTGTTCTTTAGATTTGTGAGCTTGGATGTGTCCTTTGAAATATCTATCAGCCTTTTTACATAATTAGTCCTAGGCATCAACTTATCATTGATAACAAATAAGGAAGACAATCCCTTTTTGTTCAGTGGCTCAATCCTATTGAAAAATCTACTTACTCCAATCTCTAGTTGATGGTATCTTTCTTCTAGCTGTGTAACTAGACTCTTCTTTTTCAACACCTTTTTTAACTCAAGTATAGTGGTTGTTATATCTGCCACTTCCAGTTGCTCCAATTCATGACTTCTTTTAGAATTCAGGAATCTGATGATGTTTTTGGTAGTTTGGGGTTTATCCCCGAGTTCCTCATTAGTTTTCTCAATGGGAACTTTCACTAAATCAATTAGATCCCTCTGTTAAAAAATAATCTGAATTTATCGCCATATATCATTCATAGATTCAATTATATCCAACCATATAATTTTTTTAACTCTTCCTACCATGCTTCCAATTGACGACTCCTGAAGAGACTTTTGCAAACCTTCATTTAACTTTTTGCTAATCTGCAACTCTATGGCATGTGATGAATCTTTCCTTTTGAACTACTCTTCTAGGTCACAAAGTTGATCTTGCAGCTTTTTAATTTATTTTGTCTATAAGGACATGTTCTCCATTGCCTTAGCTAACTGCTCAGTGCCTTCTCCTGATGCACCTGTAGATGTTGTGGATGCTAGAATCAATGTGAGAGCTACTGCTTGTAGGGGAATCATGGCCTTAGCTGCTTCTTTTTTTGCTCCCTCCACTGCCTCTATTATTGCTTTCTGTCTTCCTTTTATCATTTTCTCCATCTCACTCTCCATTTTCTTAACTTGTTATGTTTACTCAACAATCAATTGCAGCATTTCTTCCTTTTTGTTTTAGTTGCTTCTATCTCCTTGGCCATAGGGTCTTTTGTCACTGGCATCTTAAGCTACCTCCTCAAAGCTGTTATGTCTACATTCTTCTTCCTCACAAGTGTTTATGCCACTTCTATGTTTGATGGATTGTACCCAAGTTTCATCCCTAAATCCTCCAGATATTTTATCCTTGAGTCTTTGGCCATGGAGGAGATATTTTCCACCTTCAACTGTGACTATGTGTTGGACAATGTCACTTGTAGTTTTGAGCGGCTCATGACTATACTAGTTAGCATGGAGGAGATCATTTCTTCTGTCTGCTTGTGCATCTCCATTTGGTCTATTGAATGAATTTTCTTTGTGTAAAACTCAAAAGAGGTATTCTTGTAGTCTGTTGCACCTTTGGGCTAAGGAATTTGTGCTTCTAAGAATGTAATATTCATTCTTCTCTTATCAGAGTCAAAGGCTGATAGAAGTCTACTCTGGGAGCTCCTTGTTTGTTTCCAAAACTGATTATGTGTTGGTATTTAGAACCTCATTCCTTCTTTTGATATCCCTGAATGTGTCATATATATCTTCCTCCTTTTGCTCTGCAGTGGACGTAGATGTTGGAGTCTGCACATTCTGTTGTTGGAAAGACATAGTGGTAGAGGATGTTGAGAAAATTGTTTGGCCACCTGCTGGAGATGAACATGGTGAATTTCTGATTGTGATGATATTTTTTTGGTCCTTCTCACTGCCCTATTCAAGGCCCATGCGGATTCTGGACCTCTTCCTGTATTTCATTTTGAATTATTTAGTGTAGGAATCAATGTCCATGTCTGTTTGATCCTCCCTGGTCCTCTTTCTTCCTATCTCCTTTTTGGGCTCCTTTCCTTTGTCATCTTGAACTCCTACAACTTTCTTTTCCTGTGGAGTTGGTGTTTTAATTCCTGAAGTAGAGATGACCTTCTCTTCTACCTCCTGGAGTCTGTCTGCTACCCATTCTTCTTAGTTCATGTACTTTTCTATCTCCAATCTGTGGGTATGAATGTAGGGCGTGGAATTATTTTCCACCCTCTTCTTGGAGATGATCCCCATCGGATCATAGGACCAAGTGAAGCTATGTGTGAACTTCATCCCCTTCAACATTTTATCTACCTCATCCCCTACTGCTCTACTGTTGCAAATAAATGGACCAATTTGTGATTTGATCCTAAATTGTGACTTCTTTCCAAAGAAAAAATGCACCTCATCTACATATATCATTTGTATGATATACTCAAGTGCAAATATTGTCATGGAGAGGTACTTGGGAATTTTATAGGGGGGGAATTCACTGCCATAAACCCTTATCTCTGTGTATTTTTGGTATAGGTAACAATATTCTATTCTAATTTGCTTTGTCAACTGCATCACCTTCTTTATTTCCTCACTGATCCTTAGCTTTGTGGTACTGCTGAGTGCACTGGTTGCTGGATGAAAAAACGGGTCTACAAAACTCTTGTAGGAATAGTTTTTTCGCTCCTTCCTCAATAAAGTTATCCAAAAAATTATGGATTGGGATTGAGAGTCATCATCATGCTTCATCATATCAAATTGGAATTTTCTGGGTTGAAAACAAGAAAACATGTACACCAACACAGAGGTGTATTTGAATAGCTCTTCTATCTGGAAATTCCGGAACTGATCATGAATTGTATCAACAAGAAATTGAACATAGTTGAACATAACAGTGGGCATAGCATTTGAGGACAGGATAGAAAAGAAACCAATCAAGGCTTCATCTACCCATTGATCATTATGATATCCCAACAACTAAGATAAAATAGTGATAATGTGCTTGGTCCTCTCCAAGAATATGGATGATGGATATGGGGGCTTTTTGGTAGGCATTGGTGCATTTGTGGCCATGATAATCTCTAAGGTTTTGGCCCTGCTAGAAAAATATAACCCCTGGTATAATTCTATAAGGGCCTCATATGAAAAAGGGATGGTGTTCTCAACAATGGGGGCTTGAATCATCTCTTGAATGGATGGGCATTGATGTAAAATAAAATGTCTCCTGCAGGGTTCATTATGGCTCTCTGGTTAATGTCATAGCATGTTTGACATTTTATAATTAGCTCAGGGCAGCTATGGGTTTTAGGAAAGATGTAATAAGGAAGCTTGGTCTCCCACAGGTTGACATCATCTTATTCATCAAGGATCTTATCCTCAAGCCACCAGTAGAAATCGAACAAGTCAAAGGCTAACTCTGTCTCATGGATTTTGTAGTCTCTATCAACCAGGGAGATATTATCTAAGTCTACTTGAGGATAGAGCATGGGATTGAAAGGTTGATGGTCTGCCGTGGGAGGCATGATTTGTTTTCTGTATTTTCTTTGTCAACCTGCAATGAAGAATGGGGTGTAAGAAAAAGGGAGCAAAGAAGGGGAAATAATATAGATCAGCACTGGGGAAGGGATATGATAGAAGGGGATCGTGATCAGAAATGAACAGTCGAAAGGAGAACTATAACCACATTAACAGTGTGCTGATAATTTCTCCTTTGATGGATAATAACCCTTCGGAAACAGTGGCTAATCTACGGTTTCTCTATAAATATCTGCAAATCCAACACCTGCAGTAATTCAACGGGACTAGCAAGGTAAACTCTACTGTAGAGGAGAATTTGGGATTTAACATGTAATTGGGGTTGATCGTTGAGTTGGTGCGGGTCCATTGGATAGCATCCCAACCATTCATGGCACAATGGATTGTTGGAGGGAAGAGATGTGATAGGGCGGAGCAGACGGATGATGGAGGACGTGGCGCAATAGCATGGGTAACGATCAAGTGGATGCGGCGATTTTTTTGAAGGCAAAAACTTCTTTTCAGAGGGGGTCGAAGGCGGTGAGTGGTAATGGAGTGTGGGGGGGGGGGGGGAAATAGTATGGTGAACCACATAGCAGAGTGGGCAGTAATAGACACCGCCCATTTCATACCCCCCCCTTTGCTAACGTCCAGCGGCTTGGAGGGGGGGGGGGATGAAAAGAAGTGAGGGTCATTGGATGTGGGTTGAAGAGCGAAGATGGTGGATAAGGTGGAGGTTGTTTAGCATGTGATGTGATGTGGTCATGGGATGGTGGGGTTGGGTTTGTGAATGAGCATCAAGGATATGTTGGGACTTAGGATAAATGAAAATAATGTGGGTTTGGGGATTTTTAGGAATACATCGAATTGATAGCGTCGAGGCTTAGGATAACACTTGATGTAAGGTATGCCTGGATGACATCAAAATCCCAATTTTTAAAACACTACCCCTTCTCCATCTTTTGAGAAATAAGCAATATTTGTTTTGGCTTTCTTCTTACAACAAAGAAAAAAATGAAACTGGGATGTTGTACCTTGGTGGAATAGTCTTCACATTGGCCTTCCATTCTTCCTCTTCAACATATCTACCTACCCAAACTAAACATCTGACATTTCTCTTCTTTTTTTTAGGGTGCATTTGGAATAGAAAACCCTTACCTCATTTTTCTTTCGAATCTCTAACCTAACACTTATCCTTATTTCATTCATGGCTCAGCTTAAACTGTTGAGCCAATTTCATTTTCTACCTATCTATTGAAAGGCCAAGATTAAACAGTTTGGAAAATATTTATTCTCTAACATATCAAAAAAAATTGAAAATTTGTCCAATCATGATTAAACTGTATGACTGGAAAAACATATCTAATGAGTAGTGGCATTTGAACTTGCAACACTTTCATTTTTATTTCTTTTTGGGATTTTCTTTCTTTTTCTATTTTTCTGTTTTTTATACCCTCTTTTATTTCTTTTCATATTTTTTATTTGAAATAATTTGAATTTTGAAAAGCCTTTCTTGAAATAAAATTGAAGTATCCAATCACCTTGAGATCCTATAATTTATAGGGTACTAACAGTGGCTCCAATTGGGGATGGCGCTTCTTGAAGAGAAGTGTCAAGAACTTGAGACCAGTAGCCTTGGATGCTCCTTTTTTGTGACATTTTTAATTGATTTCCTTTCTTCTTCAGCTGATTTTTTTTTTGTTTTCATATCTGCTCATCACAATAGGCTTAGGCCCTTCACTTCGGACTTCGACCTTGTCCAATGAATTATTAAAAACTGTAAGATTGTGGTATTCACAATGATGAAAATTCAACCTCTTTTTTAAAATAAATAATGTTTCAGCATCCTGCCATTGACATGACCTCCATATGCTTCTATATCATCCAACTGTTTGAGAAAATAAGAATTATTTCCCCTGAAAGCATCAATGATGTATGGCCCTTACCAAATATTATCAAACTTCCCATGTTTTCCTTTATCCTCTCTTCTGAAATCCCATTTCAGAACTTTATCTCCGAAGTTGAAATCATTGGCCTTGGTTATCTTGTCAAATATCTTTTTTATATTCTCTTGAATTACTTGTGCTCTGTTGTAAACCTCTTCTCTAGACTGTTGCAGCTGAATGGTGTCATTTATCCTCCTTTGAATGTCATTGGGTTCAACTTGAATCTCCTGGACCATCTTCATTACTGGAACTCCCAAGGAATAAGAAAACACTGCATCCATTTGTTGCACTAAAAACTGTCACCTTGACATTCTGCTGACTATATGAGCTCATTGTCACTCATACATACCTCCTCTGCAAATCTTACAACCTCTACTCCTCATGTCAAGCCCTAAAAACAGGAGAAAAACCCTAAGAAACTCCAAAACCCTGGGTACGCAGGTAATGTGAAGCTTACCTGCGTTCCTGGCTGGGGTACGCAGGTAATGTGAAGCTTAATTGCGTTCCAGAATGCAGTTTCTCTGTGTAATGCCTGCATACCCCTGTCAAAGTCAAAAGGGTGAGAAAGTAAAGTGAAAAATCTGATTTTTGGTCAATTCTAGAAGCTTCTGGATGAGATTTTTTGGGGGTGAGTACGCTCTTATAAGGTTCATGCATCCCACACCTTAAGGAGCTAACCCCTTGATGTGAGGAGCCTATCCCTTTGAAGGAGGATTCTATCCCTTCATAGGTGGAACCCTAACCTCCTCATTTGCACTATAAAAAGAGGCATTGGGTAGCCTCAAAGGGAGTTCAAGCTTTAGTGTGTGATTGAGGTGAAGTGTTGTTGAGATTTAGACTCCTTTCTGCTAAGCTTTTGTGAGGAAAGATCACATACCTCTATGTGCTCCTGGAGGAAGAGTGCAAGGCTTATCAAAGTAGAGGAAAATCCTGCTTCGGACCCCAGGAAGGCCTGTTCAACATCAAGGCTAAGGTTGTAAGGTTCTTCTATTATTTCAAAGTTAATACAATCAAGTTTGTTTTTCTCAATAAATTGTCGTTTGATTGTTTATTTCAATAAGCTGTCGTTTGATCGTTTATTTCATAAATTCCTTGATCACTATGATAGGTATGTTTTATAATTATTTGTTATACAGGTGCTATTTAATATTTGCTTGCTTTTGATTGCAGGTCTTTAAAGACGACACTTTCAAGCGACGGAATAATTATTGTTGCGACGGAAGAACTATTGTTGCGACGGAAGAACTATGGTTGCAAATAAGCGTTTGGATCTAAGGTAGGATCGACACCTTTATAGAATTTACTTGTAAAACGAATATATTTAGAGAAATATAAACGTAGTTGTTCTTTTGTTGCTAGATTGTCTTCTTACACTAGGGAGATTGATCTTGTTCGCAAGATCGATTTATCTGGCCAACACCATTCCATAGACCAATTGGTATGGAGACATGCCAATTGATTTCTTTGTGGTGAGCCTATTAGCCCAAAGAGCATTGATCAACTTATTGTGCCATGATTTCTTATTCTCCTCTAGAAGCTTTTTGATGATGTTCACCAGGATTTTATTAGAAGATTCAACCAATCCATTACCTTTAGGGTAATAATTTTTTGAATGCCCCAATGTTATATGATACCTCTGAGAGAAATCAACCATGTTTTTAGACTTAAAGGTTGTTGCATTGCCTGTAATGATTTTTCTAGGACAACCAAATCTAGAAAGGATGTTGGTTTCTAGGAATTTTATTATGACGGAGTCAGTGGAATTTCTAGAAGGGGTGGCCTCTATCCATTTATGTTGGGCAAAGGATGGAGGGTGAATTTCTCCTATGAATTATAATTCCCATTGCTGGAAGGGGCTTTCCACAGAAATAGGTTTCAAGGGTAAGGGCAATATATTTCTCTTTCCTTCAAAGAATTGACATTTATGACAAGTAGTAACCATCTTATGGACATTTGGAAAATTGGTGGGCTAGTAAAAACCAGTTCTCATGATCTTGTTAGAAGTGGTTTTCCAATAAATATGGCCACCATAATCACCTCCATGGAACTCTTGCATCACTCTATCTGCATCATCCTTCAATAAAAATTTAATCAAAATACCCCCAGTATCTTCCCAATAAAAAACATTTTCCAAAATGCAGAATTTAAGAGCTTTAAGCTTCATAAATCTAGCCTTTGTTTTAGACAAACCAGGAGGAGCATTCAAGTTTTATAATACATACAAAATATCAGCATACCATGGAGAAGTCAAGAATTCTTCATTAATCGGTGGAGTCACCAGTTCCTCTTGATCATCTAATTAATGTACCATGTTGATGTCTAGTGCGTGAAAGTTAGATTCAACCATCAATTCGGCTAGTCCTTGGCCTTTAATCAACTTGGTAGGCTTGATTTTCAAATCATATTCTAAGATTACTGCAATCCATTTCCCTCTTTTTCCATCAGGACCATTTTGTGTTAATATATCTTTAACAACTACAATTGGAACATAAACAATGATATGTGCATGAAAAATATAGACTCTAAAATATTTCAATGCTTTAACCAGGGCAAAAGCCTTTTTTTCCATGATATTATATTTCAATGATGCATCTCTTAATGCCTTGCTGAAAAAAGCTCTGGGCTCCTCCTGCCCTTCACTGTTTTTCTGTAATAAAACAATAGTAATAGTATGTTTAGAGGAAAAAGAAAAAATCATGAAATCTTTAGTGAAATCTGGACTGATTAGTACTGGGGCTTTTTTCAGTGCTAGCTTGACCAAATCAAAAGATTGTTTTGCTTCTATGGTCCATTTTATTTCTGATCCCTTCTTGAGAATATTAGTGATGTTCCTTAAAAGTTCTGCTAAGGTGGGTATAAATCTCCTTAAGAAGTTGATTTTACCAATGAAGGATTGGAGTTCCTTTAGATTTCTAGGATGGTTGATTTTTAATATTCCTTCAGTTCTGCTAGGGTCAATTTTGATTCCATCCTTAGAGATAATATGACCTAACAGTTTTCCTTCTTCTAATCCAAATAATGTCTTCTTAGGATTCAGGTAAATTCCAAATGTTCTACATTATTTAAAAACTCTTCTCAACTATGCTAAATGTTCTTCATCAGTTTTAGAAAACATGATCATGTCATCTAAATAAATCACGATAAAGTGGTCGGTGTCATCAGCAATTGCAATTCCCATGGCCCTTTGAAAGGTAGCTTCAACATTCATTAATGCAAAAGGAATCTTCACATACATGAAAGTCCCCTAAGGAGTTGTAAAATTTGTCTTATCTTGGTCATCAAGGTGTACTAACACTTGATTGTAACCAGAGAAACCATCTAACAAATATATCCTACTGGAACCCACTACCCTTTGCAATATGTGACCCATCTTAGGTAAAGGGTAATTATCCTTAAGAGATACCTTGTTAAGATTTCTAAAGTCAATGCAGACTCTAATTTCGCCTCTATTATTTCTAGTTGGGAAAATATTGGAAACCCATTTGGAATATCTGAGCGGCACTATGATTTTTGCTTCATACATATTTTTAATCTCTTTCTCAACTAAAGGCATTAAAATAGGATTTATTCTTCACAATTTATGTGTGAATGGTTTTTTATTTTATTTAATTGGAATCTTATGTTGAATGATGCTAGTATCTTAGGAATTCAAATCCTCATAGCTCCATGCAAACACATCAATGAATTCTTTGAACAAGGCTATATATTTTTTCTTTGTAATAGTAGGCAGAGATTTAGATAGGTTAATGATTTTGGGGTTCTATTCTGTGCCTATATTACATTCCTCAATGTCTGTTTCAGTTGGCTCTGTTTTGGGTATTTTGGCCACATCATTAAAGTCGAATAATTCTTCTAAAGGGACCATCCCTCTAGGAAGATTATTGTCTTTAAGTTGGAGTATTTCAAATTCCTCTTTTTCCAGGTATTTTTTATTATCGGCATTATGTACAGTGTTGTTAGCGAGAATATTTAAATTTGTATTGACATCTAAAACAATGTTTTCTAGAACATCAGTTTGTTTTTCCTCAGTACTTTGTTCATCAGTAAGATTGTCCTCCTCACAATCCATATCCACATTAATTTCTTCAAATTAATCTTTAGATTGTAGGAATCTTTCAATTTGTTTATCACTACCAAAAAACCAACCGATATCTCATGTTATCTGGCACAAAAGGATGATGTTTGACCTCAATTGGATGGTGTTTATTTGGGTGAGGCAGATTCCAAGTACTTGCTGAAAAATCTAGGCCATTTGCTAGGACATTTTGGTTTCTGGGAATTATTGCTAAATCATATTCCTCAAAAGTTCTTAGGAAATCAAGGACATCATTTCTATAAGCTCTCAACCTAGAATTTTTTGCAGCATACAGTCCTTTGACTTGCTTTATGACCAACTCGGAGTCACCATGTACAGAGATCCTTTTTTCTCCTAATTTTTTCAACATTTGTAATCCCAAAAGAAAAGCTTCATATTCTACAATGTTGTTTGTGCAATGGAAATTTAATTTCTATGAATGACCCTATGCACTATTATTTCCTACATTATACACCCAAATTCCTACCCTTGACCCAGCTTTTCCTCATGAGCCATCAAAACACATGTTCCAAAGAGGTCCATTTCCTCGATCTGGTTGTTCTGTTTGTATTTGGCTGTCATTATTTTCTGTGGAATCATTTTCTATATGGGAAACTTGTGAATCAATGATTCCATCATTATACAAAATGAAAGAATCAAGGTTATTGTGAACAGAGTAGAGAGGGTAAATGTGAGGCTTCTCTTGGCTACTTACCATGTACTCCATTAGCATTTCCCTATAAAGTCTTTTTGATTGACCAAATATTGGAATGGTAGCATATGTCATGTCTAGTTGTAGTGTCCCTTGTAATTTTTCTCCCCATGAGAGAGATAAAAGCATTCCATATTTAGGGGGAATCTCAGCCACAACAATATCCATAACTAAACTCTTTACAGGTATTTGAGCTAGAGTGACACAAAGATCTTTAATCAAACCTAGGCACTTAACTTTTCAAGAATCAAAAGAGTATAAATATCTATAAGGTCTACAGATTTCAAGGCCAATTTTCTCCATGATAGCCTGGGGCATAAGGTTGTGTGATGCACCTAAATCCAAAATGGTATTATGAAGTACCTTGTCATGACCATTTAAGCTGACATAAAAAGGAGGGACTCCCCCTTCCTATGGCATTCCATCAACCTTTGGCCCAAACAAAAGTTGAGGTTGGTCATCACTTAAATTGACAGTATTGATGATCTCCCGTATATTTAACACTTTTAGGACCTGAGATCTATAGACATTTTTTTTGATCAATTCAATGAGAGGGATAGAAATCTTCACCTTCACAAGCTCACTCTCAATACTGAAAGAGTTTGATTTCTCAGTGGGTTTGACAAATCAATCCTTTTAGCCTCTATTCTTTGGGTAACTTCAGTATGTTTTCTTGTACTAGGGATTTTTGTCTGAGCGTTTCTGGCAAGGATATATACTCTTTTCTTGGTACTATTTTCTATGTTTTTCTTTTCTGAGTTATTTACATTTTTCTTTGTGTTTTATGTTATTTTCTTGACTTCAGATACAGATAATTTCTTGGTAGAGTTTTCTGAATTCCTTTTATTTGAATTATCCAAATTATTCTTAATCCTTAAGTTTTATGGTTTGTGGACCTCCATAATGGCATCCTCAAAACCCATTTTGTAGTCATTAGATTCTTCGGGTCCGAGGTCTGTTTGGGCTAGTGAAAATAAGTCTTTCTCTTCTTCAGTGAGAAAAAGAAGGTCATCTTCATTAATCCCCATCAAATTTATGTGATTTTCCTCAACTTCCTCTGCTATTCTTTCATCATCATCAGCATATTTTTCTTGAAAGGGAGGCCTAATCTGCTGATCAGGACCTCGTTGATCTCTATTTCTAATTTGTGGAGGGTTTCTTCTTGGCTTCTGATTTCTTTTTTGGGGTGCTGGTTGATTTTCTCTGGGTATTTCTCTTTCGTTCAAACTCACCCTCTCCATCATCCTTTCCATATCGCTTATGAAATTGTTAATTTTCGCATCAGATGTAGAGGCTACAATTCCTTCTCTTATGTGACTCTCCTCTTAGTTCTCATCCTATCCCTTCTTGCTAATAAATTGGCTTCTACAATCACAACATCCTTTTGCATTTCCTCTAAGATTGATGAGTCTCTTTCCCTAAGATGATAGGCCATGTATGGGTCAAATCCATATGGGAATTTAAGCAGAAATATCCCTTAGGGTGGTCTCATATTAGCAGGGAGTGCGTTGTATAAGTTGTTAAATCTAGTACATTAGTATTGCACACTCTCTTTGGGAGATATATTAATAGTTTCGTATTCGGATAAAATCTGCACTGGATTTTTCTTAACCTCCCATCTATTGATGAATGTTTGGTGAAAAGCAGGTAGATCATGGATACTATTAGCAGTTAAGACTTTAAACCATTTCCTAACTTAACCCCCTAAAATCTGAGAAAACATTCTCCATTTGACACTGTCATCATCAATTTCTTGCAGGTCAAAACAGTCGTTCATTTTATCTACGTGTTTTTGGGTTGTCACAGGACCAACGCTATCAAACTGTGGAATCTCAGATTGGTAATCCTAGGGAATGGGGGGTAAAGGTACTGGTAGCACCAATGGGGCATATTTGGCTGCCATGATTGGTGGAGGTGGTGGAAGGAGATGAACAGTGGGTGACGGTGGATGGGTAGGGGTATGGAATATGGATGGATCAAGAATTGTAAGGTCAGTCCAATTCTGAGATTTGGTTCTGAAGAGACATTGTTCAAACTGCAAATCAAATTGAACGTCTTGCAAAGTGACAAAGTTATCAGGTAAGGAGCTAGACCTGTAAATAATTATTTCACTGGTTTGATTGTTTGTTCTAGGTGTTTTCCTCGAGATCTTCTCGGGATTGTTTACAATAGGATGGGGATTTGGATCTGGATGTGATCTGGTGGATATTATTTTGGGAGCCAAAATTTAGTCCAAAATCACATACCAACTGATTATGGAAGACTGAAAGAAACCAATCTTTAAAAGAAAGATGTATCATACAATGCTTTTTAGCTGGGGTTTTCTAAATTCGGATGAAAATTGAAAATTTTTAGCTATGTCCCTAGTATGGTCGCCACTATGTTATCACTCTATAATTTATAATATTGGAAAGAATAAATTATAAAGAACAACATCAAAACCGCTTGAAGCCTACGATCTAGCCCTCCTAGACTCAGAGAGGAATCTCTCTACAAGGTTTAGATTTGTTTTAAGCTTTCATATGCTAGGCTAGTTAAATTTATTATGAGGGTTGTTTATTTGATTTTTCGTGGTTGGATTTAAGGGGTTTCCCTAAATAGTTTCCATTGGGCTATGGAGTCGAGATGGGTTGGGTCTATGCATCGAATCCCAGATAAAATGCAAGGAAATATAGCTGCGAATACTGGTGTTTATAAATGAATGTAATTATGAGATGGAGAAAAGTTCTTTCAATAATGACTTAAGAGAAACTAAGAATTCTTAAACCATACGTCAGAAGAAAACATTGAAATTGTAAAGACAGTTAGAATTAAGGTACTATGAACAATAAATATTAATCTAACCTTCATGTTTTACAATTAGAATTTAAATGGCACACATGAAAATATTACAGTGGAAAGACATTAAACATGAACAAGGAAAAACGTCACCAGGATATCACAACACATGAATCTTGCAGACTGATTTCTTTATTGATGCTCCAGCTTGAAAAATTATAAGTACTTGAAATGAAAAGTGCTTCCAACCCCTAAACAGAATAAAAGGCTATATTTAAGCTATTTGCGACTAATTTCCGTTATCAAAAGGAAATCGGTTCGTTTATTAAAAAAGTAACTGAAACTTGGTTTGCGTGTCTCATGCATGGACGCGTTGTGACAATTTTTAACAGATGTTTAAAGTCACTCTGAAATTGTCATTCGGTGTAACGACCCTTTTAACAGATGTCTAGCATCCTCATGAAGCTGTTATTCAGTGTTGTAGTGGTCTGGTGTGTTGGAAAATTTGATACTATTAAGTTGTTCTGATACACTGGATCTGTTGATGCTGACAATTCGCTAAGTTGCCTTCTTTGTCATCATGATAAGTTGTCATCCTCCCTGGATTCTATATAAATTTTCCCAATTCTCTGGAGTCGGAATCTTAGTTCTATTCAACTTTTTGTAGACTTCATCAATCTCAGTGTACTTCACAAATGTTGGCCTAAACAGAAAAATGTGCTTAATCTCATGTTGTATGAAGACATCATTGTTGATAATTTCATAAAATGATTTCCTAGTCATAGTGTTCTTTAGATCTGTGAGCTTGGATGTGTCCTTTGAAATCTCTATGAACATTTTTACATAATCAATCTTAGGCATCAACTTATCATTGATAACAAATAAGGAAGACAATCCCTTTTTGTTCAGTCGCTCAATCCTATTGAAAATCCTACTTACTCTAATATCTAGTTGATGGTATCTTTCTTCCAGCTCTGTAACTAGACCCTTATTGTTCAACACCTTTTTTACCTCAAGTATAGTGGTTGTTCTATCTACCACTTTCAGTTGCTCCAATTCATGGCTTCTTTTAGAACTCAGGAATCTGATGATGTTGTTGGTAGTTTTGGGTTTATCCCCAAGTTCCTCATTAGTTTTCTCAATGTAAACTTTCACTAAATCAATTAGATCCCTCTGTTAAAAAATCATCTAAATTTATGGCCATATATCATTTATAGATTCAATTATATCCAACCATATAATTTGTTTAACTCATCCTGCCATGCTTCCAATTTAGGACTCCTGAAGGGACTTCTACAATCCTTCATTTAACATTTTTCTAATCTGCAAATCTATGGCATGTGCTGATTCTTTTCTTTTGAATTGCTCTTGTAGGTCACTGAGTTGATCTTGCAGCTTTTTAATTTCTGCTGTCTATAAGGACATTTTATCCATTTCCTTAGCTAACTACTCAATGCCTTCTCATGATGCACCTGTAGATGTTGTGGATGCTAGAATCAATGTGAGAGGAACTGCTTGTAGGGGAATCATGGCCTTAGATGATTCTTTTCTTGCTCTCTTCACTACCTCTCTTATTGCTTTATGTCTTTCTTTTATCATTTTCTCCATCTCACTCTCCATTTTCTTAATTTTTTTTTGTTTGTTCAACAATAAATTGCATCATTTCTACCTTCTATGTTTCAGTTGCTTCTATATCGTTGTCCATAGGGTCTTCTGTCACTGGCATCTTAAGGTACCTCCTCAAAGAAGCTATGTCTACATTATTCTTCCTCACAAGTGTTTCTTCCACTGCTATGTTTGATGGAGTGTACTCGAGTTTCATCACTAAATACTCCAAAGATTTTATCCTTGAGTCTTTGTCCATGGAGGAGATCTTTTCCACCTTCAATTGTGACTGTGTTTTGGAGAATGTCACCTGCAGATTTGAGAGGCTCATAGTTGTACTAGTTAGCGTGGAAGAGATCATTTCTCCTGTCTTCTTGTGCATCTCCATTTGGTCTATTGGATGAATTTTCTTTGTGTCAAACTCAAAAGAGATCTTATTGTAGTCTGCTTCACCTTTGGGTTGAGGAATTTGTGCTTCTAAGAATTCCTTCTTCATTCTTCCCTTCTTAGAGTCAAAGGCTGAAAGAAGTCTACTATGGGAGCTCCTTGTTTGTTTCCAAAACTTATTGTATGTGTTGGTCTTTAGAACCTCATTCCTTATTTTGATATCCCTAAATGTGTCATTAATATCTTCCTCCTTTTGCTCTATAGTGGACATAGATGTTGGAGTCTACACATTATGTTTTTGGAAAGGCACAGTGGTAAAGGATGTTGAGAAAATTGCTTGGCCACCTACTAGAGATGAACTTGGTGAATTTCTTATTGTGATGACAAGTTGTTGGTCTTTCTCACTGCCCTGGTCAAGGCCCATGTGGATTTTGGCCCTCTTCCTGTATTTCATTTTGAATGCTTTAGTGGAGGAATCAATATCCATGTCTTTTTTATCCTCCCTGGTCCTCTTTCTTCCTATCTCTTTTTCAGGCTCCTCTACTTTTTCATCTTGAACTCCTGCAGCTTTCCTTTATTGTGGAGTTGGTGTTTGAATTACTGAAGTAGAGATGACCTTATCTTCTACCTCTTGGAGTCTTTCTGCTACCCATTATTCTTGGTTCATGTACTTTTCTATCTCCAATCTGTGAGTATGAATATAGGGTGTGGACTTATTTTCCACCCTCTTCTTGGAGATGATCCCCATCGGATCATAGGACCAAGTGAAACTATGTGTGAACTTAATCCCCTTCAACATTTTATCTGCCTCATCCCCTGCTGCTCTGTTATTGCAAATAAATGGACTAATTCGTGATTTGATCCTGAATTGTGACTTATTCTTGGAAGATACAAAAATGCACCTCATCTGCATCTAACATTTGTCTGATATACTCAAGTGAAAAGATTCTCATGGAGAGGTACTTAGCATTTTATAGGGGGCCAATTCACTGCCATAAACCCTGATCTCTGTGTAGTTTTGGTAGAGGTACCAATCTGATGTTCTGATCTTCTCTATCAACAGCATCACCTTCTTTATTTCCTCACCGATCCTTGGCTCTATGGTACTGCTGAGTGCACAGATTTCTAGATGAACAAACAGGTCTACAAAACTCTTGTAGGAATAGTTTTTCTACTCCTTCCTCAATAAATTTTCCTAGAAAATTATAGATTGGGATTGAGATTCATCATCATGCTTCATCATATCAAATTGGAATTTCTTGGATTGAAAGCAAGCAAACATTTACACCAACACATAGATGTATTTGAATACCTCTTCTGTCTGGAACATCAGGAACTTATCATGAATTGCATCAGCAAGAAATTGAGCATAGTTGAACATAATAGTGGGCTTAGCATCTGAGGACAGGATAGACAAGAAACCAATCAAGGCTTCATCTACCCACTGATCGTTATGATATCCTAATAGATAATATAAAACACTGATAACATGCTTGGTCTATCCAGGAAGATGGATGATGGATATGGGGGATTCTTGGTAGGCATTGGTGCATTTGTGGCCATGAAAAGCTCTAAGGTTTTGGCTCTGCTAGCAAAATCTAACCCCTGGTATATTTCTATAAGGGCCTCATATGAAAAAGGGATATTGTTCTTAACAATGGGGGCTTGCATAATCTCTTGAATGGATGGGGCATTGCTGTAAAATAAGATCTCTCCTACAAGGTTCACTATGGCTCTCTTGTTAATTTCATAGCATGATTGAAATTTTTTGATTAGCTCAGGGAATCTATGGGTTTTAGGAAAGATGTAATATGGAATCTTGGTCTCCCATAGGTTGATATCATTTTATTCATCAAGGAGCTTATCCTCGATCCAACAGTAGACATCGAACAAGTCGAAGTCTGACTTTGTCTCGTGTATTTTTTAGTCTCTGTCAGCCAGGGGGATATGATTTGAGTCTACCTGAGGATAGACCATGGAATTGAAAGGTTGTTGATATGACTTGGGAGGCATGATTTTTTTATTTATTTTCTTTCTCAACCTACAATGACGAATGGGTTGTAAGAAAAAGGGAGCAGATAAGGGGAAATGATATAGATCAGCACTAGGGAAGGGATATGACAGAAGGGGATCATGATCGGAACTGAAAAATCAAACAGAGAACTATAATCAGGTTCACAAACTGTTGATAATTTCTCCTTTAATGGATAATAACCCTTCGAAAATAGTGGCTAATCCATGGTTTCTCTGTAAATATCTACAAATCCAACATCTGTAGTAATTCAACAGGATCAGCAAGGTAAACTCTGCTGTGGCGGCGAATTTGGGCTTTAACATGCAATTGGAGGTGATCGTTGAGTTGGTGCAGGTCCATTGGATAATGGCTCGACCATTCATGGTGCAATGGGCTACTAGAGGGAAGAGATGTGATAGGGTGGAGTGGAAAGATGACGAAGGACATGGCACAGCAACATGGATTACCGTCAAACGGAAGCGACAGTTTGGTTGACGACGAAAACCGCTTTTAGGAGGGGGTCGAAGGCAGTGAATGGTAATGGAGCGGGGGAGTGCGAAATAGTATGAGCGTGCAATGTAGCAGAGTGGGCGGTAATAGATACCACCCATTTCAAAACCCTCGCCCACCCACCACCCCCTTTGTTAACGCCTAGCGACTGAGGGGGGCCAAAAAGAAGTGAGGGTCATCAGATGTGGGGTGAAGAGTGAAGATGGAAGATAAGGTGGAGGTTGTTTAGCACGTGATGTGATGTGGTAATGGGATGGTGGGGTCGGGTTTGTGAATGAGCATCGAGGATATGGTGGGACTTAGGATAAACAAAAATAATGTGGGTTTGGGGGTTTTTAGCAATACAGTGAATTGATAGCGTCGTGACTTAGGATAAAATTTGACATAAGGTATGCCCAGATGACATCAAAATCAAAACTTTTAAAACATTACCCCTTCTCCATATTTTGAGAAATAAGCAATATTTGTATTGGATTTCTTCTTACAACAAAGAAAAAAATGAAACTCAGATGTGGTACCTTGGTGGAATAGTCTTCACGTTGGCCTTCCATTCTTCCTCTTCCACATATATACCTAGCCAAACTAATCATCTGACATTTCTCTTCTTATTTTCAGGGTGCATTTGGACTAGAAAACCCTTAACTCATTTTTATTTTGAATCTTTAACCTAACACATATCCTTATTTCAGCCATTGACTCAGATTAAACTGTTGAGCCAATTTTGTTTTCTACCTATCTATTGATAACCCAAGATTAAATAGTTTGGAAAATATTTATTCTCTAACCTATCAACATAAATCTAAAAATTGTCCAATCATCATTAAACTGTAAGACTATACAAACATATCTAATGAGTAGTGGCATTTTAACTTGCAGCACTTTCAATTTTATTTCTTTTCGGGGTTTTCTTTCTTTCTTTTTTTCTGTTTTTTATACCCTCTTTTCTTTCTTTTCATATTTTTTATTTGAAATCATTTGAATTTTGAAAATCCTTTCAATAATGATAACCTTGTAAGAAATGTGAAGTATCCAATCACCTTGATATCCTATAATTCATAGGGTACCAACACCCACTTGCATATGTCTCAATCTCAAAGGGATGTTGGAGGTCAGGTAAGGCCAAAACTGGTGTGGTATTGATCTTCTCTTTCAGTATATCAAAGGTTTTCTGATGCTTTCCTCCCCACTGAAAGGTTTGATTCACACTTGTCAAGGCATACAAGGGGGATGCAATGATAGAGAATTTGGAAATGAATATTCTTCATTATTGTATTGCACCCAAAAATCTATGAACCTCTGTAACATTGTTGGGTTTAGGCCACTTCACAATCACATCAACTTTAGAAGGATTTATTTTTAATTGTCAACCTCCAACAATGTGACCCAAGTAAACCAAAGAGGTATTACCAAATTCACACTTAGACATTTTGACATGCAATTTTTCTTTTTTCAAAACATCAAGCACCTTTTTAACATTACCCACATGATCTTCCCAAGTTCTACTGAAAACAAGAATTTCATCAAGATACACAAGTAAAAAATCATGAAGAAAATTTCTGAAAATGTCATTCATCACCCTCATGAATGTGGTTGGAGCATTGCACAGTCTGAATGGAATCACCATCCATTCAAGAAACCCCTGGTTTATCTTGAATGCAAAATTCCATAGATCATGTTATGCAATCTTGACCCGATGATAGCCACTGCACAAGTTTAGTTTTGTGAAATAGATAACATTTTTCAATTGGTCTAATACATAATCAATGTGAGGAAGATGGTATTGATTCTTCACCATTATTTTGTTGAGTGCCTTGTAGTCCATGCACATCCTCCATGTGTCATCCTTCTTTGGTACCAACACGATGGGTGAGCCACATGGATAATAATTTGGCCTTATGACCCCTTTGCTCAGAAACTCCTCCACTTGTTTCTTTATCTCCTCCATATCAATGGCTGAAAACCTGTACATACCAATATTTGGTAAAGGAGCATTCTGCTGCAAGTGAATTTCATGTTGGATCTCATGCTTTGGAGGCAAACCACTCGATTCCTAAAAAATCCCATTATAGTTAGAAACAATTTCATACAATTCTTGTTTATGATTGGGATCACAACCTTGGAAAGCTCCAGATGCCTTTGAATATTTTTCTCTCACAACCATGAGCATACACCCTTTGGTGGAATTGATCAATCTCTTCATCTGACTTGCACTTACAAGACTTTCACTGATCTTGGCACAATGATCTCTAACAATGTATTCCACCTTATCATTCATGAGATGATACTAGTTTTCATGGAGAAATAAAATTTCTTTCCTGTCATACTTATATGGACTGCCCAACATAATGCCATATATATCCAAAGGTACAACATCAAGTTCAAACTCATCTATTATTTTGGATGTAATCATAAATCTAGCCCTACACTATTTGGTTACATGTAATTTCACTTTGTCAAACACCCAACCAAGACGGTAGTGTTTTGGATGAGGCTTGGTCTCCAACCCTAATTTATTAACCAAGGATTTTGAAATCAAGTTTACTTGAGAACCCAGATCAAAAAAGGTTCCCACTTTAGTATGTTTCATCACAACTCTAATGTAGAAAAACTCAATCCTCTCAGTCGTTCATTAACAAAATTGTTAGGTCCCTATATTACTAGTATAGTCCCTTATTGTTGTTAGTGTAACCCCCTTATTGTTATTATTGTACCCTTGTAACCCCCATTTTATTATTATTGTGCCCTTAAATTATTATTGTTAGGTCGGCTAGGATTACATTGTGGCCCACTAGGATTAAATTATGGCCCCATGGACTCCTATATATAGAAATGAGGTTTTTTAAATTGGATCATCCAAGAATTGTTCATTTATGTAATGTATTGGAGGTTTCCCCCTCGAAGTGTCTTATTTCTAAGGCGTTGATATCTCTTTTCTTCTATTTTTGGAGCTGGTTACACAACATTTGGTATCAGAGCTTTGGATTCTAGGGTTTCGCTGCTCCAAACAGGTCATCGTGGAATTTTCGCTATAAATTTCTTTCTACGAAGTTTTAGAAGCTAAAAATTTTAGGGTACGAAGCCAAAATCCTAAGGAAGATTTTCTAAAAATTTCAGAGCTTGGTTCGCAATATTTTTGGAGATATTATCTATGGAAGTTAGGTCTTTTTTCAAGCTCATAAATAGGTCATCGTGGAATTTTCGCTATATATTTTTTTCTACGAAGTTTCAGAATATGAAATTCATATGGTGCAAAGCTAAAATCCTGAGTAAATTCATCAAAAAATTTCAGAGCTTGGTTCGCAATATTTTTGGAAATATGATCTGTGGAAGGTAGTGCTTTTTCAGGCTCCTGAATTTCATCTCAAAGAGGTGATCGTGGGAAAAGTTCAATAACTCTCTCTCTGTGGATCGGATTGGAGTGCCGTATAAATTTGTCACAATTACACGGACTTTAGTTTCTTGGCTATCAATTTCAGAGACAAAGGACAAAACAGTGACACGTGGCAAGTCGTACAAGTTCGCTCTACTGAACCAGTCCAGAATTAGGTCATTGTGGGAGATTGGACACAACTTTGTCTTGGAGAATCCAAATCGGGTCAGACCTGTGGCATTTGAAAGAAGGTCTGAGATTACTACGGGGTTGAATTTGAATATCGAAGATTTTCAGTTATAGAATGAAACAATTTCAATCTTGAGCTCCTCAAAAGTAAGAAAAAGTTATGTTATTTTTTTCGAATTGCATAAGTCTTGTGTGAAAAATCGGGTTGAATTGATTCCAATGGCATATTGTAGCATATATATCAATATTGGGTTCTAAAATTCCACCTAAAAGAAATTCAACACGCATTAAGCCTACAGAAGGCTCTACTATGAATCATGAAGATGAAGAATTGCAACATGATCTATCAAAATTATAAGAGCAAGTGAGAAAAATTTCACTCTCGTAAAGAGCAAGAAAAAATGAAATGGAAGTTTTGAAGAAAGGCGTGGAAGGGAAGATGGACGGTTTGAAGAATGGCGTGGAAGCTAATATGGACATGAAGACAACATGAAACATGAAGGGCATTGCAAAAGCATACATGGAAGGCTTGATGACAAGCTTAAAACAAAGAAATGATTTACTAATGGCGGAAATATAGTAGAAGATCCTCATGATGAGAAAAAAATAAATGTTAATCGTGATTTCATAAACTCTAATGTTGGCGGGAAGAACCACCATATTCCAAAAATGGATATGAGGAAGTTTGATGGAAAGGATCCTGTAACATGGATACTATAGATGGAGCAATATTTTGATCTCCATAATGTGCAAAACACACAAAAGGTACACATTGCAACTTTACATTTAGAGAAAAATACATTTGTATGGTATCGATGGCTTTGCTCCCGTAAAAAAATTGTCACTTGGTCAATTTTTACGGAGGAAATGATAGCACATTATGAGGATACAAAGAGCAACACCTTCTTTACCCAATTGATAAATCTCAAACAAAAGGGTTTAGTGGGGCAGCACATTGAGGACTTCCAAAAGTTGAATATAAGGGTAACTGATCTTACAGAGGAACACAGGATTGATCTCTTCCTAGGCACTTTAAAGGATAACATCCAACATGAAGTTCGCGTTTTGGAAACTGATTCATTGGAGAAGGCATTCAGGTTGGCAAGAAAAGTTGAATGTAAAATTATGGCGACAAGGAAGCCTACCACTCAATTCTATAAAGAAGGAAGTGTTGCTACGCTTAGATTTCCACAACCTACAAGGTTGACACCACAACAATTGGAAGAAAAAAGAGCAAAAGGGCTTTGCTACAGTTGTGATAGCAAATACACTAAAGGTCATAAGTGTGCTGAGAAGAAATTATTTTCCATAGATTGTGAAGAGGAAGAAGAAAATGAACAAGAAGAGGATATACACCAGGAACCAACCCTAGAAGAGGAAGAAATGAATCCGACCATATCGTGTAATGCACTGGCAGGAATTGCCACTCCTCAAACTCTCAAGATACAAGGACAAATCAAGAAGAAAAAGGTAATAGTGTTGATTGATTCAGGTAGCACCCATAATTTTATTCATTGTAAGGTAGCCAAGGAATTAAATTGTTTCCTATACCCAGCACCAGAATGTCAAGTGATGGTTGCAAATGGAGGAGCTATAAATTTCTCTGGAAAATGCCATAATATCAAGCTAACCATGGGGGAATATGTATTGACTAGTCCAATGCTTTCCATTCCTATGGGAGGTGCTGATGTTGTACTAGGAGTACAATGGTTACAATCTTTGGGGACGGTAGCTTTTAATTTTCAAGAACTTTTCATGAAATTTTTTTCAGAAGGAAAGGAAGTCGAATTACGGGGTATTGCGGGGAAGCCAGGAAGGATAATAAGCTCTAATGTCATGACAAAGCTTCTAAAGAAAGAACAACGAGGCGCAATTGCACAATTATGCTCACTAGAAGTTCCAACATCAAAATCATCTATTTCTGCAGATCTCCAACAAGTCTTGGACAATCATTCCAAGGTGTTTGAAACTCCCAAAGGACTCCCACCTATTCGTGATCATGATCATGCTATTCATTTGATTCGAGGAAGTGTTCCTCCAAACATCAGGCCTTATAGATATCCTTACTTCCAAAAGAGCGAAATTGAACGTATGATTGCAGAAATGTTAGAGGCGGGTATATTCAACCTAGTCAAAGTTCTTTCTCTGCTCCTGTAGTATTGGTACACAAGAAGGATGGATCATGGCGAATGTGTCCAGATTATAGGGAGCTCAATAAGCTCACCATTAAGGACAAATTTCCCATTCCTGTGATTGATGAATTATTGGATGAATTACATGGAGCAATTTATTTTACCAAGTTGGATCTTCGTTCAGGATATCATCAAATTAGAATGAAGATGAAAGATATTCCGAAAACAACATTTCCAACTCATGAGTGTCATTATGAATTTTGGTCATGCCTTTTGGCCTTACCAATGCACCTTCTACATTTCAAGGGTTGATGAATTCCATTTTCAAACCCTTCCTTAGAAAATTTGTGCTAGTATTTTTTGATGATATACTAATCTACAGTAGGTCTTGGAAGGATCATGTTGAACATGTTGACGGGGTGCTCAAACTATTGCAGGAGAAACAATTATATGCAAAAAAATCCAAATGTTTCTTTGGAGTACAAGAGGTGGAATATCTGGGTCATATTGTATCTCATGAGGGTGTTAAAGTAGACCCTAACAAAATTAAAGCCATTAAGGAATGGAAAGTCACCACAACCATAAAGCAGTTGCGAGGATTTCTCGGGTTAACAGGGTATTATCGCAAGTTTGTTAAGAATTATGGGAGAATAGCAGCACCTCTAACAACATTATTGAAGAAAGATGCATTTTCATGGACTCCTGAAGCAACTAAGGCCTTTGAACGTCTTAAAGAGGCAATGTGCCTAGCACCGGTCTTAGCTACACCAGATTTCACAAAAACCTTTATTGTGGAATGTGATGCCTCGGGAAATGGAATTGGTGCAGTTTTAATGCAAGAAGGAAGACCCGTTGCTTTTGAAAGTTGTCCAATCAAAGGAAAGTATTTACAGAAACCTATTTATGAGAAGTAAATGTTAGCAATACTACATGCACTAAATATTACAGAAACCTATTTATGAGAAGTAAATGTTAGCAATACTACATGCACTTAATCATTTAGACCATAATAGTATTTTGTTTTATAAATATGATATCAAAACATTTATAATGCTATGACTTGGGCGAAAATTATTTGTTTTTGAATTCTGTGTTGATTATCTCTGTATCGGAATAAATAGCATATCATTTAAAACATAATATTTGGTATATTAACTCCGCATATCTCTATGGCATTGTTTAATGTTGTCCATCAAATCTTGCTTGACACTTGGAATGATCTACACCATCTATGCAATCTCTTACTCTACGATTGTGATCTTTTCATGTGTAGTTAAGGTAAAACCCTTCCCCACAAACCCTAACTTCTCATTCATTTGGCGTCACTGCAAGAGTAGCTCAAGCTCTACAACTGTGCACTCAGGGTGTTTTCTCCATCGTTTTTCTCAGCCTGAAGATAGTTAACAGTCTTGTTGTTTAAAACATGTTCTCTCTCCGCTGCAGAATATGATTGATGGGTTAACACAATTCTTTGCATCCCTTCCACAATATTGCGAGTTTGGCACATGTTTTGAAAATTCATGTTCCCTGCTTTGGGTCACCATGGGGTTTTACACCTCGGTTACTCCAGGCAAAATTTCCTTTGAGGAGATCAGATTTCCATCAATGGCGCGGCCAAGAAAGTTAAAAGAGAACCATAATTTTCACCCTCACCTCTCTAGTTAGTGATTTTCATCGCTTTTTTTTATCCCATAGCCTTCTTCTCATAGTTTGATGGATGATTTTCTAGCTCAGGTCTTCGAAATCAAACCCTGTTGCAATTGTATGGTATAGTTTTCTATTTTTCTTCCAAGTTCATGGTTAATTATAGTTTATTTCTCAACGTGAAACCCCAAGTCTTCTAACCTCTTGTGTTTTCCTTGCAGGTAACTTCAAGACCCCAGATTTTTCCAATAAGAATTTTTATTGATTGGTAGCCTACCACGTCTAACAACCATTCGACCCTTTTCTCTTCCAAGTACTTCTAGAAACTACCAAGGGGTCTTCGATGGTTCATATTCCAATTCTAAATAACACTACTGTCTCTTCTCAAGGGTTTAAAAATGTAATATTTTGCCTATGTATTTTCATGAAGCCATCAAGGATTTTCCACTGTGAATGTTAGTTCGGCCCTTGTTGGGCATACTGCCAATCATAGCAGTTGATATATCTTGTTGTGAGAGTTAATTTTCTTTTTTTGATATTATCTATTCAAGGCCGTGAGCCTTTGTACTATATATCTTTATTTAAAATTATGATAACAGAGTTTTTCTCGGACTCTCTTATGTTTGTCTCAAAGTTGTACAAGTTTGTAAAGTAAATGAATACTTTTATATTTATTTTCCAGATCTTGGATTTTGTCAATGAAGTCTCTTTGTTAAGAAAATGCATGCAATCGTTTGCGTCTATTGTTAATCGAAACTCTATTCGAGTTTCTTCCTTTCAGTTTTTCATTGTATTGATGCAGGGTTTAATTTTCAATGTTTAACTAGCTCGTACATGGATTGGTTCATCTGTTATTTTTAATACCTTCAGTTTACCTATCCATGTTTACTATAGTCACCCAGGCAATGTGCTCGCACTTGGGCTTGTCCTTTTTCAGTGTAATAGATCAATTTATATATAAACAATAAGTTGCACATAAGGTTACCTCTTTCTCATGGTTTTTTGTGTTTATATTTCTGCCATTTCATTGGTCTGGTATCTACTTTGAATATTTTTAATTGTGTTACTATAGAATAATAGACATGCTCCTTATTTGTTTATTTATATTTTCTTTTATACACAACACAATATTGACTATTTTAAAGTTCAGTTTCTCTTTAAGACTATTATCCCTTCAAGTTATGGTACTATAGATGACTAGACCACTGTTCAAAAAGGGTTTTGATTCTTCAATCCCATAGTATGTGTATGCTTTTGCCTGTAGCTTTATAAGATAGATTGGTTAAATCTAGGTTTTCTCTCCCGAGATGGATTAACTGTTGCTTCCATTCTTCAGCCTTAGATCTTCTAGTGAATTCCTAGTTTCTTATAGATTCAAACCTGCAATTCCTTAATATCATAAATACTATCCATACTTCCTTAGAATTTCTCTACGCATGTGATTATTTTTCTTTCATTATATAATCAACTTAAGTCATTCAATGAAAATTATAGCCATACTAAAATTAATTTAAAAACATCTCTTTGTCATATTCAATCCTTTTAGCAGTTTTGTAGAAAAAATACAGTTGCTAACCTACTGCAATCAATATTTACAGTTTATAGACATAAAAATTATTTATAATAAAATCATGTTAAACCTTTTCTTTTGTCCCTATTCTAGGTTTTAATACTTTTCTCAGCTAAGCAAATCTGATGGTAACCTCCCAACCATGAGAGAGGAAATTAGGTCCTCATCTCCCCCCGTGATCCTCACCAGAGTATGATAGATTAGCAGTGTTACTAGGGTAGACCTCAAGACTTATGTTCAGTCTTTTCTCTAGTGTCAATTTGCATAGTTACTCTCACCACATGGCCCTATGAATATCCCTTGTCATTACACAAAACCCCTTTTTCTCTCTGGGATTTCCCTTTTATGCTCAGAGGAAAAGGTAATGGTTTATAACTGCTTTAATCTAACTACCCTCAATTCTTGGAAATTTTTACCATTAGTTTCTGGAAACCACGCCATAAACAAATATTTATTCAAAAGAAAATAAATCATGTTCCTTACTTAATTAACTTACTCGTTAATCATGTTTTACTTAAAAAGTTAAATGTATGAAATAAAAATAATATAATAAATTAATCCAAGTGTTACATCTTCCCCAACTTGAGGTATTAACTATCCTGGGTGTTCTACCCCATGCCAGTAAATAGTTTTGGGTAAGCCTCTCGTACAAATCCTTCATCTTCCCAGGTATCCTCCTCCGGGACAAAGTGCTTCCATTGCACTTTAACTTGGGTGATGGCTTGCCTCTGGAGCATTATTTCTCGCTGCTCGAGAATACGTTGAGGCTCTACCAGAAATTCACCGTCTAGTTCGACCTGCAACCAACAAAGACATTGTTGGTGTCCCGTGTTTTGATATTTTGGAAAATCAAAAGAAAAGGCAACATCAAAACCAATCTTTAGAGTTACAGGATCTAGTCCTCCTGCTCTCAGAGAGGGATCTCTCAAAGTTTGTTTGCAAAGGTTTATCTTGTGTGCTTAGAGTATTGGTTTTAGACTAGTTATTAAGTGCAGGTATTTGTTTGTTTGGTTGGATTGACTTGATACAACAAAACATAAAAGGTCTAGGAAAGATATATAGGACAGTAAAATATCTGTTTCATTGGGCAATGGAGTCAAAAAGAGGTCATAACACACTTATCAAAGGATATGGGATATCAAAGGGCAAATCTAACTTGGCCACAGGATCCTTTTTTTTTTGGAATGGAATGAACATTAATGATTTGGAAAGAGAGTTTTAATTCTCAACAAAGGGAATTTGAGAGCATAATTTGAAACAACAAAGAGTTCTTTGATAGATAGGGTTAACCATAAATTCTACAAATCACACCTTTAAGCAAACAATGATTTCAAAACAACTTTCAAAGTAAAATCTAAGATTCAGGGAACACCCTATTTCCTCAAAGATTTTATTCTAAAGGACTTTAGAAAACATATAAGATTTACTGATAATCATAGTCATAGAAGAGGGAACACCTAAAAACATATATGATCATAATTATAATGACTTTTAAGCCAACTGTTTAAGTGAGGACAAAGGGCAAGATCAGAAAAGACCTCTCTGATTCACTATAAGCGAAGAACTTCAAAGGGAGACTTCAATAAAAAAAATTAAGTGGCAACAGACAAGCAGGGAGAACCATAAATCATGCTAAAACCAATTTTTCAAACTATTAAGGAAATAAACAAGCATGAAGACTAAAGAGAAAGATTAAAGCCTCTAAAATACTTCAGCAGAAGAAAACATAAAACAGTGAAGGATGAACAGGTCTAAGGTGCTTCCAGGAGCCATTTCTTAGCCTAATACTTTCTATGCTACTGTAGTAAGAAATTATGGAACATAATGAAAATAGGGGAAAAACATGAAACAGTTCAGAATACTTCACCAACAGCCAAGCTCATGAATCCAATGATAGAGCCTTCTCAGGAACAAACATGCAACAACATCATCAAGATCTCCGAGACTTCAATTTTTTCTTCAACTTCAAAGGACTATGTATTGATTTCAAAGAGTTTCAATGTTACAGCTTGTGATCAACAACAACCAACAGTTTCTCATCTTCTACTGAAGTATTTATAGAAGAATGAGCAGGTGAGACCTAACAAAAGATCTCTTAGGTCAATTAATACAGATTCAAGACTTCTCGGCCTTTTAAGGGGCTCGATGGAGAAGTTTATAGGTGGACTACTGTATTAACTGTTTTTACAATAAATATCAAAGCTCAGTGGGAGCTTTTATTGACTTTGAGGCTCTGTGTAATGTTTGGAGTAACTCTGCAGATATTCATGCATTGATTTCCTTGCAGAAGTAACTCCCTGGCTGCGCTGAGGCAAAATTTGATCTTCTTCAATAACTTCGGCCTCTGTTTGAATGGTTTGAGGCAACAGGTGGCTCTGTGGTAGCTGGGAGAAATTGGCTAACCTTATATGTGGCGGTGGAGGTTTTCTGTCTGATAATCCTTTATGATTTCTTCTTTAACTGTGTTTTAAACCAAGGATTAGGCTTTTGATAACAGTCTTAGCCGTAATCCCCATAAAAATTTTCTTTGTTCCTATGTTCTGATATATTGGGGTCTTCAACACTGATACTCTTTAATTGTGCCCAATTTATGGTGTTCCGCTGGAGTTCAGGGTTACGCAGGGACGATATGTCATCAATGCCCCTCGGATCATTGACGAGACATGAAATTTACACCTTGCAATTGATTTCCTCTAATAAATCAAAAGCAAGAGGGTCGTCACCCTCTCTTTCGAATTTTCTTCGAACATAGCGAAAATATCATTAAACCCTGCAAAATGCAAACAAAATGTTATAAAATCCTGCGTATTAGATCAACTGCATCGGAAGGTGTGTAGAGGAAGCGGGGTCGTTGGATGGCATCATCCAACGGTCAGGATTGATCGGAGAGATCGTGGAACGGGCGAAAGAAGGTTGAATCTGAACCGTCGATCGCGCAGAGATCGACAACCGGGAATGGAAGTTGAAAGTCAAACAGAGAGAAAATGAGCGATAAAATGTGGACCGTCGATCTGTAGATCAGATCGACGGCGGAGACTGCTTGGATGACGCGTCGTAGCCTGGTTATCGCATGGGCACCTTTGTTAATTATTGGGCATCTTCGGCAAGCGATAGCCGTTGGATGGCCTGCCCCAAATCGGACGGTAGACAGCGGTATCGCTGGGCATCCCGGTCCGATCGTTAATGCGCGATGGACAGCGGATGGAGGTCGTTTTGCAAATATTACATGGGACGCGTGGTGGCCGCTGTATGGAATCGGAGGCGATCAGGGGAAAATAGCTTTTCGCCCAAGGGTGATGCGATGGATACCACCGGTTTTCGGCAATTGGCTTTCGGGCGGTAGGGACCACAGAAATATGCACTCCGCACCGTCGATCTACAGAACAGATCGATGGTGGAGATTGTTCGAATTCTGGACTAGCGGAGAACTTTTAGAAAACCAAAAAACCCAAAGTTCTAAATATAAAATAAGGTTTTAATGTTTTGGATGGGATATATCACAAGGTCCATCGCATATCGCAAGTTCGGACATGGGCTTTTCAATCTACCATTTACATTTTTTGCGATTTGCGATATGCGATCACTCTTTTCAATCAACCCATTGATATTAATACGTGACTTTGGTTTTTAGACCAAAACATTGGAAAAGTGGGTTTTTTAGTTTACAAAGGAAAAAGCGAATCGGGGGTTTTTTCAATATCAAGGTCGATCACATCGCAAGTTCGGGAATACAGCACAAAGGCTCGCGCTCTTAGGTTTGTGCGATGCGATAAGCGCTGTGAGAGGTTTAGCTCTTGGTTCTAGGGTGCGGGTATGTGGGGGAAATGGTTTAAAAACTTACCCAAGGGGGCTAAAGCTTGTATATAAAATATGACTTTTTATTGATTTTTCATTGTTTTCAAAGGGTTTCAGTATAGTTAAAAAATGGGTTTTTAACTATGGAAAAGTGATTTTCATAAATGGCAGAAGAGGATTTATGAAAACAAGGGAGTTTTTATGGAGAAAAAGGGGAGAAAATGAAGGTTAGCTTTGGGAAGAGGGGGAAGGGGAAAAGGGTCCTTGCAGCAATATTTTGGCTTTGGAAACCAGCAGGATTTCAGAGCTTTTTTGGGATGAAAACAAAAGTATAGGATCTGGACAGAGGTAGGAGGCCTTTAAGAGTCTTCAAGAGCCAAAAAATTTTAGTAATGAGATTTTTTCCTTGAAGGCTCAAACAGTCTTAGCCACCTTTTGGTATAATCAAATATTATAGGTGGCTAACAGTGGCTCCACTTGGGAATGGTGCCTTCTTGAAGGCATCAAGAACTTCAGACTTGCATTCTCTGGTAAGCTGACTTGTGCCTGATCCTTTGATGTCCTCTCTTTCTATGGATGATCTTCTCTGAAAATGTGTTAGCAGTCATAAAATCAATGGATCCTCATCAATACAACTTTCTAACTACCCAATCCTATTGATCTAACATTTTTTCTTCATTAGAGTGCACTTGGATTGGCCAACTCTTTTACAACATTTTATTCTTTTGAAAGCAGTAAATCTAATATAATTCTACTCCTTATTTCTCCCTGAACTCAGATTAAACAGTTGAGTTCAGATGCTTCTCTACCTATTCTACTATCTGTTGGGATTAAACTGTCTAACAGATTTTCATTCTCTAAATTCTACAACAAAAATTTAAAAGCACTCAAGTCAGGATTGAACAGTATAACTTGATGTTGGTCTATGGCATAAAGACAAGTTGCACATAGACATTTATTTTTTGCAGAAAAATTAAATCAAAATGGAAGGCTTAAGATCTAAAAGTTGAAAACATTTCCTTCCTCTTTTCTACAGCTCTGATTTAACTCTTGTTGAGTTGTCTTTCCTTTTTCTCTGGTTCAGATTTTGAGCTCGTTAGAACCAGATTTTTACATATTTTTGACTCAGAAAATAAAACATATTTGAGTCATCTCTCTTTGGAAACTGAGGTTTAGGTTTTGAACATGTTTGAACCTTTCATTTCTATCCTAATCTGTCTACTGATAAGCCAAGATTAAACAGTTTGGCCAATCGAATTCACTATCCTATCAATAGAAAATTTAAAGCTATTTAGTCAAGATTAGGCTGTTTGACTAACTAGAAGTGTGTTCTTGTAGGAGTGGCATTTAAGCTTGCACACTTTCAAATTTGTTTTTCTTTTTTTGGTATGGGGCTATACCTTTCTTGTCTTCAAAATCTGTCCTCTTCTCTTTTTCTTTGTTTTTGTATTTTTGTTTTTTCTAACTTTGGATGCAATGGTTCGACTATGATATTTATAATGAAAAAATAAAATTCTTTGAAACTTAAGATTCTTGGAAGAAGTAATGCTTAAGCATCCTTCCATTGACAGGACCTCCATATAGGTCTTCTCCATTCAGTTCTTTCAAGAAAAATGCATTGTGACCCCTCTTAGCATGAATAATATAGGGCCCTTTCCACAAGTTCTCAAATTTTCCATTTTTTCCCCTCTCTTCTTTTCTCGAATCCCACTTAAGAACAACATTTCAAACTTGGAAATTGTTTGCCTTGGTCCTCTTATCAAATAGCTTCTTCATATTTTCTTGGACTAACTGTGTTCTTTCATAGACTTCCTTTCTGTTCTGCTGTAAATGGATTGTTTGGTTGATTCTTCTCTGCATATCATTATCTTCAATCTGCACTTCTTGAAGGAGCTTCATGACTGGCACTCCCAATGAGGTGGGAAAGAATTCATCCATGCCATAGACTAGCTGATAGGGGGACATGTTTATTGATTTCTTTGTAGTTAGCCTATCAGCCCATAAGGCATGAACCAGCTTACTGTGCCATGATTTCTGATTTTGTTCCAACAGCTTTTTAATGATATTGATGAGGCTCTTGTTGGAAGATTCAACTAATCCATTTCCTTGGGGATAGTAAGTAGTGGAATGGCCCAAGTTTATGTGGTATTTATAGCAGAAATCCACCATCTTCTTAGATTTAAAAGCAACAGCATTGTTTGTTATTATCTTTCTAGGACAACCAAATCTGGATAGGATATTTGTTTCAAGGAACTTTATAATGACAGAGTCATTGGCATTTCTGGAAGGTATAGCTTCTATCCATTTGGTAAAGAATTCAGTGGCTGTGAGGATCCATTTATGTTGAGCTGAGGAGGATGGGTGAATTTCCCCAATGAAGTCTAAACCCCATTGTTGAAAAGGTGCCTCAACTCTGATAGGATGTAAGGGTAAGGGAAGAAGTTTCTTTTTGCCATCAAAGATTCGACACTTATGGCAAGACATGACCAACTTTTGAGTGTCTGGGAAAAGGGTAGGCCAGTAATAACCAGATCTAAGAATTTTTTTCGGTGGCCTTCCAGTAGAGGTGCCCTCCACATTCTCCGTCATGCAATTCATGCATGATCTTTCCTGCATCATTTTCAAGTAAACATTTAAGCAAAATTCCAACAACGCTTTTCCAATATAATACTTCATCTAATATGCAAAAACTCAAAGCCTTTTGTTTCAAGAATCTAGCTTTAGTTTTAGATAAAGAAGGAGGGGCATTTAGATATAAAAGCACATAAATAATGTCAGCATACCACGGAGAATTTAGAAATGTTTCTTCAATGAAAGGAGCATTAGATTCTTCTATTTCTTCCAACACATCTACCATATTCATGTCCAGTGCTTGAAAATTAGACTCAGCCATAAGTTTTGCTAATCCCTGCCCCTTAATTAGTTTGGTGGGCCTAATTTCTAAGTCATATTCAAGAATAGTTGCAATCCATTTTCCCCTTTTACCATTGGGGTCTTGACTTATAATATCCTTGACAACAGTATGTGGAACAAAAGCAATTATGTGAGAGTGTAAAATATAGACCCTAAAGTCTTTTAATGCTTTCACTAATGCTAAGGCTTGCTTCTCCATGATGTTATACTTGAGAGGAGCATCTCTCAAGGCCCTACTAAAGAAAGATATTGGTTGTTCTTGCCCCAAATCATTCTTTTGAAGTAAAACTGCAGCTATTGTATGTTCAGATGCAAAGGAAAAGATATAGAAATCTTTGGTAAAATCTTGACTAATCAGGATTGGTGCTTGAGTAATAGCTTGTTTGACCAGTTCGAATGATTGTTTAGCTGGTAAAGTCCCTTTTACACCTACATATTTCTTAAGCATGTTTGTAATGTTTTTTAATAGCTCAGCAAGACTAGTAATAAAACTCCTTAGAAAATTAATCTTTCCGATGAAAGATTGCAATTCTTTGAGACTCCTTGGATGGCTGATCTGAAAAATGCCATCTATCCTTGTAGGGTCTATTTTGATTCCCTCTTCTGAAATTATGTGGCCAAGAAGTTTACCTTCTTGGAGACCAAAGAGTGTTTTCTTGGGATTCAATGACAAGCCAAATTTCCTACACTTCTCAAAAACTTTTCTCAGGTGAATCAAATGTTCTTCATCAGTTTTTGAGAAAACATTTATGTCATCAAGGTAAATGATTATGAAATAGCCAATGTCTTTAGAAAATGCTATGTCCATGGCCCTTTGGAAGTGGCCCCTGCATTCATTAATCCGAAAGGCATTTTGACATACATAAAGGTGCCCCAAGGTGTGGTAAAAGCAGTTTTGATTTGATCACTTGGGAGCACTAACACCTGGTTGTAACCTTCGAACCCATCTAAGAGGGAAATCCTTTTTGATACAACTACCCTCTGAAGTATATGGCCCATTTTGGGTAAGGGGTAGTTGTCTTTTAAGGAGGCTCTATTTAAATTTCTGAAGTCAACACAGAGCCTGATCTCCCCTATCTTTTTCCTAACAGAAACTAAGTTTGATACCCATTCTGAAAACCTAATAGGTACTATAATGCCAGCATCATGCATCTTTTCAATTTCAACTCTAACTAAAGGTAACAAAAGTGGGTTTATCCTCCTCAGTTTTTGTTTGAAGGGATTTTGATTTTCCTTCAAGGGAATCTTGTGCTAAATAATGCTAGTATCGTAAGACTTCAGATCTGTGTATGCCCAGGCAAAAACATCTTTAAACTCTTTAAACAGATCAATGTATCGAGATTTTATGTGAGTTGGAAGAGTGTTGGACAATTTAATCATCTTGCGTTCCGTTAGGGAGCCTATATTGTGTTCTTCTACATTTGTTTCTACAGGCTCCATTTTTGGTTCTTTGGCTACATCATTAAAATCAAAAAGGTGTTCTAAAGGTGTTACACCCCTTTGAATTTTATCATTTTTTCATTGTAAGACTTCCAAGTCTTCTTGGTCTGTGTTGTCAATTACCTCTTCTTCAAAAGGATTTTCATAATGATTTATATCAGCGATATATGTCATTTCAGCTTCTGGGATTTCTTCAATATATGGGCATTTCTGATTATGGATAAATTCTAATATTGGTATGGTGAAATCATTTTATGACTTTAAAAAATCATCTATGTGTTTGTCAGAATCAAACACTTGCTAGTGATCTTCGTTACCAGGCACAGCAGGTCTGTGTTTTACTTTCACACTGAGTTGTTGATTTATTTCAGGTGTTTGACAATTGCTGGCTTTGAAAGCGAGTTCATTTTCTAAATGATTCAATTCTCTTGGAATGAAAATAAGTTAATATTTTTCAAAGGTTTTTAATAGATCAAGGGCAGCGTTTCGATATTCCCTGAGTCTTGGATTTTTAGCTGAGTATTCTCCTTTGATTTGTTTTATGATAAGTTCAGAATCTCCTAAGATTGATATCCTCTAGGCTTCTAACTGTTTAAGCAGTTGTAAGCCTAGGAGAAGTGCTTCATACTCAGCAATATTGTTAGTGCATGGGAAATCCAATTTGTATGAAAAAATCTGTTTTGTATTTTGAATCCACATACCTGCTCCTGCGCTTGTTTTATTACAAGATCCATCAAAATTTATTTTCCAAAGTATGCCATCCTTATTTTCATTTTCTTGTTGTTGTTGATTGTCAGTGTTTTGAATTTGATCGAAGGAAAGATTGGATTGTTGTGGTGAACTGATTGGGTCTATGTTTTATTTATCTTGTTGAGTAATGTCATCTTCATTATATAAGATAAAGGAATCTAAACTTGATTGAATAGAATAGATTGGAGAATTGTTTGGTCTGTCCATGTTGCTCACCATGTACTTCATGTGAGATTCCCTGTATAGTCTTCTGTTTTGGTTAAAAATGGGAATGGTGGCATAAGGCATGTCCATTTGAAGGCTTCCCTGAAGTTTGGCTCCCCATGATCTTGATAAGAGCATGCCATACTTAGGGGGAATGTCAGCTACAACTATATCCATAACCAGACTCTTAGTAGGGATCTGAGCTAAAGTAACACAAATCTTTGATTAAACCCAAAAATTTGACTTGGCTTGAGTCAAAAGAATACAAATCTTTGTATGGTTTAGTAATCTCTAAGCCTAGGCTCTCCATTACCACCTTGGGCATCAGATTGTGTGAAGCTCCCAAATCTAACATGGCATTGTGTAAAAATTTCTCATGTATGTTCAAGCTAACATAGAAGGGAGGGATAGCCCCTTCTTGATATTTTCCTTCAACTTCTGGACCAAACAACAGCTCAGGTTTGTCATCTGTCAATTTTAAAGTGTCTGTATCACTTCCTAAGTTCAAAGCTTTCAAAACTTGGTTTTTGTACACTTCTTGGGTTACTAGTTCAACTAGGGGGATGGTGACTTTTATTTTGGCAATCTCGCCCTCAAGGTTGAAAGGAATAATTGACTTATTTGTATTTACATCTGCTTTTTCAATTGCATTCTTTTCAGCAACTTTTATTTGTTGAACCTTGTTTGGAATGGTAGTTGGGATAATTTTATTAGGACCACTAGCTGAAGTGCTGGGGGTACTCTATTCAACATTTGGCTGGACACCTTTATCTTTGTTTGAATCTGGTTTTTTAGTCGAAATGTTGGTTTTTTCTGCTGTCTTTTTGGGTTGATTTTCTACGTTTTTCTTGACAGGAGTGCTAGTGTTCTTATCTTTCGATTTATCTATGTTTCCCTTGCTCCTAAGATCATATTTTTTATGTATCTCCATGATTGCATTTTCAAAACCTAATCTATAGTCATCAGAATCTTCATAGGTGTTTGTATTTTTATCAGAAGAGAAAAAATCTTGTTCTTCCTCAGTGAGGAAAACGTCATCCCCACTATCTGATCCAATCAAGTTTACATGGGATTATTCCAACCTTTCCAACTCCCTATCTTCCTCATATTGATCTACATAGTGTTGTTGGGACGGAGGTCTAATCTGTTGGTCATTTTCGTTCTGTTTGTCTTGATTGTTTTCTCTTCTATAATTCTGATTTCTATTTCGAGGAGCAGCTTGGTTTTGATTTGCTTGTGCTTTCTTAATTATACTCATATCTTTCATCATTTCTTCCAACATCCTCTCCATTTTTGAGATTGAAGTAGAAGGAGTGGACTCTTCTCTAAAAGACACTCTCTTCTCAGTTTTCATTCTTGCTCTCTTCTCCATCAGGTTGACTTCCACAGAAAGAGCACCCTGTTGCATATCTTCCAGAGTTGCAAAATTTCTTTCTCTCAACTGATAGGTCATGTCAGAGTCAAATCCTTCAAGTAATTTATTTAAAGCTGAGCCCTGTGGAGGTTTTAGTTCCGGGGAAAGTGCATTATACACACTATTGAACCTAGTGCAGTAAGCTTGCATACTTTCCCCAGGGTTTCTATGGAGATTTTTGTAATCAGAAAGGACTTGGAGAGGATTCTTCTTTACTTCCCATTTGTTTAGGAATGTTTGATGAAAACCTTGGAGATCATTAATACTATGGGGGGCTAGACCTTTGAACCATTTTCTTACTTCCCCCCCAAACTCTGAGAAAATATCCTAAGCTTGACAGAATCATCATCGATTTCATTTCTGTCAAAGTAGTCATTCATTTTATCTACATGTTGTGATGCGGTTGTAGCATTGTTGGCATCATACAATGGAATTTTGGACTGATAGTCCTGTGGAAGATTAAATAATGGTACAGGAAGGATTAGAGGAGAATACCATGCTGCCATGATAGGTGGTGGGGGTGGATTTACAAAAGGGAAAGTGGGTTGAAGAGGGGTGGTTTGGATAGTGGATGTTGGGTGGACAGATGTGGATGTACCGGGGATAGATTGTTGAGCTGACCTTGGATGAGAGACACCTAAATTGAGAAGGAAATGTAAATAAGGTGGTGTGGTTTCTCTACTTCCAGGTTGTTCACTTTGTTCTGAGGATGAAAATGAGGACTCGGAATCTATCTGAATTATATCATCAAGTGACCTAGTTCTAAAAGGATTCCTTAAGTCGACTTGTGATTGGTGTAGGGCTGCGAGATTTTCAGGGACTGAATTAAATCTCAAGGGTGATCTAAAAACAGTTGAAAAATTTATCTTGGAAGATTTCCTAAGTATACTTTCAGGGTTGTCAACTTCTTCCAGTGGGTTTGGGTCAAGGTAGGCTATAGTATGAATCTTTCTAGGAGCCACTATGCTATGTTTTTCAGACCTAGTTGAAAAAGAAAATTTTTAACCAAATATGACAATCTTTAAGAGGCTAACTGATCTTTTCAGAAGAGGGAAAATTTTAATCTTAAAGCCTTCTAGCTGAATTTGTATGATGTTGTTAAGACTTGGGGTCTTCCTAGTGGAGTCTTAAGGTCTATTTTTTAGGATCGTGGAGTCGCCAGGTGGAAATTTTTAGCTCTTCTGGAGGTAAAGGTTTTATGGTCCACCACCAAGTTTATTATGAAGCCAAACTGAAATGTTTTGGGTTTTTCTGAGTTATTTTGGTCTTATAGGTTAAGAGAGTGTTCTAAGTCTGATTTAACACTTAGCTAGGGTGTCAAAACATACAGAGTTTACTCTTATGGCTTGGTAACTGAATCGTTCAAGGTTTGATAAGGCTTTATAAGAATCCTAAGGGTTACTTAGTTTTTCACTGATTCAAAAGACCCTATCATGATTACCATTGCTTGGTAGTGCTTGAAAAAGGTTACTTATGTTATACTTAGATAGTGTGTGCTTTGTTTTGCGGATTTTACTCAGAGTCCCACCGTGATCGCCATTATGTTGGTGTCCCGTGTTTTTATAGTTTGGCAAATCAAAAGACAAGGCAACATCAGAACCAATCTTTAGAGTTACAGGATCTAGTCCTCCTGCTCTCAGAGAGGGATCTCTCAAAGTTTGTTTGCAAAGGTTTATCTTGTGTGCTTAGAGTATTGGTTTTAGACTAGTTATTAAGTGCAGGTGTTTGTTTGTTTGGTTGGATTGAATTGATACAACAGAACATAAAAGGTCTAGGAAAGATATATAGGACAGTAAAATATCTGTTTCATTAGGCAATGGAGTCAAAAAGAGGTCATAACACACTTATCGAAGGATATGGGATATCAAAGGGCAAATCTAACTTGGCCACAAGATCCTTTTGTTTTTGGAATGGAATGAACATTAATGATTTGGAAAGAGAGTTTTAATTCTCAACAAAGGGAATTTGAAAGCATAATTTGAAACAATAAAGAGTTCTTTGGTAGACAAGCTAACCATAAATTCTACAAATCACACCTTTAAGCAAACAATGATTTCAAAACAACTTTCAAAGTAAAATCTAAGATTCGGGGAACACCCTATTTCCTCAAAGATTTTATTCTAAAGGACTTTAGAAAACATATAATATTTACTGATAATCATAGTCATAGAAGAGGGAACACCTAAAAACATATATGATCATAATTATAACGACCTTTAAGCCAACTGTTTAAGTGAGGACAAAGGGAAAGATCAAAACAGATCTATCTGATTCACTATAAGCAAATAACTTCAAAGTGAGACTTCAATAACAGTTTCTAAGTGGCAACAGACAAGCAGGGAGAACCATAAATCATGCTGAAACCAATTTTTCAAACTATTAAGGAAATAAAAAAGCATGAAGACTAAAGAGAAAGATTAAAGCCTCTAAAATACTTCAGCAGAAGAAAACATAAAACAGTGAAGGATGAACAGGTCTAAGGTGCTTCCAGGAGCCATTTCTTAGCCTAATACTTTCTATCCTACTGTAGTAAGAAATTATGGAACATAATGAAAATAGGGGAAAAACATGAAACAGTTCAGAATACTTCACCAACATCCAAGCTCATGAATCCAATGAGAGAGCCTTCTCAGGAACAAACATGCAACAACATCATCAAGATCTCTGAGACTTCAATTTGTTCTTCAACTTCAAAGGACTATGTATTGATTTCAGAGAGTTTCAATATTACAGCTTGTGATCAACAACAACCAACAGTTTCTCATCTTCTACTAAAGTATTTATAGAATAATGAGCAGGTGAGACCTAACAAAAGATCTCTTAGGTCAATTAATACAGATTCAAGACTTCTCGGCCTTTTGAGGGGCTCGATGGAGAAGTTTACAGGTGGACTATTGTATTAACTGTTTTTATAATAAATATCAAAGCTCGGTGGGAGCTTTTATTGACTTTGAGGCTCTGTGTAATGTTTGGAGTAACTCTGCAGATATTCCTGCATTGATTTCCTTGCAGAAGTAACTCCTTGGCTGCGCTGAGGCAAAATATGATCTTCTTCAATAACTTCGGATTCTATTTGAATGGTTTGAGGCAACAGGTGGCTCTGTGGTAGCTGGGAGAAATTGGCTAACCTTATATGTGGCGGTGGAGGTTTCCTGTCTGATAATCCTTTATGCTTTCTTCTTTAACTGTGTTTTAAACCAAGGATTAGGCTTTTGATAACAGTCTTAGCTGTAATCCCCGTAAAAACTGTCTGTGTTCCTCTATTTTGATATATTGGGGCCTTCAACACTAATACTCTTTAATTGTGCCCAATTTATGGTGTTCCGCTGGAGTGCAGGGTTACGCAAGGAGGATATGTCATCAATGCCCCTCGGATCATTGATGAGACGTGAAATTTACACCTTGCAATTTATTTCCTATGATAAATAGAAAGCGAGAGGATCGTCACCCTCTCTTTCGAATTTTCTTCGAACATAGCGAAAAGATCATTAAACCCTGCAAAATGCAAACAAAATGTTATAAAATCCTACATATTAGGTCAACTGCATCAGAAGGTGTGTGGAGGAAGCGAGGCCATTGGATGGCATCATCCAACGGTCAGGATTGATCGAAGAGATCGTGGAACGGGCAAAAGAAGGTTGAATCTGAACCGTCGATCACGCAGAGATCAACGGCCGGGAATGGAAGTTGAAAGTCAAACGGAGAGAAAATGAGCGATAAAATGTGGACCGTCGATCTACGGATCAGATCGACGGTGGAGATTGCTTGGATGACGCGTCGTAGCCTAGTTATCGCGTGGGCACCTTCGTTAATTGTCGGGCATCTTCGGTGAGCGATAGCTGTTGGATGGCCCGCCCCAAATCGGACGGTAGACAACGGTATCGCTAGGCATCCCGGTCTGATCGTTAATGCGCGATGGACGGCAGATGGAAATGGTTTTTCAAATAGTACACTAGACGCGTGGCGGCCGCTGTATGGAATCGGAGGCGATCAGGGGAAAACAATTTTTCGCCCAAGGGCGGTGCGATGGATACCACCGGTTTTGGGCAACTGGCTTTCAGGCGGTAGGGACCACGGAAAGATGCACTCCGCACCGTCGATCTACAGAATAGATCGACGGTGGAGATTGTTCGAATTCCGGACCGGCGGAGAACTTTCAGAAAACCAAAAAACCAAAAGACTTAAGGTTTTAATGTTTTGGACGGGATATATAACAGGGTCCATATCATATCGCAAGTTCGAACATGGGCTTTTCAATCTACCATTTACATTTTCTGCGATTTGCGATCTGCGATCGCTCTTTTCAATCAACCCATTGATATTAATACGTGACTTTGGTTTTTAGACCAAAACATTGGAAAAGTGGGTTTTTTAGTTTACAAAGGAAAAAGCGGATCGGGGGTTTTTTCAATATCAAGGCTGATCGCATCGCAAGTTCGGGAATACGGCACAAAGGCTCGCGCTCTTAGGTTTGTGCGATGCGATAAGCACTGTGAGAGGTTTAGCTCTTGGTTCTAGGGTGCGGGTATGTGGGGGAAATGGTTTAAAAACTTAGCCCAAGGGGGTTAAAGCTTGTATATAAAATATGAATTTTTATTGATTTTTCAATGTTTTCAAAGGGTTTCGGTATAGTTAAAAAATGGGTTTTTAACTATGGAAAAGTGATTTTCATAAATGGCAGAAGAGGATTTATGAAAACAAGGGAGTTTTTATGGAGAAAAAGGGGAGAAAATGAAGGTTAGCTTTGGGAAGAGGGGGAAGGGGAAAAGGGTCCTTGCAGCAATATTTTGGCTTTGGAAACCAGTAGGATTTCAGAGCTTTTTGGGATGAAAACAAAAGTATAGGATCTGCACAGAGGCAGGAGGCCTTTAAGAGTCTTCAAGAGCCAACCATTTTTAGTAATGAGATTTGTTCCTTGAAGGCTCAAACAGTCTTAGCCACCTTTTGGTATAATCAAATATTATAGGTGGCTAACAGACATAATTAATTAATATAATATTTATCTCCTCGTAGAGATCCTAGAATCAAATTTATTACCACCTGAATTTTTTATCAATGTATTACATGCTTTGGATCGTGCATATATCATTTCAATATAAATACATGAAACACATTGTGCACTTGCATGTGACCCAGTAAGGCTATCTGATAGGCTATGGGTCCCCCTCTTTCCAAGGTTTGGAAAGGTCCACAGAACCTGAGATCCAACTTGGTGCAGGTAGTCCACCTTAAGGTGTTTTTCTTGGGTCTTATTCTCACATACACATGATCACCTACTTTGAATTCTCGATATGACCTTATTCGATCCACATATACCTTCTGCTTGTCCTGGGAAGCTTGTATATTTTGTCAGATATTCTTTACTTCTTGCTCCATTTCAGCCAACATTTCCGGTCCAAGCATTAGTTTGGTTTTTGGACTGCTCCAATTAATGGGTGTTCAACATTTCCTTCCCCATAATGCCTCAAAGAGACTCATCTTAAGGGATTCCTGGTATCCATTATTGTAGGAAAATTATACTAAATGAAAATAACATTCCCACTTCGTGGGTCGCTGCAGTGTAGCATGTATTCTAAGATGTGATTCACCCGTTGAGTCTGTCCATTCGTCTATGGATGGTATGCTGTGATAAATGGATTTGTGTGCCTAAACCGGTGAACAATGCCTTCCAAAAGGCCAAGGTGAACTTTACATATCGATCTGATATGACTGTTTTTTGGATGTCATGCAATCTAAACACTTCCCTCATGAAGATGTCAACAATTTGCACAATTTTGTAATTGGATTGTACTGTAACAAAGTGAGATATTTTTCTCAACCGATCAATGACCACCATTATAGAGGCATTGTGTTTCTTCGATCTTGGTAAGCTTGTAATAAAATCCAATGATATGACATCCCATTTCCATTCTGGTATAGGTATAGGCTACAACAAACTTGTTGGGTGTTGATGTTCCACCTTGACCTATTTAGATTCCAGACATTTAGTCAAGTATTCAATAATATTTTTACGCATTCCAGGCCAAAAATAATTTTTCCTAATTTTTGTTAGAATTTTTTGGTAGCGAGTGTGTCCAGAATAAAAGCTTTGGTGATACTCATCCAAAATAATCTCTTTTAATTTCATTTGATTAGAAATGTATATCCTTCCTCAAAAATTTAAGATTTTCTCATTATTGATCTTATAATTTTGTTATTTTCTCTACTTTTTTGCTTCTTGTGTTTGCTGTCATAAAAACTGATATTCACGATCTCTTTTCGCTGCCTCCTTCACCTCCTCCTGGAACTTAAATTCCACATGGTTAAATTAGATTTCATACACATAATGTAATTTCCTACATAAGGCATCGACAACACAGTTTTCCTTTCCTTTAACATGTTGAATATTGAAATCAAATTCACTCAGGAATGCATTCCATCTTGCTTGGCGGGCATTCAAATCAGCTTGTTTAAAATATATAGTCAAGTTGTTATGGTTTGTTTTCAACACAAACTTTTTTTCCCACCAAGTAGTGCATCCATACCTTGAGTGCGTGCACTACCGCAGTCAGCTCGAGATCATAAGTAGAATATCATTGTTCATGATCTTTCAACTTCCTAGATTCATATGCAATGAATTTTCCATCTTGTGACAACACTGCTCCCACTCCTTCCTTACAAGCATAAATGCAAACCTCAAACTCCTTGTTTGGGTCAGCTACTTTCAATATGGGAGCACTAGTCAGCAGTTGTTTTAATCGTTCAAATATGGTCTAGCATTCACTGGTCCATTTAAACATTCACCCTTTTTGTTGCATGAAGGTAATAGGAAAAGAAATTTTAAAGAATCCCTCGATAAAACGTCGGTAATAACCATCCAATCTCATAAAATAATGTATATCTGCTATCTCTTTGGGTACCCTCCATTCCATAATGGTCTTTATTTTTTCAGGATCTACTGTTATGCCTTCAGTAGAAATAACATGGCCTAAATATTGGATTTGTTCTTTATAAAAATCACACTTAATAAATTTGGCATAAAGTTGATGTTCCCTCAACATTTTTAATATCAGTCTTAAATGTTCCTTATGTTCCTCCATGGTCTTTGAGTAGATTAATATATCATCAATGAAGATCATAACAAAATTATCCAAAAATGGATGAAAATTTCCATGCATCAAACTCATGAAAGTTGTTGGTGTGTTGGTTAATCCAAATGGTAACACCACAAACTCATAGTACCCATATCGGGTATGGAAGGTTGTTTTATATATGTCCTCATCCTTTATTTGTATTTGGTGATATCCAGATCTTAAATCTATTTTCGAAAATACAGTCGCCCCCTTTACTTGATCAAAAATATCATCTATTCGTGGCAGTGGGTACTTGTTCTTAACAGTCAATTTGTTAAGATGCTTGTAATCCGTACACATTCGCATCGTTCCATCCTTCTTTTTCACGAAAAACAGTGGTGCCCCCCAGGGAGACACGCTAGGACAAATATATCCCTTGTCCAACAATTCTTGTATTTTCATTTTCAACTCAATCAGTTCAGGTACATTCATTTGATATGGTGCTCATGACACCGGTTCTGTCCTGGGATTAATTCGATGGTGTAATCAATATCCCGCTTTGTAGGTAGTCTCGGTATACTTTCCAGAAACACATCCATAAAGTCTTATACCACTAGTATATTTTCTAGCATGGGGGTCTTATCTTTATAATTGGTGAATCCCTGTTGAATAGCATATATTTTACATCCTTTTCTAATTCATTTACCCAGTTGTGATGCAGTGATTGGGCGCAATTGAAGTGGTTTCTTAATTCCTTCCAATTCCTGGCGAGTTCCATCTTCAGCCTTGAAATAGATGATTTTGTCTTTACAGTCTACCAGAGACCAATGCCCTTCCACCCAGTATATTCCCAAATGTATATCATACGAACCCAAAGGTGGAATATTTAGTTCAACCTTTATATGCTGATTTCCAATTTCTAAGGGACAATTTGAGACTTTAGTGTTAACTCTTCTGTTTCCCCAGTGGCCAATTGTACCAGCCATAGAATTTCAAATTTATGGCTCTGCAAGTCACACTTTTTAACTATCTGGGGATTTGCAAAGCCTAAATTAGCACCAGGATCAACCAAAATAGAAACAGTTTGGGAATATAACTTACCTTCGAGTTCTATCATGGTCGATTGATAATCTGCTTGTCGATCCTCCAGTGCCACATTAATTCTTGGTATGTTTCATGCAATATCCACCATTGTAAATGCCTCTTGCAGATTGGTTGTTGTTTCACTTCTCCCACGGTGAGGATAATTCTTATAATAATGTGCCTCACCACATCCCAGCAGTGCAGTAGCGATTTCTGGATTTTCCCATGATCTGGTCTACTGGATGCTTCAATGAGTCATTCTTCTGTTGGCCATTTTAGTTTTTGTTGGTTTCTTCCATATTTCCTATTCATTGAGTTTCTTGTAGCATTTTTATAATTTCCAGATCTTCTACCTTTAAAATTTGAAGTGTTTTTCTACCCTTTCTTTGGTGGTCAATTCCTACGAGCTTCTCCTTTTACCTTGGACTATTGATAACACATTCGTGTTTTTCAAATCACCTTGTCCATAGTCTTTGGATTCATAAATTCGATCCTTTCCTTCATGTCAGCAAGTAAGCTACTCAAGAATCATTGTACTTTCATCTTTTCATATCTCAGGTATGGTACATACCTCAAAAAGGAGGTAAATTTAGTTATGAACTCGTCCATAGACAGTTGTCCCAACCTCAAATCATGAAATTATTGATATTTTTCATCATAAAAGTGTTTTTTTAGTTATTTATCATTGAAATATTGTTGTAATTTGCCCAAATCATATTCTGGTCCCCAATTCCTCACACATCTTTAACTTCCTCCCACCATAATGTGGCGTTTTCCCGCAGTTGGTAAATAGCTAAGCGATATTTGAGTTTGTTGTTATATTCATAGACTTGAAAATATTTTTTCATGTTAATTATCCATGCCTCTGTTACCTCTTCAGCCTCTCAATCGAATGTAAGAGGTTTAATTTTCCGGAATTCACCTTGTAGCTCTACTTTCTGTTTTTCATCTCTTGTTGATCTGAAACATTTCCCGACTCTACTTCATTATAAGTTCTATTTTTATTACTTCGCTAAGTATGGCTTCCTTCTAGCTTATCATTAGCCTGTTGTCACTGTTCACTTTCTTCTTGGGTATCCCTTTCTGGGCTTGGTTGGGTTGTCCCTTGGTTCTACCTATCTAAGAGGATTTTAAGAATTCTCTATTTCTCTCGCATTAACCTCTCATTATCACTTCTTACCTGAACCATTTCTTCCTCCAACTGTTGCACTGTATCCCAAATTCTATTTGTTTGTTGTTGTTGTTATTCGACTAGTCTGTTGGTTTGTTGATGTTGATCTAGACTCATCTGCACCCACATTTCCAAGTTCATATCTGGGTTAGGTTCGGGGTGAGATTCCCCACTAGCTCTGGGAACTTGGTATACGGACCCCCTCCTCATTATATCTGTCAATCCCCTTCTTCCTATTTTTTTGTGCACAAGTTTACACACACCCAATGTTATTTATGTGGCCCATTTGGGTCCCAATGTGTGAACATTTCTCTGATACAATCTGTAACATCAAACATAACTAGGATAACAAATTTTTAACCTATAAAAACATTGTAATCATAAAAGTAATTTAAAAGAATTCCTTTATTACTATATAATAATTTACAATATGGTTTAATTTTGTTTTATATGTGACTTAATCATTTAGAGCATGATAGTATTTTGTTTTATACATATGATATCAAAACCTTTGTAATGCTATGACATGGGTGAAAATTATTTGTTTTCGGATTCTATATTGATTATCTTTGTATCAGAATAAATGGCATATCATTTAAAACATAGTATGTGGTATATTGACTCCACATATATCTATGGCGTTGTTTGATGTTGTCCATCAAATTTTGCTTGACGCTTGGAATGATCTACACCATCTATGCAATCTCTTGATCTATGGTTGTGATATTTTTTTGGGTAGTTAGGGTAAAACCATTACCCCAAAAACCCTAACTTCTCATTCATTTGGCGCCACTGTGAAAGAAGATCGAGCTTTGCAACTATGCACTTAAGGTGTTTTCTCCATCTTTTGTCTCAGCCAGAAGACAGGTAAAGGTCTTGTTGTTTTAAACTTGTTCTCTCTTCGCTGCGGAATATCATTGTTGGGTTAACATAGTTCTTTGCATCCCTTCCGTAGTCTTGCGATTTCGCACTAGGTTTTCATATTCAGGTTCACTGCTTCAGGTCACCATGGGGTTTTACACCTCAGTTACTCTAGGCTTAATTTCCGTTGAGGAGATCAGTTGTCCATCAATGGAGCGACAAAGAAAGGTAAAAGCAAACCATGGATTTCACCCTTACCTCTCTGGTTATTGATTTTCATCACTTTGTTTTATCCCATATCCTTCGTCTCACAGTTTGATTGATGATTTTCTGGCTCAGATCTTCGAAATAAAAACCTGTTGCAACTGTAATGTATATTTTTCTATTTTTCTTTCATGTTTACAGTTAATGTCTGGTTTATTTCTCAACCTAGAACCCCAATTCTTCTAACCTCTTGTGTTTTCCTTGCAGGTAACTTCGAGACCCCAAATTTTTTCAATAAGAATGTTTATTGATTGGTAGCCTACCACGACTAATGCCCATTCGACCCATTTCTCTTCCAGGTACTTCTGGAAACTACTAGGGGTCTTCGATGTTTCATATTCCAATTCTAAATAAGACTATTGTCTCTACTTGAGGGTTTTAAAATGTAATATTTTGCCTATGTATTTTCATGAAGCCACTAAGGCTTTTCCACTATGAATGTTAGTTCGCCCCTTGTTGGGCATACTGCCAATCATAACTGTTGATATATCTTGCTATGAGAGTTAATTCTCTTTTTTGATATTGTCTAGTCAAGGCTGTGAGACTTTGTACTATTTATATTTATTTAAAATTATGATAACAAAGTTTTTCCTGGGATCTCTTCCGTTTGTCTCAGTGCTGGAAAATTTTGTAAAGTAAATGAATATTTTTATATTTATTTTTCCAGATTTTGGGTTTTTTCAATGAAGTCTCTTTGCTAATAAAAAGCATGCAATCATTCGCTTCTATCGCTAATCGAAATACCATTCAAGCTTCTTCCTTTAATTTTTTCATTATATTCATGCAGGGTTTAATTTTCAATGTTAACTAGCGCGCACATGGATTATTTCCTCTATTATTTTTAATACCTTCAGTTTACCTATCCAAGTTTACTACAGTCACCCAGGCAGTGCGCTCGCACTCGAGCCTGTTCTCTTTTCAATGTAATAGATCAGTTTATATACATACAAGATGTTGCACATAGGGTTACGTCTTTCTGAGGGTTTTCTATGTTTATATGTCTACAAATTCCATTGGTTTGGTATCTACTGTGAATACTATTAACTGTGTTACTATAAAATCATAGACATACTCCTTATTTGTTTATTTATGTTTGCTTTTATACACGGCACAATATTGACTATTTTAGAGTTCAATGTCTCTTTAAGAATATTATCCCTTCAAGTTATGGTACTAAAGATGACCGGATCATCGTTCAAAATGGATTTTAATTCTTCAATCACATAGTCAGTGTATGCTTTTTCCTGTAGCTTTATAAGACAAATTGTTTAAATCTGGGTTTTCTCTCCTCGGATGGACTAATTTTCCCTTACATTCTCCAACCTTAGATCTTCTAGTGAATTCATTCTTTCCTACAGATTCAAACCTGCAATTCCTTACTGTCATAAAAACTATCCATACTTTCTTAAAATTTCTCTAAACATGTAATTATTTTTCTTTCATTATATAATCAACTTAAGGCATTTTATGAAAAGTGCAGCCATAGTGTAATTAATTTAAAAACATCTCTCTACCATATTCAATCCTTTTAGAAGTTCTATAGAAAAAATACAGTTGCTAATCTACTGCAATCAATATTTACAGTTTACAGAGATAAAAATTGTTTTTCATAAAATCATGTTAAACATTTTATTTTCTCCCTGTTTTGGGTTTTAATACTTATCTTAGTTAAGCAAAGTTGGCGGTAGCCTCCCAACCATGAGAGAGGAAATTACATCCTCAGCTCCCCCTGTGCTCCTCACCAGAGTAGGATAGATTAGTGATGTTACTGGAGTAGACCTCAAGACTTTTTTCCAGTCATTTCTCCAGTGTCAGGTTCTAGAGTTCCACTAGTTCCAACCAACTCTAGACCACTTTCACCATATAGCCCCATGACTATCCCTTCTCATTACACAAAACCCATTTTCCTCTCTGGGATTTCCATTTTATCCTCATAGGAAAAGGTAACTGTTTATAACTACTTTATTCTGACTACTCTCGAATCTCGGAAATTTTTAGCATCAGTTTATGGAAACTGCGCCATAAATAATTCTTTATTCAAAAGAAAATAAATCATGTTCCTTACTTCATTAACTTACACTTTAATCCTATTTTACTTAAAAATTTAAATGTATGATTTAAAAAGAGTATAAGAAATTAATCTGGGTGTTACAGTTAATACCCATAAGCAATGAAACCATAAGATTAAAATGTCAATAGTTAATACCATTTAACATTTTGGCTTCAATTTTTCCATCATATAATTTGTTTACTATATGGTTAAGGCCATTAAAAAAAGGTATGATAAAACAAAAGCTCCATATATTTTAAAATTATGACATAATTATGACATATACACATGTATATTGCAATATAAATCATTAACTTTATTACTTCAAATTTAAAATGAGTTAAAACCATTAAATTTATTACTTAAAAATAAATATCAAGGCAAATTTTAAAGTATTTTTTTTTTTTTTTTTATATTATAAAATTATATTTAAATTTAAATAAACTATTTTATTTGCTTTTTGAAAAAATTATATATTATAAAATTATATTTAAATTTTAAAAATTACATTAAATTTCAAATTAAATTATTTTCTTAATGTTATATATTATTTCAAAAAATAAAACACTTATTTCTTTTTTTACATTAAAAATTGATCTAGGTGGCTCCAAACACCCTCAGGAGACCAAGAGGGTTGATGATAGGTAAAAATTCAAAGTGTTCGGATTGCCCTTGAACCAATTTCATACTCAATTACTCGTCGCCCTAATTCCAACAATGCAAACGGATCTCCAATCCGAGCCCATATGGAGAAGTTAGAGCAAGTCAAAGTTTTGGTGAAAGTTGGGCAATGGGCCAAGTTTAACTGTCTGACAAATTCACCGTCAATCGACAGGAAACCCAGCTCTCGAAAATAGGAGAAATTGTGGCCTCGTTAATTTTCTTAATGACCCTTATTTTCATTAAGATCAAAATCGACCTATTTAATATAATAGCAAAAAAATAATAATAAAAAGGTGGTGGGCCATGATCTGTGCCACCCCCACAGATCCACATTATAACAACTTTAAAAACTATGGGGCAGTGGGCCATTACCCCTGTCGCACCCTCCACCCTTGGAAACCATCTATATGGTGCATATATATTAACAAAACAATTATGTGGGTGGGTGGGCCACCTCTCATGGACCCAGCTCATGCTAGCCCCTCACATCAAATATATAATACAAAGGTCAGAGCCAGTGGGAGTTGAACCCACAGCTAGCGGACCGGCCCCACCCACGCGGCGACTCCACATTACTGCACCCCATAAACGGAGTTAACACGCCCATATTTAAATACGTTCAAACCACATTTAAAAACTGTTCAAACCATATTTAAATGGATTTCAAACCATATTTAAATGGATTTCAAACCAAAAAAATTGTGTGCCATTTTTAACATAAAAAATTCCAAGTATGGGGGTCGGTGGGGTTGGAACCCCCGACCACCCTGCGCCCAACATAACCCATATTCCAGTACGCCCAACAGCCATGACTTGTAAAATCAGCCGACACTTGCACATATAAACTCATTTCCGCATTGCGCCCAACAGGATAGGAGGAGTGCGATGTTCGAGGCAGACTTATTTTTTATTGCAGGTGGAACCCTGAGCCATTCAGGGGGGTAGTGGAACCATGATCTGAGCCACATTTTCAAAGGGGCTAGAATTTTCGGGTGTCCAAAATGTACAAATTTTATATGGATTTTACACCTCTCGGCGACGATAATCTAATGGCGATGCTAGTTTCTGCAATAGAGGTCTCGAGTTTTCGGCCATTTTCCAGATTAGAATGACAGTGTCAGATTTCAGAGTGTGGACAATTGATTACATGCCATTCGACGCCACGACTTCGATGGTGCATTCAGATCCAGCAGCTAAGCATTCTATTCTTCACACAACTTCAGAGTTGAGGTATATGAAGTATTGTTGCCATGTACTTCATTGATTATTGTTGTGAGATGTTTTATGTCGTTTTGATTCCTTCTTGATGTATGATGTGGAAACTTGATGTTTATGTCATGTGATATGTATTCATCATGGATGGTCATTTATGTTCTGAGATCCATTTTTTTCCATGATGGCAGGATACTCTATGTCACCATGTGTGAGGTTGTCATGCTGATAGGAGGTTTGCTATGAGTGAGAGTTCCTTGTAGCAGAACATCTCATGGAGAGAATTTTCCACTCATGTTGAGGGCACATTTCCTTAAATAAAAAATAAATAGCGTTCATGTACACAATCACCATTTCCAACACCAAATGAAGCAACCAACATCATCGAGACACCAAGTCCCGGATACTAAGTTATTCCACACTGAAAAAACTCCATTATTAAATGTCTTGCGTTTTGTTGTGTGATTGTTGACATGGTTTCCTCTTAATTATATCTTCATATGTGTCCATTAATGCTTTGATAAAATGCAATTCTAACAAACATCATAGAAGTAAAATATCATGGGTAAATCTGGTAGCGAACGGACCCGAATTAAGTGGTATCAGAGCGGTCTTCTTGCTGATGTGAATTGAAGGCATGAACCATTGAATGTGCAGCAATGGAGAATTTCAAAGACATGTATGAGGCCATGTTGAGGATTTCTGAAAGGGTGGACATGTTGTATGAAGATTATGAGAAACAAGCGACAGATAATGCTGAGTTGAAAACACTTCTACAAGAGGAGAAGGAGGACAAGCAACAATTGCAACTTCAATTACAAGCCACGACAAAGGCATTGGAATAATTGAAGCGCAACGACCAAAGTCTTCAAACGTATCATGATGCATTAAAGACACTCCTAATAGAAGAGAAAGAGGAGAAGTAGAAATTACAGCTTCAGCTATAAGCCACGATAAAGGCCTTGGAGGAAGTGAAGCACAATGAAGTTTTAGAGAAGCCCTCTTCACCTATTTCAAAATCGATAACTGAGGTAAACATTGTTGATTTCTCTTCAGTTTCATCTTCACATGATATCATTTCTATTGGAAGTGTGGAGATACCCATTTCAGGAATTGGCATGAGACTCCTTACCAAGATGGGGTACAAAGGAGGAGGACTTGGTGTTAATGGCCAAGGCATAACTCAGCCACTGGAGGTTGTGCATAGACCTGCCTATGAAGGTTTGGGATACACTGAAGGAGAATTCTCAAAGGTGTCAGAAGCTTCCACGACATTGATGAAATCATCGAGGAAAAATAATGATGGGAACACTTCACCATCATCTTATGGTAGCGCATATTACAGAGAGAGAGCTGAGGCAAGCTCTCATCACCATGAAATCAGAGGAAAACATACATTGTTGAACTCATCAGGGGAAAATATTGATGGAAACAATTCACCATCATCCCATCGAAGTGCATGTTGCATTAGAAGAGCTGAGACAAGCCCTCATCACCATGATCACACCAGAGACCACCAGGAAAGGTATAACGAGTCTCAATATTCTAAAGCTCATTTGGATTATAAGCATGTCGATAATATTGGACAAAATTCATGGCATAGAAAAAAATTTTATTTTGGTTGTTTACATAACCATGTCATTGTTGAGTGCTGGAAAAGAATGGCAGCACGAAAAAGTATGAGGCATGAAAGGCCTTCTCCAAAGTAGGGAAAGAAATTGGTTAAGTAGGTATGGAGGAAGAAGACTCATTACAGTTATTGTGACAAAAGTGGTCATTAAAAGAGCCACATGTTGGAGACTCCATCCAGAGCAACATCTGAAGGACAAAGCTTCCGTGCAAAAACCAGTCAGTGAAAATTCTCAACAATCAAATCCACCACATTCATCATGGTTCACTCTATTGTGTAAGAAATGGTTTTTCTAGATGAATTGGCCACAGTTGTAAATCATGTGTTGCAATTTAAAATTTAAATGTGATGATGTGTTTTCCATCACTTATGAAGAAACAATGATATTTTGGCCTTGTATTAATAGCTTGGGTATTGATTCCATTTAATGTAAAATTTTCCACCGAGTATGGATATAAATGCATGGAAAGTGCGGGATGCTTGGGTCATAGATTGGTCACTTATTTAAGCATGTAATTTGCAAAAAAATTACTACAAGTTTGCAGAAGATGTAGGTGTTAGTTCAACACTTATGGCTTATGGCTCTGAAGGAAAAAGGTAAAGGAGAATGAAGGGTGACCTTTCACTACACGTGTGGTGTAGACAAGGTGCAAAGCAGCTACAGATTATGTTCATGCTTTTGATGGAACAAAATATCCTCAGTGGGGAGGATTGATCCAGGTGGCTCTAGACGCTCTCTGGAGACCAAAAGGGATGATGATAGGTCAAAATTTAAAGTGGTTAGATTGCCCTGGAACTAGGTTCATACTGAAGTACTTGTTGCCCTGATTCCAACAGTGCAAACGGATCTCCAATCCAAGCTCATATGGAGAAGTTAGAGCGAGTCAAAGTTTTGGTCAAAGTTGTGCAGTGGGCTAGGTTTAACTGTCCCACAAATTCACCGTCAACTGGCATGGAACCCAGCTCCCAAAAATGGGTGAAATTGTGGCCTCATTAATTTGCCTAATGACCCTTATTTTTTTTTAAACTAGAATCGACCTATTTGTTATAATAACAAAAATAATAATAAAAAAAAGGTGGTGAGCCATGACCCCCGCCACCCAAATGGATCCACATTATTACAAATTTAAAAATTATGGGGCAGCAAGCCATGACCCCTGCCACACCCTATGTTGTCGACAAACATATATATGGTGGATATATATTAACAAAAAAATTATGTGGGTGCACGGGCCACCTCCGGTGGACCCCGCCCACACCACCCCCCTCACATCAAATATATAATGCAAAGGCCAGAGCCGGTGGGAGTTGAACCCACAACTGGTGGAGTAGCCCCACCCATGCGGCAGCTCCACATTACCGCACCCCATAAACAGAGTCAACGCGTCCATATTTTTGTTTCTAAGTTGGACTAAATTATATTAATGTAACATAATATATAGGTTGAGCCAGGCCTCCAGAATTGCTATGCTAGCCAATTCCGAAGGCATTATAGGTCAAAAAAACAAAATAATGACTACCCCAGATGGGGAAACCAGTTATGAAACAACTGCCCTCAATGGGGAAACCATATTCATACAAAATAGACATAAAATTTAAGAAAGTGTTCTAGAAAGAAATATTAACGTAGAAAATAAACAAAACAGTGAAAAAGGACCTATCCTTGTTGTAGTTGTGCTCTATGCTAGGTGTCATTTTGTTGAGGTGAAGGCTCCTCAACAATGAGGCACCTGTAGTCATCAGAGGAATCATCTACGTTCTTCGACTGGTGGGCTACTGGTTTAGGTGTTGTAGCGATGCAAACTATGCTGGCACTGCCCTTCCTGCATTCTTCACCTGACCATTCGGGGCTCCCACTACCACTACTGCCACTACCATTACTGCTGGAGGAATTAGCATCAGGCTTGACTAGTAGAGCCTCTGATTTCCTCAAGATTTGCGGAGGCACTATGGCTATGGTGTATTTTCTTGGTCTTTTCCTGGTGCTTTGCTCTGCAAAAAAAAGGGCTTCTTCCTGGAGACTGATAGTAATGGTGGTCGTGAGACGAGGTCTATCCAAAGCACAATAGTAATAAAAATGCAGTGAATTCTCCTCAGATAGCAGTGAGCAGGGCTCAGAGTGAATAGACCGAGGAGGTCAAGAAGACCAGCCCCGTCCTCTACCTTGGCCTGTGGAATGGCGCTGGGCAGAAATCTCTTCAGGCAGCAGGGTGCAGAGCTTAGGATGGATGGACAGAGGAGGTCGAGAAGCCCATCCCCTTCCTCTGCCTCAGCGTGTGGGCTGATATTGAGCGGAGTTCTCTTCAGGTGGTGGGGAGTGAGACTCTGAGTGAATGGACAGAGGGGGACAAGACGCCTGACCCCAACCACGGCCTCGGTGGCAGTGCATTCTTTGTCGTATAGGAATACTGGAGTAGTCAGAGTCATTTGAGAGGCAAGTGAGTAGAGGTGGGGTGATAGAACGGGTGGAGGGGTTGTATTCCAGTGGCGAAGGAGAAATTGAGAGGCTGCAATGGAGACTGTGGGTGAAATGGAGATCTAGAGCTAGCATGAGGCAGAAATGGAGCCTATAACGCCTCCCTTTGTGTGTTCAAGAGCTCGGCTCTAAGGTGGCAGAGGGGCAGATGCAGTGGGAGGGAAATGGAGGGATTAAGAAGTGCGGGGCCATTAAGAGGAAACCTTGCTAGCATATCAAACTGAGATAAATAAAGAAGGAATGAGGCGAGTCGTTGGATGACTTAAATGCAGCCAGACAGAGCCCATGCGTGGCCATGTGGCATGGCCATGTGGCGCACGCTGGGCCTGTCGTTTCCCTCCTTAGATTATACACCCGCATCCGGGGGCATTGCTTCATTTTGCACTAGTTTAGTGCATTCCTGTAGGAAAGAAGCATCATTGATATTGTCTAGAGTGCCCAAGAATAGGGTGTGGTCATAATCAACTCCCTTGTTTGCAGGAGATCCATTATCTTATTTCCAGAGCATTTGACATGCTTGAAATATATAGCTCGGTGAGACTTGAGCCATTGTTCAATATGCTCAAATATAGCAGCAAGACGCCAACTCTTGAAGACCTTGGAGGATGCAGCACTCATGAGGATATGAGTGGTCGCGTTGATGAGCATTTGAGAGTCCCCTTCCACTTCTAAAGGGAAGAAGTTGTGTGTCTGAGCTAGAAGAAGACCCTACCAAAGACCTTCCAGTTCTACTGAATTATTTGAGTCCCATCCTATTGATCCAAAGAAAACCTTAAGAGGAGTTCCTGCTGAGTCTCTGAATATGTCACCAAAGACAACTGCTCCTGAATTTCCTTTAAATGCTCCATCAAAATTTAGCTTGATTAGTGCCCAAGAAGGGGGAATCCAGGAACTCGGCGAGTCTACATGATTGGAGGGAGTGCAAGTGCTCAAAGGGATAATGGGAATGGAGAAATGCCAATTCACCCAAATGATGCTCTCTGGAGTCTGATTTGGGATATCAGAGTCTTTTTAGTGTTTCAGTGCCATCGTTTCTTGAAGATTGATACACATATTGGTCCAGATAGTATCCAAAGGAGTGATTTGATTTTTGAAGATTATTTTGTTTCGTTCCTTCCAGACTAACCAAAGCAAGAATCTGGGGAGGAGTATCCAAAGAGTATTTAACAGCTTGCTATTGTACGGTTTAGTTGGCCAATTCCTGATGGTGCTGATGATATCACCTTTTATTCGGCTAGATCTTATGCATTTGATGTCAATTTTTTCCCACAGGTCGTTAGTCAATTTGCAGGTGTCCATTAAATGAGGGATATTTTCGGCATGATCTAGACAGTTGGGGCATCTTGAAGGACCTATAAATCCTCTTCTTAGAAGATTGTCCCATGTGAGGATTCATTTTTTGCTTAGGATCCAAAGGAAGGTGGAGACCTTGGGCCAGATGCCAGGTGTCCATATTTGGGTCAAGATTGTGTCCTTGTGATCCTTAGTGGTGGGATAGAGCAGATGATATGCTTCCTTGGTGGAGAAGGTGCCCTGATGAGTATAGCCCCATCTAAGTATGTCCTCCTTGTCTAAAAATCTATTTTTTTGGTTATTTATCTCTTTATCAATCTCCTCGTAAGTTTCCTCTTACTAATTATCTTGCCATTGCGCAGCTGGGAGCCATTAACGGTAACCCAGGATGGACGTGGGTTTCCAGAATTTTTTGACTTGGTTGTCCTGTTGTTCTTGAAGAGTCTCTTTCCACTGTGGTCGTTGGAATAGATCTGCCAATTTGGGCATTTGTTGCCATGAATCTGATCTGACCTCCCAGAAGTTGTGTTCTTGGATGATGGTTTTGTGTTGTTTGGTAGCATTCCAAATAAGAGAGCCAGAGTCCACAGTAGTGAGTCTTATAAGATCAGCAGGTGACCTGTTGTTTACTATAGTGAGTCCACTGTAGTGACTCTTATAAGATCAGCAGGCAGCCTGTAGTGAGTCTTTTTTCCGCCATTTTTGGTAACTACTACCTAGAATCCACCAAGAATAGACCCATGCAACCATTTTTTATCTCTTATAAATAACTCCTTTGTATCAAACTTATACCTTTTTTTTCCAAGGTCCAAAGAATGATTCAAGGTTTGTGGTGTTTAATATAAGTATATTTTGATTAGGGGTTTGAGGGGAATACTTAGATTTCCATATTTTTTCCAAAATATCATGGCCTCCTTAAAGCCATCATAACCATATTTTTTCTCCTAGAACTATTTCCATGGTTGATGTATCATTTAGTCCTAGGTCTCCCTTAAGTTTTAGCTTAAATAATTCATCCCATGCCACTTGGGACCATTTCTTGTCTAGATGTGAGCCTTGTCCATAGGAAAGATAATTGAATTCTATGGAGTTTGTAGAGAATATACAAGGGCGAATTTCAGAGTGTGGACAGTCAAGTTCATTCCATTCGATGCCACAAATTCGATGGTGCATTCAGATCCAACAGCTAAGAATTCTAGCTTCACGCAACTTTAGAGTTGAGGTATATGAAGTGTTTTTTCCCTGTACTTCATTGATTATTGTTGTGAGATTTTTTATGTCATGTTGATTACTGCTTGATGTATGATGTGGAATCTTGATGTTTATGTCATGTGATATGTATTCATCATGGATGGTCATTTATGTTCTGAGATCCCTTTGTTGCCTTGATGGCGGGATACTCTTATCACCATGTGTGAGGTTGTCATGTTGATAGGAGGTTTGTTATGAGTGAGAGTTCCTTGTAGCGGAACATCTCGTGGAGAGACTTTTCCACTCATTTTGAGGGCACATTTCCTTGTATGACAAGTAAAAAACATCCATGTACATAATATCCATTTTCAACACCAAATTAAGCGGCCAACACCATCCAGACACCGAGGCCCGGAGACGTAGTACACACTGGACGAACTCTGTTATTAAATGTCTTGTATTTTTTTTGTGATTGTTGATATGTTTTCCTCTAAATTATATTTGCATATGTGTCCATTAATTCTTTGATAAAATGAAATTCTAACAAACATCACAGAAGTAAATAATCATGGGTAAATCCGGTAGCTAACAGACACGGGTCAAAAATATAGAGCATCTTTTCTTTTACCTAATTATATAAAAAAACCCCAACATTTATCCTTTCACCTAGTTTTATATAAAACTCCTAAGCCTGTCTATGGTTTAACTTCAACTTAACTTAATCTCAAGTTAGTTAATTGCATGATTTAGTTGAATATTTCATAGTGTTTATATTAAAACCATCATTCTAAAGAAACACATATTTCAATATTTCTAAATATTTCTATTCTAATATTTGTGCTTTTTATTATTAAAAGAGTATGCAATTATGTCAATAGGCATGTCTATTTCGAAATATGATTCTAGAATTTCAATTTAATTATCAATAATTATGTGTTGAATAATAAATATTTAACATCTATAGAATATTCTGGGATATTCTTAGTAATATAAACAAATCAAAGACATATTTATTTACAAAGTAGTTATGCCTTTTTTTATCCTTTTAATTAAATTCATTAACTAGAAGACATTCAAGTTCCATAAGAAATGAACTATCGCTTTTTGGGCATATGATATTGATAAACCATGGTATTGGCTATGGTATTGTGACAAACTCGATTTCTAGATTAAGAATCAACATGACAAAATATGAGTGAGAGGAGAGAGAGATAAACTTAAACTAATAGATTAAAAAAAAAAACCAAACTTAAAATTAAAGAATGGACTAAGTGGCAAAGCACTAAAGTTGTAGTGACAATAGAGATATCAAACAATAACATAAATTAACTAGGCTAAGTGATTAGAATCCAATACTGCAACCAATATATTCTCTTTTGGGTCCTCAAATTTCTACGTGTCGCAAGAGGTATGTTGAGATGTTTCTCTATTCTTTCCATTCTCCGATCTAGATACCTCAAGTGTTGATGCAAGTGTTCAAGGGAGTGGAGAATATCCTCGAGGTGCTCATGCCAGTTTAGGAGAGTGTGTCCTAATAAAAACTTCATTTTCCAATAAATATCAACAATTTGCAGATACTGATTAAACCTTCCCCAAGTGTGGCCTGTATTCAAAATCCAGTTTAAACATTCCATGAGAACCTTTGTATCAGATAGTTGCAACTTTGAGAGGAGGCTTCTCCCTCAATTCGACTAATTTCTCCTTGAATGTGGTCTAGTGTGAGGTTATGATACTGTGAGGAAAATTCCTCTAGTATATGATGCATCCAAGTATTTCGCCTATGAGCCTGCTCCTAAAAATAAGTGGCCCACGTTCTTACACATACCCTAAGGCATGGGGAAGAAAGCAATATAACTAGGAAAAACAAGTTTGGTCTAGCACTAGAAAGTATTTTCAGGTTGGAAATGGGGGTTCCATGAAAGATTAGAACTAGGAATAAAGGAGACATCAAAGGGGAAACCTATGGGGGAGTTTGATAAACCCAACTCAAATGAAAAAAGAATGAGAAGAGTATGTCCCCACCCCTACAAGCCTCGACAACTAGGAAGAAACCTTTAAAAAGGTATAAATAAACAGTAGAGATTGAAACCAAAAGTGTCCAAGGGGAAGGAAAATCGGCACCATAGGTAAAGGAGAAGAACCGAAACTATGGGAAATGTAGAATTTTCAAGAACAATAATTCAAGATACTAGAGAAGGAGAAGGGACAAACTTTTTGTGACCACCAAAGGAAATAATTGACAAAAGTAAATAATTGAGTTTTAGGAGTTTGGGAAAGTTTTTCATTAACCACCCTATAAATTAATAGAAAAATCAAGCTCCAAACAAAATTGTAAGGAAAATTAATATTATTGAAATCCATAAATAAAAGCGAGACAAGGAGGAAAAATATTCTTACTAGAATTTGACGACTTGGCTGGTAATTTAGATTTTATCCATCTAAGCTTTCTTCATGGAAACTCTAAAAGCTCTATCTTGTCATCAAAACATGAATGGAGTCTTTATAGCACCCCCCCATCCACAAGAGAGCAACACAATAAATACAAAAAATGCATGGTTTTATACTTCCACTAGCTTCATTCCTTTCAACACTATATAAATCATTATGAATGCTTAGTAATTTGGCCTCATCATATTTTACTCCCCTAGGGATGTGTTCTCATATCCCTTGGTCTATTAGTTAGGTGGGGCGTTGACATCTTGTCACACCCCCCCACCCCCCCTTCGACTTCACCCCGTACAAGGTTGGGAATTCTCTCTAGATAAAATGCCAACATGTGTTCTTAAGAGGAGAGTATAGCAATATGAGTCTCCAAGTGGATGACATCATGGTAGATGATTTTAAACACCCATAGTTGGCAAGTAAATCAACTATTTTATTTCTCTATCTTTGAACATGCATTAGGATAAGAGTTAGGATGTGCAAGCTAAGGGAAGAGACTTATTATAGTAGTGATTCTAACCTCCAACTTGTATATAATTTATGGATCCAGGGGCCATTAGTAACCTTATAAAACATATTATTAAAAAAATAGTATTTACCTTTTAGGAGGAGCTTAGTGAATCCTTGAGCCTAGGCATGCTCCAATCTTATACTGAGACTCCTGAGTTTATATCCATTATTTCTACTAATTCCCATAATTCCAGAGTAAATGATTAGGGCATACTGGAATGATCTCTAGCGATTCCACCATAGCCTATTGGACATGGATTACCTTTTGAAGCGTGATAAAAAATTAATTTCAAGAATGAAGCGATTAAAGGGAGCCAAGTTACAAGAAAATATATGAGAGGGGATGATAACCCAAGGGTCAGGGATGAAACCGTATATATAGGATCCTTGTCCTACTATTGGAAGCTTGCTAGTCCCAATGGGACCATGAGAGGGAAAGGATATATTCTATGACCTAACATATAATATAATTCCATGTGGATTCCAATGGGATAGGGGACCCCTTACAAAGTCTTTGATTGTGCTCTTTCCATATTCCCAAGAGGAGTAATCCAGGAGAAAGGGTCCAAATTTTATTTAGAACCAGATTTGAGATGGCCTGCGATCACCAACACATTATAATATTGGAGATGTTTGAGGGGTCTCTATTCGATTTCATCAAACATTCCTCTAATATATTCCATAATCTTACAGAGAATGTGCAATTGTTGAAAAAATGCTCTAAATTATTTAAGGGTAGAAGATATAGATCACACCAAGATGGATCCTATTAGTTTTTATTTTGTATGTTTTCCCATGTTAAAGTATTGTTCTATAGTATAATCCAAAGAAAAATAGATATTTTTTGCCACACATTTTGTTTCCAAATTTTGGGCCAAAATTCTAACAATTGGAGATATTGATGTCTTACTTTTAAGTAATAGGATTCCCTGATAAAAAATATACCTTTAGATGTATACCCCCTTCATAACTTGTCTTATTTTTTAGAGAAGGGGATTTGTTGATTTTGAAAACTCTCCAAAAGGTTTTCCATAATTCACGAGCTAGTTTGGGATGCCAAGTCTCTAGTGGAATTTATCGACACCATAGCTGAGTAGATTATTGCTCCACCCAATAATCCATAATTTTAGTTCTTCCTTCGGTTTTCATTTGATTATTAAATGTTTCTAACTCATTTTTTTCCGGAATTTGTGGTAACCACTGCCTAGAATCCACCAAGAATAGACCCATGCAACCATTTTTTAACTCTTAGAAATAATTCTTTTGTATCAAACTTATACCTTTTTTTTCCAAGGTCAGAATCAACGATTGAGGTTTTTTGGTGTTTAATATAAGTATATTTTGATTAGGGGTTTGAGGGGAATACTTAGATTTCTATATTTTTTCCCAAATATCATGGCCTCCTTAAAGCCATCATAACCATATTTTTTCTCCTAAAAATATTTCCATGGTTGATGTATCATGTATTCCTAGGTCTCCCTTAAGTTTTAGCTTACATAATTCATCCCGTGCCACTTGGGACCATTTCTTGTCTAGATGTGAGCCTCATCCATAGGAAAAATAATTTAATTCTATGGAGTTTGTGGGGAATAGACAAGGGCACTTTCATTGATAAAAAAAAAAAATATAAATAGGTAGAGATTAATATGTCACTTTCAGGAGAACTAATCCTCTGACAATATTCAAGGAGTGGAAGTCCAACTTGCCAATTTAATGCAAAATTTGGTTATAATTTCCTCCCACGTGTTCCATTTAATGGAGCTTTCCACCAAAGGAGTTCCAAAGTGCTTTAAGGAAAGCTTATTAATTTGGAAACCCAATTTATGAGCTACATGGCATTAAACCAACAAAGGAGTATTAAAGGAAAAAACCCTAGATTTATTTTTATTAATATTCATACTTGAGATCACAAAAAAAAAAATTACAAAAGGTTGTTGAAGGCATGAGATTCTTGCACCATTGGAGTTCCTAGTCCCATAGTATCATCTGAAATTTTTTTATGAGTGAGTGGTAGATCGTCCCCAAATAGTTGGAGGTCTTCGATTTCTCTCACATGATGTTGGCTTAAAAAAATGACCTAATCCCTACATCACTAAAATTATTATGAATGGGGAGAATGATTCACCTTGTCAAATACATTTAGAAGAATAGGATGGAGGATATGGGGATCCATTAACCAAGACTGAGAAGGAAGCTAAGGAAATGAGATTAAAAATCCATTCAATCCACTTAGCTACAAAGCTAAAGGCTCTCATAATGCTACATAGAAATTGTCAACTCAGTTTGTCATATGCTTTAGAGAGATCCAATGTGATAATCATTTCATGCTTATTTGTGACTTTCAAAGAGTGAATTGCTTCGTGGGCCACCATAATCCCATCTAGAATTTTTCGCCCTTCTACAAAGTTTGTATGGTTTGGAGAAATGATCTTGGGGATAACGAGCTTAATATTGTTAGCTATTATTTTTGTTATGAACTTGTAAATTACATTGCAGAAATAAATAGGTCAATAACCATTAAGGTCTTCCACCTTTTTCCTTTTTGGGCACCAAAGTTAGAAAGGTGGCATCCAATGCTTTCAAAATGGATTGATATTGTATGGATTCTTCAACTGCTTGCTAGGCATCATTATGGCTCTTAAGAAAGTAAGAGATTAATTGTGGATCTTTAATATTTTATTTCTATAATTAAAAATGAGGGAAACAAAGGAACTAATATCACTATAGTTTTACATACTTAACAAGTTAAGGATGTTGATAGTGTAGCAAATGTTTTTGGAAATGAGAATTAAAAGTGAGGCAATCGAAGAGAAAGTAGTTTTTCAGACTTAACGAGTTAAGGAGGTTGGTAGTGTGGCAAATGTTTCAGAAACCCAAAAAGATGTTGTTAAAATACATGCAATCAAAGAGAAGGTAGTTTTTATCTTCTGAACCCTATTAGTATCTCTATTCCTCATTTTAAACTCCATAATGCATTACCATTTGTATATGTTCTTTAATTTTCCATGGTTTATATATGACAATCACATAATACAAATACTTCAATCAAACTTATTTATCAATAAAATGTTTATTATCTTCCATTTTGGTAGAATAGTTATACGTGATATAAATATTATTTTATCTGTAGATTGGTACATGTTAGTGTTTCTCTACAGTAATATTCTAGTGAAATGGAAATTTGGAAAAACTACAATATTACTATATGAAATTATAAAAATACATGTAGAAGATATTAAAATATCATATAAAATGATGAAATATAAGAAAATAAATTATATATATATATATATATATATATATATATATATATATATATATATATATATATATAAAGTGAGAAGTTTCTTTTTATTTAAATAAAAATATAATATACAGATATGTTTGTATTAAAATGTTAGTTTAGCATTTAAATAACAGAATTTATTATTAAGTGAGTATGTAATTATGTCAATAGGCATGTCTATTTCGAAATAAGATTCTAGAATTTCAATTTAATTATCAATAATTATGAGTTGAATAATAAAGGTTTAACCTCTATAGAATATTCTAGAATATTCTTAGTAAAATAAACAAATCAAGGACATATTTATTTCCAAAGTAGTTATGCGTTTTTTTATCCTTTTAATTAAATTCATTAATTAAAAGACATTCAAGTGCCATAAGAAATGAACTATCGCTTTTTGGGCATATGATATTGATAAACCATGGTATTGGCCTATGGTATTGTGACAAACTCGATTTATAGATTAAGAATCAACATGACAAAATATGAGTGAGAGGAGAGAGAGATAACCTTAAACAAATAGATACAAAAAAACCAAAATTAAAATTAAAGACTGGACTAAGTGGCACAGGACTGAAGTTGTAGGGACAATAGAGATATCAAACAATAACATAAATTAACTAGGCTAAGTGATTAGAATCCAATACTGCAACAAATATATTCTCTTTTGGGTCCTCAAATTTTGACATGTCACAAGAGGTATGTTGAGATGTTTCTCTATTCTTTACATTCTTCGATCTAGATACCTCAAGTGTTGATGCAAGTGTTCAAGGGAGCGGAGAATATCCTCAAGGTGCACATTCCAGTTTAGGAGAGTGTGTCCTAATAAAAACTTCATTTTCCAATCAATATCAACAGCAAATATTGATTAAAACTTCCCCAAGTGTGGCTTGTACTCAAAATCCAGTTTAACCATTCCATGAGAACCTTTGTATCAGTTAGTTGCAACTTTTAGAGGAGGCTTCTCCCTCAATTCGACTAATTTCTCCTTGAATGTGGTCTAGTGTGGGGTCATGATACTGTGAGTAAAATTCCTCTAGTATATCATGCATCCAAGTATTTCCCCTATGAGCCCACTCGTAAAAATTAGTGGCCCATGTTCTTACACATACCCTAAGGCATGGGGAAGAAAGCAACATAACAAGGAAAAATAAGTTTTGTCTAGTGCTAGAAAGGATTTCCAGGTTGGAAATGGGGGTGCCATGAAAAAATAGAACTAGGAATAAAGGAGACATCAAGGGGGAAACCTATGGGGGATTTTGATAAACCAAACCCAAATGAAAAAAGAATGAGAAGAGTGTGTCCCCACCCCTACAAGCCTCGAAAACTAGGAAGAAACCTTTAAAAAGGTATAAATAAGCATTAGAGCTTGAAACCAAAAGTTTCCAAGGGGAAGGAAAAACAACACCATAGGTAAGGAGAAGAAAGGAAACCACGGGAAATGTAGAAGCTTCAGGAACAATAATTCAAGATACTAGAGAAGGAGAGGGGACGAACTTTTTGTGACCACCAAAGGAAATAATTCACAAAAGTAAATAATTGAGTTTTAGGAGTTTGGGAAATTTGTTCACTGACCACCCTATAAATTAACAGAAAAATCAAGCTCCAAACAAAATTGTAAGGAAAATTAAGAGTACTGAAATCCATACATAAATGCGAGACGAGGAGGGAAAATATGCTTACTAGAATTTGACGACTTGGCTGGTAATTTAGCTTTTAGCCATATAAGATTTCTTCATGGAACCTCTAAAAGATTTATGTTGTCATCACAACTTGAATGGAAAGTTGTGATATCCCTTGGTCTATTAGCTAGGTGGGGTGGTGACATCTTGTCACAACTCCACCCCCCCCCCCCACCCCCCCTTCAACTTCACCACGTACGAGGTTGGGAATTCTCTCTAGATAATATGCCAACATGTGTTCTTAAGAGGAGAGCATAGAAATATGAGTCTCCAAGTGGATGACATCGTGGTAGATGATTATAAACACCCATAGTTGGCAAGTAACTCAACTATTATTTCTCAATCTTCGAACATGCATTAGGATAAGAGTTAGGATGTGCAAGATAAGTGTAGAGAATTATTATAGTAGTGATTCTAACCTCCAACTTGTATATAATTTATGGATCCAGGGGCCATTAGTAATCTTACAAAGCATATTATTAAAATATATATATATATATATATATATATATATATATATATATATATATATATATATCTTTTATGAGGAGCTAAGTTAATCCTTGAGCCTAGGCATGCTCCAATATTATACAGAGACTCATGAGTTCAGCTGCATTATTGCTACTAATTCCCATCATTCTAGATTAAATGATTAGGGAATACTAGAATGATCTCTAATGATTCCACCATAGCCTGTTGGACATGGATTACCTTTTGAAGACCCATAAAGAATTAATTTCAAGAAATAAGGAATTGGAGGGAGCCAAGTTACAAGAAAATATATGAGAGGGTATGATAACCCAAGGGTGGGGGATGAAACCGTATATATAGGATCCTGATATCACTATTGGAAGCTTGCTACTCCGAATGGGACCATGAGAGGGAAAGGATATATTCTTTGACTTAACATATAATATAATTCCATGTGGAGTCCAATGGGATAGGGGACCCCTTATAAAGCCTTTGATTGTGCTCTTTCCATATTCCCAAGAGGATTAATCCTGGAGAAAGGGTCCAAATTTTATTTAGAACCATATTTGAGATGGCTTGCGATCACCAACACATTATAATATTGGAGATGTTTGAGGGGTCTCTATTAGATTTAATAAAACTATCCTCTAATATATTCCATAATCTTGCAGAGAAGGTGCAATTGTTGAGAAAATGTTCCAAATTATTTGAGGGTAGAAGAGATAGACCACACCAAGACAAATCCTATTATTTTTTATTTTGTATGTTTTCCCATGTTAAAGTCTTGTTCTGTAGTATAATCCAAAGAAAAATAGATATTTTTTGCCACACATTTTGTTTCCAAATTTTGGGTCAAAATTCTAACGATTGGAGATATTGATGTCTTACTTTTAAGTAATAGGATTCCTTGATAGAAAATATATCTTTAGATGTATACCACCTTCATAACTTGTCTTCTTTATTAGAGAAGGGGATTTCTTGATTTTGAAAAACTCTCCAAAAGCTTTTCCATACTTCACTAGCTAGTTTTGGATGCCAAGTCTCTAGTGGAATTTATCGATACCATAGCTGAGTAGACTATTGCTCCGCCCAATAATCCATAATTTTATTTCTTCCTTACGTTTTCATTTGATTATTCAATGTTTCTAACTCATTTTTTTCTGTCGTTTTTGGTAAATACTGCCTGGAATCCACCAAGAATAGACCCATGCAACCATTTTTGATCTCTTAGAAATAATGCTTTTGTATCAAACTTATACCTTTTTTTTTAAGCTCCAAATCAATGATTTAGGGTTTGTGGTGTTTAATATAAGTATATTGTGATTAGGGGTTTGAGGGGCATACTTAGATTTCCATATTTTTTTCCCAAATATCATGGCCTCCTAAAAGCCATCATAACCACATTTTTTCTCCTAGAACTACTTCCATGGTTGATGTATCATGTAGTCCTAGGTCTCCCTTAAGTTTTAGCTTACATAATTCATCCCATTCCACTTGGGACCATTTCTTGTCTAGATGTGAGCCTCACCCATAGGAAAGATAATTGAATTCTATGGAGTTTGTGGAGAATAGACAAGGCTACCCTCATTTCTAAAAAAATATAAATAGGTAGAGATTGAAGTGTCACTTTGAGGAGAACTAATCCTCCGATGATATTCAAGGAGTGGAAGTCCAACTTGCCAATTTAATGCGAAATATGGTTAGAATTTCCTCCAACATGTTCCATTTAAGGGAGCTTTCCACCATAGGAGTTCCCAAGTACTTTGAGGAAAGTTTATTTATCTGGAAACCCAATATATGAGCTACATGGCTTTAAACCAACAAAGGAGTATTAAAGGAAAAACCCTTAGATTTATTTTTATTAATACCCATACTTGAGATCACAAAAAAAACATTACAAAAGGTTATTGAAGGCATGATCTTCTTGCACCATTGGAGTTCCTAGTCCCATAGTATCATCTACAATTTTTTTATGGGTGAGTGGTAGATCCTCCCCAAATAGTTGGAGGTCTTCGATTTATCTCACATGAATGGGGAGAACGAGTTATCTTGTCAGATCCATTGAGAAGAATATGATGGAGGATATGGGGATCCATTAACCAAGACTAAGAAGGAAGCTAAGGAAATGAGATTAAAAAAACATTCAATCCACTCAGCTAAAGGCTCTCAGAATGATACATAGAAATTGTCATCTCAGTTTGTCATGTGCTTTAGAGAGATTACTTAATCATGATAATCATTTCATGCTTCTTTGTGACTTTCAAAGAGTGGATTTCTTTGTATGACACCATAATCCCATCGAGAATTGTTCGTCCTTCTGCAAATTTTGTATGCTTTGGAGAAATGATCTTGGGGATAATGAGCTTAATCTTGTTAGATATTATTTTTGTTATGAACTTGTAAATTACATTTCATAAAAAAATAGGTCAATAACCATTCAGGTCTTCCACCTTTTTCCTTTTTTGGAACCAAAGTTAGAAAGCTGGCATCCAATGCTTTCAAAATGGATCGATATTGTCATAGAGCTTTATTAATAGGCATTTCTTGATCATATCTTTCACTTCATCATAAGAAGTCTTTCTGAGCAAGGCTTTTTTTTACTCTGATGTAATCCCTTGTTCAATATTTCCAGTTATAAGTTGGACATCCATTGATTTGTCGATTATGGGTTCAAAGAGAATAATTTGGAAAATATAGATAGTGCATGTGACATCTTCTTATGGTACTCTACTTTCCTCCTTTTAATGTCAAACAGTGAGGATATCATGCTATGGTGTTTGTGTTGGAGCAGTGATTTATGAAATAAAGTTGTATTTCCCCCTCCTTAAGCCACCTGATAAGGTATTTTTGTTTTCGATAGATATATTTCTACTTCCTCCTTTCCTCTATATCATGCAATGTTTCTTCATTTTCCTTGATTAATTCCTCTGATATACCAAATCAGCTTGCCTCTATTGGATCTCATTCATTTTTTTTCTAATTTGATTTTTTTCCTCTGGGATGCTGACGAATTTACCCTTATTCTATCATTTCATTTCCAATTTATATGTTTTATTTTTCTATAGATAATAAACCTTACTGAGCCATCTATTCATCTTAGCTATCCCTACCACTACTGGATGTTGGATTGGAAGTCTAGATGATGTAACCAATTTTTCTTTAAATAAATAATGCTGATTTGTTGGATAGGATTTTAAATTGATGTTGATATGTATGAACAAATGATCAAAACCATGGTTTGGAAGGATAGAGGCCTCTATAAATATATCACATCTTATGATGTCCTCATAAATGAAAAAATGATTTAGGTTTAAAGTAACTTGTTGTTGATTGCCTCTCCTATTGTTCCAAGTGTAGGTGCTATTTTTGTTGTTATTTCTATGAGTTGTGTTGCGTCGATATTTTCATAGAATATAATGAATTCCTCTTCCAAAATTTTGATGTCATACCTCTTCTAATCTAATGATTTGATGAGTCCAAAATCCCCCTTGATAATCTAAGGTTATGGGGATTGTAATTTCCAAGTATTGACAATATATTGAAGAAACAATGGTTTATATCTAAGAACATTGGGACTGTAAAAATTAGATAAATTACATGATTTCCCTAAATCAATAATTTGGAAATTAATAGTTATAATTTGAATGGATGTAAACATATTAGTAACCCTAATAGTTCCTTCCAAATAATACCCAGCCCCCCATTTGTTGATTATATTTTTAAGAGTTTCATTGGATATTTTCGTTTCTTAGATCAGCATTATCGATTGATTTTCCAAAACCATTTTTATTTTAGGAGCCATTGATTTCCTTTAAAATTAAGACCCCGCATATTTCATCATATTATATTCATGATTGATATTTTTAAGTGTAATATTCCTAAATTAGCTGCAGCTAATAGGAATATTAATTTTTCCTTGTTTAGTTTTGCATTTCATGATTGATGAATAAATTGTAAAGGAGGACATGTAAAACTCCTGAAACCAAGAATAAATCAATGCCTATGTGAACAGAGACATATCTGGGCTATACAAATAAACTCTTGCAGGTGTGAATGGGTTAAATCACAAGAATGGGTCATCTTTGAACAAGTCAAACAGCGCAGTCTAGATGCATTGAACCTCTTTGAGGGACAGCGCAGTTCTAGAAGGAGGATCTTATGTGAAAAGGTTTAAGTGATTCAAGGTGGTTTATGGTTTAGCAAGACTCCTATCTTATAAAAAGAAGAGGAGGGCAGCAAGGAAAGGATTTTTGAAGATTATCATTTCTCAAGGAATTGTCTGCTTAGACATCCCTTGTTGGGCATTCATGTTCAGGAATCCACCTCCTTCCTTGAGCATCTCTTAGAGGAGAATTGTTCTAACTTGTCCACTATCAGGCTTGGGCCAAGCTTCACCTTACATTTACTGTTTCGGGAAATAACTCCCTAGAGGTTTGTTGGGTCAAAACCTCCACAGATCAGGGCATGCTACTCAAGAAGGACTCACAAAACCACACTTGTATGCTAAAAACTAGATAACATCGATAGTAGAACTCACCCGTAATCCTACGTTTGATGTAGATCCCGCAGGGTCCAAACCCCCAGCAACCCTTCTTCTTCCTTTACCTGAAAACCAAGAAGAAACGTGCACGGAAATCTAGTTGTACAGCATATATCTATCCTAAATGTCAGTGAAATCCATGTGAAACATCATATAAACAATAATAAATGCTTAAGTAACAATCTTTTCACATATGCAAGCAGATATTAACACTTGAATTCGGGAACAAGATTGTTCTTCTTCATTACGAACAGCATGTATAGTAATAGAAAGGTGGAGAGATCACCTGAATCCTTCCACGATCTTCGAACAGACCGTCATCCGAATCCGTCCTGCCCTTGCCTTGCTAGGATACTTTCAAGACTTGTGCACACGAGATGACATATAAGCAAATGAACATCTCCGTGAACACACAATGAAATTCAGAACGTGCAGATGCCTTAAAATCGACTTTGAATTGGGATTCCAATGAGTGAGTAATATCATAGAATTTCTCTACTTGTAATGCACATGAGGCAGGTCACCTCAAAGTAGTTTCAATCAGTTGGAAACAGTGGGCCACATGCTGGGGTGGTTGAACTACTGGAGTAACCATCAACCCAACCCGAAAATAGGGAATTTTTATATATTTTTTAATAATTTTAATGGCATACGCGGAAAAGTGTGTATGGACTCGTGTATACACGCGGAAAAGTCTGGGCATACCCGCGTATGGGATTTTTAACACTGTTTTTTATGAATTCTGTTCAAGTCTGTGGGAATGGGTGCCCAAGGCCAAAGAGACAATCATGAATCACATGAGGGTGAAAAATGATGCTATAACATTTACAACGCTACTCATGTTGAGTGTTGAGCTGTCTTGTGAGCTGCAGCAAGTGGAAGACTAGATCTGCTCAGATCTAGATGATAGCAGTGCCTCTTCTCAGTGAGTGTGTCTTTCAACCTCCTGGAAGAGTTCACTATCTGATTGTGCTTTAGATCTAAATCTTGGCATCAGGCCAAACCATTCTCAGAGGCTACAGCGTTGTTCCTCTCCCTGGATAGCATTATTTGCAGATCTACAACTGCAGGGTGTTTTGCCTGCATTTTGGAGGAGAGATCTCCGGTGTTGGGATTCTTCCTTTCAATGTGGTGATCCATGGATTGGACATCCAATCCATGTTTGTTTCAAATCTGATCTATTGTACCATTGTAATATTTAGAAATTTCTGAATCATTCTGCATATCTGCATTCTTAGATCTCAGATCTACTTCCTGTGCTTCATGTTTTGAGAAAAACCCCAAGGGGAATGTATAGATCGGCCTTTCTTGTACACATATATGTATTAGATATAAATTTTTATGTACAGATCTGATCTAGATCTGAATAATTAATAAACTATTTCTTCAGCCCTAAAAATAATGCTGACATGGTTATGCAGTCTTTTATCATGGTTGTAGCACCTCATTTCTGAGGATTTCTCCTGTATTGTCTCATTCTTTCTTCTGTACAATGTATGATCTGTAATATACTTCTGATTTGCTATCATATATATTATTTATGAACCTCCATATCAGACTCCTATTTTTCTTCAGGGGATCTACGTTATTTCTGAAACAATCCTTTGCATAGAGCTGCAGCCTCCCTCCTTGGGTAGTTTTCAGCTAGACTAGTTTGTGGGAGATCTGTTTAACCCACCTAGTCTGATTTGTTTTTTCTCTCCACTTGGATTTAGATATTAGATGAGCTAATCTAAGGGATCTATGAGTTGAAAACTCATTTCCATGCACAGCATTCTTAGAATTGCGTTAATTCAGCAGGCTTCCTGAGCTGCCCCAAATTTGGAATATTACAGTGGTATCAGAGCAAGATCTTTGGCTCAGTCTGTGGCTTCAAGCCAAAGTGCTGTAGAGAAAGGAGCAAGGTCAGAATGATTAATAATATGAGTTTACTCTCATCACGTTTTAGATCCAGTAAGAACCTCTCCAAGGAGGTTGTACAAGAAGAAGAGAGAAGAAGCAGTGAAACTCCCAAGAAGTTTCAAGAACAAGAAGATCTTCCGATCAGATCTACAAGATCTATACATGAGGAATGTTATGAATCCTCATCTCATGGATATGTGCACTCATCCATATCTCCAAAGCTTCAACGTTTTTTCTATGATTTCTTCATGAAGAGGAAGAAAGGAGGTGTGCCCAAAAAGGAGACTCTTAGAGAATATTTGGAGGAGTATGAAGCTCAATCCAAGGAGTTCAAAGATAACTTGAAATTCCAAGGGTTCTGCAAGATCAAGGATAGCAAAGTAACAAAGGAGGAGCAGCATGGTAAGGGAAGATTCTATCTATCTATCATTGATGGATCAACTAAATGTCCAGTTAGGGTTTGGGTGGAGGAGCTAGATAACTTTGTGCAACAACATCAAGTTTCAAATATTGAAGCCATCAAAGCAACAGTGCTGCATTTTGAAGGTAAATCATATGCTTGGTGGTTGTTTGAGTATTTTTCCTTGAATAATTCCAATACACCTACTTATGCAAGGTTTATTACAAAGTTGATAGAAAGGTTTGATGAAGCTCCATGTGTAACATCTTCTGTTGACACTATCAAACCACATCAGATGAATTTTTGCATGAGTTGGAAGGTTCTATGAATCCAACTCCATTTCTGAAAACCATGGAAGAAGGTGTAAGTTTGTTTGATGCCTTGCCAAGGGCAATATCTCCATTGAGTGAAGGGTTCTCTTCTCAAGAGGAAATCATGAAGGTTTCTCCTTCAATAGATGACCAAGATCTAAGGTCTCTTATTGATGATGAGACAATATCAGCTATTGAAGAGGAAGAGAAGACAGGAGATGATAACACAGTCACAACAAAGGCATCTCAAGCACCTCATGAAGATGAAGTTGGAGCACTTTCTCCAAGAGAAGAAACTCTTGCACTCTTGCAAGGAGTTCCACAAGGTCTCACACATAGAGCTCTTGGCATAACACATGAGCAGCATGTACCATCATTGTCAAATGATGAGATCTTGGAGATAGAAGAAGGAAAAGAGGAGGAAGGGAATCACAAGGAGGAGAGCATGGATCCTTCTCTGTTTTAAATCTTGGAAGCACAAAGAATGCAAGAGGACCTATGCATTAAAGGTAGGGGCAAATTTGTCTACCTACATCCACATTCTACTCTATGCCTTGACACCTCTTTGCAAGGAGGTAATTTACCGAGAGCACCTCTTGATAGGAGGAAATCTAAAGTGTTCTCTCAACTATGGGCAACATATGCATACTTGGCTAAGGAGAGAGCCTTGGGAGAAGCTAGCACAGCACAGAGAGTCTCTCATGAATTCAGAAGAGAGATGAGAAATTTCCTGAAAGGGGCATTGTTAACTCCCACTCAGATATCTGCGCTGAGAAAGGAGAAATCGGAGATCTATGATGGCATGAGCATGAGGAAACATGGAAAATCCATATATTTGGGGAAGCCCATGATATTTTCATTCACAAAGAATATTTTTGAAGATGGCAAGGGGATCCTAACCCTCTTGTATATATGGGCCAAAATGAGGAATTTTTGGAAGACAAGGAATTTCCGAGGGGAAGTTGATTTCCATATGCTTCAATCTTGTCTTGAGCAAGATCAGCTGCAAATAGGGTAGCAAAAGGGAGATTATGATGCTCCAACATGTGATTTTGATATCAAAGATGTCAAAGATGGGAGCCATGAGAAGACAGGGGCTGCATTTCAGACCTCTACATCATTGTCATTCTTGGAGAGCTTGGATCCTTATTGGGATTCCCAACTCATGATGGAATACTCCAAGGACCTTTTCACATGGGGGGTTCTTGATGGGGAAGTAAAGGATGAAAGGTTCAAGGTGGTTGATGGAGTCATCTATTTCTATAATCTCATTCTGTCGGTTAGTGACTCCAAGCTCAAGGAGAGATTACTAGATGCCACCTATGAGATCCTGCTTTCCAAACCCACTGGTTTCATTAGAGCATATCATACTCTCTTGGGTGGATTCATATGGGAAGGTTTCAAAGAAGAGGTGCACTCTCATATGCAGATGTGCATGGACTACTTGGTAGAGGAGGAGGAGCATAGCTCTTGGGAAGAGCCATCATTCACATCTCCTTACCCATTGAGTGTGAGAGGGAACTCATCCATGAGTTACCCCACTAATGTAAAGCAAGTATACAGAGAGGCTTGTCTTTCTAAGCATTATAATGTATCTCCTATATGTTTTTATTTTTCTAACACTCATTTACAGGATATTGTGCCAATATGGGGCACTATTTATGATGGGTTTCATGGGCTACCCAAGGCCATGAACCATGTTGATGCAGGTCATTCCTTGGAGGATCTTGGCAAGCTATTCTATTCTTCATGGTGTGATCCTTTTACACCTATTATGATGCATTTCCTCCAAGCATTCAGAAGAGATAATGCAACAAACAAGTTTTGGGGAAGGCACTTGTCATATCCTATTCTATGGAAGTTAAGGGTAAAACTACGCTGGTTGCACATGAGGGAACATCTTCCTTCTCATTTATCATACATGGCAGCTAGCATGATTCTAATCATGATCCCACAAGTTTAATATGTCCTTATCTTTGTTGGGGACATAGTTGGAGGAGAGGCACACTTGTTGGATGTGCCCTTGGGGAAAGGCGTTTCCCATTCTTTTTGCATTACATGCTTCAAGGGGAGCATGAGATTTTGTATGGCCACTATGATAGATCACTTGTATCTTTGTAGAGTGAGCCATATGTTTGTTTGGGACATGCATCTCATATGTATTGGAGAGGATTTTTGCTATGGGTTGCCAAGATGGGAGGTGATCCACTTCATTTGGATGATAGCATGGAGATGGGAGTCTTTCATGAATCATGAAAATCCCTGTGATTGTCATCACTTCTATCTTGAGGAGGCCATAGAGTAGCAAGAGGGTTTCCAAAACAACCTTCCATTCTTTCATGATGAGAGCCATTGGGTTCACTCACCAAGGGCCAACTTGCACATTGAAGAAGGACCATTGGGAGACAAAACTATTGCAGAAAATTCAGAGCAATGGAGGAGACTATTTGATGAGGAGGCCACAAGAGAAGAAGGGGAGATTTTGTAGCACCCTTGCAATTTCTTGAGGACAAGCAAAATTTGGGAGGGGGAGACTGTAATATTCCTAAATTAGCTGCAGCTAATAGGAATATTAATTTTCCCTTGTTTAGTTTTGCATTTCATGATTGATGAATAAATTGTAAAGGAGGACATGTAAAACTCCTAAAAACCAAGAATAAATCAATGCCTATGTGAACAGAGACATATCTGGGCTATAAAAATAAACTCCTGCAGGTGTGAATGGGTTAAATCACAAGAATGGGTTATTTTTGACCAAGTCAAACAGTGCAGTCTAGATGCATTGACCCTCTTTGAGGGACAGCGCGGTTCTAGAAGGAGGATATAATGTGAAAAGGGTTAAGTGATTCAAGGTGGTTTAGGGTTTAGCAAGACTCCTATCTTATAAAAGGAAGAGGAGGGCAGCAAGGAAAGGGTTGTTGAAGATTATCATTTCTTAAGGAATTGTCTGCTTAGACATCCCTTGTTGGGCATTCCTGTTCAGGAATCCCACCTCCTTCCTTGAGCAGCTCTTGGAGGAGAATTGTTCTAACTTGTCCACTATTAGGCTTGGGCCAAGCTTCACCTTACATTTCCAATGCTGCTCATGTTGAGTGTTGAGCTGTCTTGTGAGCTGCAGCAAGTGGAAGACTAGATCTGCTCAGATCTAGATGATAACAGTGGCTCTTCTCAGTGAGTGTGTCTTTTAACCTCCTGGAAGAGTTCATTAGTTGATTGTGCTTCAGATCTACATCTTGGCATCAGGCCAAACCATTCTCAGAGGCTACAGTGTTGTTCCTCTCCCTGGATAGCATTATTTGCAGATCTACAGCTGCAGGGTGTTTTGCCTGCATTTTGGAGGAGAGATCTCCGGTGTTGGGATTCTTCCTTTCATTGTGGTGATCCATGGATTGGCCATCCAATCCATGTTTGTTTCAGATCTGACCTGCTATACCATTGTAATATTCAGAAATTTATGAATCATTCTGCAGATCTGCATTCTTAGATCTCAGATCTACTTCCTGTGCTTCATGTTTTGAGCAAAACCCCAAGGGGAATGTATATATCATACTTTCTTGTACACAGATCTATATTGGATCTAAATTTATATATATATATCTGATCTAGATCTAAAGAATTAATAAACTACTGCTTCATCCCTAAAAATAACGTTTTCATGGTTATGCAATCTTTTATCATGGTTGTAGCACCTCATTTCTTAGGATTTCTCGTGTATTTTCTCATTATTTCTTCTGTACAATGTATGATCGATAATATACTTCTGATTTCCTGTCATATATCTGATTTCTGAACCTCCATATCAGCCTCCTATTGTGCTTCAAGGGATCTTCGTTATTTCTGAAGCAATCCTTTGCATAGAGCTGCAACCTCCCTCCTTGGGTAGTTTTCAGCTAAACTAGTTTGTGGGAGATCTGTTTAACCCACCTAGTCTGATTTTTTTTTGCTATCCACTTGGATTTAGATCTTAGATGAGCTGATCTAAGGGATCCAGGAGCTGCAAACTCATTTCCATGCACAACATTCTCAGAATTGCGTTAATTCAACAGGCTTACTGAGCTGCCCCAAATTTGGAATATTACATTAAGACCATGGAAAGGTTCCTCGATGAACCTGACTCACCCAAAGTTGACCAATGTGCCTCCTAATTCATTCTAGAGTTGGATAGGGAGCACTCCTACCCAAGGCACTTGGAAGATTTAAAGAAACCAATTGCATATCCATTAACAAGGGGGGAAATCCAAGCCCCAGAAACAAAATCATTGATCCAAGATATAAAAATAGAAGAGAACCCCATTTTTATTAAAATATCAATGAGAAGAGAATGAATGACACGATTAAAGGCATTGGAAATATCTAAATTGATGACCATCCCTTTGTCTCCTCTAGACTTGCTTGAATGTATGGCTTCCTAATAGAAAAAAAGTTTTCCATTAAATGCCTCTTACTAATGAGCCCTCCTTGATTTTCTTAAATCAGATTGGGAAGAAGAGGCAGAAGCCTTTGAATAATAACATTTGTAATAATATTATATGAGAAATTACAAAGATAAATAGGTGTGAAATGAGAGAAAGAAGAGGGCCTTACATATTTAGAAACTAGAGAAAGGAAGGAAAAATTGAGAGTGCCCCCCATTTGATTGGATTTTTGGATGAGTTCCAACATTTTGATAAGATAATATTTAAGTGTGTTCCAAATTTTTTTATAAAAGTGTCTCGTGAATTCATCAAGACCATGAGCTTTATCTCGATGAAAGGACCAAACCACCTTCTGAATTCCTTCTTCTGTGATATGGAGAAAAATCTTGGGATTGTTTGATTTTGAAACAAGCTAGGGAATAAGGCCTAAAACAATTTCCACTAAATCTACAGGAGCATCTCTATCTTCTTTATATAAGGACTCAAAGTGGATAAAAGTGACATCCTTTATTCTATCCGAATATCAAATAATCTCTCCATTAAGCCCTATATACTTGACTTTATTTTTCCTTTACTCATTTTTTTATTGTTTGTGGAAGAAACTAGTATTTTTATCTCTTGATTTTAGCCATAAAAGAATCTCTTCTTATTCCTTTCATTTCTTATGCAATTCTTCAAAGGTTTTTCACTCTTTAGAAAGAAAATCCAGAAATGTTATTTTTAAATTTAGTATGTTAGTCTTTATGTGTTTTTAAAATGGGTTTGTGTATATCATATCATATAACTATGTAGTATCAATGTATTTTTCAATTATCTTTACAACAACAAAAAATTATTTTGTTTTGTTTTTGTTGGAATAATATTATTTTCTAAAATATAATATTATTGTGGTTTACATTTTATGATTATATGGACTACCATAAGATACTAATGTTTTCTCCCTTTGCTATATAAGTACTTTTTAAATAAAATTAGGTTTTATTTTCATTTTTTTAATATATTATTTTATAATTTATAAATTTATTTTTTCATAAAGACAACATTGTATATTCCATACTAAGAATATATGGATAACCCTTTATGACATAATAAATTTATAATTTTATTAAATAAAGATTTAAATAAAAAATTTGAAATTTTTTATTGATATAACTTTGAATTAAGTCAAAAAAACTTAGCTCAAGCGGTATGGTTCTCGATTTGTATCCCAAATAGCATGGGTTCCTAGTCATATTGAACTTTGTGGAATTTATGAAATATTGATTCTACCAAATAGAATTAGATATAAATTTTAAGAAATTACCAATTACACCTAATAAAATTTAAATTTAATTTAATTTTACAATTATATATATATATATATATATATATATATATAATTACTTAACTATATATATATAAAACTATCATACACATAAATCAAGATATATAAACAAAATTGACAAATCATTATCATAATTTTGAAATCAACCTCAATTATTATAAATCAAAATTGAAAAATTATTATCATAATTTTTAAATCAACATAAATTTATTACAAATCAATATAAATTATTACAAAATAATGTGATAATAAATTGTTATAGAATAATGTGATAATGTGAGTTGTTGCCTATTATTTATTTAATCTTTATTATATTTTTTTATGAATTAAATTAAATTATCATATTTTATAATATTTTAAATAATTAAAAATTTAATATATCATAAAATAAATTATATTTTTAAACTATTATATATGTGTTTAAGTTTCAAACAATAGTTCAATTGATTCAGTTTCTCTTTAGAGTACTTTTAACTTTGGGAAGTGAAAGATTAATTATTTTATATTTTCTAAGTTATATTTTTATTTAAATAAAATAATTAATCTATAAATTATTTTACTTTTAAATTAAAAATTCTTATTAATTGGTATATAACATTATAGAAACAATGATTTTTACATGGAATTACACATGCTCAACTTTCTTTTGTTAATTTTTATTAATTGTCTTTTTGAAAAACATATATATATTATTTAAATATTGTTAATTATATATATAGTAATCATTAGTTTAAGTTGATACAAAGTAACTTTATATTTATATTTCAAGGATGAGTTCTCTTATTTTTAATTTCTATATGTTAATGTAATTTATTTCAATTATCACATAAGTTATAGTTCAAAGTTGATAATTACTACAAATTAAACTAGCAATTGCACCATATGTTGCAAAGGAAACGATGTAAAGCAGTAACAAAGGAAATAGTAGTATAGAATAAGTTGAGTTTTAAGGCGGTGAAGGAGTTGGAGCTTAAGAATATGCATCATTTTGGGAAGGCTTTGGTAGCTATATGCATATGGAGGCTCATATCAAATAAGGGTCTATGAAGCTAAGTTATCCTCTAAAAGTACACTGAACCTAATTCATTAGAAGACCTTCCAAGAATACTCATAATATAATTTGTTGATATGTTGGAAGGCCATTGTTTATATGGGACATGCTCCACTTAAGAGGGAATTGCGAGGGAAGACTTAATAAGTTAAGAAGATTGGAGGTGAGATTGGATGTGTGGCTGATGAGAAGAGGGCACTCTAAAAGGAACTGTATTTCATCTTCCACCGTCTTATAAGGACGTGTTTTTCATCTTCCACCATCTTAGTATAGAAAATTTGATAGATTCTATTGTGGAGTCTTGGGAGTAAACCACCTGAATTAGTTCTTATCCTAGTGGTTCTTATCTTAGTGATGTTCATTTTCTTTAGGGAGTCTTGGGAATCCTAGTGGTTTTTATCCTAGTGATGTTCATTTTCTTTAGGGAGTTTTGGGACTAGAACACTGCTATCAAGGGTGGGGTTGATCACCTCCTTATTCTTATCTTCCTTTTACAATCCAACTCCTTATCATATTTGTCCTTAAATAATATCTTTGACACTATCCTTGCTTCCCATGATGACCTTCTCATTAATGCCTCAATGATTGAGCACCAACTCTTGATTCCATGTTGTAAAGCTTCTTCTTATACATCACATATTTAAACATAGTAGTACTTGGAGGACAGTACAAAAGCCATCTCCAAATTCCTAGTTTACTCCCACATCATCAACAACAATAATAATTATATTGTAATATCATCTCTTATTTTATAGACAAAAATAATAAAATATAAAAATAAAATAACTATATGTTAAAATATAAAATAAAATAAAATAAAATATTGATTCAAGGTATTTTTTTTTTAAGGAGAAACATTGAGAATCAAATGGCTTTACAGTGAAACTCTCTCCCCACTTGGTAGATCAACTCTCCCCATTAACCATTTAGTAAATCCAGTGCTCCAAAATTAAGATCTTAAGATCTAGACTATCTAGACTGGTTGGCTGGAGTATTTAGAACAACTCTGGACTTTGTTATAGTGAATTTTGCAACCCAAAAGAATAGCACACAAGCATCTATGCATGCACATAAATTACATGGCGCTGAATATTTCACATCCGCGAGGCTAACATTTTATGCCTCCTCGCCTGAATTAATTTTAAGCCGTCGACGTCCACTCTCTCAAGATTTTCTTGGCCACTACTTTCGACAGGGTATCTCCGAGGTCTCCATGTGATCGACCTATTAAGAAGCCATGGCAAGGTTTCGCCGCTCTCTGGCATGCTTAGATTTTTGTATATTTGAGTGCAAATTTCTACAGCGCAAGACAACATCTAGGCCGAATCCTACAAGACATACAACAGCCATTACCAAGAAGACCAATCTGTAACAGTGGGTGCCAACACAGTCGGTGCTCGTCCGCAACTCTCTAGTGTGTAATTACCGGAGTACAGTCTTGCCATGATATTCTGGCCATCCGCCGCTTCACTATCGTACAAAATTTCGGCGACTAGGCCGAAGAGGAAAGAGCCAAGTGGCAAGTTGAGGATGAGAAAATTGTACATAATGCCATAGTATTTCAATCCAAAAAGCTCAGAGGCAGTGGGAACTGAAATAACCAGATGAACGTCGTAGCAGACACCCACCAGAATGGACCCAATTTACAGCGATCTTGTCATACCTATAGCCATCACTATGTATCCTACGATCATTAGCAGTTGTGACCCTGCCATCCATACAAGTCTTGGAACGCCAGCCTTCCTGATAAAAATAAAACAGAGAGAAAAATCAAGATCATAAAATGAAACTGAAATTGAAGTGCAGGCCATGGAAATAAAATTCAAATAACCTTAGGAAATGCTCAGAGATGTAGCCTACTCCAATTCTTCCAAAGAATCCCCAAATACTGATGAGGGAAACAAAGATTGAAACATCAGAGAAGCCCGTGGCAATACCAATCTGCCCCATATTATTTATCACTGCCATTCCAATTCCCACACCGCAGAGAAACGCGAAGAACAACAACCAAAAGTTGAACTTTTGTATCGCCTGAAATATAGTGTGGTCCTCCCCTATGCGCGGCTCGCGAACAATGTGCTCCTCGTTGCTTTCGCTTTGCGGACTCCAAGTTTGTGATTCTGTAACAAGGCCTGCATCATTTGGTTCAGGCACGGAGATTTCGGTGTTTTCTCCAGCATTCGGTTCCTCGGAGTTCCATAATAATGGGGCTCTGGTTTGGTTTTCGTTATCAGGCTTTCGGCCGATGATCACAGATTTGGATTTAAAGAAAGGTGACTTCTAGGGAATCGATCCCTGTCCTGCGGAATTCTTTTCTTGTATCAAAATCTTGATAGGGACCACCAGAGGCGCTATGAGAAGAAGAATCAAGAAACCAACAAAAATGAGCGACAGGGTGTCTCCAAGCTGTCCAATAAATGCGAAAGTGAGCAAATAAAGGGCCAAGATTATTGCTATGACATTGAATATGGAGAAGCTCTAGGATTCTTCCTTTTCTTCTTTTTCGTCGGCGGCACAAGCATGGGGTGCATAAAGATCATGGAAGTCACGCAGACGATGCCAAGTATGATGGTGAGCATAAGCAGAAAAGAAGAAGCGCTGCTGGAAAAGAGAGCGCTGCAGATATCGGTGAAAATGGCAGTGCTAAGAGTGATGTAACCCTTAAGAATTCTGACGACAGGGCCTCTGTTCCTGCGAAAGTTCCTGATACAGGTCACCAGCACAGCCGTGTTCATCCAGGTTGTGTTGTTAGCCTCCCATGCACAGAAATATGCTTATCTGTCAACATCACAGTTAATGTACAGTTACAGTATGTATGTAACTCCCTTTGCTTCAAAATCAAGAAAATCAAGAAGATCAAGAAATGTCACCTGCCAATAGGGGAGCGGTTCAATTCTATGGCTGACCACAAGCCACTAGGCGCCATAACCTACGAATCCTTCGAGGGAACCGATGAGAAAAATAAGCCAAGGGGGCAAATATTCAGAAGCAAAACCTGCTACTAGACCGAACGCTTTCCCTACATCCTTTGCGACGCTCAGGTAATTCAACTGCACTTGGGTTCAGATCAAGAATCGACTTCAGTAACTGAATAATAACAATAATCAAATAGTAGTAATCAATCAATGGTAGAAATAATTTGAATCGTCTAACATGAAAATCGATGGTACATAATGGTACAGGTGGCACTTTAGATAAGTTGTTTTCAAATAAGAACGCTTTACAGCGTAACTAGGGATTTTAAAATTTAAACATTTCTCATTTTCCATTTTCATGATTGATTAGTATTTTTACAAAATGTCTAACTAAGATTTGATAATTTTAGTGACCACATAATACAAAAATGTTTTGAAAATGAATTTATATGATTTACATCTCTATCCCTAATTGGTATGCATGTCCAATTAGCTAATTATACAAACTATATTGAAATATAGTTATATATTTCAAGATATATATATATATATATATATATATATATATATATATAGTTTTGAAAGATATATTTTTGTAGTTACCCATGATTCCTATCTAATAATGTTGTATATTTCTAATAAATAATTGAAAAGAAAAAACAATAATAAATAGTTTAGTACACTAAATTTTTTATGATGTCCATTAAGTCTAATGTCGTCTATAGAACAGAAAGTAAGATATTAATTATGGCTCTTTAATATTTTATTTTTAGAGGCATTAATATCTCTATAGTTTTGCATACTTAACAAGTTAAGGATGTTGGTAGTGTGACAAATGTTTTTGTTGGGTATGTTTTATATTCTTTCCACGACAAAATTTTGGTTCCTTGATTTCCGCTGGGTAGTCTGCGTCCATGGTTTTGTGCATGGTTTTGCACATGGTTTTGGGGTTCGATGGTTTTCGGCCCCTGGTATTTTTGTAGATCCGGTCAAGGGAACTACGGTTATGTTCTAATCCAGGGTTAATGGATTGGGGTTTATGTATGATTCGGCATGTATATATATGTGTTGTAACACTAAAAGGAATATAATGAAAAATCAAGCTGGTCGTCCCGATTTGGGATCCAGGGGAAAATCTCTGTGTTTATCTGTTTTATGTTTTATGCTCTTGCTATTGTTTATTTTCTGTTATAATATTCGTGTGTAGATAATTTCTGTTCAGGTTTAGAACCTACAGTTTTTGGAAATGACAATGAATCTGATTAAAAGTGAGGCAATCTAAGAGAAAGTAGTTTTGTGGACTTAACAAGTTAAGGAGGTTGGTAGTGTGGAAAATGTTTCATAAACCCAAAAAGATGTTATTAAAAGTTAGATTCCCAAACAGATGTTATTAAAAGTCAAGCAATCTAAGAGAAAACAATTTTTATCTTAAAGTCAAGCAATCTAAGAGAAAGCAGCTTTGATTTGATAAGGCTATGGAGTTTTCTGTTGGATTTATGGACATCACTATGGTCCAGCGTAAGAGAAGTATCAAAGATGCAGGGCATCCAGCTGAGTTTCGGGGTAACTTGTGGCAGCTAATTTCACATGGTCGGGAGCTTATGGTGGCGAACACTATTATTTACCAACTCCTCCTATCCACAGAAATTTCTAATTCATTGGAAAATCTCATCATGAAAGACATACATCGCACTTTGCCATCACAAGAATTATTTCAAGTGATGGAAGGGCCTGGACAGAGATCTCTGCATAATTTGTTGAAGGCGTATGTTGTTTATGACACAGATGTGGGGTATACACAGGGGATGAATTTCATAGCTGCCATCATTCTACTTCACATGGGTGAGGAAGAAGGCTTTTGGGTTATGGTGGCACTGCTCAAAGGAACTGTGAATATGCCAATCCGGTTTGTATTTGGAAGGTTTGCATCTGCTACAGGATTACCTGAATGAGTTCCAAGTGCTGGTGAATGAGCAGCTGCCTAAATTGGGTAGGCATTTTGAGGAGCAGATGATCACACCTTACGTGTATGCCAGCGGGCCATGGTCTATGACTCTCTTTTCTGTATATTTTCCTTTTCCCTTCGGTGTGAGGATATGGGACGTTCTATTGTCAGAGGGTGTGCAGAGGACTCTTTTCAGAGTGGGCTTGGCACTGCTTAGGCACTTTGAGGATTATTTGTTGAATTTGCCTTTTGAAGAATTGTTACAGTTCCTATTGCACTTGCCTGAGGAGAGTTTGGATCTCGATTTGTTGTTGCCAATTGTTAAAGTAGTCACAACGAAGAAGCACAATTAGTGGAAACTTGCATGGAGAAGTCTACTGTGTTAAATCTGAAAGCTGTGAAGGAATGTTGGTGCTGTGAAATCTAAAACAGCGAGCCAGCTTTTCTTTTTCTTGTGTGCTATATATTGATAAGAAACTTGTAAATGGGGAGCGAAGCTTACTTGTTCTTGGCCCACTAAAGTAGATGATTTTTCAGCAGCCTGCCGGTTAATTTGTGCGCTCCTACCAGTGCAATGAATCTATAATTTTATGGTCTTACCAGTGTAAATTTGTGATTCTTAATATTGCAGTTTATATTTACCTTAAAATCGAATTAAACTCTGGTTTGCACATATATCATCAATGTATTTTTCAATTATTATTAAAATAAAACTAAAATTGATTTATTGTTTTGTTGGTTTGCACAAATTTATTACTTGTTTTTTTTGGTTGGCAATTATATCATTACGTACATATCACTATTTGTTTTCGCAAGTTTACATTGTAACCGAACGGAATAGAAAAATAGAGCAATGCCTTTTTTTGCACTTTACACAGAAAAGAGTAAACGTTGACCAGATACCCTAAACGTTGATGATTTTTATATGGTGTCTAGAGGATTGATCGTGTTTGTATTTGTTCAATTCCCAGGTCATAAATGAAACACATTGTCTCGCCAACGTTGCTCCAGAAGACATTAAAATTAAAGGCATTTAATAATATATTGTTTTTACTCTTTTGGGTTGAGATTCATGTTTTTACTGAAATTTACAATTTTATTTACGTATATATAATTTTTTTGGAAGGTTTGAAATCTATAAAATCTCAACTCATACATCCAATTCCAGCATTTCTTTTAATTTTTTGGGTCCAAATCTGAAGAGGCTTTGTGATTCCAAGAGGGTGGCCAGTCTTGCTACTTCTGAATGGCATCTGGAAAATAATGTAATTAATTAGCATCAAATGTTACGCTCCCTCTTCCATTGCTCAATTTCAAGAACTACTCCCTCGATTTCTAGAACTGCTGCATTGATTTCTTTAAACTATGGAAACCAACTGCAGTTATTTCCTTAAATTACGGAAATTAACTGTAGTAAATTAATTTCTTGTTGGGAGCTTCTGAAGTGGTCCATTACTCCCACTGTTGTTTTCTACCATGATCAGTGGAACATTTGACACATAGTCAACAGAAGCTTGATGGAAGCTTGGCTATAAACTCTTATGTTTGGTCCCCAAGCTCACTAACTCAATCCCCTTCAGTTTTACACCATCAATTTAGAGTGAGCAAAGCTTGGAAGTCCCTTCAGATTTCCTACTTTTTATTGTGTGACTATTCTTGAACCAGAGGACTGCAAAGGGTCATCTGGGTTTTCCCTCCTTAGTTTTTCTTTTCTGTAAATTTTCCTGCGTCTGCATTGGGAGGCCTTGTTCAAAACCGTAAGGAATGAGTATTCTTTACCCGTGCTGGCCATCGTGATAAATCTCTGTAAACACCGAGGATATTATGTATTATGGGCCCTTGCATGCATTATTTCCTTTGTTTGACTTTGCGTGTTGAGCTTGGTCCGCTTGCGACTTATCATTGATTTGATAATTGGTGAAAGAGGACTTTCGACAACACATATGGTTTGGATTTCGAATTGCTTTGGCCATTGTAGTTTTGGGTGAGAAAATCAGATTTATTCACTTACATTTTGGAGGTAGTTCACGGATTTAAGCTAAAATTTACAGTGTGAGTAGCATCAATGGCTGGAGTTATGTTTTTTACTGGGCATTTTTTAAGCTTTTACTTTTCGATTCTTTTAAGTTTTTATTCTGCATTAAAGAATCGTTATTTAGTAATTTAGATTCTTTTAAGTTTTTTTTTTTTTAAGAATCGATATGTTAGCCACCTATAAAATTTGTCATATAAAATGGTGGCTAAATCATTTTTTTGAAGCCTTCAAGAAAAAATCTTATTGCCAAATTGTTAGTTCATGAAGTCTTTTGAAGATGACTTATCTTTAAGTTAATCTTCACTGTTGTTTCCCTCTCAATTCTGAAAATCTGTTGTTTTCCTGAAGAAAAGACTGCTGCAAAAACTCCATTTTCCCCTCATTTTACCCCTCCTTTCACTCATAATTAACCTCCATTTTATCCCCTTTTTCCCCATGAAATTCCTCTATTTTCCCTCATTTCCCTTCTTCCCTTCATAAAAACCACTTTGATAAGGTTTAAAACTATTTTTTTGCCTTATCGGAAGCGTTCAAAATCATTTGAAATCCTTGAAAAATCATAAAAAGGCAGCCTTTTGTGCTAAGGCCTTAAGCCCTTTTGGCCCTAGCCCCAAAACCACTTCCCCACCATATAAACCGCGCCCAAGACCAAGAGTTAAGTCCCAAGCGTTAATCGCAATCGGGGGTTTGTGATGGGCATATTTCTTTGTTTAAAGGAAAAGTCCCGATGCGATTGGCCCCTTTTTTATAATTCTCGATCCCTTCATCTTTTCATATAACCCAAAAGCCCCGCAATTAGGTGCTAAACACCATATAAACCCCTCCCCGAAACAAATTTCCCTTTGTATTTTATAAAAATCCAATTTTCTTATGTTTCAAAGAGTCCCGACAGTTCATTGGTTGAAGCAAATCCTGACCGTTGATTTAAACCAATCAATGATCATTAGGATCTCGCATTGGAGATTTCATTGGATGCGTTTGAATATTTTATTGATCTCCTCCGATTGGAAACCTCCCGATGGCTTCCCAGCCGTTGATCTTCCCCGCCAGGCCCAGATCCGACGGCCCTTATCGCTCTGTTCATAAGCCTATCCCTCTGCCTTTGGACCTCCGATTCATTTCTAACTGTCGATCTCTCCAAAGATCTGACGGTCCACATATAATCGCATCGGCGGTTTTTACCCCTTGCCCCCACCGATCGCGATCTTCCAATTGCATCTGGGTTGTCCATACAATGAGATCCGACGATCCAGATCAATCTTTGCAACCTTTGTTAATTTCGTACAAACCCCGTTGTGTAATGTTTTTTGGAAAATCTCCACTGTTGATCTCTACAGATCAACGGCCCGCATTAACCCAAACTCTGCCCGACCCTTACGCCATATTTTATTCCATTAACCCCCAGATTTAATCTGGACCATTCATTCCTTTCATCCAACGGTCTAGAATAAACCCGATAAGCCCAACTCCTTTGGGTCCTACCTTTCTCCAGATCAATCTCCACCGTCCATTCCCTGATCTGATGGTCCAAGTTAAAACCACCTTAACCCTGCCCAACCTCTTTCTGTCCTTGCATCTTATCGCCATCACACTCTTCTCACAGTCGTCCGATCTAAGACCCCAGATCTGATGGCCAACGCGTGATTTTGTGCAATTTTATGCCCGAAGGATAATATTTCAAAATTACGCAATGAGGGCAGTTTTAAAAGGCCATGTGTCGGCCAGTAATGCATATCGCATTCAAAAAGGTAAAACCGCCTTTCCTCCTTTTTATCGCGTGAAACCGGCGGTTTCTCCAGCCAAATCCACCATTCCCATTCCCATTTCATTTTTCCAAAATAGATCTTCGTCGTTGATCTCTGAGATCTAACGGCTCACATTCAATCTCACTTTTAGTTCATCGCCCTATGCCCATCCTCCAAGGGACTTCATCGATCAACCTCCGCCATTGATCTCCATGGACTAATCCAATCCAACGGCCCAGGATTGTTCGAAAACCCCAATTTCATTTTTAACCATTTTTCCTCCGCCAAATGTTTTTCACCTGTTTCTCTTATATTTTCTGCCATTTTCACTATGAATTTCCCCTTCTGCCTTATAAGATCTTTGGTTAATATCGACCGTTGATCAACATATATCAACGGCTCGGACTTAATCTGTCGTTGACCCCTCCAAACGCCTCTCCGTTTAACCTCTGCAGGCAATCCCCGCCGTTGGATGCTTTCATCCAACGGCCATGATCTAACCAAACCCCTGAAGCAGTCTGAACCCTTCCCACAGGATTTTTTCTAATTTTTTCTTTATTGTGCAGGTTTTAATGGTTTTTCCAAAAGTTTTAAAAGAAAATTGAAGGCCAGGGATGACGATCCCCCAGGCCTTTATTCATCAAAAATATCATTCTACAGGGTTCGACACCATGTTTCATCTGTGCCTCATGAGCACTGATGCCATTTTAAAACCCTCTGCGCACCTGCACATCAACAAGACACAGCAAAATTTAATCAAGTAAAGTGTATCAGTGTTAAAGGATCCAGTCACAACAGAGATAAAGAATCAAAGATGTTTTACACGGTTTTGAGGGATTACGGCCTAAATCGATTATTTAAAGCCTAATTCACTTAATTAAACACAGTTTGAAGAACAAAAGATAGAAATTAGGCCTAGTTAAGCCTAACACATAGAATTAAAGAAAATCAACAGTGTTTAAAGAAAAACAATAATATCTATCAGTCCAAGAAGCCTCCACTGCCACATCAGAGGCTAATTGAATCCTCTCAGCTACCAAAAGCCACCTGTAGCCTCAAAGCATTCAAAAGAGGCCATAGTTATTGCCAGAACAGAAGATATTTACATCAATACAGCGGAACAGTTAATTCAATCAAAGGAACTTATTACCACTGTCAGCGAAAGTTATTACAACGACAAAGGAAAGCCTTAAAGTCAATAAATATTCCCAGCAATCTTAATACTTAATGTAAACCAATTAATACAGAGGAAATATCAGAAAGTTTCTCCATTGAGCCCCTCAAAGGCCGAGAAACATTAAACTGTATTAATTGAACCTAGAAGATCTTTTATCCCATTCCACCTCCTCTTTTCTTCTATAAATACTTCTGTAGAAGATGAGATAATGTTGGTCACTGCAAATCTATTGCCTGTAAATATTTTACTGAAGCTGTTGTAAGCTTTGTTCGTAATTGAAGATACCTAAGTTGAGATGAGAAATTTGAAGCTGTAGAGAACCACTGGACTTGAAGATTGTAACTGGTTTGAAGTATCAAATACAAGCTTATTTATGGGATCCTGGTCTATGTCAACGGTGATGTTTTTCCTATTATAAATTTTTATTTTATTTCTATTTTCATTCTTTCCATCTTCTCTGATAAAGAACGGAAATTATAGAGTTAGGATTTACTATCAAAGGTACCCTGCTCTTACTGATAGGCTTTGTCTACATGTTTTCTTCCAAAATTGTGTATTTAAGAATGATTCAATGCAGTCCAAGAAGTTAGGAATGTTGGCGTTCCCTCGTCCTACTGTCTAAACTAAGCATTGTTCTTGAATGTTGTTTTCAGTTTCTTCCAAGTAAAGTTAAACTAGGGAAGTTTATGGTGAGCCCTGTCCTCTAGTTTTATCTCCAAAGGTTGTTTGAAAGTTTCACTAAGGGTATGTTGAAAGCAGGCTAGGTTCAAAGTCCTTACCTGATCTTAGACTATTTTTTGTTATCTTATGTGCTGTCTTGATAAGTTTTCCAAGTAAAGCAGAGCTAGGGAAGTCTATGGTGAGCCCTGTCCTCTAGTTTCTTCTCCAACAGTTGCTTTGAAAAGTTTCCCTTTCAATATGCTGAAAGCAGGATAGGTTCAAAGTCCTTACTTGATCTTAAGCTATTCTTTTTGTGTTTTAAATGTTTTCTATTGAAAGTGCATCAAAATCAGGCTAGTTTCGAACTACTTCCCTGATCTTAGATTACTTTTATGTCTTTCTTAAGTGTATGTCGAAAGCAGGATAGTTTCAAAGTACTTACTTGATCTTAGGCTGCTCTTTGTTCTTCATGTGTTAAATTCCCCTTCTTATTGTTTCATTCCATTCCATAAAATCAACTTAAAGAGATCCTTAGACATAGATGACTTTCCCCATGGACCACTCTTGAACCTTGTTGTTTCAATTAAATCCTACTATGACTCCATAGCCCAATGGTTTGAAGTTGTTTCTTGCCTATCTTCTTAGCCGAATCAATCCTTCACTTTCATTCACCTTCACCCTTCATTTATACTTCCTTCACCTTCACATATCTTTTTCCAACCAAAACAAACAAAAACCTTGTTCTTCATAACTAGCCTAATATCACATTTCAAGCCTTAAAGATAAATCAATCTTTGCACTTATAGAGAGATCCCTCTCTGGATTCAAGAGGGCTAGATCCTAGAATCCCAAAGTGGTTCATATGTAGGCTTTGCAGTTTGTATTCGCCAATCTTGCAAATTGCAGAGACCTAACACGATATTTATCTAACATTTGGTATCAGAGCCAAGTTTATCTCTGCCTTGGTAATTATAGACATAGTTTGGCTAAATGTTTTTTTTTTTTTTTAATTTTCTGAATTAAAACATTTATTTGGAAATATGTCTGCTCAATTTTTATGCATATAATATTTATTTATATTTCAATTTGGAAAATTTATGCATATAATATTTATTTAGTTTAATTATATGCAATTTGGAAAATATGCTCGTATTTAGTTTGCATGATTTAATTATTTAAGTTTTAATTAAAACATGTTATTATGAATGAGTATACAAGAACCATGGTTAAATGCTATGCATGAATGTTGTAGTTTTATTTATGCAAATTATCCGTTGATTTTATGAAAATAATGTCTAGTGATCCATATAATTTTAATTAATTAGAGAATAGCCACAGCATCTCTAATTAAATAAAATTATATATTATGATTGATTAGGATCACATAAAGAATATTTAGACATTAATTGTAATTAATTATATTAAATATAATAAATTTTATCCCACAGGAATTTTTATTATATTTAAGTAATTAATTAGGATAAAATATTCATAACTTACCCACAGGAGTTATGAATTAATAGTTTTATCATAAAGTTCAAAAGATTAATTGAATCTGCTTGAATTAAAAAATTAGTCCACAGACAATTTTTATGTCATTAGATTCAATTTTTTTAAAGCATGATTTACATTGGTAAAGCATGAAATTTTATTTATGCCTCAATTTTAACATAAGCATGTGATTTTTAATTTTATACAGTTGTACAACCTGCAAATTTCTCTGAAATTCGTACTGATATCCCTGAACTTAAGGGAGATAACTATAAGGTCTAGAAGGAGAGAGTTCTCCTTCATTTGGGGTGGATGGACATAGACTATGCTATTAGGAAATACGAACCACCGGCACTCAATAATACCAGTACTGTAGTGGACATCACGCTTTATGAACGATGGGAACGATCTAATCGTCTAAGCGTGATGTTCATTAAGACTAAAATTTCAGCTAGTATTAGTGGTTCCGTTGAACAGCATGAAAAGGTCTGAGACTTGCTGAAAGCCATTGATGATCAATTCGTCACTTCAGACAAGGCACTAGCAAGCACCCTAATTATGAAGTTCTCATCCCTAAGGCTCACCAATGTAAAAGGGGTGCGTGAGCACATCATGCAAATGAGGGACACTGCGGCTCAATTGAAGAAACTCGAGGTTGAAATATCAGAGTCTTTCATGGTGCACTACATCCTGAACACCCTTCCACACTAGTACGGACCCTTCAAAATCTCATACAACACACATAAGGATAAATGGTCAATTAATGAACTTATGACCATGTGTGTTCAAGAGGAAGAGAGACTGGTGATGGAAATGGGAGAAAGTGCAAAGTTGGCAACGCAAGGAAAGGGCAAATCTCAAGCCAATCAAAAAGGGAAAGTTAAAATACCTCCCCAAGCCGATATCAAGAAGGATTCCAAGTGTTTCTTCTATAAAAAGAAGGGACACATGAAGAAGGAATGCGCCAAATTTTATAAATGGCTTGCAGACAAAGGTAATCCAATCTCGTTTGTTTGTTATGAATCTAATATGGTTAATGTCAATATTAAAACTTGGTGGATTGATTCTGGATCAACAATTCACATTTAGAATTCCTTGTAGGGTTTGCAAAACCTAAGGAAGCTAGTGGGAAGTGAGCAAAGCATCTTATCAGGAAACAATATGGGCTCACTTGTGGAGGCTATAGGAACATGCTATTTAACTTTAAGAAGTGGCTTTGTTTTAGAATTAGAAAAGACTTTTTATGTACCAAGTTTTTCTAGAAACCTGATTTTAGTTTCAAGGCTTGTACCTTTTGGATATTCCTTTAAATTTTCAGAAACATCCTTCTGTTTATTTTATAAATCTAATTGTGTTGGGAATGGTATTTTGTCTAATGGTATTTACTACATTAATTTACAAAACAATATCACTTATGATTCAATGCATGTTCACACTGGCACTAAAATATGTGTTATTGATGAAAATTCCTCTAAATTATGGCACCGGAGACTAGGTCATATCTCCATAGAAAGAATTAGAATATTGGTAAATGAAGGGGTACTTAATACTCTGGATTTTACAGATTTTGAGACTTGTGTGGACTACATAAAGGGAAAGCAGACCAACAAGTCAAAGAAAGGTGCCAATAGGAGTTCGGACATATTAGATATCATACATATTGATACATGTAGTCCAGACATGGACTCACATGGTCATAGATACTTCATCTCCTTTATAGATGATTACTCACGATATATGTATCTCTACATGCTTCATAAAAAGAGCGAAGCATTAGATGCCTTTAAGATCTTTAAGGCTGAAGTAGAGAATCAATGCGGCAAGCAAATTAAGATCGTGAGATCAGATAGAGGTGGAGAATATTATGGTAGATACACAAAGGATGGACAAGCACCTGGGCCATTCGCAAAATTTCTTCAAGAGCATGGGATTTTTGCCCAATACACCATGCCTGGTTCACCCGACCAGAATGGTGTAGCAGAAAGAAGAAACTGAACATTATTGGACATGGTACGGAGTATGCTTAGCAGCTCCAATCTTCCTAAATTCTTTTGGACTGGAGCACTTAAGATAGCAGTGTATATATTAAACCAAGTTCCAACCAAAGTTGTTCCTAAAATGCCATTTGAATTATGGAAAGGTTGGAAACCGAGTTTGCGACATATGCGCGTTTGGGGATGCCCGTCTGAAGTGAGAATATATAATCCACAAGAGAAAAAGCTGGACCAAAGGACCATTAGTGGGTATTTCATTGGATATGCTGAAAGGTATAAAAGTTACAGATTTTACTGTCCATCTAACAGCACTAGGATTGTGGAATCAAGAAATGCAAAGTTTCTTGAAAATGACTTGATCAGTGAGAGCGATCAAACCAGGAACATAGTTTCTGAGAAGGATCATTCAGAATGTCAACCTTCCACTTCAAGTGAAAGATTGGTTATTGTTCACAGCACCCCTCAAGTACAAACTGGTGTTGAACAACCAATTGTTGAAGTTCCATAAGCTGCTGACGACATTCCAGTAGATTAGATAGTTCAAGAATTGCCAAGAATTTTTGAACAACGAGTTGAACCACATACTTCTTAGGAAGATGGTATTTTTGAACAACAAGTTGAACCATATACTTCTCAGGAAGATGGTGGGACAACATTAAGAAGATCTACTAGACCAAAGAGATCAGCAATTCCTGATGATTATGTTGTGTATCTGCGAGAATCTGACTACAACATTGGAGCCGAAAATGATCCTGAGTCTTTTTCACAAGCCATAAGTTGCAAAGAATCAGAATTATGGTACGATGCCATGAATGAAGAGATGAATTCTATGAAGAGTAACGAAGTCTGGGATCTTGTTGAGTTTCCTAATGGTGCAAAATCCATTGGATGTAAATGGGCTTTTAAGACAAAGAAAGACTCATTGGGCAACATTGAGAGATACAAGGCAAGACTCGTTGCAAAGGGATTCACTCAGAAAGAAGGAATCGATTACAAGGAGACTTTCTCTCTTGTATCTAAGAAAGATTCCTTGCGCATTATTATGGCATTAGTAGCCCATTTTGACTTGGAGTTGCACCAAATGGATGTGAAAACGGCATTTCTCAATGCAGATCTAGAGGAGGAGGTTTACATGAAACAACCTGAAGGATTCTTCTCTAGTGATAGTGAGCATTTGGTTTGCAAGCTCAAGAAGTCATTATATGGATTAAAACAAGCATCCCGCCAATGGTATTTGAAATTTCATAATGTAATTTCTTCTTTCGGTTTTGTAGAAAACATTATGGATGAATGTATATACCTTAAAGTTAGTGGGACTAAAATCTGTTTTCTTGTTTTATATATGGATGACATTTTGCTAGCAACCAATGATAAGGGTTTGCTGCATGAGGTGAAAAAATTCCTCTCTAATAATTTCGATATGAAGGATATGGGTGAGGAATCTTATGTCATTGGCATTAAGATTCATAGAGACATATTTCGAGGCATCTTGGGTCTGTCTCAGGAAACCTATATTAATAAAATTTTAGAGAGATTTCGGATGAAGGATTGTTCACCAAGTGTTGCTCCCATTGTGAAGGGTGATAGGTTTAGTTTGAACCAATGCCCAAAGAACGACTTTGAAAGGGAACAAATGAAGAACATTCCATATGCTTCTGCTGTCGGAAGCCTAATATATGCTCAGGTCTGCACAAGACTTGACATTGCATTTATTGTGGGAATGTTGGGACGATATCAGAGTAATCCAGGTTTAGACCACTGGAGAGTTGCAAAGAAAGTAATGAGGTACCTTCAAGGAACCAAAAACTACATGCTTATGTATAGATGGACGGACAATTTGGAAGTGATTGGCTACTCAAATTCTGACTTTGCTGGATGTGTTGATTCACACTAATCAACATCAGGATACATTTTTATGATGGCTGGTGGAGCTGTATCATGGAGGAGTGCCAAGAAGACCTTGATTGCCACTTCTACTATGGAAGCCGAGTTCGTCTCCTGTTTTGAGGCTACTTTAGATGGTGTATGGCTTAAGAATTTCATTTCTGGGCTTAGAATTATGGATTCTATCTCTAAGCCATTGAGAATATATTGCGATAATTCAGCTATTGTTTTTATGGCTAAGATCAACAAAAGTGGGAGTCGAAATAAACACATAGACATTAAGTATTTAGCTATAAGGGAATGTGTTAAAGAAAAGAAAGTGGTCATTGAGTGCATTAGCACTGATTTTATGATCGCTGATCCTTTGACTAAGGGCATGCCACTGTTTAAATTCAAGGATCGTGTAATGAATATGGGACTTGGTTCCATTATGTAGATTCTCATTGTATGAACAATGTTATTTTTAATGAAATTATTAATTATTGTGATGTTTTTCTCATATTTATGTGCACCTTAATTTGATTTGAGAGAATTCATCTGAGTAGGACCAAGAATAAACATGGGGTTTATTCATTAAGAAATTGTTGCCACATAAATTTTAATAAGAATAAATACATAGTAATACATGGAAGATAATACTCGTCATTAGAGGACTTATCGCCATGATTCATGTATCTATTACTTAATATAGATTATCAATGGGTTTTAAGATGAGACATTAATTTTGGAAGTAGGGACCAAGTGGGAGAATGTTACGCTCCCTCTTCCACTGCTCGATTTCAGGAACTACTCCCTCGATTTCTGGAACTGCTGTAGTCATTTCCTTATACTATGGAAACCAACTGTAGTTATTTCCTTAAATTACGGAAATTAACTGCAGTAAATTAACTTCTTGTTGGGAGCTTCTGAAGTGGTCCATTACTCCCACTGCAGTTCTCTACCATGATCAGTGGAAAATTTGACACATAGCCAATAGAAGCTTGATGTAAGCTTGGCTATAAACTCTTATGTTTGTTCCCCAAGCTCACTAACTCAATCCCCTTCAGTTTTACACCATCAAGTTAGAGTGAGCAGAGCTTGGAAGTCCCTTCAGATTTCCTACTTTTTATTGTGTGAGTGTTCTTGAACCAGAGGACTGCAAAGGGTCATCCGGGTTTTCCCTCTTTAGTTTTTCTTTTCTGTAAATTTTCCAGCGTCTGCATTGGGAGGCCCTGTTCAAAACCGTAAGGAACGAGTATTCTTTACCCGTGTTGGCCATCACGATAAATCTCTGTAAACATCGAGGATATTATGTATTATGGGCCCTTACGTGCATTATTTCCTCTGTTTGACTTTGCGTGTTGAGCTTGGTCCGCTTGTGACTTATCATTGATTTGATAATTGGTGAAAGATGAATTTCGACAACACATATGGTTTGGATTTCGAATTGCTTAGGCCATTGTAGTTTTGGGCGAGAAAATCAGATTTATTCACTTACATTTTGGAGGTAGTTCACGGGTTTGAGCTAAAATTTACAGTGTGAGTAGCATCAATGGCTGGAGGAATGTTTTTTACTAGGCATTTTTTAAGCTTTTACTTTTCGATTCTTTTAAGTTTTTATTCCGCATTAAAGAATCGTTATTTAGTTATTTATATTCTTTTAAGTTTTTTTTTTTTTAAGAATCGATATTTATCTAACATCAAATCCGTCACTTCATGTTTTTTGGAACCCCAATTCTCTTAGTAATATTTCTTTCTATGTCTAATTCTGTTACTAATCTTTCACACTTTATATTGTTCACATTCATATCATTGCAACAAAACCATCTGTTCAAAATATGGACAAGAAAATTGGCTTTTTCTTTATGGAGCATGTAGTACGGGTGAATGGGATGATTGTGAATTAATGACCTAGGTCAAAGAATGGGATCATGTTGTAGTATATCATCTTGTTTTTTAAGTCTAAACAACCTTACTAAAGGAGGACGAATACGAAATTTCAATGGACTATGACCATATGTTTGATCTTATATAACCATGTACATATATCTCACATTGTATATATATCTTTTTTTCTTTTTTTCTTTTTTTTTCTTTTTTTTTCTTTTTTTTTCTTTTCTTTTTTCTTTTTCTTTTTTTTTCTTTTTTTTTTTCTATGAAGGTCTTATAAATTTGCATTTTACGGTACATTGCATTTTTTTTTGTAGAACACATATATGTAGCTCTTTCCCAAAATCCAATTAATGGGGCATTGAATATTGGTTGACACAATGCATATTAGGGAAGAAAACTCGTAATGCATTGTTAATTGATGATGAAACTAATGAATTTCCAACTAGCTCAATGGCCATTAAGGGTGAATATCTTACAATAGATGGAAATTCAAGAAAGATTGGTGATCATGTATTCATGGATTATAGACCATGTGTAGTGGTGTATCACTATAAACATTTAGTCATTAGTACAAGCATTCAATTATAAACCTTGTTTATGAGGAGCTCACACAAGGTGCACCACTTCCTACCTCATTCACGACACGAGATACTAATGAATACCATTAGCAACATATATGATCTAGATGAATTGCCTAAATGAAATTAGATAGCAATAAGAAAGAGCTATAATGACATGTTTAACATTATATGAACTATGTCGAGGTATGTGGATTGTTATGTTATTACTTTTAATGCATATAGATTGCATCTAAAATTTTTTATATTACATTTACTAATGACTAAGATTATTTTAATGCATGGGTATAACATTAATGAAGTGTTTGTTTAATTGATATTGAACTGTTACATAGCTAGTTTGAATTTGCATGCATGTTAATTTAAAGTTTCAAAGTTGATGGTGTATTTAATTTTTATTTTTAAAGAAGGTGCATTAATAGAAGTTGTTTTTGTTGAAGAATGGGCATGCCCTTTGGGAGCTTCATCAAAAATCCAAATAAAAGAGCCATGAAATCATTGGATACTAGTGCCAAAAGTCATGGTCTCCTTCTAATCATGACTTCCTTAACTAGTGACATCACTAAGCACCCAACATTTATGTTCATCGGACTCATCTCTTCCATGGTTTCATTTCCACTCCTCATGTCCATAAACTTGGATAATATGTATTGGCATGATCCACATTGTCATAAATCAAGTAATACTCCTTGTTTTGCCCCAAGCAATTGCAGCAAGTTTTATCCTGTAGGGCGCACTTCTCCCAGTGTATACTAGATCTAAAAATCACTTCATTAAAATAATTTATGTGATATAAATATGGTTTTATCTTCAAGTACTATATTAAATGATGCAATAATTTCAACCCTATGTTATATCAAATAAACACGAATGATAAATCTTGAAAATTACGTAATCATGAAGAAAATGCAACATGAAAAATCAAATTTAGAATCATGCAATTTGGTATAGCAAGATACTTTATACATATATAGAAGAAATGAAATACATATGGAAAAAGTTATCAAAAAAATTGTTACAATCTCTAGCTCTCCAAGCTCTATCAAGGTAAAATCATGAAAACCATAGCCACCATTAAAGATCTATAATAAGCTAGCATCAACACCAACAAGTCCTTCATTGTCTTCAACAAGCTTGTATCACATATGCTCTTTACATTAGCATTTTTTTCTTCCTTGGGGTTTATGAACCCTAGCATGATGTATCACACAAGTGCATGACAAGACAACTCTAGTTATAATATTTATATATGCTTTTCCATCCTAGGGTTTGTGTACTCAAATTCTTAGCCTTCAACTCTTACATCACCATAAACAACAACACCTCTATGGAACATCATGAAATATATAATAACTAACTTTATTCTAAGAAAGGCATCGCACCATACTCAAGACTCATCAATTTCTTCTCACTATGATCTTTCCATAGCCTCATATTTCATAAAAAAAAAAAAAAAAAAAATTAGAATCATGCAAGGTGTTAGATATGTTGTTCATGTCTTCTACTAGTGCAGAAAATTTAGTAATACAATAAGATCCATTGTTGTCATCATCATAAATCACACCAACTTCATGTTCATATATAGGGTCTACATGCATAACATTTAAACCCTATCATCACATGAGAAAACCTAAAATTCACACAAAACAAAATCTCTCCATGAAGCATACAAGATGTCTCTCTCTCCCCTTTTCTTATTATAGAGTTTCCTCGTGCACCCTAATGTCATACTACAAGGGTTTCCTCATGAACCTAACATGTTTCTCCCTAAAATACTTCTATAAGTCAATATAATTAGTATAGTAAAATAATGAGAAAATTTACAACAACCCTATCATCTCTTATGTATACAATAGATGAGAGAGGCTATACTAATAAGGACACAATTCCATACAAGTGAAATACTCTCCAAACATGACCCTAGTTGAGATCAACACCCCTCCTCTAAGATGGTTAGTTCTCTAACAAGTTGTTATTCCAAAGCTTCCTCTTTCCACCTATCCTCATGCAAGATGATTCTCCTCTAACTATGTACCACATGTCCCTTGTGTTATTTCCAATTGATTAATAGATTTAGAACCACACTTTTAACACCTTAAGAAGCCCCACATTGTGTTGGGAAGAAAAATTATTTTCCTAAATTCTTATCTTTTCATATTTTATTGTCATTCACATTATAAAGGATATAACACAAAGGATACAACCCACACTAGTATGTGACTAAGTCTAGTTAAGAAGGATATAAGAGATATCCAATGAAATCAATCTAGTTCAAAGCAAGTTGGAAATCACTTTTTACAATGTAATCAAGGTTAGTCATTTAACTTATACAAATATAAACAAGTTGATATTTTAAATAGTGCTACATCTATTTATAAAAAATTTATATGCAATTCAAGTATACTCACACATTTTGTTTGATCGAGATATTTTACTTCAAGGATGCATACAAAATTTCATTTTAAAAGAGCATGTAACCAAGTGACATAAACACATAAAAGAAGTGGAAATCAAAATAAACTATGATATCAAAGGCACATAAACAACTTAATAACAAATTTCACCCATTGTGGGCTACGTCTCTGGGCCCTTCTTAATGTGGAGATGCCTCTTACATTAATTGTAAGTGAAATCATATTACAAGAAATTACAAAATGACACTTATACCTCCACTTTTCGGGATGGCCTGAAAAATGTATACATATGCTAAAGAAACAGACTACATGTTGGATTCCTAGCAAAAAATTGTGAACAATGATGATAAAGTTGACCTTGTTCTCGTTCGGTCAAAGTATGGGGACCCAAGAATCTCAAAGATTCCCCAAGGATTCCTTCTTGCAGGTTGACTAAAATTTGGCTCCTCATGTGACAAAACTAACTTCACCATTGTATTCATTGCAGAAAACTGATTAAAATGAGTATAAACTCGACCTATTTCTATTCTGGTGAGTTCTGAGACTCTAAGGAATATAAATATTCCCTATGATATTCCAGGCAATATTCCTCGGGATATTCTCAGAATCTATCTCTCGAAATTCGTGCCCAGGGGTGCACAGTTTCTGCTTGGTGGAAAAAATACCCTCGGTCTATGTTTGGCGCTCATCCCTTATCCTTGGCATCTGAATGGGTTTTAATAGGATCGTTAGGCTTTGACCTTAATGACCACTTGTTGTGGCCACTTGGTTAAGGCGCGACATTAGAGGGTCAAAGGCCATGGGTTCAAACCCGCGGGCCGACTTTCTTGTTTGTATTTTTTTTTAAATAAACCGGTAGTTTAATGGTTTGCGTCGATTGACCCAACGTCTGTTGGGGTCACCAACAAAATTATCTAGGCGACAATTTCGTCACCACCAGTGACTTCCACCAGTAATCAGCATTGGTGTAATTTGTTGTTTGATTTTTTTACCACTGTCCAAGCACCATGTGGCCTGATCTCATTAGTCCTCTGTATTCCCAATCAGCTCTACATGTCAATTCGTGATTGGTCAGGACTGCATCCTCCATCGGAAGCGTATATCTTGGTTATTATATAGTTCTTTCCAATTTTCAGGTTAGTTGTCATTCATGCATATACATAACAATAAACATATATAGATAAGTGATCTTAATCATCATTTTATTAAGTCTAGTATCCATGTGTCAATTTTGTACTTCATAACAACATACAGGAAATAAATCTTACATTAGATAAACCATAATTTTGATAACTCATTCATTAGATAAATCATATCTCCATAAGTCATGCATCAAACAACAATAACTTTGGTAAGTCATACACTAGATAAATCATAACCAAGTAAGTCATACATCAAATATTTTAATCAATAATACCTAATACATCAAATGATTTATATAAGTAGTTTCATTTTCCAACTAAAATGAATCAATACTACATAGTGTTCATAAATAAAACAACATGAAACTACAAATAAAGCCTTAGCATAGGTATCTATGTGAGTCAAAATGGGAATCATAGATGCTCAAAAAGTGAGGGGTAGTCACGACGTATAGTCTTTGCATCCTCCCAGGCATCAGATCCTAGGTTATACTTATCCCAATGTATCAGATCCCAAAATAATAATCACTCATGAATTCGCTCCACCGCCTTTGTCTAGCATTCAAATCCCTCTAAGTGAAGAGGTGCTTTAGGATCTGGTGGTCAGTTATTAACTCAAAGCTTCTCCCAACGAGGTAGTGTCTCCGCATTTTTAAAGCTAACATCACTATTGATAATTCTAAGTCATGGATAGCATACAGTTTTTCATGTTTCTTCAACTTTATGGATGTGTGAGTTATTACTCTGCCTTCTTGCATAAACACTACTCCCAATCCTTGATTTCAAGCATATATGAAAACAATGAAATCCTTTTCTATTTCAAGCACTTGAAGTATTTTTGCACTAGTTAGCAACCTATTTAGTTTGGTGAATGCATTGTCACATTCATATGTCCTTTTCATACCTAACCCACACTGGTATGTGACTAAGTCTAGTTAAGAAGGATATAAGAGATATCCTATGAAATAAATCTAGTTCAAAGCAAGTTGGAAATCACTTTTTACAATGTAATCAAGGTTAGTCATTTAACTTATACAAATATAAACAAGTTGATATTTTAAACACTACTACATCTATTTATAAAAAATTTATATGCAATTAGGGTATACTCACACATTATGTTTGATTGAGATATTTTACTTCAAGGATGCATACAAAATTTCATTTTAAAAGAGCATGTAACCAAGTGACATAATCACATAAAAGAAGCGGAAATCAAAATAAACTATGAGATCAAAGGCACACAAACAACTTAATAACTGAGTTCACCCAATGTGGGCTACGTCTCTGGGCCCTGCTTAATATGGAGCGGCCTCTTACATTAATTAGCAGCGAAATCATATTACAAGAAATTACAAAATGGCACCTTATACCTCCACTTATGGGGATGGCCTGAAAATGTATACATATGCTAAAGAAATAGACTACATGGTTGGTTTCCTAGCGAAAAATCATGAAAAATGATGATAAAGTCGACCTTGTTATGGTTCAATCAAAATATGGGGCCCCGAGAATCTCAAAGATTCCCCAAATATTCCTTCCTGCAAGTTGACTAAATTTGGCTCCTTAAGTGACGAAATTGACTTCACCGTTGTATTCCTTGCAGAAAACTGAGTAAAATGAGCATAAAATTGACCTATTTCTATTCTAGTGAGTTGTGAGACTCTAACGAATCTAAAGATTCCCTGCAATATTCCCTATAATATTCCAAGAAATATTCCTTAGAATATTCTCAAAATCTAGCTATCGAAATCCGTGCAGAGGGGTGCACGGTTCCGGCTCAGTGGAAAAAATCCCCTTAGTCTGTGTTTGATGCTCCTCCCTTCTCCTTAGCATTTGAAGGAATTTTAATAGGATCACTCGGCTTTGGTCTTAATGAACACTTATCGTTGCCACTTGGTTAAGGTGTGACATTAGAGGGTCGAAGGCCACAGGTTCAAACCCACGGGCCTACTTTCTTGTTTGTATTTATTTTTAAATAAACTGGTCGTTAAATGGTTTGCATCGATTGACCCAACGTCGGTTAGGGTCACCAGCAAAATTACCTAGGCAAAAATTTCGTCGCCACTAGTGACTTCCACCAGTAATCAGCATTGGTGTAATTTGTGTTGAGATTCAACAAGATGATGAGCTTAGTGAAAAGAGTCACTTTCACTAAGTGGGCCCGCGGGCTATTTTTGGCGCAAGTCTATTTTTAGACATGGTGATCATATTTCAGAAGTTGCAGGATGCTATTTGTGGATGGTTGGTCAAGTTAGAAAAATAGATGAAATTCTTTTTTTAGAATATTGGGCGAAGTCTATTTATAGATCATCGATCTAAAAATAGAAGTGTCGATTATTATTAGATCTTAATAATAATTCAACAATAAACAGCAACTTATTCTCTTGGAGCACTTAGTTTCAGTGCACAGATTTGGAAAATCAGTGAGCTGAAGGAATTACGCAATTCCTAGGGTTTACTGGTGGTTCATGCATGGAGGACTCAATTAGAACTAAAGTGGAAAAGTTATGACAGAGTTGGAAGAGTAGTTCATGGAGTTGTTATTAAGTTTAACTCAGTTAATGGAGTTAAACTCAGTTGAGCTAGTTGTATCTAGTCTAACTGAATGATACACTAGTGAGAGTGGAGTGAATTAAGTAGTTAATTAATTCACAAATAATAACTCATTAATCAACTGAACAATACATCAGTTAACTATAGTGCATGTCAGTTCCAGTGGAGACCCAGTGGAGAGATAGGTGAAAGGGCAAGATGGACTATCTGTTGTGACTATAGTGATGCATTGATTGCGTCACACACACATTGGAGTTTCCAATGAGGATTGCGCATTCAAGGCAAGGGTAATTCAAATTCATTCAGAGCTATTCTTTAGCAGGGATTGCACAGTGGAGGCAGGCTAGCAGGTGGCAAGAAATTGGTGCATGGATTTGCATATTTCTTTTGATTAGTGTGTGACGATTGATTGTACTGAGAGCTTGATGTACTAAGATTTGTATGAGATTGTTACATGATATCCATGATACATAATATATGATATTTGGGGTTTTCAGCTTCAGGCTTTCTCGTTAAACAACTGTGTTATGTGCGATTGTTTTTATTGCTTCATGTGTTTGCAATTGATTTTAATTTCCGCAAAAGATTAACAGTGGAAGTATTCTATATTTAGCAAGAAGATAAATATTGTTAGATCAAGAGAATCTGGATATATACATGCATCTTGTATATAATTTCTACATGGTATCGGAGCAGTGTTAATTCTTGAAGATTTCAATAGTGAAGAATTGTTGAGTTTGTGCTGGTGGACAATTCGAATTTGCTACAGAAAATTCTTGGTGCAGAAGTTGAGTATACATTGAAATGTCTTTAAGTGGGTTGCGATTGGAGTATTCCCTTGATGGGAGCTCTAATTACATAGCCTGGAAGGATAGGATGGAGGCGGTGCTGGAGGATAATGGACTGAAGGAGTTCATCGATAGCGATGCTCCTAAGCCGAGATCTAGCGATGCTACATTACTTGATGCATGGCAAAGGAAGATAGAAAAGACAAGAAGAATTATGTTGGAAGGTGTGAAGGACCATATTGTGTCTGGCCTTCACAGGAAAGCCACTCCATTCTTAATGTGGAAGGCTTTAACATATTTTTTCCAAAGCAGCAGCGACCAGAGGAAGTTGGCGCTGAAAGACAAGCTCAGAAAAATAAAAATGGAGAAAGGCGACAGTATTCCAAAATATATCACGAAGTTTGTCCACTGTAGGAATGAACTAGGAATTGTGGGGATTACTATTGATGATGAAGACTCGGTGAGCTTTTCCCTCCTTGGGCTTCCAAAGAGTTCGCATAGCTACGAAGACTCTGTCAATGGTCGGGAGAAACTGCCGGGATGGGAGCGACTTTGGTCAGATCTTGTGGAGGAGGAGATAAGGTGAGGTACCAGGGATGGCTCTTCATCGAAGAATGAATATGAAGAGAATTGTGCTTTGGCTTCCAAAGCAAGGAAAGGGAAGGGGAAGAAATTTCCTTCAAAATTCGATGCTAAAGGAAAGAAGCAGGATTTGTCCAAGGTGAAGTGTTTTCACTGTCACAAACATGGGCATTTCGCCACTAACTACCCATAGAAGAAGAAGAACAAGAAGGTTGATGGAGCTGCAGCTAGAGAGGCCTTAGCCTCACAATTTGAACTTGAATTCTCTTTGATCGCATGCTTGGTTTCAAGCTATATGGGATCAGTGTGGTATCTTGATAGTGGTGTGTCTTTCCATATGATGGGAGACAAGGAGTTGTTTAGTGACTTGGAGGAGAAGGACCTTCAAATGCATATAGAGATGGGCAACGATGGTCGATACAATGTGACCGGCATTGGGACCATTACCTTTGAGAGGGAGTCTAGTAATCCATTCTTGTCGAAATATATTATGCATGTTCCAAGTCTGAAGAAGAACTTGGTCTCGGTCGCAATGTTGGAAGACAAAGGTTATGATGTTGTGTTTAGCGATGGAAAAGCTTTCCTGCGACATAAAACAACGGGTCAAACCAAGAGGATAAGGATTTGATTTAAGAATCTCTACAAGCTGGAGGTAGATGGCTGAGCTGCAATCATGGGCAAAGCATAAGAAGTGGTGAGCCGGGATGAGGGTGAATTATGGCACAGGAGATTGGGCCATCTTCACCATGGCGCTTTGAAAATTTTGCAGCAGATTTCTACTGGACTTCCCAAGGGTACTCTTGCACAGTCAAATCAGTGCAAGGGATGACTATGGGTAAGTTTGTGAATACCAACTTTCATGAGAAGGAGAACCGTGCTTCGGTGATCCTGGAGAGAATTCACACAGACGTGTGTGGACCCTTCTCAGTTGCTTCAACAGCAAAACACAGGTATTATGTTATATTTGTTGATGACTATTCTCATAGATGATGGATCTTCTTCATGTAGAAGAAGGGCGAAACATTCTCAAAGTTCTGTGAGTTTAAAGCATTGGTGGAGAAGTAGTCGAGGAAGCAATTGAAAGCTCTACGGAGCGATAATGGTGGTGAATACATCTCGGGTGAATTCAAAGGCTTTTATAGCAAAGAAGGAATTCGAAGAGAGCTCATAGTGCCTCATAACCCATAGCAAAATGGGGTCGCAAAGAGGAAGAACAGAATGATCATGGGTGCTGCACGAGCTATGCTTGAGAGGGAGCTAGACTTGCATGCAGTGGAGGAACTAACTGTTCTGAAAGATGAGCCTCCAAATGTGGATCAGCCACAGGAGGAGATTCATGGAGTGGAGGAGTCCACTCATGTAGAACCAAACATCAGACAGGGCAGAAAGCAGACCATAGAAGCTGAGAGACTGAAGCTTGATGCGGCACAGAATGTAGGAGTCCCTACATCACAGCGCAGACAGAGACAGTCACCTAACCAATTTACTGGATACATGGCTCTGATGAGCAAGTGTATCATGACAGAGCCATCTTCTTTTGAAGAAGCAGTGCAGCATCCCACATGGGTAGATGCCATGGTGGAGGAGTATGACTCCATTGTCAAAAACAGTGCTTGGGAGATTGTTCCAAGGTCGGTGGGAAAATCAATTGTACGATCAAGATGGATCTACAAGGTAAAGCAAGTTGCTGATGGGAGCGTCAAGAAGTATAAGGAAATATTTGTTTCCCAAGGCTTCTCACAGATCGAGGGGATTTATTATGAAGAAACCTTTGCACTTGTCACACGGTATTCTTCCTTAAGGACCATCCTTGCTCCCCCAGCGCAGATGGGTTGGCACATTCATCAGATGGATGTGAAGACTGCGTTCCTTAATGGGATCATTGAGGAAGAAGTGTACATTGAGCAGCCTAAAGGATTTGAGATCTACAGTAGCGATTCACATGTGTGCAGGCTCGAAAGAGTGTTGTATGGGATGAAACAAGCACCTCGTGCTTGGTACACTCGAATCGACAACTATTTCACTGGACTTGGCTTCACCAAGAATGAGGCGGATGCAAACCTGCACCAAATTGTGGTGGAGGGTAAGCTTTTAATCATTATTCTTTATGTTGATTATTTAATACTAACGGGTGATGAGCAGTTGATACACTCATACAAGGCAGATCTTGCAAAGGAGTTTGAGATGAAGGATTTGGGCCTCCTTCATTATTTCCTTGGATTGGAAATATGACAGCGGGAAGGTGAATTGTTTGTGTCTCAAGGCAAGTATGCCCGAGATATTTGGAGAAGTTTCACATGCAAAGGTACGCAAGCCTATGCGACACTCCTCTTTCAGGAAATTGGAGGAAAGAGGATGCTACATCGGCAGAGGTAGTGGATGCCACTGTTTATCGACAGTTGGTGGGTTCGCTCATGTATTTAGTTAATACAAGACCGGACATATGCTATGCGGTGAACCAGATTTCACAAGCGATGGTTAAGCCTACCAAGCCCTTTTGGAAGGCAGGCAAGAATGTCCTGAGGTATCTCAAGGGCACATTTGAGTATGGATTATGGTATATACAGACAGATTAGGTGAAGTTGCATGGCTTCACGGATGCAGATTGGGCAGGCAGCCCAACAGAAAAAAAGAGCACATCAGGAGGGATTTTTAGTATCGGATCTACATAATTTTCTTGGTACAGCAGCAAACAAAGATCTGTGGCACTCAGTTCAATGGAAGCAGAATACATGGCAGCAAGTCAAGCTGCATGTGAGGCTATCTAGATGAGGAAGATCTTGTTTGGTTTGTTCGATTCACATTTAGATCCTACAGTGATACATTGTGATAATCAGAGTTGCATTAAACTCTCAATTAATCATGTGTTTCATGATAGATCTAAACATATTGATATCCAGTATCATCATATCAGAGATTGTGTGTAGCGGAAGATCATGTTGCTTCAGTACATTCCTACGAAAGATCAGGATGCAGATATTCTGACGAAGGCCCTCACCAGGAGCAAATTCGAATACCATAGAGGCAGGATCGGGGTGAAGGATAATCCCTATCTTGTTGAGAGGAAGTGTTGAGATTCAACAAGATGATGAGCTTAGTGAAAAGAGTCGCCTTCACTAAGTGGGCCCGTAGGCTATTTTTGGCGCAAGTCTATTTTTAAACATGGTGATCATATTTCAAAAGTTGCAGGATGCTATTTTTCGATGGTTGGTCAAGTTGGAAAAATAGATGAAATTCTATTTTTAGAATATTGGGCGAAGTCTATTTATAGATTGTCGATCTAAAAATAGAAATGTCGATTATTATTAGCTCTTAATAATAATCCGACAATAAACAGCAACTTATTCTCTTGGAGCACTTAGTTTCAGTGCATAGATTTGGAAAATCAGTGGGCTGAAGGAATTACGCAATTCCTATGGTTTACTGGTGGTTCATGCATGGAGGACTCAGTTAGAACTAAAGTGGAAAATTTATGTGAGAGTTGGAAGAGTATTTCATGGAGTTGTTATTCAGTTTAACTCAGTTAATGGAGTTAAACTCAGTTGAGCTACTTGTATCTAGTCTAACTGAATGATACACTAGTGAGAGTGGAGTGAATTAATTAGTTAATTAATTCACAAATAATAACCCATTAATCAACTGAACAATACAGCAGTTAACTACAGTGCATGTCAGTTCCAGTGGAGACCTAGTGGAGAGATAGGTGAAAGGGCAAGATGGAATATATGTTGTGACTATATTTATGCATTGATTGCATCACACACACATTGGAGTTGCCAATGAGGATTGTGCAGTCAAGGCAAGGGTAATTCGAATTCATTCAGAGCTATTCTTGAGCAGGGATTGTGCAATGGAGGCAGGCTAGTAGGTGGCAAGAAATCGATGCATGGATTTGCAGATTTCTTCTGATTAGTGTGTGACGATTGATTGTACTGAGAGCTTGATGTACTAAGCTTTGTATGAGATTGTTACATGATCTCCATGATACATAATATATGATAGTTTGGGTTTTCAGCTTCAGGCTTTTCCATTAAACAACTGTGTTATGTGCGATTGTTTTTATTGCTTCATGTGTTTGCAATTGATTTTAATTTCCGCAAAAGATTAACAATGGAAGGATTTTGTATTTAGCAAGAAGATGAATATTGTTAGATCAGGAGAATCTGGATATATACATGCATCTTGTATATAATTTCTACAATTTGTCGTTTGATTATTTGACCACTGTCCAAGCACCATGTGGCCTGATCTCATTGGTCCTTCGTATGCCCAGTCAGCTCTACATGTCAGTTCGTGATTGGTCAGGACTACTGACATCATTTCCGACTTGGAGCCTAACGTCATTCGCCACATGTCCCTCTCTATTCGGTTCGTACTACCATGTCAACCTATTGACTGTGTTTCTGATGTTATGCTACCACATGTCACTTCTGATTGGTTTGTGTTGCCACATCACCCTGCTAACTATGTTTTTGACGTCATGCTGCCATGTGTCACTCTTGGATTTATCTGTATTTCCAGGTCACCCTGTTGACTATTTTGCTGACGTCACCCACCAGGTGTCATGCTCTGATTGGCTCTCCTTCATATGTACAACCATGTCACCTTGCTGACGTCAACGTCTGTACATGTGAGGCTCTAACCTAGTTCTTCTATCTAAACCAAATTTATCATTAAATTTAATTACAATAAGAAGAAAATATAGCATGTTTATAACTCTACGTTTACTTGATAAAAACATACAAGGAAAATTTGATCAACAACATATTAAACAATATAATTTGTTCTTATTATAGAGTTTCCTCATGCACCCTAATATCATACTACAAGGGTTTCCTCATGAACCTAACATGTTTCTCCCCAAAATACTTCTATAAGACAATATAATTAGTATAGTACAATAAAGAAAAAATATACAACAACTCTATCATCTCTTATATATACAATAGATGAGAGAGGCTATACTAATAAGGACACAATTCCATACAAGTGAAATACTCTCCAAACATGACCCTACTTGAGATCAACACCACTACTCTAAGATGGTTAATTCTCTAACAAGTTGTTAGCCCAATGCTTCCTCTTTCATGGTTTACTTTCCATGTGTCCTCATGCAAGATGATTCTCCTATAACTATGTACCACATGTCCCCTGTGTTATTTCCTATTGATTAATAGATTTAGAACCACACTTTTAACACATTAAGAAGCCCCCCATTGTGTTGGGAAGAAAATTTATTTTCCTAAATGCTTATCTTTTCATATTGCATTGTCATTCACATTATAAAGGATATAACACAAAGGATACAACCCCCACTGGTATGTGACTAAGTCTAGTTATGAAGGATATAATAGATATCCAATGAAAACAATCTAGTTCAAAGCAAGTTGGAAATAAATTTTTCAGTGTAATCAAGGTTAGTCATTTAACTTATACAAATATAAACAAGTTGATATTTTAAATAGTGCTACATCTATTTGTAAAAAATGTATATGCAATTAGGGTATACTCTCACATTTTTTTTGATCGAGGTATTTTACTTCAAGGATGCATACAGAATTGCATTTTAAAATAGCATGTAACCAAGTGACATAAACACATAAAAGAAGCGGAAATCAAAATAAACTATGAGATAAAAGGCATACAAACAACTTAATAACAGATTTCACCTAGTGTGGGCTACATCTTTGGGCCTTGCTTAATGTGGAGAGGCCTCTTACATTAATTGGAAGCGAAATCATATTGCAAGAAATTACAAAATGACACTTATACCTCCACTTTTGGGGATGGCCTGAACAAGGTATACATATGCTAAAGAAACAGACTACATGGTTGGATTCCTAGCGAAAAAAACGTGAAAAATGGTGATAAAGTTGACCTTGTTTTGTTTCGGTCAAAATATGGGGACCCAAGAATCTCAAAGATTCCCTGAGGATTCCTTCTTGCAGGTTGACTAAAATTTGGCTCCCCAGGTGACAAAACTAACTTCACCATTGTATTCGTTGCAGAAAACTAAGTAAAATGAGTATAAACTCGACCTATTTCTATTCTGGTGAGTTCTAAGACTCTAAGGAATCTAAATATTCCCTACAAGATTCCCTATGATATTCTAGGGAATATTCATCATAATCTAGCTCTCGAAATTCTTGCCTAGGGGTGCACAGTTCCGGCTTGGTGGCAAAAATACTCTCGGTCTATGTTTGGTGCTCCTTCCTTATCCTTGGCATATGAATGGGTTTTAATAGGATCATTAGGCTTTGATCTTAATGACCACTTGTCATGGCCACTTGGTTAAGGCGCGACATTTGAGGATCAAAGGCCACAGGTTCAAACCCGCAGGCCTACTTTCTTGTTTGTATTTTTTTTTTTAAATAAACCAGTCGTTAAATGGTTGGCATCGATTGACCCATCGTCCGTTGGGGTCACCAGCAAAATTAGCTAGGTGACAATTTCATCACCGCCAGTGACCTCCACCGGTAATCGACATTGGTGCAATTTGTCGTTTGATTATTCGACCATTATCCAAGCACCATGTGGCCTGATCTCATTGGTCCTCCGTACACCCAGTTAGCTCTACATGTTGGTTTGTGATTGGTGAGGATTGTTGACGTCATTCCGACTTGGACGCTAACTTCATTCGCGACATGTCGCTCTCTGGTCGGTTCATACTACCACGTCAACCTGTTGACTGTGTTGCTAATGTTATGCTGCCACGTGTCACTTATGATTGGTCTGTACTACCACGTCACTATGCTAACTATATTTTTGACATCATGCTGCCATGTGTCACTCTTAGATTGGTCTATATTTCCATGTCACCCTATTGACTATGTTTTTGATGTCACCTACCACGTTTCATGCTCTAATTGGCTCTCCTTCGTACATATAGCCACGTCACCTTGTTGAAGTCAGCGTCTGTACGTGTGAGGCTCTAACCTAGTTCTTCTATCTAAACCAAATTTATCAATAAATTTAATTACAATAAGAAGAAAATATAACATGTTTATAACTCTACATTTACTTGATAGAAACATACAATTAAAATTTGATCAACAACATATTAAACATTTAATACATTTCATTTGCAGCAATTTACATAATTAAACCAACAAATGGAAGAATACATGTTCCAATGGCTTGGTTGGGGTGCTTTTTACTCTGCTGAGATTATCCTCCTAGATACCCGACTGAATTTACCTCCCAACCAACTAGGAATGAATTCCTAGATCAAGGAACCTCCATAGATTCCATAACCCTCTGAGCCCAAGTTCAACCAACTATAGTGTTTCAAAATTAAAACCAACACTCTCCAATATATCCAAGTTTGTGTTCTCTCATTTTTCTCTCCATTCTCTCTCTTCTCCTTCTCCACATTCCTCTCCAAAATAAAATCCTCCAATTCCAAAACAAATACCAAGGATTTCCCCCCCCTTCTCCTCTCATCTTCCTTCCCTTAATGTCTCTTCCTCTCATCCACCTCAACCACTTACCATTAATGCCATGACTACCCCCTCATCATTTTAATTTAATATACATGACTTTCCTTACAATATCTTATCCAAAAGTAGATTTGAGAAGAAACCTTGGGAATATAATAATAACAGTCATATTAGTAAAATAAAATATCTTATCCAAAAGTAGATTTGAGAAGAAACCTTGGGAATAGAATAATAACAAATAATAAAAGTCATATTAGTAAAATAAAATTACAGATTCACAAGTGTATGTATATACCAATATTACTTAATAATTTTAAGTCAATATTTACAAGTTAATTAAACAATAATCAAAATTATCTTGATAGGATCAAGTAGGGAATTACATACAGCCCTCCTTCATAAAACTTCGTCTTGAAGTTAGAGTGAAAAGGACACAAGGATTTCGAAAGAAATTTGACAATACGACATAACAAAATAGAGAGATATATAGTAGTCAAATCAAGTAAGTCAAGGAATGATACCACTTCCCATCAAGAGTCTTCAACTAACCTATAGCCTTATATCCTTCCTAACCTACTTCTACTCCCACCTATACATCCTTTATTTCAATATACTATATCATAGACTATATCGATCTAACCACTAATAAAACCAACATAGCGGAAAGATTAGTTATATTGACCTAACTTCTCCAGCAAGCAACTCGAAATCGTCATCACAAGTCTTGGGGAGTGTGTCAATCACTTCTCTCCCTTGATTCCAAGGTTGGAGGTTGCACGGTGGGAAATTCCTCTACCCCTCCTCAAAACTAGGGTCAACACCCTAATATGGACCACACTACGGCATTGGTTGGATACTTGTCAATGAATAATACAGTCGGGCAGTCATGTCACCATTCCTCATTGGATGTCTCAACAATCCTCCATCGAAAGCGTAGATCTTGGTTATTATATATTTCTTTCCAATTTTCAGGTTAGTTGTCATTCATGCATATACATAACAATAAACATATATAGATAAGTGATCTTAATCATCATTTTATTAAGTCTATTATCCACGTGTCAATTTTGTACTTCATAACAACATACAGGAAATAAACCTTACATTAGATAAACCATAATTTTGATAAGTAATTCATTAGATAAATCATATCTCCATAAGCCATACATCAAACAACAATAACTTTAGTAAGTCATACACTAGATAAATCATCACCAAGTAAGTCATACATCAAATATTTTAATCAAAAATACCTAATCCATCAAATGATTTATATAAGTAGTTTCATTTTCCAACTAAAATGAATCAATATTACATAGTGTTCATAAGTAAAACAACATGAAACTACAAATAGAGCCTTAGCATAGGTAGCTATGTGAGTCAAAATAATCACAGATGCTCAAAAATTGAGGGGTAGTCACGGCGTATAGTCTTTGCATCCTCCCAGGCTTTAGATCCTAGGTTATACTTATCCCAATGTACCTTAACCTGGTCCACCATGTGACGTCTAAGTTATCTAACCCTATGGTCCAATATGTGTAATGGTTTGACCATTATGGTTCCCATGTCCGAGACCTGCAATTCCCTTCAATCCAGTTTATGAGATTCATCAAAAACATAATGTCGTAGAATAGATACATGAAACAAATCATGATTTTTAAGTAAATGGGGTAGTATTACAAGACGATAGGAAACTAGTCCAATATTCTCCTTGATTCTAAAAGGTCCTATAAACCAAGGTGAAAACTTTGTCCCTTTCCCAAACAGAATGGTGTTTTTTTGGGTCAGATAGGAATAAAAACTTGGTCTCCTACTTCATAACTAAGATCAGTCCTATGTGCATCGACATAACTCTTATGTCTATCTTGTGATTCCTTTAACATTTTTCGAATATGTCTTACATGTTCCTGCATTTCTTGCACCAATTCCGGTCCAACTATTACTCATTCCTCCAATTTTTCCCAACCCAATGGCATCCTATTATTGGTGAGGTAAATCCCCTCTATGGACAAAGGTGATCCCACTAGCCCTAGAGTGGGTCTAGCCACAAACGAGACACGTGATGACATCAATTCCTAGTTAAGAATGGACAAAGACATGGTAGATCACTTACCATAGGTCCTACATTGTTGTGTCGTCCGGAAGAATGGCTGCCTCCGGCTCCTGATTCGACAGATCACGATCCACTCGTTCTCACGCCCGGATACCTACACATACACAAGAAACGAAGACAATGCACAACATACTATTCTGCATTCCTAACTATCAGTCAGTCAAAGAAGACTAAATCACATGTGTTAAATAAACATAACACAGAGATGGAATCAATATCACAGTCGAGTATATTAAATAAAGAAGGAATAGTACAACCAGGCTTCGACGTTGCAATCTCCTCCAGTAGGGTTCCAGCGGAGCACGTCTCACAAAGCTCGTCGGGAATTCAGATGGGGCTCTCTCTACGGGATCCTCCTTGGTTCGACCTTCTCTATAGCGATTACTCAGCTATAATATCTCTTCTCCAAGTTCAGCTTCTTGGCTATATGTTTAGTTAGCTTTTGTAAAGGGATAGGGCTTGTTTATATAGAGGGAGAAGGAGAGGTTAGGATCCCTATAATCATGGGGGGGGTCCTATCCTCCAAGAATGTTCCATCAACCATTTCCTAAAGGAAGAGATATGTGGCTTATCGAGTTTAACCACTTGCAACGAGTCATTCCTGAGGTGGTTAAAGGAAACTTCCACCTCCAATTTGTTAAAAAACATTCCAAAAAAGGCTGGCGCGGGCTCAACACAAGGATAGAGCGCCAACTGGCATGGCCTCTATTGCAAATCTTTCCCATTGGTGCGAGGGGTGAACTGGGTACCTGCGCCAATGCCAAAACATAGGTTTTTGAGTGCTTTCTAAGGAAATGTTCAATGGGAGAAATCATGTTCTTATGCAGAAGGATGCAAAGAATGTATTTGCAGAGTTTGACACTGCTCACAGGTCACAGGAAAGACCCTCCAATATGCGAGGCGAAGGATTGTAAGGACGGTGACAAAATTATATCTAACAGATGCCCCCTAAAGCATGAGGTCCAACAGAGAGGGAGGGGTGAAATGATTTATGAGAACGCATTCGACCAAAACACTGTTGTTGGAAAACCTACAGGTACGAATACAACTGATACATTTGATATATGACATGTGGCATGGGCACAGCCATCCATAAGGGAGTATATAAACAATGAGATCTGAGGTATGGACACAGCCATCCAGCAGTAGGGATCAATAAATAGACTCAGGTATGGTCACAGCCATCCAATCAAAGGAGTCATACAATAAGTCACAATAATCCACAAAGAACCCACAGCCTGGATTTCATCAGACAAAACCCAGGGTCTTGCGCTCCATCTCGACTCGAACATAGTACAAATTCGAGCATGCGAATATGTGAGCTGAAGTCGAACATGCAAGAACATCGTCTGATTACCAGTCAATGATGAAAGTTTTTAACAGATGCGAGAGAAACCACCAATAATGACAATGGCTCTCAAGGTACAAAAGGTACAATCCACAGCATGTGAACAGTGATCTGACGTCGAACACCCGCAGAGTCAATCGATTGAAGGCCAATGATGTGGACCTTACGTCAAGTGCGAAGAACCTACCATTGAGGCATGCAGGCTCCAAGGTACCTGAAGGGAGTCTCTAGACCAACTTCCTGGATAATGATTTGGAGTCGACAAGAAGGGACCTTGATCGAAGGTGGGCCATAATGTCTCCCACATCATTGACACAAGACAGAGGAATATGATGTTTGTGAATCAACACCAACAGAGAATCAGGGGGAGGTTGAAAACTACAGAGGCAAACTTCTCTTGAACATATTTGCGGCACAACACTGGATTTGGCAGTATTTGACATCAAGGGATCTGAGGTCATGGTGATGTGGCAAAAAGAAAATGAGTGGTCAAAATAGATTACCCAAACCCATGGAGGCAAGCAGATAATGAGATGAGATGTCCCCAACCCGACACGAATGCAGACAAGTGCCATGTTCAAGAGCGACATACTGCCAACACGACTACAATCTTGGTTCCATTTTCCCCCAACATTTTTGGCGAGTACCCCAATTATTTTTGAAAAAAAGATCGAAGGGGATAGCATGTGCTTGAGATGTAAGTTTGTCCTTCGGACAAATCCAACCTAGTACATTTTACGAGCCCTAAGAAGGAGGAAATCGAATAACGTCGTGACGAAGAAGTCTGATGTCATCAGTTTTTAACGAGTCTGACAAAGGAAGAACTCGGCATCTTTTCATAGTTAGAGAGTTTGAAAAGAAGGCGAAAAAGAAAACTCCAGCAGTCCCTTTTCGTAAATAGTCTCACAGATCCGAAAAGGTAGAAAACTATGTCTGAGAGAACCTCTTAGTCGCGACCGTCTAAGGTATTCCTTTTTCATAAATAATTTGTCCCAACTCGAAAAAGGGGTAAACATATACTGGGTAGATATCATTTCACAGCCAAATTAATGAGTTCAAAACGACAAGCAACTCGGCAATATTTTCAGTTTTAGAGAGTCAGAAAAGAGCTGAAAGGTGACTCCAATAGTGACTTTTTCATTTTTTTACCGAGTCCGAAAAAGTATAAAATACAACTCGTTTCTTCGTCATAACCGCGTGAAAACCTGTCGCTGCACAAAAAGATGCATGTAAAACATATTCCTCGAAAATAATATGAAAATATATCAAAAAATATTTTTTAAAACCTATTTTAGGACTTTGAAAAGTTATAAAAGACCATAAATGGTAAAAAATATTTACTTTTTACTTTTACCTCTTTGCAGAGCAACAGTGACCCATTTCTCTTGCGATCTTCAGGCGACAATTGTGGACAATCCAGTGGACCAATCCGGATTTTGTCTGTTTCAGGTAAGAGCTGATTCCATTGGCCACCTTTTAAGCTATATTTTACTACATTTAGTTGTCATTTGGGATCCCTTAGGGGAGGATTGGAAAATTTTAGGGCATCGCGGTTGGTGCGGGTTTTGGGCACGGACCTGCGCCAACCAAACCATTTTTACACAGGGGTCGCACTAGTTAGCGCGGCTGTTAGCCGAACAATTGCGCTAATTGCGCAACCCAAAATCCGCTTTGAATTTAAGAAAATGCAACCAATAGATTGCAAATTTAAACACCCAAGAAGGTTTCTAATGTTCTTATGATCATTTCATGCAGGTACAAAGCGCGAAAAGATGGTGATCGAGTGGAAGGAGAGAGAACATAGTGAAGAGGATGAACAAGAAATGGGAAATGAACAATGTATGAATGCCCTCAGGAACTGTGGGCTCAAAAATTTCTTTATGACACCATGTCTCCGGGCTCAGCCCTAATTGCTTCAGTATCTAATCAGCATTTGGGACGAAGATCAGGAAAAGTTCATACTTCGGGATCAAGAGCTCGAACTCGAAGTTTTCGATGTGTTTTTCATCACTGGGTTGTCACGTAGGGGTGCAATCCCTATCTTAACTGGTACGTGACATTCTGGAGAAAGCATGGATATGGTCACTGACAGGGTGTGCCATGGGGCACGAAAGGGATCAGGGAGCGGAAAAGTGGATATCCAGACCGTTCCTGATTTGGCACTGAGGGTAGTGTTGTACAACATCACGCGGGTTGTAGGATCATAGGCACCACACGAGGCCACGAAGACACAACTTCTTCTTGCTTTAGAGTGTATGAACCCAACCATCTTCAACTAGACCGAGGTTGTGACCATCAACATCAAACAGAAGCTCACTAAGTGCAAGAAGACCAAAATCAAGCAGTTTGGGTATGGGTCGATCCTGGTATCGTTCTTCTTGGAACGATTACCCATATTTCAGCGTCAAGAGGTTATAGTCCCGAAGCCACCACCTACCAAGCCACGGATGGCCCGATGGGCGGCACCGATGCCTAGAGTAGGGGGTGGCCAACAGATGTCCTGGAAGCTAGAGTTTTTTTATTGGCCCCAATGACAACTGATTGTCGTGGAGGATTGGCCCTACGCTGGCACAGAATTCACCAGAGACCCGGACCTCTTACTCCCAGAGGGAGAGGATTGGGACGAAAAACTTGGTCAAACTCATTTTTTATTTTCATGAGTTTATAAGTTTTTGATATGTATGCAAGTTCTGACAGTTATTCTTATATGTATGAAAATGTTGGCCCAGAGCGTCCTGCAGGCATGTTGCCGGTAACGAGGCAGATCCCTCGCGACTTTGATCCTCATGGTGAGGGTGGCGAGGAGGAGATAGTGTAGAATCTGGAGGGGATCTCCTGTGGAATCCCCGACTATGCTCGCTTGGATGATGTGCCTCGGGCCTATCAGAGGCATACTGTAGGGGTGCCAAGTCGTATCCACTGTGTGCTGAGGCGGTTGGTACAGGCATTGACGTGCTATCATGAGCACCACGCCGATTAGGCACCTAGGATTTATTTCTGCACATTTTTTAGAGACATGTTGTCTCACGATGTAACTGAAACAAACATATATTTATTTTTGTGGGTTTTATGATGCACACATTGCAAACAAACGATATATATATATATATATATATATATATATATATATATATATATATATATATACATCTATTTTCTACATGGGTCTATGTACATGTGATGATGTTTTTATAAATAGCGCAAATGTCTATCTAGCACAATGTTAGCTATTGCATTTGTTAATGTATTCATTCATCTTGGTATATGTTGATATGTAATGAAATCAAAATGTCTTTCAAGTAAATGAATACGCAAATACAATCTCAAAATGCATGGGTTTCGAACCGAATAATGGCCGTTCATTTGAAGAACAACAAGTTGTGAATCCAACTTGACAAGCAATGCGTGTATGCCGAGGTTGACTGGCTCGATTAATAGTTCCAAAACTGCACTATATTCAGCGACATTGTTTGTAGTTGGCCCCAGACAAATACCTTGTAAGTTAATCAACTCATTGACTGGATCATAACTTACCCAGGCTGCAGAAGACAAGTTCCTGGTACTGCGGGAAGCACTATCCACGAAACTGACATAAGGGGACATAGACATCTACATAGCAAAAAAGACCCAATAAGTAGAAAAAATCTCACAAAGCACATCAAACCAAAGCATGCACACAAAATGAAAACAAGCACCTATGTACACATATCACGCGTGAATGATTCAAGCATAATATTTTTTAAGATACAACCCATTTCTGGGTTGCGATAAAGGACAACCTTCATAGTCAATAAGCTCATATGCCCCATTATGTAACACACGTTTGACAATGTAGGGCCCATGCCACATGGGTTGGAACTTGCCTGCCCCCAGCTTGTCATGAGCTTGGTGGTATAGAAGAACGAGATCGCCTTCGATGAACAAACGAGGAGAAACTGATTGGTCAAAATGGGCTTTGACTCGCTTCTTCTGTGCTTTGATGACTAAGGCAGCTAAGTGACAAGTTTCATCCAATCTCTCTAAATAGAGGAGATGTTCTTCTTCAAGTGAAGTATCAGGCAGTAATTCCACAGCTAATCTCAATGACGGGATTTCACATTCAATCGGAAGCGTAGCTTCCAAATCGTATACCAACTGGAATGGGGTAAATCCGGTTGCACTCTTGATCGACGTTCGGTAAGCCCATAGAGCTGAGAAAAACATGAGATGCCAGTTTGATTTGTGGATCCCAATTGTTCGTTGAAGAATTGTAACAAGGACCTTGTTTATAGCTTCAACTTGTCCATTAGCTTGAGGATAGTAAGGCGTTGAGCTATCGTGACGCAGACCCAACTTAGATGTTAGCTCTGCCATCATATAATCTCGAAAATGAGAGCCATGATCGGTGACGATGGCTTGAGGGACACCAAACCGAGCAATAACGTGATTGAATATGAATTGTGTCGTTGTCTTACCATATACAGCCAGTGTAGGCATTGCTTCGGCCCATTTTGTAAAATAATCGACGGCAACAATAATATAGGCATGCCCCCCGGCCGAACGAGGGTTACACGTCATAAAATCTATGCCCCATTTGGAAAAAGGGCCAACGGTAATGACAGGGTGTAATGGGATAGGTGGCACACGCATCTTGCGTTGATAAATTTTTCATTGATCAACAGTAATATTTTTTCCCTCATGTGGAAACTTTAGAAGTCGAAAGAGGGCGGACGAAACGCACAGCATAGCGTGAGTCCAATTATGACCAAGTAGAATATTGTAGTTGAGCTTGGCATCAACGAATTCTACTTCAAAATTGATTGTATTTCCTTTCAATATAATCGGCAAGCTAGCGAGAACACCCAAGGGTTTTGATTCCCTTCCATCGAATGCCTCAAGGGCATTGGGAGACGAATTAAGGGCTGGAGAGCCAATAGCCTTCCAGCAAGCAGATGAAATGACGCAGGTAGATGCACCGTCGTCCACTACAGCTCTATGGATGTTGAGACCGTTGATACTGACTAGTATAACAAGCACAATCTGGTATGGAAGTCGGGGGACGAAATTTTCTAAATCAAAGGAGAGAAAGCTAGAATCAGCAAGGTAAATCCCGCCGATCGCAGATAATAACGCTTTCCATTGAGACGGACAACTCTGGAGCACTTCTAATGCGGACATTGTGGAAAGCGCCTATGCCAAATCCTCAACAATACTGTAATGTTGAGCGGCACGAGCGTTAGGATTATAAAAAGATTTTCGGAGAACACCTTTAGAAGGTGGTTGTATAACGGGTTCAGCACTGGGCCTTTCAATTTCAAGAGGACCAAAGGTAGGTGGGGGAGGAGGACCATCAACAAATTCTTTCCCGGCTGCGTGGCGTGATCCGGCATAATCCTTCGACTAAGTAGCGATGAAAATGGGTGCAGAACCATTCATCATGAAAACTTGAGAGCCAAAAGACGCAGATGGCGGAGGTTGCTCGACCATCTGGGTCTGCTGAGATGGGAAAGGTTCTTTAAGGATCGCCGGAGTTTCCTTAGCGCCTTTGAGTAGTTGAATAACCTCGGACCGTCTAGGACAATCCTTAGTGTAGTGGTCCTCATCACAAATCAGACAGGGATACTTCGGGTTTCGCTGTGAACCATCATCAGCACGAGGTTTAGATGATTCTGGTTTTGGGGCATCGGATTTGGCCTTGCCTTTGCCCTTGTTTTTCCCTTTGGAAGTTGTTATCACACCCTAAATTTTCAAAGCATCATTGTGTCAACTCTTCTTTTGGTCATGTTTTCAAGTAGGTCTTGAGTCATTTTAAGTTTTTAGGGGTTAAGTGATAGGGTTAGAGTCTCATTTTCATTTACAAAATAAAGTCCAACAACCTTATTTCATACCTTGAGTGTCACATACCATGTTTAGAAAGTCAATTTTTTAACCATTTCGAAGAATTTTCGGAATTAGCCATGAAACCTTGTTTTCATAGCGCAGATAGTGTAAAAACCTTGTTTTGCGTTACGAAAACGTTGTTGTTTTCGTAGCGCGCTACGAAATGGCTGAAACAGCCTTTTCAGCAAAAAACCTTGTTTTTCTGCTTTTAGTAGTCAACTTCCAGAGGGGTTCCTGAGAAATTGAAAACTATTTTTTGAAAACTGAAAGAGGTTTTTCTTCCTAACATACTGAACTACAAACAAATCTTTCAGTTTATTCAAATTCATTATGAGGTGGGATAAATTGATGGTTTAACTTGCGCTACGAAACTGCTGAAAATCATTGAGAGAAAAACTATGTTTTCTGGTTTTAGCAGTCTTTTTCAAGATCAGTTTCTGGCCACATGAAAAAGTATTTTGGAATTCTGAAGGAGGATTATCTTCATAAAATCTGTAGCTACAATAACCTATCTCACTTTTTTTCATAATTGTTACCAGTTGGGAGATACAAGGCTTTCTTTTAAGCCATATTTTCAGAAATCAGAATTTTCCATTTTTACACAGGTTGTTCAAAGACAATTTCTGGGCAGTAGGAGAGGTATTTCAAAAAACCAAGAGAGGTTTTTGTTCAAGACAGATTTGTATCCAAAAGCCTCCTTTAGTTTTTCAAAATATATTATGGGTGAGAAGATAAAAGGTCTGCCTCAAAATATATTTTTCAGATGAAAAAGTGCAGTAAGTGACAAATCCTTAACACAGTCTTGTTTTTGGGAAACACATCACTTTTTGAGGACTTTGCAAAGTTGAATTGTTTTTATGGTTAAGGTTTATTAACATCAAGGAAATCATTAAAAGGTGAAAATACTCTTAAAATCAGAATATTGTGAAAAAACTGTATAAAAGGGACATACACAGCAGTTTCGTAGTGCGCTACGAAACTGCTGTAGGTGCATTTTTAAACATTTTTATAAGGGTTTTGAGAGGTAAAAAAGCTTCATTTCCAAATTTCACTACTGCTGGTGGTTGGAAATGGTTCACAAATGAAATTCAGGTCTCAAGGCAAAATAAAAATAATGGTTGAGAGTGGTTTGCAAAGATACAAATTCTGCACTACGAAAACAGTTGTTCATTTCGTAGCGTAGCCATACCATCTCTCCTTTTACTTTTTCAAAGGCTTAGTTTCTATACAGGTGGAAAGGCATGGTTCCATGGAAGTGATAATACATGTCACTTATCTTAAAAGGTCCATATTGCTAGCAAAAAGGGTTCGAAGATCAAGCATGGAGGTAAGAGCTAAATTTCAGCAAACTCTGTTTCCTGGTTTCTAGGGCAGTTAGGTCATGGAACAGCAGGGTTCATAACAAGGCTGGAGGCATCACCAAATTCGACCTCATGAGGTTGAAGGTGGAAAAGGATGAATTAAAGATTAGATAAGGTTGTTATAAGTATATCTAGGAGTTTTAGTTCTATTTGAATTAGGACTCTTCAAAGACAGTCAAGTTGTCATTTTGTAATTAATAAGCCTGTTTTATGGTTAGAATAGGTGTCAATAATATAAATTCGAATTATCTTGATGATGGATCATAGAATCCAATAGTTTAAAACCTATATATGAAGCAAGAAGTCGAATTAGAAAGGGGTTGGAGACTTTTTGGCCCAGCTACTGTTCGATGTTATGGAATATAACCAGTAATACAGAGAGGTTTTTTTTAACAGATATGAGTTTCTCATAGGGTTTAATGTTTTCTTGATCTATATGTTACTTTTAATTACTTGCAGTATATCTTATTACTATTACTCAGAATTCACAATCATGTGCTCTGACTTCCTTTAGTAATGGGATGACTGTGTTTTTCCTGTATCTTGTGAGTAAACAACCTTTGAAACCCTAGCAGTAAATTTCATTGCTATTACTCAGAATTCACAATCATGTGCTCTGACTTCCTTTAGTAATGGAATTATTGTGTTTAGCAGTAGATCTCATTTGCTATTACTCAGAATTCACAACCATGTGCTCTGACCTCCTTTAGTAATGAGATGACTGTGTTTTTCTGCATTTTGTGAGTAAATTACCGTTGAACCATTAGTAGTAGATTCCATTGCTATTACTCAGAATTCATAACCATATGCTCTGACTTCCTTTAGTAATGGAATTACTGTGTTGACATATGTTCTTGAGTGAATTATCTTTGTTTAAAAACCCCATTTGCCTCGGCTTCCATGTCCAGAAACCTTGCCATTGAATCTACTGACTTGTTGACTCCATAGCCCAATGGTAGCAAGCCTTCATCTTTCAACCTACAAACACACAAAACCAAGATATAGTTAGCCATCTATATTATCATTAATAAATACCATAAATCCTTGAGAGAGCCCTCTCAAGCTGAGGAGGCTAAGCCTTAGCTAAAAGATTGGTTTGAAATAGTTACACTGAGGTAGTCTAATCAGTAGCCTATCAGGGTCCTATTTTGGTGATAACAGAAGTCTTGTCCAATGGATTGGCCTGAACAGTGTTGACCTCCACGGTTTTACTAGAATCTGGGGTAGCCTAAAGAGCAGAATTATTGGAAGAATTTGATTTCAGCTTCTCATTGGAAGACTTATGTGAAGTCTGAGATATGGAACCAATAACGTCGTCGACTGATGGGGTAACCAGTGCTTTAGAGGTCCCAGGACGTGGAGCTTCAGTCAATATGTCGTACAAAATGCCTGATTGAGAGTACACTAAATCAAGGTACTAGGCACGAGTGATGGCTTGTTCCTCGGTTACACATACCCCCATGGCGATGTCTTTTGCAATCTGATTGAAAAAATAGGTAGTGAACCAATGAGTAAGAAGTTGATCAGGAATTTCAAACTTGATCAAACGACGACGCCGTCTCCATTCATGAATGTGGTCTGAGATATGGGTAGCTTGGTCCTGTTTCAAGGATGTGAGGAGATGCGTCCCGGGTTCATAATGAACCGGAAACTAGAAATGAGTAAGGAACGCCATAGCAAGAGTATTGAAATCTTGAAATATTCCACGAGGCAGTTCGATATACCACTTAGCAGCAGCACTGGTAAGAGTGCGCTGGAAGAGACGGAGCCGAACAGAATCTTCCACCCAAGAATTAGAAGAACACCATAAATGGTATGTCATGACGTGAGCTTGTGGGTCCTCTCCAGACTTGCCCTCAAACTTGGGACAATTACCAAGGACCTTCATTGGAACCAGAGGCCAAAAAGGATTATGAAGAATGGGATCATTTGTTAATTTGGACACATCCGGTAACTCCAACATAGCGAGAAAAGGTAATTGAGGATTAAAAGACACAGAAGGTCCTCGATAAGGACCGGTACTCATACTCCATCCTGGTTGAGTGTAACTCTGCCCCCATTGGTTCTGTCTCAGAGGATTCTGACCATAAGGGGTATAAGCCAGATAATTTGGTTGATATGGTGGCTGAGAACCAGGATACGGGGGTTGAAAACCGGGATACTGATTCTGAGTATACAAGGGTCCCGATTGAGCAGCATAAGGATTCTGTTGTGGAGTATAAGTACAACCTGGCGGTTGAGGGTGATAAGTAGGACCTTGAGACGGGTTGTAAACCGGTCAATATTGACCTTGACGAAAATAACCACCTTGGGGTCAAACAGGTTGCTGATAAGTGGGGCCCTGCTGAGTTGGATACGTCAGGCGCAGTGGTTGATTTGGCTGCGGCATAGAGTAGAGCGGTGGCTGAGCAGGGTAAATAGGCTGTGCAGGTTGGCCTGGCTGAGCAGGTTGACCTGACTGATGAGGGCCACCAGGTTGTCCCGGTTGAGCGAGTTGGCCTGATGGCTGCGGTGGGCCAAGTTGTGCCTGATAAACAGGTTGACTTGGAGTAGGACCATAAGATGGCCTTGGCTGTGCAACATTTGGACTAATCGGAAGATGAGGCTGTTGAGGTTGCACCAAAGGTTGAGATGGATGAATCTTCCCCCCAGGACCGTATGAAGGTCCAGGTTGATATACCTGCTTCTCAGCTGGTCCTTGAGGTTGCCCTGGTTGGATCAAAAGCTAGGCTTGTAAAGGTTGACCTTGAGGATTGTAAGGCTGCCCTTGTAAGCCGTAAAACAATCCTTGCTAGACCGAAGGTTGTCACTGTAAGGGTTGCCCTTGTGGGTTATACTCATATCCTTGCTGCACCGAAGGTTGTCCCTGAAAGGGTTGTCCTTGTTGGTTAGAGGGTTGCATAGGCAAGGTAGGTATAACACCAAGGAGAAGCTGATAAGCCTCAGGAGCAGGGAAGTAGATGGGGTTGCCTTGCTCATCATACTAAAACGGAAGTGAATAAATCGAGGTACCGTCCGCTCCATAATGAGAAAAATAATACCTATAAGGATCCTGAGGGGATTGATAAGTTTGGGAGTTCTGCTCCTGAACAACCAGTCGATACTCCTCAAATGAAAGGCCATCAAGGATTGCCATGGAAATCGAGGTTTCTACCGAAGTTGAAACTCCTAACGACTGAGTAGTGACAACCAGTGCCGAAGCAGCCACACAGACAGTGGGCCTAGTGGGAACAGACGTGAAAAAAGGTGTTGATGATGAGACAAGTGTCGCTGGTGACATACCTAAGGATGGCAGAATTGGACCCCTTGACGAATTTGACGTTGCCATGGAGGCAATACCGGCCATGATTTGACCCAAAGACCTATATCCAGCTGGAAGCAACATCGATGGTGAAGATTGAGCAAGCTCTTGTTGGATGTCTTCCAGGAAGAGTTGGTATTGTTCATCAGAAAATGGAATACCCTCACTACCATTAGGACCAGACAAATCCATGTCTAAATCCACCGTAAGATCTTGCAAAAGAGTACGGGGGTTAGGAGGTATGATAGCAGCCAAAAACGGTGATCTCGATGTAAGAGGGGGAAATGTTCCCCAATCCCAAATCCAAACCAAGCATTTGAAAGAGGCCAATGGAACTCAGCTGGTTCTCCAAAGGGATACTCTAACGGGACGACGGGCTGTTGAAGCTCAGCAAACCTAGAGATCTGTGAAGTTTTAGATGAATCATCCGAGAAAGGACTGCCAGTAGACGAAACTGATGGTTCCGCCACTGTGACTGTAGCACACCAGAAAAGGGGAAAAGATCGAAAATGAAGTATCTTGGATCAAAACAAAGGCAAACAAATACAGGCCAAGTAAACAATATTTAATGGGCGTGTAATTGTACGTAGTTTATTTTACCACATTGAAACCAAAATTTTGTTGTTTCATGTTTTAAGAGTCAAGAAACAGTCAAAGATGACTCTAGTCTCTTTCAATTTTAAGCGAGCGCGAAAGGACAAGTGCTCGATGATATTTTCAAGTTTATGGAGTTAGTAAATATCAAAAATGACTGCTCAGGTAGTCTAGGTAAAAGGGTGTACCAGGTTCCCGTGAACTGCCATATACACCTTGGTTATAAAATGAAAGAAGAATCAACCAAGGACTTGACATACGTGCAGGTAGTCTCCCCGAATGCTGTGTTCGGTGTATCACGGTTACAAGGCAGCAGACTTGGCTTCCTACAGATAAAAGGATTGCAACCTATAGGGGTCTCCCTTTATATACTCGACGGTATGGGGAGCACAAGTCCATACTAGCGCTGTCTGAAGCGATATGGCGAGCGACAGTTGCTAGGTTTTAAGACGCCGGAACACGTCTCTAACTTAGACCACTAAATGTTTCGTTAAGTTTCAATGTTGCCTTAGGTTAATTGAACAAATTTTAAGTTGATCTTGTATTTATGTTTCAATTCCAAGGTCCTACTGAATGTTGGATCTCACAAATTCCTAAATGCAAGCTACATGCCATAAAATACCATTCCGTTCAATGAAGTGCTATCTACAAGAAGGTTAGGAATTTCAAGCGATAGCAAATAATGAGAACTCACAGAAGTATTCACTACAGAACCTGATGCAAACTAATGAGAACAAAAAATCTTTTCTAGAATACCAAATGCTAGTTATGAAAAATATTTTCCAATTTTATGATGCAAACAAAAAATGCAAGCACAAAATATATTTTTTATTTTTTCAATGTAATAGAGCAAACATTGCACTAAATAACATGAAAAACGAACCTTCACACTAGTTCGAGAATGCTAATGCAAGATTCAAAGTGAAACAATTCAATCAACTCACAAGCCAACAAAACAAAGACTCAAACCAATGTCACAATCTCTCAAATCGAATAAAGATGTCAAAACGGACCCATACAAGTAATGTGAGCTATGCTTGGAGTGACAGTAAGCAAAACTGAATGAAAGAGACAAGACTCACTCAAGACTCATTTCACCAAAAGCAACCACTCAAAACGGAACCAGGGAGTTGAATGAAATCAAGCAAATAATGAAGGTGACCGCGAAACAAGAGACCCAAACTCCTATAGGAGGCTCAGCATGTCAAAGCACTAGAAAGCACTAAAGCCATGATGCTGAAAGAAATGGACAAACAACCGAAGGAAGAAGGCTGATCACAGTCACAAACAAACCCAAAGCATTCAAATCAAGTCAAGAAAACACCCAGAGACACCAAGATGGACCAAAAACTCCAAAACAAGGGAAACCCTAGCACCTACAGGAATTGGTGAGACTGTCTAGCTGTAATCTGCGCCAGACAAGGGATGGTGCAGGTGATAAACTAGAAACTCGCGCCAGTGGGCGCGACTGTCAGGCTAGAAACCACGCCAATCAAGCCAACCTTGAAAAGTTGAAAATTTGGAAAAACGGAGGTCAAAACTGATCCTTTGCGGCTGAACAGGGGCCTAAAACTCCGCAAAACAATCCAGAAAAGGAAAGCTAAGCAAGCAAAGACCAAGAAGAATATCTAATAGAAGAAATACAAACTCACACTAATCCCCAACGGAGTCACCAATTTGTTGGTGAGGTAAATCCCCTCTGCGGACAGAGGCGATCCCACTAGCCCTAGAGTGGTTCTAGCCACAAACGAGACACGCTATGACATCAATTCCTAGTTAAGAATGGACAAAGACTTGATAGATCACTTACCGTAGGTCCTACACTGTTGTGTCCTCCGGAAGAATGGTTGCCTCCCACTCTTGATTTGACATATCACGATCCACTCGTTCTCATGCCCGAATACCTGCACATACACAAGAAATGAAGACAATACACAACATACTATTCTGCATTCCTAACTATCAGTCAGTCGAAGAAGACTAAATCACATGCGTTAAATAAACATAACAGAGAGATGGAATCAATATCATAGTTGAGTATATTAAATAAAGAAGGAAGAGTACAACTAGGCTTCGACGTTGCGATCTCCTCCAGCAGGGTTCGAGCGGAGCACGTCTCACAAAGCTCGTCGGGAATTCAGACGGGGCTCTCTCTACGGGATCCTCCTTGGTTCGACCTTCTCTATAGCAATTACTCAGCTATAATATCTCTTCTCCAAGTTCAACTTCTTGGCTATATGTTCAGCTAGCTTTTTTAAAGGGAGAGGGCTTGTTTATATAGAGGGAGAAGGAGAGGTTAGGATCCCTATAATCATGGGGGAAGTCCTATCCTCCAAGAATGTTCCATCAACCATTTCCTAAAGGAAGAGATCCATGGCTTATCGAGTTTAACCACTTGCAATGAGTCATTCCTGAGGTGGTTAAAGGAAACTTCCACCTCCAATTTGTTAAAAAACATTCCAAAAAAGGCTTGCGGGGGCTCAACACAGGGACAGAGCACCAGCTGGCGTGGCCTCTAGTGCAAATATTTCCCATTGGAGCAAGGGGTGAACTGGGTACCCGCGCCAATGCCAAAACATAGGTTTTTGAGTACTTTCTAAGGAAATGTTCAACAGGAGAAATCATGTTCTTATGCAGAAGGATGCAAAGAATGTATTTGTAGATTTTGACACTGCTCACAGGTCACGGGAAAGACCCTCCAATATGCGGGGCGAGGGATTGTAGGGACGGTGACAAAATGTTGTGTAACACCTACATGACCTCTATTGGGTGTGGAGCCTGATTATCTTGTTTATTTTGTATCACAGCGTTGGACCTCTGTACCACATTGCCGCCCGTAATTAAACGTTTCCTTGTAAAATTATATTAATTTTAAAAATAGATGTAAAATTGCCTTGTAAAAGTATAGAAATTTCTAGTCAATCTGGGCCATTCATTAGGTGGATGATCTAACGGTAGAAGTTATGTTTAGTTTAGGGTTTTTTTCCCTAGAAGGTAACCCCTCACTTTGTATGAGGGTAATGTATTACGATTGTGCATCGTATGTGTATTCTCAGAGCGAGAAACAGATAGGGAGACTGTGAGAGAGAACATAGGATATTACAGCGGATCTGCTTTAGGTTGTGTCTCTTCATTTTGTTGGATAATAGAAAGGAAGGACTGGTTTTTCGGGGTGGACGTAGCCCAAACTGGGTGAACCACGTATATCTGTGTCTCTCTGGTTTTATGTGTTTTGTGTGCTTGTGTTTTCCGCATATTTTATGTGTTTCATTGCTCTGTAATATATAATTTTGTAATAACCTCCCATATAGAGCTTGATAAGGAGGCATCCCAATGGAACTGTAGTAGTTGTTATTGTAGACAAAATATACCAATGGTAAGTACCTTTTCCACTAAATCTTATCATCCATGACGTACATTCTAAGCATGTCTTCCATAACTTTATTTACTCTTTTAGTCTACTCGTCTCTTTCTGGATGATATGCAGTGCTCAAGTTCAACTGAATCCCCAACACTGACTGCAAAATTTTCCAAAACCTAGATGTAAAGAGAGAGTCCCTATTAGAAATTATCTTTGTGGGTAACCCATGTAGTCGAATAACTTCGCTTATAAAAACTCGTGCCACATCAATAACATCATAAGTGTCTCTCACTGGGATGGAATGGGCACTTTTGGTCAATTTATCAACTACAACCAATGTAACATTGTTCCTCTATGAAGTGATTGGAAAGCCCGCAACAAAATCCATAGAAATGACCTCCCATTTAGACATAGGAATGTCATGCAGTTGTAGGAGTCCCATTGGATGGCGATGATCAACCTTCACTCATTGACATTCAAGACATTTGGTGACAAACTGGACTTTGTTGTGCTTCATGCCTTCCCAAAAGAAGAGTTACATCTTCTTCACTCCAGGATGTGCACAATAGAGTGCTCTAAGTGACTCTTCGAGGATGGTTCTTCTTATACCCCCTTTCTTAGGGATGTACATTCTCCCTTGAAATCTCAATAGTCCATCTAGTTCAAGGACATAACCCTCAAACTTTGGTTCTATCTACTTCCCACTCTGGAGTGTTGATATAACCTTTAGATACCAACTATCTTCAAAGAGTTTTTCCAACACATGTTCCTTCAAATTAACCCTCAAAGTTACTAGGGAGAATATTTGTGGCCTCCTCGTTAGTGCAATAGCCACCACATTCTCCTTTCCTTTAATGTATGAGATCCCAAAATCATAATCACTCATGAATTCGCTCCACCGCCTTTGTCTAGCATTCAAATCCCTCTAAGTGAAGAGGTGCTTTAGGATCTGGTGGTCAGTTATTAGCTCAAATATTCTCCCAACGAGGTAGTGTCTCCCCATTTTTAAAGCTAACATCATTGTTGATAATTCTAAGTCGTGGGTAGCATACAAATTTTCATGTTTCTTCAACTTTATGGATGTGTGAGTTATTACTCTACCTTCTTTCATAAACACTACTCCCAATCCTTGCTTTGAAGCATATATGAAAACAATGAAATCCTTTTCCATGTCAAGCACTTGAAGGATTGTTGCACTAGTTAGCAACCTATTTAGTTCGGTGAATGCATTGTCACATTCATATGTCCATTCATACCTAATCCCTTTTCACTGTAATGTGGTGATGGGTTTTGCAATCTGTGAAAACCCTTCTACAAATCTACAATAATAACCTTCTAGCCCCATGAAGCTATGCACCTCATGAGAATTTTTCGGCACTGGCCAATCCATTATGGCCTTTACCTTTTCTGGGTCAACTGAAATCCCTTCTCCTGAAATGATGTGCCCAAGATAATGAATTTTCTTTTGAAAAAAGGAAAATTTTGGCAATTTTCCATACAATTGATTTTCCCTTAAGCAAGACAATACAACCCTTAGGTTCTCTTCATGCTCCTTTTCATTCTTGGAATACACTAGAATATTATCCAAAAAGACTTGCACAAATTGGTCCAAATGCTTCCTGAACACATCATTCGTGAGACTCATGAATATTGATGATGCATTGGTTAAATGAAGTGGTACAACTACGAACTCATAGTGCCCAAACTGAGTCTGAAATGTCGTTTTTGGGATGTCAGCTTCCTTAATCCTTATTTTGTGGTATCCAGATCGGAGATTGATCTTTGAGAAAAAAAATTCTCCCTTAATATGGTAAAATAGGTTATTTATTCTAGGTATCGGGTACTTATTCTTTAATTTGGCTTCATTCAAGTCCCTAGCATCTATGCATCACCTTTAGGAACCATCTTTCTTCTTAACGAAAATCATTGGTGCACCCTAAGGTGAAATACTAGGTCTAATAAATCCCAAGTCTAGAATCTCTTTTAACTGCATCTGCAACTCACAAATTTCTGGAGTTTTCATTCTATAGGGTGTCATACATATCGGTTTTGCACTAGTTTTTAGGTCGATTATGAAATTGATATCCCTTGCAGGTGGTAATCTAGGAAATTCCTTAGGGAAAACATCCTCGAATTCTGGAAAAAAAAAAAAAAAAAAAAACTAGGTATTCATCTAGGGAGCATCCTTTTCGGTCACTTACAACCTTGACCACATATAGTTTACAACATTTCTCAAGAAAATGTTTTACCTTCATCGTGGAGATGAATCATAGGGAAACTCCTCTCTTGATACCACAAATATCAATTGACCTACCTTCATCATCTAAACAAATCACCCTCTTTTGCAAAAATTTATTAAACCTCGATGATCTTCTAGCTAGTCCATTCTGATGATTACATCATACCTCCCCAGTGTTGTGACATATGCCTTTAACTTAGTTATACACACCTCGAGGTTCACCTGACATTTTTCAAAACTAGGTATTACTACTTTTTTATCCCAAAAGCCATTAAAACTTGTTTAAATTCATTGTACTCATAGGCTTCCAACCCTCATTTTTCTAATGCAACTGGTGAAATGAAAATATTTCTAGCATCAGAATCAAACAAAATTTTAACTTTTACATTGTTTATAATACTCAAGGTTTCTACCATGGGATATTGGTGTTCAACTTGTTGGTTATCAACTACTCCATAGATTTGATGGTGGTATCTTTCTCCCCCCATTGGTTCTTTTCCTTTTATACGGTTGTTACCAGTTTGTAAATAAGGAAAATCCCATTGGTAATTAGGTCCCCCACATCCCCAACAAGTTATGCGAGGTAGACTCTGAACATAATGTTGTGGAGTTCTTTGGAAAGAGCTCCTTCCCGTGAGACCCCTACCCCTGCTTTTGGCTCCTTGTTTCTGAATGTGATTTTCATGAGTCCTCGAAGTTGTCGGTGAAGCTGCACTAGAAACCATTGAAATCCCCATTGTCGGTGCTCTGGGTGTAACCATGTTTCCATATGGAAGTGGCCTCAAACTTCCTCCCCTGGAGAAGGTACCAGGGGCCTTCCCCATAAACCTTGTTTGTTATGGAAAAATGGTTTTGTTTCCACCTTTTAATCCTAAATTCTCTTCAACATAACAAGCATGTTAAACAACTTCTGCAACTAAGGATTGTTTCCACATCCACACCATTAACCTAATCTTAGGGTTCAATCCATAAATGAAACGATTTGCTTGGCGGTGATCAGTATCCATGTAAGAGACATACTTGACCAATTTTATGAATTTAATCTCATATTCTTCTACTGTCTGGTTTCCTTGTACCAAAGCATGGAAGGATCCTACTTGTTTTTCTTCATAATATGTTGGTAGGTTCTTTTTCCTGAGTCTCTCCTCAAATAAATCCCAGGTCACTGTGTCCGGGGTGAGGTGTAGTTAACCCTCTAAGTTACCCCACCAATTTAAGGCACTATCTCTGAGTTTGAATATCATTATTTTAGCTTTTGAATTGGAAGTATAATCTCTTAGTGCGAAGCACCTTCTCATTCCCTCTAATTGGGCTTCTGCTCATTCGTTGGCACGAACCCCAGCAAAATCTAGGAGCTTAATATTTGGAGCTCCTTAGTAATGTCCTCGATTAGAGGTCCTTTATCAGAGTCTCTTCATCCCTTGAGATTGCCCAACATTGATGGAGGGTGCTCCACTTAAAGTCTCATTAATTGCTTCCAGGGAGCGCAAGATGAGAGGCATCTCTAGCGATGGAAATGGGTTATTTGTAGGAGGTCCTTGTGATCGTCCTCAACTTTTATTTTCCCACGTCTTCAACATTTTTAATTGTTCAATTATCTATATGACACGTAATAATTATTAATGCAACTTAGGACTTTTCCACTCTTAGTTGACTCACACACATATATAAAATGATTGGCATAAGTTTTTCTTTCACTGTGCTCATAACCAAGTGTTACTAATACTGAGAATATCTTCATGGATCTACCAAATCCTCTCTATTCTCTCGCTAAGCAAACAATGTGTTGCACTACTAGTCACCCTCAAATATCTTTAGATATGCGTAAAAAATCATCATATATATTTTGAACATTCACATAAACACTAAATTTCCATTTTTAGCCACATTATTATAACTAGGTTGGCGTCCTCTTGAAATCCCATCAATGATGCTAGATAGTCTTTTTTTTTTCTTAATTAAGTATCCTTGTGTTTTCAAAGTAGGTGCCTAACGGTCTCAATCAACTCAATACTCACATTTCCAATAGATATTTATATCAAATGATGTATATAGAATGGTTAGTGTTGCATGTTTTAAGATAACAATAATGTATATTGTCTTAAAAGTGGTTCTAACATACTAATCAATTTTTGTTCACCTTTCACAACTTTGATGTATTAACACGTTGGATTTCTCTTTTATAAACATATGCAATTTAAGACAGGTAAAATCTAGTAAAAGAAAAAAAAAACTGTGTTTTGTGAAATGCAATGGAGCTTGGATCTTAAAGGTTTAGAAGATAGGAATATGTTTTCGTATGGAATATATAAAAACTTATTTGTTACTTCTATGCATTAAGTATTGCCTCTAGTGACATGTTTTCCCTTTGTAGGTTATGTATTTATTGGGCAAAGAAAAAAAAATTAAGAATAATTTTCTTTTTAGATGAAAGATAATCATAATAGACATATCACATTAAAATATATAACATATAAATAGTAGTTATAAATTAGTATTCATTTTACTGTATGAATTAAATAATAATCCCTAACCATATTTAAATTTAATTAATAAGCACATAAAAAATTTAATATGAATATTCACCCCCATTTTACCATGGATATTATTAACTTATAGATAAGTTTCCTTACAATACCATGGGATAATACCATGGCTTATCAATACTACATAACCAAAACCATAACTCATTTATAAATCAATCAATTATGTATATTTTCATTTAATTTAATTTAATAGCATTTTTTAAATTAAAACATAATACTAACAATAAATATACAATATACCAAGATGTTGAACGAAGGATAATCATCATTATTTTACAATGGATATTATTAAATCGTAAAATAGGCTTCGTTACAATACCTCGGGACCAATACCATGGGCTATCAATACCTCTTGGAAACCCTTTTTTTTTAGCATTACATAATTTTGGTAAGATTAATATCTTCAATTAAATTGTTTTAAATTGAGTTATATAAATTGTGGTTTTTTTTTAACCTACTCATAATCCCTACATTCCCATATATATATATATATATATATATATATATATATATATATATATATATATATATATATATATAAAGTAAAAATAGAATAAAATACTTCTAAGATGATAATTAGGATAGCCTATTATCAATATGATTATTCAACTATTGCAATGAAGTTATGGATATTTGAAAGTTTGTGTTATCACACATAAACTTTTTATCTTGATTAATAGGTTCACCCATCTAGGTTTCATTTTGTCTCATAAGGTTGGTCCATGAAATTGATGAGAAGTTCATGAAATAACTCTTTATCCTAAGTCTAAAACACTCCATTAGTCATGTCATCTCAGTCATATCTATCAAATTCCACTTTAGGTTCACATGCATGGTTTCAAATCAAGGTAATTGCCACGTTTCTATTTTTTCATGGTTCTGCAACGAATATAATTACAAACTGGTAGATTTTGCTATGAAATCACCTGACCAATCTGTAGTGAATCTGCCAGGTTTATAACTTTTTTCACTGCGGAATCATGTTTTTGTGCATCAAAAAAAATGACGATGAGTTGTCAAATTTCTAATGGTCAGAGATAAAGGTGAGGTCATCTAATTCGTTATCATAATCACCCAAGCATGCAAAAGCGTAAATACCCTCATCGTTATCTTTCACTCCCACATTTGTCATCATGCTCTCCACTTTTGAATTCCATATTTAAAACTTATCCCCAAAGCACCTCTTTGTCATATATTGTTCAAGTTTTGCATGCATCAGTCCATTAGCATCTCTGAGAATCTTAGTCCCACCGCAAGTAGCTTGTTGTTCATTTTTTCTCTTTGCAGGTGTCACGGGTCAAGGAGGCAGCATGGTTATAAAAGAGAATGGATATGAAGAAGAAAGTAAACAAGGGAGGTTATTGTGTGAGATACGAAACTATGGACCTCAAGCTACTAAATGAAGAACCCGGTTTTGTGGAATCATTCAGCAAAGTCAGATGCCTGAAATTCTGTAAGAAACTCCAAGGTTTTCATGCTCAGATATCAAAGGATTTTGTAGTAAATTTCACAGGCACAACTTCGAAGGTGGGGGTACTAAATTTCACAGTGTAACCTGATACCATTTCTCAAGCCAAAAAGTTACCAAGTGAGGGTAAAGAGTATTTCAAAGCCATTAAATTCAAGATGCAGAGTTGTATTGAATTTGTTAAACTAGAACACATTGGAGCTGACATGGCATCTGGGATTCCAAGGAGTGATATGAAGGATAAGTATTCCAAAATTTTTGTTAGGTCTCTATATTACTAGTTTATTCTCTTATTGTTGTTAGTGTAGCCCCCTTATTGTTATTTTTGTACCCCTGTAACCCCAATATTTTTATTATTGTGCCCTTACATTATTATTGTAAGTCGGCTAGGATTATATTGTGGCCCCTTGGATTATAGAAGGAGGTTTTGTCATTTGTATCATCCAAGAATTGTTCATTTATGTAATGTAAAGGAGGTTTACCCCTCGAAGTAGCTTATTTCTAAAGCGTTGATCTCTCTTTTCTTCTATTTTTGGAGCTGGTTTCATAACATTTGGTATCAGAGCTTTGGATTCTAGGGTTTCGTTGCTCCAAACAGGTCATTGTGGAATTTTCACTATAACATTTTTTTATGAATATTCAGATGCTGAAATTTTTAGCACACGAAGCTGAAATCATGAGGAACTTCGTGTAAAAAATTCAGATCTTATTTCGCAATATTTGTGGAGATATGTTCTGTTGAAGTTAGGGTTTTTTCAGGCTCCTAAATTTCATCTAAAACAGGTCATCGTGGAATTTTCACTATAAATTTTTTTCTATGAAGATGCAGAAGCCAAAATGTTTATCACGCAAAGCCAAAATACTCAGGAACTTCATGTAAAAATTTCAGATCTTGGTTCGCAATATTTTCGGAGATATGATCTGTGGAAGTTAGGGTTTTTGTAGGCTCCCTAATTTCATATAAAAGAGGTGACCTGGGGAAAATCATCATAACTCTCTCTCTGAGCATCGGATTGGAATTCTGTAAAAAGTGGCCACAAGTACATGGACTGTAGTTTCATTTGTATCAATTTCATAGCCGAAAGAGGAAACAGTGACACGTTGCATGTTGTACAAGTTCGCTCTACTGAACCAACCCATAATTAGGTCATTGTGGGAGATTGGGCATAAATTTGCCTTGAAGAATCCAAATCAGGTCATACCTATGGAATTTGAAAGAAGATTCAGAGGGAAACTGAAGGACCAAATTTCAGATATTTAAGATGCTAAATCACAGAGATAATTCAGTTTCAATTTCGAGCTCCTCAAAAGCAAGAAAAAGGTGTGTTTTTTTTTTTTTTCCCGAATTGCATAAGTCTTGTTTGAAGAATCAAATTGAATTGATTCCAAGGACATATTGTAGAATAGATATCACTATTTGGTTCTAATATGCCCCCTAAAAATAATTCAACGCCCATTAAGCCTTTGGAAGGCTCTACTATGACTCATGAAGACAAAGAAATGCAACATGACATATCAAATTTACAAGAGAAAGTGCACATTTCGCTCTCGCAAAGAGCAACAAAAAATGAAATGGAAGTTTTGAAGAAAGGCATGGAAGCTAAGATGGATGGTTTGAAGAAAGGCATGGAAGCTAATATGGATGGTGGAAGCTATCATGGAAGACATGGAAGCTAAGATCGATGAAAAAATAGAAAACATGAAGAATGATCTAAAAGAAGACATGGAAGGTTTGACAAATTTGATACAAGAAATATTTCCTAATGCAGAAAAGATAATAGAGGAAACTCACGATGAGAACAAAATAAATGTTAATTGTGATTTCATAAACTTTAATGTTGGATGGAAGACCCACCATATTCCGAAGATCGATATGAGGAAGTTTGATGGCAAGGATCCAGTAACATGGATACTACAGATGGAGCAATATTTTGATCTCAATAATGTGCAAAACATGCAAAAGGTACGCATGGCAACTTTATATTTAGAACAAATTACATTTGTATGGTATTGATGTCTTTGCTCCTGTAAAAAAATTGTCACTTGGTCAATTTTTACGGGGGAAATGATAGCACATTATGAGGATACAAAGAGAAACACTTTTTTTAGCCAATTAATGAATCTCAAACAAAAGGGTTCAGTGGTGGAGCACATTGAGGACTTCCAAGAATTGAATATAAGGGTAACTGATATTCCATAGGAACACAGGATTGATGTCTTCATAAGGACTTTAAAGGATAACATCCAACATGAGGTTCGCGTTTGGGAACCGGGTTCATTGGAGAAGGAATTCAGGTTGGCAACAGAAATTGAATGTAAAATTATGGCAACAAGAAAGCCTGCCACTCACATCTATAAAGATGGAAGTGTTTCTACTCCTAGACTTCCACAACCTGCAATGTTGACACCACAACAATTGGAAGAAAAAAGAGAAAAAGGGCTTTGCTACAGTTGTGATAGCAAATACACTAAAGGTCATAAGTGTGCTGAGAAGAAATTATTTTACATATATTGTGAAGAGGAGGAAGAAAATGATCAAGAAACTTCAAAAGAAGAGGATATACACCAGGAACCAACCGTAGAAGAAGAAGAAATGAGTCCAACCATATCATGTAAAGCATTGGCAGGAATTACCACTCCTCAAACTCTCAAGATAGAAGGACATATCAAGAAGAAAAAGGTAATAGTGTTTATGATTTGGGTAGTACCCATAATTTTATTCATTGTAAGGTAGCCAAGGAATTGAATTTTTTCATATGCCCAACACCAGGATGTCAAGTGATGGTTGCAAATGGAGGAACTATAAATTTCTCTGGAAAATGCCATAATATCAAGCTAAACATGGGGGAATATTTATTGAATAGTCCAATGCTTTCCATTCCAATGGGAGGTGCTACTGTTGTACTAGGAGTACAATGGTTACAATCTTTGGGGATGGTAGTTTTTAATTTTCAAGAAATTTTCTTTAAAAAAAATTCGGATGGAAAGGAAGTCGAAATACGGGGTATCGCAGGGAAGTCAGGAAAGATAATAAGCTCCAATTTCATGACAAAGCTTCTGAAGAGAGAACAACGAGGTGTAATTGCACAATTATGCTCACTAGAAATTCCAACATCAAAATCATCTATTTCTCCAGATCTCCAAAATGTCTTGGACAATCATTCCAAGGTGTTTGAAACTCCCAAAGGACTCCCACCTATTCATGATCATGACCATGCTATTCATTTGATTCGAAGAAGTGTTCCTCCAAACATCAGGCATTATATATATCCTTATGTCCAAAAGAGCAAAATTGAACATATGATTGCAGAAATGTTAAAGGCTGGTATAATTCAGCCTAGTCAAAGTTCTTTCTCTACTCTAGTAGTATTGGTGCACAAGGATGGATCATGCCGCATGAGTCCAGATTATATGGAGCTAAATAAGCTCACTATTAAAGATAAATTTCCCATTCCTGTGATTGATGAATTATTGGATGAATTACATGTAGCAATTTATTTTACCAAGTTAGATCTTCATTCAGGATATCATCAAATTAGAATGAAGACTGAAGATATTTTGAAAACAGCATTTCGAACTCATGAGGGTCATTATGAATTTTTGTTCATGCGTTTTGGCCTTACCAATGCACCTTCTACATTTCAAGGGTTGATGAATTCCATTTTCAAACCCTTCCTTAGAAAATTTATGCTAGTATTTTTTGATGATATACTAATCTATAGCAGGTCTTGGAAGGATCATGTTCAACATGTTGATAGGGTGTTCAAACTATTGGAGGAGAAATAATTATATGCAAAAACATCCAAATGTTTCTTTGGAGTACAAGAGGTGGAATATCTAGGTCTTATTGTATCTGATGAGGGTGTTAAGGTAGACCCTAACAAAATTAAAGCCATTACAGAATGGAAATTCCCCACAACCATAAAGCAGTTGCAAGGATTTCTCAGGTTAGCAGGGTATTATCGCAATTTTGTTAAGAAATATGGGAGAATAGAAGCACCTCTAACAACATTATTGAAGAAATATGCATTTTCATGGACTCCTGAAGCAACTAAAGCTTTTGAACATCTTAAAAAGGCAATGTGCCTAGCACCGGTCTTAGCTACGCCAGACTTCACAAAAACCTTTATTGTGGAATGTGATGCCTCGGGAAATGGAATTGGTGATGTTTTAATGCAAGAAGGAAGACCCATTGCTTTTAAAAGTCGCCCAATCAAAGGAAAGTATTTACATAAAGCTATTTATGAGAAGGAAATGTTAACAATACTAAATGCACTAAATAAATGGTGACCTTACCTAATGGGAAGACACTTCAAGGTAAAAATTGATCATGATAATCTTAAATAATTTTTGGAACAAATACTATCTTCAAAAGAGCAGCAAAAATGGGTCACAAAGATGCTGGGTTATGACTTTGAAATCATTTATAAAAAATGGAAGCTAAATGTTGTTGCCGATGCACTATCAAGAAAGAATGAAGAGGTGGAAGCATTGTTTTTTGCCATTTATATTATCCAACTAGATTGGATAATTGAAACAAGGGATGAATGGAAGAAGGACGAAGAAGTGTGGACACTCATTCAAAAGTTGCAGCAAGATCCTAATACATCCGATATATTTAGTTGGAAAAATGATTCATTATGGTACAAAGATTGCTTATATATTTGTAAGAATTCTCAACTAAAACAAAAGATTCTTTTGGAATTGCACACTTCTCCTTTAGGAGGACGCTCGGGATTTTTAAAACTTACCACAGGGTGAAGAAAGAATTTTTTTGGGATGGCCTTAAATCTGATATTCAAAATTTTGTGGCAGAATGTTTGGTTTTCCAGCAAAATAAAGTTGAGACAATTAACACCTCGGGTCTTTTACAACCTTTATCCATTCCAAGTCAACGTTGGGAGGAGATTTCAATGGATTTTATCATGGGTTTACCTAAGTCCAAAGGAAAGAGTGTCATCATGGTGGTAGTTGATAGACTTACAAAGTATGCGCACTTTTGTGCATTCTCTCATCCATTTAAAGCAAGTACAATTGATACTACATTTATGGAAACAATTCAAAAGCTACATGGATACCCAAAGATTATTGTAAGTGACAAAGATCCCATTTTTACTGGAAATTTTTGGACAGAATTATTTTCATATTTGGGTACTCAACTAGCTCATAGCTCATCTTATCATCCTCAATCCAATGGTCAAACTGAGATAGTGAATAAATGTTCAGAAGGATATCTTCATTGTTTTGTATCTGATAAACAATCACAATGAGTCAAGTGGTTACCTCTCGCTGAATGGTGGTATAACACTTCCTTCCATTCTGCAGCAAAAATGACCCCATTTATGGCACTGTATGGATATCATCCACCGTCCATCACATCATCTTTAAGAGAAAATTCTAAGGTTCAAGCACTGGAAGATCACATCGAGCATCAACAGGAAGTTCTCCAACTCTTAAAGGATAACCTAAATTTGGCACAAAATCGAATGAAACAATAGGTAGATCAATATCGCAGCGAGAGAAGTTTTGATGTAGGAGACTCGATATTTTTTTGGATACAACCATACAAAAAAATGTCCCTCAAGTAAACTAATAAGGATAATAAATTATCACCAAAGTATTATGGTCCTTACAAGGTGTTGCAAAAGATTGGTACTATGGCATACAAATTGGAGCTTCCTGCTTCTTCACGAGTGCATCCAGTTTTCCATGTTTCATGTTTAAAGAAGGTTATAGGTGAAAAAAATCTAGTTCAAACAATATTTCCAGAACTTAATGAGGAAGGAAAAATCATATTGGAACCTGAAGCAGTCACGGAAACAAGAACTCGACAGCTACGAAATCATTCAATTTCATAGTATCTCATCAAGTGGAATAACTTACCCACTGAAGATTCTACATGGGAGGATGAGAATTTTAATCAAAAGCACCCAGAGCTACTCAAACGTTGAGGACAACACTATTTTGAAGGAGAGGAGCATGTTAGGTCTTTATATTACTAGTGTAGTCCCTTATTATTGTTAGTGTAGCCCCCTTATTGTTATTGTTGTACCCCTGTAACCCCAATATTGTTATTATTGTTCCCTTAAATTATTATTGTTAGTTCGGCTAGAATTATATTGTGACCCCTTCGCCTCCTATATATAGAAGGAGGTTTTGTCATTTGCATCATCCAAGAATTGTTCATTTATGTAATGTAAAGGAGGTTTCCCCTCGAAGTGGCTTATTTCTAAGGCGTTGATCTCTCTTTTATTCTATTTTTGGAGTTGGTTTCATAACACTGTTGTTTGTGATCCAAAATTCCTTTACTTGTGAGGGGAGATTTCATATGGTTTACCTATACCATTTCAGGCTTCTATTGCACTTCACTGGTAAGCATTCCCTTGACCTTCCTTTCTTTTTGTTTTGGAGATTAGGGAAAATGTCTGATAAGGTTCAAGCCAGGGTTGAAGGCAGTTAGACATCAATTTTTCACCATGGTCTTATTAAACTCTTAGTTTTGGAGGAATTTAAGAAATTAAAGAGAGATTGAGCTACTTTCCTTTTCCTTAGTGGTTATGAAGTTGATTTAGTGACACCTAAGAAAACCCCAAAGCCAAAAGCTACTCCATAAAATAAAAATGATAAATCTCTAGCTGGGACATAAGGTGTAAATGAAGAAGAGGTAGAGCCTATCCTAGAGCCAATGGATGTTGAAACATAACCTATACAAGAGGTAGAAATCCCACAACATTTATCTACAAGCAACAAACAAAATTTTAGTAAGCATGGCCACAAGCGGATAACCAGAAGTCAAACAATTGGAAAGGGAAACCTTGAAGACAGACTTCAAGCTATAGATATTGAGGAGACTCTAGTAGTCAGAGCTAAATACAATGAAGGTGACAAGAAGAAAAATAAAGGTAAGACTGTTAAAAAGCTTGATTTTGCTGGAGAATATGCAGGTTTCTTATTTCAACCAAGGAAACCACTTACTAGGCTCCAATTTGCAAAGGGTGTCATGGAAAATAAGAAGATAGAGATTGCTAACAAAGGCAAGCAGCCTATCACAGAAAACATTATTTACTTTTTCCAGTAACAGACGAGGTCCTTGTGCAAAGGAAAAGGAAAGAGAATATAGTGGGGAAAACTGAAGTATAGGTAGTAAAGGAACAGTTAAGAGAGGCCAAAGAATAAGTCATTAAGACCAATTTAGAGTTAGAGGAAGCCAAAGAAGATAGAAAGCTGATGGAGGATTTCAAAGAAGAAGTAAATGACCAGCTAAATAAATATGATGAATCACTAGCCAATGTCAAGAAGTTGCTGAAAAGGACTCTTCCTTTGAGAAGGGTAGTGAAACACACCAGAAAAAGGAACTTATGGTTACAATCTGAAAGGAAGAATCTTAAAATCTAGGTCAAAGAATTAGAGGATAAAATGGAGAAGATACATTCGGAACTGAAGAAAAGAGGACTTAAAATCACAGTGGTAAATGAGCTTGAGGAGATTCAACCTCCTACTACTAAAGATGAAGTTCCCAAAGCTTGAAGAATTGACCTATGACATTTTTGACAATTTTGCAGCATTCAAGGATCAGCATTTCCAGATTTGAAAGTGAAATTTTCAAGAAAAGGGAGAATTTTGGATTTTTCTGCCAATTAGACAATTTTGTAGCAAACCCAAGCTTGAAGCCTAGATTTTTCTACGAAATCCCTTTAGGTGATTTTTTGTCAGAAAAGACAGTTTTGGGCGAAATCAAAGATGGAGGAAATTTGTATTTAGCTCATTTTGTCTAACCAACAGATCCAAATCAGAGAACAAGGCTAAATATTAGCACAGATAGATGAAATGGAATTGCTACAAACTCACACTGCGAAATTTCATGTTTTACTATGTTTCTACATCGAGTAATATTTGGTAGCATTTTGGTATTTTGAAGGTTCATTGAAGGTCAACCAGAAACGTGGAGGGTTTAAAGAATATTAATGGAACACTCCAACAAGGATTTTCTCCTCGACAAAGTTGTCTTCTGCTCCAACTCAGCATAAAGGCGGTGATCAATATCATGACATTTTTTCCTTAAACGTAGGGTGATTGGTTGCCATATCTAGTGGGGGTAGTTGTGTCTTGATTATGGTTAGTGCCACTCGAGCACTTGGCTATTATTGATGTAATTATCCAATTATGCAGGTAGTCAATGTAATAAATAAGATGTAGAGTGCTAATAGGCTTCTAAGTCTAAATTCATTAGGTGTTTGTTTTAGTTCCAGGTATATAATTTATTGTTAAGTAAGGTTTCAAAACAAATGGTTTGATGATCTAGCCATGTGGGTAGATCCAATGTAAGTAACAAAAGCCTATTAATAGGAAGAAATTCGAAGAAGATGGGGTTGGAGAATGTTATTCTACACTACCACTTTGTAAAGCTTTGATGATCAGTAATATATAGTGACTGTGTTTTTCTTCTTCACCTAAGATTCATTTGGTGTTTCAATGAGTTTTTGTCCTATGCATCTTAATAGTTAGCTTTCAGTATCTTGATGTTGAATTACTCAGAATTCATGTTCTTTATGCTCTAACTTCCTTTGAACATTAAGCTATTGTATATCTCTTTGTGTGTGTTGTCCCATCATTGAAATACCTACATGCCTCAGTTTCCACAAGAAGAGCCATTTTCATTGAATTTCCTAATCCTGACTCCATAAACCAAATGGTAGTAAACCCTTTACATTTTTCACTTGCAAACAACCATATTCAAGACAATATCACAGAGTTAGTCATTTGATTGAATCATAATTTAACAAATCATAGTTACTTTGGGAGAGCCCTCTCAGGCTGAAGAGGCTAATTTTCAATCAAAAGTTGGTTTGAAAGAGTTACTCTAGGTTGTCTGGTGGAGCAGCCCATCTGTACCAACTTAGTGATAACAGTTTGGCCCAGAACCACATCCTATTTCATAGGAAAATTAAATCATGAGTTTCTTATTCTTGTTTTCTTTCAAATTATTTACGCTATTATAATGCCCATTTTGGTATATATCATTGAGGATAATTTGTAGAGGCATAATGTGCTAAAATTTATTTTTTAGTCAACCTTAGTATTTCATTGAATAACGAATCAAAATCAGATTGAGGTGGTTCCACTTGGGCGGTGGAAAATAGGGATGGGAGCCATGGTTGAAGGGCTTCTACAATCCAGCCATTCCATGGTGTAATGAATCTCCTCAAGCAATTCCTAAGAGAACCATAAATTTGAGGCCTTGAAAAAGGGAAATGAGAAAGGAGAAGAAATGGAACTGAAAGTAGTAATTCATTCACCAACATTACCATCAGCTCTAACTACGGTTATGCCATTACCCTCGACAGTATCTACAGTTAGATCATCATTACCCTAAATAGTAGTAACAAGTACAACGTGGGTGCTTGATAAGCATAAAGATACATCTGAGGCCCGTTTCTTTACCTACTCAAAACCAAGAAATCAATCTCATGATGAAATGATCAACCTATTACCAAGCAAGTAAAGTATCACCAAAATTTTCTTACTTGATGCTAAAAAAACATTGTGCCTCAATCCACAATGCCCAAATATTGCATGCAAGCATTAATATAAAAAGGCAAGATATTACCGCGGCAAGTATAAGAATGATGATTCCACTGAATGTAGCGTGTGAGAAGAAAGAGATGGAGATGACATCTAGACTCGACTCCTACCGCTATCATCCAACTAAGAATTGGAAATTTTCAAGCTATTCCTATTAGTATTATTATTATTATTTCCAGATTCGGTTATTTCTCAATTTTCAGGTTGCAAATTCGATTACTCGAATCCAAAAACTAGATATAATTCAATTTGTGCTTGATTCAAAAAAAATTACGGAATAAAAATTTCCTTTGGTGCCATATCTATCTATATACAAATTTATTTGTCTAATTTTTTTCTCAATTGTGGAAACCCCTGCGATATCCATAAATGTGATTTTTCCTTCAAGACAGATATGGGCATAACAATAAAAAACCCAATGGAGTAACTCTTCACAGGATGTGCACTCTAATATGTCTATTACATATTACGTATACATTTATTTTTTTATTTCCACTCTGGTTTTTTTTTAGGCATCAAACTCTTTCAGGATCCCAAGCCAAGACATTACTCATGTTGAAATTACAGAAACAGTTACAAGTACTAGTCATTTGAAAAGCCAAGAAAGAAATATTCCACTAAATGAGTATAGTGATGTGAAGAGAACAAAATATGGGTCTATGTCTAGGGATATGGATATGGAGCATATCCAGGCAGTCAATTTGAGACAAAGCATTCAATGTGAAAGCTTTATTAATACATAGAGTAATGTAGAATCTACATGTATCAAACATAAAGTAGAAGTATAGGATTATCATCCCACAATTAAGAGAACGCCCTCCAAAGAAAAATCCATCGCGACAACCGAAACACGATATGGATGCAATACCAACTAACAAGAGAGTGAAGGGACATCTGAAATCCTTGCGACAATGATACTCCTAAACCTTGCACTAATTAATTCCCAAGTTAAGGGAATTTCTATAAGTAGTTCCTTTACAAGAAATAAAATTTCCCTCCAACAACAAGGCACTATGGTTGTATTGGGTCCTCGTACAATCACTCTAGCAGTGATAACATTTGCCATGCCAAGGAGGCAAAGAGTCGCTCTAGGGGATAGAAGTGTAAGAGACATGAGAGATACCTGCATGGGTCAGTTGGGTGGACCAAATCTCTGTGGAAGATGATGTAGGACACAACTTTTTTTTTTTAACATGGAAAGATATTTCACAAGCGTGTTCATATTTTGAACTTGGTGGGTTTAAGGTCTAGGTTTTGAATCTGGGCTCTGATAACATATGTGAGGCCCTAACCTAGTTCTTTTATCTAAACCAAATTTATCATTAAATTTAATCACAATAAGAAGAAAATATAGTATGTTTATAAATATACATTTACTGATAAAAACATAAGAGTAAAATTTGATCAACAACATATTAAACATGTAAGAAATTACATTTGCAACAATTTACATAATAATAAAAAACAAGTGGAAGAATACTTGTTCAAGTGGCTTGGTTGGGGTGATATTGACTCTAGTTGGATGCTCCTCCTAGCTACCCAGCTAGGAATGAATTCCTAGCCCAATGAACCTCCATAGGTTCCCTAGCCCTTCGATCCCAAGTCCAACCAGCTATAGTGTGTCCAAGTTAAAACCAACACTCTCCAATAGATCCAAGTTTTCGTTCTCTCATCTTTCTCTCCATTCTATCCCTTCTCCTTCTCCACATTCCTCCCCAAAATAAAATCCTCCAATGTCAAAACAAAGACCAAGGATCTCCCCCCCCTTCTCCTCTCATTCTCCTTCCCTTTATGCATCTTCATTTCATCCAACTCAACCACTTACCATTAATGCCATGACTACCCCCTCATCCTTTTAATTTAGTATCCTTTATTTTCCTTACGATATCTTATCCAAAAGTAGATGAGAAGACACCTTGAGAATATAAATATGGATATTTAATTTAGAAATAAATTGGAGAAGACCATAGCTTATCCAAAAGTATATTTGAGAAGACACCTTGGGAACAGAAATATGGATATTTAATTTGGAAATAAATTGGAGAATACCATATCTTATCCAAAATTATATCTGATAAGACACGTTGGGAATAGAATAATAACAAATAAAAAAATTCATATTAGTAAAATAAAGTTACAGTTTCAGAAGTGTAGGTATATACCAATATTACTTAATAATTATAAGTCAATATTTGCAGGTTAATTAAACACTAAAAATAATTATCATGATAGGATCAAGTAGGGCATTACAGTACAGTTGATGTCAGCATTTGCACTATTGATGTCAGCATGCCAAGTGTCCCTGTGGTCTTGCCTGCAAAAATTTTAGTTGTTACCAAAAAGCTTCAACGGGCCATAACTTTCTCATACTATGTCAGATTAAGGTGTCGTTCACGTTGTTAGATTCAAAATGACGAGATATTTGATTTCAGACTGGTTTTTTGGTGTTTTGAGGACTTTGAAAATTTAGCTTTTTAGGATCCTCCGAGATCATTCCTCCCCACTAAAGACCTTTTGGGCTGCCAAAAGCTTTATCAGTCAATTGGAAAGTGAGGGAATTTCTCCCTCACTTTCTCCTTTTCAATCCAATGGGCCTTACTTGGATGCATTCCCTTGAAACCAATATGAACTTAATTCGTGTCTCCCTGTCATGAAGTCCTAGTTCTCGTGTCAAGAATGATATCTTCACGTAGCTTTTCCATGTATTTAGGTGAGAAATCGTCCACTGTAGGAACTTTTCCAACCTCTTCGATATCCATGATCAAAGGAGGCTCATAAATCTTCAAGTTTTCAACATTCACCATTGAGTACATCTGCATGTATGTTGGAAAATAGAGACGAAAAGCATTTCCTCCAATCTTCTCTAATATGGTGAATGGGCCATATCAGATTAGTATCAACTTCTTTCCTTCCCCTTTCATTCTTTCTTTGTTAGTGTGGAGCCACATCTTGTATCCAACCTTGAATTGGTGATCAACCTGGTTCTTGACATGTCGAGCCTTGTATTTAGCTTGAATTTTCTCCAATTTCTCTTGTACTGCTTGGTGAATCATCTGAATTCTTTGAATGAAATTTTGTGCCTTGTCCCTATCATTTGTCTCACTTGAATCTTCATCTCTCCCAAATACCATGTCTAAGGGATCCTTTGGTAAATATCCAAAGCATATATTGAATAGTGAGCTCTGAGTGGATGAATGCACAGCCTTGTTGAATGCATCTTGTACATAAGGAAGTTTCTTTTCGTGCAACTTGGGATATTTGCCACAATAGCCCTGAAGTAGATGTATCATTGTGTAGTTGAAAACCTTTATTTTCTCGTCAGTATGTGGATGAAATGTCGTACTCCTCTTCATCTAGGTGTCCATCATTCGCCACAAAATCATTTATAAGTCTCTAAGGAAACGAAAGTATCGATCAAACACAATGGATGTGGGCAGCCCAAAATGGACCCATACAAATTGGTAGAAGAGATAGCAGTCTGATTTGCATTTATCTGCTTTTTACAAGGTATTAAGACACACATTTTGCTAAATCGATCAAAAACAACATACAAATATTCATGACCTCTCCTAGATAAAGGAAGACCGCCAACAAAATCCACTGACGTATTTTCCCATGAATGACTTGGAACGGGGAGTGGTGTGTAGAGCCCCAATTTTCTATTTGTGGGCTTACAAACTAAACACAACATACATCCCTTTACATATCTTTTTACATTTTTTTTCATGTGAGGCCAATAAAAAAACATATGCAAATGAAATAAAGTTTTCCCTACACAAAAATGAATTTGAAGCATGACAGGGAAAATTTGGTTCAAAATACCTCTTACTCTCCTCAAGAAACAACTTTTTCACCTTCAGCAAGTTCATCTACCAATAAAAATGACTATTTTTTTGGAAAAAAATAGGGCTGAGAGATGAGCTCCTATCTCTCTATCCTTGATATATTATGTAGAAATAGAAAAAAAAATTGTAAATAAACTCATTTTGAAGAAAACCCTCTCTTGTTTTTTTGAAAACCATCTCCAGTTGTCAGTAAATTGCATTAGAAAAACTTGTCTAAAACAGGCAGAAAAAACACACTCTGAAAATAACGCCCAAATACCTCTTCCAATATCCAAATTGGCAGCACCTGTGAGAAAAGTGAAAGAGGTTTGTGTTCCTTGTTCTGTGCCTGACAATAACCTCTCTCAGTATTTCATAATTCATCTCCATTTATCTATAATATTCTCTTGAAGTTCACTTCTCACACAGTCCCAAACATAGTAAATTCCCTTGTAGCTCTAGCAGAAATACATGTAACCTGTCTGGAAGAAAACTTGTGTGAAGATGAGGTCCTCCATGATTAGTTTAAGGTCTATGGGTTCCTATATAACCATAGAGCCACCTTTTATTTGTTTTCATGCTTAGCCATCTCCCTTTATGCTATGTTTCCTTCATGAACCTGTGACACCTGCAAAGGAATTATTTGGACAGCAAGTTGCTTTGCAATGGGGTGGACTCTTCCAAGGTGACAATCGACTGATGCATGCAAAGGTGTAAAGGTTAATGACAGAGAGGAACTTGGGTGATTTTTTTAAGGAATGAAATTTAAATTCGAGAGGGATCATGACAAACAATGATGAATGAAGTGTGATGATGGCATGAGTTTATGAATATGTGTGATGCATGACTCAACACAGAAAAAACAAATTTTCGTAGCAGTTTCAGTTATAATTTTAGCAGATTTGCTACGAAAATTTTAGGTGATTCAGTAGCAAAAACTGACAGTTTATAATTATCTTTGCTAGGGAATTCTATAAAAACAGACAGGTGGCTATTTTTTAAATTTGATGACTATGCAAGTGAACCCAAGGTGGATTATTGTGGATATGACCCTAATGACAATACTAATGAAGTGTCTATGACCTATAATAAACATGATTAAATGAAATTTTCATCAAATGAATGATCTAACCTAATGATACAAGGTGAATCTTATGATGACCCTAACAAAAACAAATTTGAAAAATTAAGAGTGATAACACCTTGTAGAATATTATTCCACCCTCTCCAGGCAGTGCTATTGAAATTCTTTATAGAGTGGAAGAAAAAATAGAAACAGGAAATCAATAAACAAACCAATTACATCAACGCAAAAATTCTATAAACAATTAAGGTCACTAAAATGAAAATCAGAGAATTAGATATTGCAATTACCGTTGAGATATGGAAAATTTTCTTACCTCCAATAAAAAGAGGAATGGACATTGTTTTGGCCACTTTACTTAAGCTATCCAACAGCCCAGAAATAATTACCTCTGATCTTGTTCAAAAATAAATACCTCTGCTCTTGTTCAGGAACTTCTCCGACTCTTAAACGTTAATCTTACACCGACACCAGATACAAACAGAAACTAAAACAATATTCTGAAAATTTTCCAAATAACGTGAGCAAAAACAGTTATGATAGTTGCTAGTTGCCAAATTTGTGTCCTAATTGTTTCCACTCTCGGCTCTGCTGCTTAAACCATTGATAGTTGCTGGAATGTTTCTCTTTTAGCTGCTAGAGGGTCCTCACGACAAAGACATAAAGTGGAGGACTCGAAGGAATGCGGGAATGAAGTGCTCTCGACGGAATGAATCAAAATCCACTCGACAGAATGAATAAGGAGCGATCGATGGAATGAATAAGGAGCTCCAAATTCAAATTGCTGAGAGGACGCGTTTGGGCGGTAAAACCAAAGCCGCAGTAGATAGGAAGCCATTACTCCCATTTACTCGGTCGATTCAAATTTGAAATGACAATGAGAATCCTATCACTTCGGCTCTAGATTGGCTGCGCGAGGTAGATGGACGGCTCGTGTGGCTGCGTATGTGGGACTTCAAATGGGGACGGAGCGCCCAAACAGACATCTCATTGCCTGCGTTAACAGACGTTAACGTCCCTTTGGGGTGGAGGGGACGATGTCGCAAGAAGGTTTTCACCGGTGGCGAAGGGACACGAAACCCAAAGGATGTTTCATCGAATGGTTAGCCGACTCCTTAAAAAAACCTCATAACACTTAAGGGATCCCCCTCTGCTTCGAGGGACAACTTGAACCCAAAATTTGGTCGAGTTGGTTTCTTAATGCAATTTCGCGACCAAGAACTTCCTTCGAGAAACATATACAATTTGTGATGAAGCAATGTCTTGTTATTTGGATATAAAATAACTATCGATCTTTCCTTTCAGAGTATTTAATGATCTCACGTTAATGGAGGAGCTCCATAATTATTTCAGCTTGCCATGCTACATTGGAACGATTGTAATTTTTTAATTTTTGATTAAGCAAGCAAGAAAGTACTAGAAAGGGGGATATTGTGACGAGGTTTTCTGTAATTGTTCTACCTTGGAGTAGGTCTAGTCTTCTACTGCTCTTCTTGATAAGGTGGCTTCATGAGAACATTAGCTTGACTTCTTATATTTACAACTTCATCTTTCTTATGGTTCTCACTTGGCCTCTTAAGGACAAAGTTTATGCTTTTAAGTTTTTTTCTTTTTTGGTGCTTGCATCTTCTTTGCATGAAGGTTCACCTGGACTTGATTTGTTGCAACTGACAATGTTATCCAACACTAACAAGTTTCTCAAGTTTTTATTTATCTTATCAACTTCAACCCTTAATGATACAACTTCTTCTTCACGCTTCTCGCAACATTCTTCCTTCTTCTTTAGCTAGTATTTAGTCACTTCTTCAAATTTTCTTGCTTATTCCAGTTGGGTCTTCAAGGAGATAATTTCTTCTTTAGGCCTTCTCTCTAGTTGATCAAATTAAGTTTGTAGTTTTATCAAGTTCTCAAATTTTTCTTTTAGATGATTTGTCAAAATCTCTCCTTTTTGCCTCTTGAACTTGATGTGACCACTTATTCCTTCTTTGAGAGACGTTTTTTTGAAAAATTCAAATTAATAAAACAAAACATGATGTTGTCTTCCTTATCACAAATTCATTAAAATTAAGAGGAAATTCCTTTGAATAAACTTGATGCGTATACTTATTCCTTTTTGTAGAGATGTTATCTTTAAATTTTTGAGTTTTTTCTTTTATTTTTAATTCATTAAAATTAAGAGAAAATTTCCTTACAATGAACTTCTTCTGTTTATTTATTAAATTACATCCTTTTGTAGAGACATGAATAATAAAATCCTTTTGTAGAGACGCAAATAATAAAGATGTTATATGTAAAATTCAAATTAGTAAAACTTTAAGTCTTTTTCTTTATCTTAATTCTAATGAAATTAAGGGAAATTTTCCTTAAAATGAACTCAATGTATCGACGTTACCAAGATTTTCTTCCTTGTTTAATTCCTTGTATACATGGTCGAAGGTGATATTCCTAAACAAACAAAGATGCTATTGTCTTGATCCTTTGCTTCCAATTGTGCATAGATGATACCTCAAGTGTCACTATCATTTACCCAACCAATGCAAATTCTGGAATCTCCAAACAATGTTAAAGAGGCAATCTTTTGCCTATTAGCAAAGAATAATATGCCTCATCGAGCAATTAATTATGCATGAGTATTTGTACCCTCTCAAATTTCCCAGAAAAAATTGCAATAGTGATTATTTGATAAAAATATAGTTCCTCCATCCACGAGGTCTTTAATAGGCGGTGATCAGGTGCATTGTTAAGGCACTCCTAGATTGTAAGTCACCAGTTCAATTCCCCACCCTATTCAGGTGTTATTCTTGGACATGACCATGATGTAGCCTCTCCAATGTCGAACTTTATATATATATATATATATATATATAATTCCTCCACTCCCACAGTGCGACAATTTTGAAGCCCCGTCAAAATAAGCATTTGGAAAAGACTTAGCAATTTCATGGGATTGAATCATCCTCGTAATTTTTTGTTTCTCCTATGAACGGACTCTGTGAAGTACACAACTACTTGTGCACAACTCTAAAGGAGATAAGTCACCTTCCCCTAAAAAATGTTTCGAGTTTCTTATTCTTCAAATGAACCAAAAGATGAAAAATGGAAGTGCTTTGTAAGCATGATGTCTCATCGTCCAATCCTAAAAACAATCATTGATAGAGGTCGAAACCCAAACTGAATTGTTATCAAGAAGATGCAACACCCCTTCCCAAATAATTTTAGAAAAAGGGCAAAGTAAGAATAAGTGTTGAATTGATTCCTCCTCAGTTGAACACATGACACATTTACTAGACCCACTAATGTCTCACTTCTTCAAATTGTCCCATGTAAGAATATGACCATTTAAAAGCACCCAAGTAAATATTTTGAGTTTCAACAAAGCTTTCCAAGTCCACATATTTTTGAACCACCACATTCTATCATTGTAACCAAATGAGATTGCAATAAAATAATAGGCATCCTTTGTCGATACCCTACCACAAATACCTATTACATTCCATATCAAAGTGTCAGCATGTGAGGATATGAGATTATTTCTTAGTACAATTCCTCTGTGTATGTGTGAGGATAATAAGATTCTCGCTTAGTACAAGTCCTCTGTGTATGTGTCCCATTGCGCTACCATATCTTCCTTTAGATCCAAGTCTGATGCAGTGACCCATTGAGGAATAAAAACACAAAAAGCATTTTCCTTTGTAATTTGACTCAAGAATAAAACTTCTTTTTCATGAAGATAATGTATAAGATGTGCAGAAGGTCTGTAATTTCCTTTATTCCCTTCAAAAGCATCCACTCCCATGCTTACCAATTGACCCGAACTTATACACCATTGTAACTTTTTGGAGATCCACAATTTGACTACTAACATGCTCCTCCAAATGTATGATGCCCCTCTCCTTTGATCTGCTTGTGACTAAATCCATTCATAAATCCCTATATTTTTAAAATACTTGTCAAGAATGACTTCATGCCAAATGCCCACTCCAAAAAGCACCCTCCATAAAGATTTGACTGTAAGTTCCCATCCAAACCATTCGAGTTTTTTTAGCCCCATCCTCCATCTTGCACAAGCCTAGTAATATCCCTCAGCTTGACAAGATGGATTTTTTTTCTTCTCCTTTGAACCTGAGCAAATGAAATTTGCTAAAAGAGAGTTTAACTTATTGATAATGCCTTTGGGAATTTTGCAATGAGCACCCAATATACTGCCAGGTTTTGAAGGGCAACCCTTGCCAAAATCAATCAACCACTATATGTTAGCCACCTCAAATTCCACCTTCCCAATTTTTCAATTTTTCGCGCTAGCCACCTCCAGTCTAAAATTTGGTCATTTGAGGCCTTTAAGAAAAAAACCAAGTAGGTAAAGCCTCTTTCCAACAGCTAACATTTTAAAGAAAACATATTAGCAATTCCCTATAATGTCTCATGTTCCACAACTGACTCAAGAAATAAAGACTTTTCTCTATTGGCCAACAAACCCTCGTTCTCCTGAAAACCTCAATAATCTAAAATAGGAGTCACATTCCTGTAAAACCCCCCGACCGAAAAGCAACACATATTCAACAAACAATAGATGTTTCAATGAAATATATCTCGATATTTTGATGCCCTTAATATTATTTTTCTTCTTTTCCACCATAATCATTTTATTGAGGCCTTCAATGACAATACAAAATATTAAGGGCAAGAATGAACAATTGTGCCCCAACCCCCAAGAAGCCTTGAGAAAAGATGATGGAATTTCATTAATGATAATAGCAAATTTCACATAAGCAATACACAACATGATCCACCCCACGACTTCGTATGAGATGCCTATCTTGTACAACACAATGTGCAAGTCCAATCAACATAGTCATATGCCTTAATAAGGTCCAATTTAAGGATTAGAGCCTTCAAGTGTCTATCTTTTATTAAGTGGAGACACTCTTGTGCAATAGTAATTGTGTCGTGGATGAGCCTGTCCTTGAGAAATCTGAACTGTTTCAGGTATAAATGTTGTGACAACTTGTCTCTTAATAGATATGCAGTGATCTCTAAGATCAACTTGTACAAGAGATCACATAATGAAATAAGGCATAAACCCTTAAAAACAATCGGTTTTGATTGTTCAGGGATTAAAGTCACAGATGTAGAATTTAATATACCTGATACCTTCAAAGCAGTCTTAGGGCCAAACCATTTGAAAAAAAATCATGCCCCATAAAATTGAAAAAACAAAAGATAAAAATTTCAACTAACAATTCATGAGGGCCAAAGCTCTGGTCCTTGGCAAAGGATTTAAGACTCCCTCCACCTCCAATAGAGTAACTAATCTAACAATATCTATTAAATTTCCATGAATTAATAATAAATATATAATATACGGGAAAGGGTAAAGAGTGACCAATTCAAGTCAGAGAAACCCTAAGCTTTGTGCCATAGAGAATGCAGGGAGATTCATTGTAAAGGTCGAGGATGCCAAATGATCTCGCGATGGCAGGCCTTCGATCGAGATTGACTACCACAACATTGATGCCAAGAACATATTTCTGAGCCCTCTGCCAAGGATTGAGAGCTGCTGGGACATCTTCAAGGGGAAGGACAAGGAGCTGAGACTCGTAGTTAAATCTAGGCTTGCCTTCTCTGATTTCATGGAAACCTCGCCGAAGGAGACCGTCATTGACTTCATCTGGGAAATAAGGGAGGGTCCAGAGAAAACAAAGTCAGGACTCTGCATCTCCTGCCATGGCGAGGCACTTAAATTCCCGCGTGTTGAGGGTATGGTTCTTGTGGGGGATTACTTGTTGGTTGACAGCGAAGACCAACCATATGTACTATGCTCCATGGACATCAAAGGGTGGTCGGTTTTCATTGTGACGTCGGATTGGCATGTGGATACATTCATGGATTTGGAGGACGAGGAGTTGCACTACTTGTGGAGGGCAATCGTGAGGACTTTGAGAAACGAAGGGATGCAATCGGTGTGCATGATTGTCCACCATGGGAGCAACAGGGATCTACCGCACCTTCATTTGAACATCTGGGAGGACGATGGGGTACGTAGGCAAGCCAGGTTGAAGTGAAGCAATGACAGGAAGAGGGTGTGGGTGTGGCTTGAACACTTGACCTCCTCATCGTTGTCCAAAAAGCGTGTATACTGTCCGGGATCTGAAAAACAGGAACTAGTCGAAATGCATCAGGGAGGCACAATATTGATTTCTCCTTGGAACCTAAACAACCATGGATCCAAATCGCACCCACAATTAAATGGGCACACAGAACCGGATCAGAATGGAGAGAATAAAATGGAAACAAACATTCTGCAACAAGTATTCCCATCATGAATTCAATTTTTTACTAGACCCCATGTTGGGAAAAATAATTTAATTTGGGTACACGAAACATAGTGGGTGATGCAACTGAAACATAACATCATGGAATCATTGGGATACCCAGTTCATCTACAATCCCTAATTTGTGGAGGCAGAATGCTACAAGACAATTGGTCAATGAAGGATCACCTCATCATCGCAGGCTCTACCATAACTCTCAACTTGCGTCTGAGAGGTGGAGCTGCGGAACATGGTAAAACAAAAGGTTATGGGAGTGCACTGGGTAGCAGATCCTCAAAACAGGAACACATTAATGGAGGTCCCTTATACAAGAATATCCTTCAAGGGGGGGAAACTGCTACTGAAACACCTGAACAAACTGGCAACACCCCCAACCCCTACATAGTGAAGCAACTTAACCATACACCAGAAATGACCATAGACTTGCCAGAAATAGATGATCACTATATTACATATGAAGCACAATCTATTATATGTCGTTTCAACTGTTTTTGGCCTAAACCAGTGGAGCTCTTTCATTGGGTCTTCACAAACTGGACCACAAACAGTGAAATTCATCTCTGCTCCAAACGGTTTTTCATTGTCAAATTTCTATCTGCGGAGGCCAGAGATATTATACTATAAGATGGACCATGGTTATGGGGATCCACTGACCTCTTCCTCACCCCATGGTTTCCAGAATTTGATGCAAACACCATGACTGTCTCTAGAATGTCGGTTTGGGTCACGCTGCACAACCTTCCACTACATTTATAGAATGAACGTGTCCTAGAAGGCATTGGGAACATCATTGGGCGATACATTAAAACAGATACACAACGGTTAGAGGGAAGAATCTATACCTTCGCATGCATTTGTGTGAAAGTAGATCTTAGTAAAGGTTTACCGGAACACATCTAGCTCATACACAATCAACGAAACTGGACACAACACCTAGATTATGAAAACACTGCTTTCATATGCAGAATTTGCAGGCAGACTGGTCATTTACAAAACACATGTCTGGATGGCAAGAAAAAAAAATAAGAAGGTTGGGAAACAACCCAAAGGATGGCAATTTACCCATCTGGGCCTGAGGAGGAAGTAGAAGAGGAAGTGGACGAGCCCATTCCCAATGAGAACAATCGAACAGTAAATGAATTGGATGCATAAGAAAATGATTCTTATCATCCATTTGATCTACCAATTTCCCTGGAACAACCTACTATGAATCTAGAGGTTACAGACAATTGTGGATTTAAACGACATCATACATGAGACTACTCTGATTCAGACAAGGACAATGGAACAACAACAATCAGCTCGCCCTTGTCTCCTCCTCTCCAACAGAAAGTGACTGGAGAGAAAAATGGAAAAGAAGAAAAAGAAAAAAGCTTAATTTTTCTCCCCAATTATAATTTATTGTCTTTTTTGAATTTTGATTACCAGTCATATTTGTTAATGGACTTTCTTTCTGTATATACAACATATAATTTTATTTTTATTAATAAAATTACGATGATTCCGTGAAAATATATATATATATAATAATAAATATTTCACGATATTATATTTAATTATGTATACGTTGTAAATGTATATGATTAAGGTGAATGTTTTATACGTTAAATATTATATCTTCCAAGATATAGCATTGAATGGTCTATCGAGAAATGCATAATAGTAAAAGTAAAAAATTAATACTTGTACAAATTAAAACTTTGAAATTTACTCATTTTTAAAGATGAAATTTTGATGTTCGAAATCACTATAAAATAAATCAAAATTCCAAAAACATAATTATTTTTGATAAAATAAAATTATACCTTTTTACCATATCTTTAACGTATTGTAGAACATATTATTTTTATTTATTTATTAACTTTTATCTAAAATAAAATAAAAATGAGTAAATGAGTTTTCCGTTTATTAATTTATTTTTTAGTGTTGATTTGGGATTTTTATTTATTTTACTTTTTAATGTTGATTTGGGATTTTTATTTATTTATTAGCTTTTGAGATAAAATGAGTTTGCCGTTCATTAATTTTTTTTAATGTTAGATTTGGGAGGTTTGTTATTTATTAATTTATTTTTAAATTGACTTTATAAATTAAAATAATTTCAATTTATAAATAAATTAAAATAATTTCAATTTGCATATAAGAAGGAATAAATTAAAAAATAGATTCAAAATTTGTAATTTTTTTTATTAAAAATAAATAAATAATTTGTGTTAATCAATAAAATTGAAATGCTCATTATTTATAGAATAGAAAGTGAAAGTGATGGGTGTATTGTTAAGGCACTTTTTGATGTGATGGGGAGTATGGTCTAGGCTGGGTGTGATCCTCACATGATTTTGAGGGTTTAAATGCTTCCACGATGTGATTTCTCAAGTCAAAAGTTAAATGTCCAATCATCCTAGTTATCCCACTTTGCAAAAAAAAAATGAAATAATTATTTTTCCTATTAATCAAATAAATAACTTTGTTTAATTACTATGTGTTTTGTAGTTTTTTATCCAATTTTTTTTTTTTTTGTCAAATCTTGATCTTTATTATTTAAAATGGGTTTTTGATTCCATATTTGAATTCAACACCTTGAAAAACTTTTTAAACATTCTATTTGCGGAGAGTTCACAACTCAAATTTGTGATTTTAACAAATCTTTACCAGATTTTAAGCCAATTGGGAAAAAATATCCCAATTTTTTTATAATATATAAACTATGACCAAATTAATTATTAAATATCTTTATGTGAAAGTTTTTTTTGTTTTTTGGGGTGAAGTAAAAAATTCATCCAAGAACTCAATCGTGAAAACCTCTAGGCTCTCACAATCCATCCAAAACTTGGATGTAAGTAAATCTGAAATCACGACAACAGTAATATTCCAAAATTGACTTTCAACGAAGTAAATCTGAAATCACGACAGCAGTAATATTCCAGATTTTACTTCCAACAACTCCCTTTTGGGTTAGTTGACCTTAAATATTAATTTTTATTTACAGGTGACCGTTGGAGAGAAGCGCGCTCACCCAATTCAATTCAATGGAAAACTCCTGTTATTTAGACCTTTCAACTCCATTCTGTTCTCCTTTTCATGGCAGGAGTTTTTAATTGCTGTTATTGCCATTGCCCTGATATGGATCTGTCAAAAATGTCTGCAGCAGGCAAAATACAGCTTGAAGATGAACGCCCTCGGAATTTTGAGCCCCAAAATTCCGCGGTGGAACTGTTGCCATCCAAATCAAAGCGTAAACGAGCAGAACAGTCCGACCATGAAAGTGAGGAGAAGAGGCTGAGAAAGTGGCAGGTAACAATAAGACTTACAGACTGGAAGCGCTGCCTGAAAAAACAGAGCCCACAGATCCTCAAGCGGAGTATCAGGGATAGAATTCCAGATTGGCTTCGGGGTGTTGTTTGGCGATTCGTTTCAGGGGGGCGGGAACTTTTTTTAGCAAACCCTGGAATTTACCAACTCCTCCTATCCACTGAAACGTGTGATACATTAGAGAAGCTTATCGTGAAAGACATTCATCGCACCTTGCCCTCACAAGAATTATTTCAAATGATAGATGGGCCCGGACAGAGATCTCTGCACAATTTGTTGAAGGCTTACTCTGTGTATGACAGGGATGTGGGGTATACACAGGGGATGAATTTCATAGCGGGCATGATTCTGCTTCACATGAACGAGGAGGAAGAGGCATTTTGGGTAATGGCGGCTCTGCTCAAGGGCGCTGTGAATATGCCAATGCGGGGTTTGTATTTGGAAGGCCTGCCTCTGTTACACCAATATCTGTTTGAGTTTGAAGTTCTGGTAAATGAAGAGCTGCCTGAGCTGGGTAGGCATTTTCAGAACCAAATGCTCACGCCCTGCATGTATGCTAGCGGGTGGTTTATGACTGTTTTCTCAGCAGATTTGCCTCTGCCATTGGCTGTTAGGATTTGGGACATTTTGGTCTACGAGGGCGCGCAGAAAACTGTTTTGCAAGTGGGTTTGGAGCTGCTCAGGCACTTTGAAGATGATTTGTTGAAATTGCCCTTCGAAGGCCTGTTACAGTTCCTGCGACGTTTGCCTGAGGAGAGTTTGGACCCCGACATCATATGCTGCCAATGGTGAAAGTACCTTATCAGAAACATGCATGGAAAAGCTTTGAAAAAGGCCCAAGTCTGGTTAAGAGCAAGCTTTTTTTTAATTCTTTCTAGTTCATATTCAATAACACCTGTTAACCAGGTCCAAGTGCTATTTAGTTCATAATTCAGTTAACCTAAGTATTGTAAACAGAGTAGAGCTATATGGTCTTTTTGCCAGAGTCTGAAGGCCGAAAACCCAGTGCAATGTAAATTCTTGAATTCTGTCTCTGCAAGCCAAATGAGAACCCCAAGTGTAGCACTTGAATTTATGGTGGATTTTGGAATAAATTGACCTGGATCAATGAGTTACTGTTAAGACAAAAGAATAATTCGAGCAATTTTCTGGTTTTATTGATATGTTCAACAAATTGGTAAGGTTCATCTTCCTGGGCTGTTTACTTCTTGCAGATTTCAATAGAAAACCCCCACTCTGTTCACTAAGATGATTAAGATTGTGTGATCAATGAGTTACTGTTAAGACAAAAGAATAATTCGAGCAATTTTCTGGTTTTATTGATATGTTCAACAAATTGGTAAGGTTCATCTTCCTGGGCTGTTTACTTCTTGCAGATTTCAATAGAAAACCCCACTCTGTTCACTAAGATGATTAAGATTGTGTGATGAATGGGTCTGGTTTTTTAAGATTGTGTGATGAATGGGTCTGGGTGTTTTAAGATCATGACATTAATGGATCTGGTCAATTTAGGAATATGTTATTAATGGTTCTGGTTTGTTTTAAGATCATGGTATTAATGGATGTGTTTTGTTTGGATTCTGTGATTAATGGGTCTGGTTAGTTTTAAAATCTTGGTATTAATGGATGGATCTGCTTAGTTTAGGATTAATGGGTCTACTTAGTTTTAAGACGTTGTTTTTTATATTTAAAAATGAAGACACATTAGTTTTAGAATAGGATACTGACTTTGTTCTTAAATGTGTCCCAGGCTTATATTTGACTATTCTCATAGTAACATGTTCTGCATCCCTAACCCTGATAGAACTATAATACTACCCACTTTGCCAAACATCTTCAAATGATCATGACAAAGTCCCCAAAAGGTTTTTTTTATTGGGGATACATTGGATCCGCAAACTCTGTATAAGTAGTCTCTGTTTTTATCCAAAATATTTTCAGATGCACTGTATTCTAAAGCTTTGTATAAGTACTCTCCCTTTTTAATAATAAATCTGATTATGATTGAAATAAAATTACAGTTGGGTTTAAATTTATTTTATATTTTAAAAGTATATGAACGTAGTTGGTGATTGGGTGTTCTCTTAAAACATTGTATGGTTAAAAGGTTACTAATTCTAGAACTGGTGAACATAAATTTAGTGGTCAATCCCTAATAATTTTGACAACTTAAAAGTTTACAAGTTTTTTCAAATTACAAATTAATTTTACAGATTTAAGAACAAATTAACAAAATATTTATAATAATAACTATAAATATAAATTAATGTATATTTTTACATAAATCTAGTCATGATCATGGGTTGATGTGGCTCCTGCAGAATGCAATCCCTAATATTTTTGGCAATGTATAAGATTTTTCAAATCACAAATTAATGTTACAAATTAACAAAATAATTATAATCTTAAATATAAAGTCCTAAGGGTTAGTTTAACCAGTTAAGGTCTTGGTGCTAAAGCACCTTGCCATTGAGAGATCACGGGTTCAATAAGCATATTATAACTATTAATAAACATTTTTACTTAATCAAATTCCATAAAAATAAAAATATAAATTAAATTAAATAATTCTAATTCTAATTAATAATTAAACTTATAGTTGTATTTCAAATGTTGTAATATTCTATCTTGTCCTGTACTATTAACTATTTTGACTCAGCAAATTACATAAAATAAAATAAAGTTAAATTATTATTATTATTATTATTTATAGATAAATGTCTTTTGGATTAATCACATCTAGAACCATCTAATGTGGTTCATTATTATTATTATTATTATTATTATTATTGCATCTAGAGGCTCTACAACCCTATATAGTGTTATGTAATTCATCTTTTTTAAATTGTAATTTTGTTTTTATTAATAAAATGAGGAAAAAAAATTAAATAAAAGAAAATCATAATATATATCACATTAAAATATATCACGTATAAAAATTATTATAAATTAACATCCATTTTACCATATAAATTAAAATAAATTATTAAGCACATAAAATTTTAATATTTACAATATAACAAGAGCCTTAACCATGAATATTCACTCCATTCTACCATGGAATGGATATTATCAACATCTAATTAGGCTTTCTTACAATACCATGGGCCAATACCATGATTTATCAATACCACATCACTCATTTAAAAAATATATATAACTACTTTATTTCAATTTAATTGTAGAACAATTTTTAAATTAAAACTTAATACTTACAATATAACTAGGTTCTTAACCATGCATATTGGATATTGTTAATTTGCAAATAGACTTTGTTACAACACCATGTGTTATCAATACCATTAGCCCAAAAACCATAACTCATTTCAAAATCAAAATATTTAATTTTAATTTCATTTTATATCATTTTTAAAATTAAATCTAAAAGCAAAAAACTATGGGGAGTAGTGGTGGTGTAAATGTTTGTAAACATTTGCACGTGTGCTCAATTAAAAAATAATAAAATGTTAAAATTAATTGTGTAGAGAGGCACTCTCCAAACTAGTATGTAGAGATGTTGTAATATCGTGTAAACAACAAAATCAAATTAAAATTAAAATAATAATGATCCCTCTCAATGCTTGGTAGATCTAGAATTAAGATGGATCTATTACATAAAAAGAAAAATAAAAATAAATTTATAGTTAAATTAAAAACTCTCATTCCACGAATCCAAGGAAGAGGCTTCTATCCAAGTTGTCAAGGGAATCCAAAGAAACCATCTCCACCCTCCAGTCTTATAGGGAATCCAAATATTATTGTCCTCACCTAAGAGTTATCCTTCCACCTTCCAATGCTCAATCGAATGATTTCTCTACTCCTTGCATTCCAATAGCAACACAAAGCTTTCTACACTTTTTCCTTCTTGCACTATGGCTTTTCTTCCTCTACAGCAAAATAATTTATTCTCTATCGTCTTCTTCAAAGTTTCTTCTATTGTTCTTATTCAATGGTGCTCTCTCGCATTCTCAGTTTTTCTCTATATCAAATTGGTCTCTTCTCAATGCGTGAGAAAGAAAACGCCCTTCTAGAATACTATCCACACTATCGGTGTTCCTGGAATACTTGTCGATCTAGTTTCTTCTCTATAAGTTCTCGACTATTGTGTTGCAATCATTTTGGTTGCATGGGCAGACACTCTTGTCGCCCGTCCTTGAGCTCGACTACAGTGGTTTTGTTCCTGAGTTGTGGTGCCAACACTTCTCCATTTCTTGTTGGTTCACTTCAACTGTCTCAGTTGCTAATGCAACCCATCATCCATAAATTTTGTCCTTTTTTCCTTGTGAATTCGAAAGCAAACATGTTTTTTTTCCTCTTGCCCAACTCCATTAACTAATATGGTTAGCCCAATTTAAAGCATATCTTCTAGCCATTCATGGCTTTAATGAAACAAGTCAAGCTTCTTTCAAATCCCAAGCAATCTCCTTCCTCAAACTTTGGAATGTGTGTCCCTTTCTCTCAATTTTTTTTTTATTTTACAATTAGATAATTACAAGGAATCATTTATAATGTTTACAAGGGCAATTAACCCATAGGGTATGTCACAAGTGCAAACAACATCTTTGATGGAGATTTTATTCACAAGTCCTCAATATTTATTCCACTATTTGTGCCACATTTTTTTATAGATGATTGTTCCACCTTTAAGCTTTAGCATATTGCAAAGGATGTCTTCCTTCAACATTAGGGTGTTGGTCTATTTTGGATGCACTACATCTGCCCCTTATCTCTCAAAGACATAAAATACATTCTTCAAACTTCCATTAACTAGCTTGCTTTAATGGATCTTTTTTTCTATTACTTTGCCAAATGTCGCATTTACCAATGCATGACACTAAATTGGTGCGAGGGATATAACATTGAGGGGAGATAATATATCTACTATATGGTCTATCTTAAACATTAATGGGGGAAATTATGATGTAATTCCTTCAATCTATGTTCCCTAACTTCGAGAAGGGGGGGTGGTGTTAAGAATGATATAACCCTTACATGTACATATGATAAACTTATATAATATAATTAATATATTTGGCTAATGTCATTTTTTCTTTATATTTTAATACAAAGTTGTGGTTAATTCTAATTCTAATTAATAATTAAATCTCTAGCCATATTTCTTTAGGTGCAAACCTCTTTTAGAGTGAAAAGGGATTTGATCTCTCTTGGCCCTTGGTAGATTTAGAGTTAAGATGGATCTAGAGAGATTTGACCTCTCTCCGTGCTTGGTGGATTTTGAGTTAAGAGGGATCTAGGTTTTCGAGTTAAGACAGATTAGGTTGGAAATAAAACTTAAATTAAGATTTGATCTCTCTTAGCCCTTGGTAGATCCAAAGTTAAGATGGATCTAAAGAGATTTGACCTCTCTAGTTGCTTGATGGATTTGGATTTAAGACGAATCTAGTTTGGTTTGTGCCTATAGGGGCTCTTCGGCCAAGTATGAAATAGATGTTGTAATGTTCTATCTTGTCCTATACTGTTAAATATTTTGAATCGGTCAAATTACATAAAAATAAAATAAAGTTAAATTATTATTTTTAGATAAATATATTTTGGATTAATCACATCTCGAACCATCTAATGTGGTTCATTATATTATTATTATTAATGCATCTAGAGGCTCTACAACTCTATATAGTGTTAATGTGGTTCATCTCTTTTAAATTGTAATTTTGTTTTTGTTAATAAAATGAGGAAAAAATAAACAAATAAAAGAAAATCATAATATACATCACATTAAAATATATCACATATAAATAATATTATAAATTAACATCCATTTTACCATATAAATTAAAATAAATTAATAAGCACATGAAATTTTAATATTTACAATATAACAAGAACCTTAACCATGAATATTCACTCCATTCTACCATGGATATTATCAACATCTAAATAGGCTTTCATACAATACCATGGGCCAATACCATGATTTATCAATCAGTCAAATTACATGAAAAGAAAAAGAAAAATAAAATTATAGTTAAATTAAAAACTCTCATTCTAGGAATCCAAGGAAGAGGCTTCTATCCAAGCTGTCAAGGGAATCCAAAGAAACCATCTCCACCCTCTAGTCTTATAGGGAATCCAAAGATTATTGTCCTCACCTAAGAGATATCCTTCCACCTTCCAATGCTCAACGGAATGATTTCTCTACTCCCTGCATTCCAATTGCAACACAAAGCTTTCTACACTTCTTCCTTCCTATACTATGGATTTTCTTCCTCCACAACACAATAATTTCTTCTCTATCGTCTTCTTCAAAGTTTCTTCTATTGTTCTTGTTCAACGGTGCTCTCTCGCATTCTCAACTTTTCTCTATATCAAATTGGTCTCTTCTCAATGCGTGAGAAAGAAAACGCCCTTCTAGAATACTATCCACATTATCAGCATTCCTGGAATACTTGTCGATATAGTTCCTTCTTTATAAGTCCTCCACTATTGTGTTGCAACCGTTTTGGTTGCATGGGCAGACACTCTTGTCGCCCATCCTTGAGCTCGACCACAGTGGTTTTGTTCCTGAGTGGTGGTGCCAACACTTCTCCATTTCCTGTTGGTTCACTTCATCTCTCTCAGTTGCTAATGCAACCCATCATCCATAAATTTTGTCCTTTTTTCCTTGTGAATTCTAAAGCAAACATGGTTCTTTTTTTTCCTCCTGCCCAACTCCATTAACTGATATGGTTAGCCCAATTTAAAGCATATCTTCTAGTCATTCATGGCTTTCATGAAACAAGTTAAGCTTCTTTCAAATCCCAAGCAATCTCCTTCCTCAAAATCTGGAATGTGTGTCCCTTTCTCTCAGTAATTTTTTATTTTACAATTAGATAATTACAATGAATCATTTATAATGTTTACAAGGGCAATTAACCCATAGGGTATGTCACAAGTGCAAACACCATCTTTGATGGAGATTTTATTCACAAGTCCTCAATATTTATTCCACTATTTGTGCCACAATTTGTTATAGATGATTGTTCTACATTTAAGCTTTATCGTATTACAAAGGATTTCTTCCTTCAAAATTATGGTGTTGGTCTATTTTGGATGTACTACATCTGCCCCCTTTCACTCAAAGACATCAAATACATTCTTCAAACTTCCACTAACTAGCTTGCTTTAATGGATCTTTTTTTCTATTACTTTGCCAAATGTTGCATTTACCAATGCATGACACTAAATTGGAGTGGGGGATATAACATTGAGGGGAGATAATATATCTACTATATGGTCTATCTTAAACATTAAGGGGGGGGGAGTTATGATGTAATTCCTTCAATCTAAGTTCCCTAACTTCGAGCAAGGGGGGGTGGTGTTAAGAATGATATAATCCTTACTTGTAGATATGATAAACTTATATAATATAATTAATGTATTTGGCTAATGTCATTTTTTTCTTTTTATTTTAATACAAAGTTGTGATTAATGTTGATCTAGTCAACATGTATCTCGGTCCATAACCCCTCTCGTAAGGATGTCTTGCCTCCTAAGTTGTGTGCAAATACACATTCAAGAGTGATTTGTCATTCATCATTTCATGTTCTTCTCGATCATTCTTTACCATGTGACATCATCTCTTTCATAATATGTTTTAAGTCTATAATGAACACATATTCTTTGCATTTTTATTAGTGAGATCTTTGTGCCCTTTCTCTAGCACTTGTATAGATTAGCTCCAATGTCATCATTTGGTATTATCTTGGTTGTCATTGGCATATTTCTCTAGGGTAGCTTTGCTATATTTTCCATTTATTGTAGGTTTAGGTTTGCTAGTGGTTCCATTTGATCCTTCTCCTTTCATGTATTTCACCGCTCAACCTCCTAGGGAAGAAGTACCAACAATGAAAGAACCCCCAATCAATGATATAGAGGAGGATAAAGTTGAAGACATCGTAGGCATCGAGGAATTGGTCATACCCTATGATGACATGTTGGAGAAATGGACATAGGTGAAGAACTAAAAATACCCTTATCATGTGTTTTGACTTATGCAACTTGAAATTGTCATAAAAAACTCTACTAGTATGTATTTGGAGTTGTTGACCACTCTATGTTAATTACCCTATAGCAGTACACATTTTTGCAAATGAATTCCATCATGTGCGAGCAGTCAGATGTCCACAATTCATCATCAACATTCGTAAGTTTATCAGAGTTGTAACTCTAGATTTTGCAGCCCAATGGGTCATTGTAAAAATGATTCTAGTATGTCTATAAAGCCATGTAAAAAAACCTAGGTAAGCTTAAGAATTTTTGTTAATGAATTTCATCCTAGGGAGTTTTTAAACCTCGTTAATTATTTTGTACATGAAATAATTAATAGAGTTTTTCTCCCACCTATACCCCCAAAGCTAGGGTGGGATTCAATAGTGATGTCTTAAGCAAGTCCTAGTGTATCAAGTCTTTGTATTTTCATCATAGTAGATCATGTCTAGAGTCTCGCAGAATTTGGTTAAGTCTAGGTATCTATTTTTAATTATTAAATTTTCCAACTAGTCGAAAATTTAATAATTTGGATGTAAATTGTTAAATCAAATGTTTGTAAAAGTTTAAGAGGGTAGAGTACTCTTAATTAGAACCTCTACACCTCAAATTTGTGTTTAGACACCTTTCAAGGGTTGAAATTGTGTTTATCCTCTCAAAATATTTTTATTTACTTTTTTAGGCAAAAAAGTGGCTAAATAAATAGCCAAAATTGGTCAAAAAATAAAAATGAGAGAAAAATAAATTCTCTTCAAGTAAGAAATATTAAAAAAGGGAAGGCTCACTTTTCAAGAAGGAAATCTCCAGAAATCAAGCAAGCAAATATATATATATATATATATATATATATATATATATATATATATATTTTGTCCATAAAAGAGGAATTAATTCCCAAGAAAAATTGTTTTTTTAAAATGAAAATTGAATTTATGGTCCAAGTTAGTTAAGTGAATGGGGATTTTTCGAAGAGAAAAAGTCAAAAAGTCAAAAAAAAAAATCTTAGACCAAGCTAAAAGGCATCATCAAGGAATTCGAATTTTCTCTCAAGCAATCAACGATGGAGATTATTTTGACATGGATCAAGCATTTTATCAACCAAGATCAAGTCAAATTTGTTTGCCTTCATGGATCTAGTCATTTTTCACTTGGAAGAGTCTCTAGAGCTTTCATTTTTTCTATATAAGGAAGCATATGCTCCTCATTGTAACATCTCTCGATATTGTGCTCTCGCTTTTTGCTTTTGAAGCTCTCTCACTATTTTGAAATAATAATACACAAGTCTTTGGGTGAAATATCGTGGCTCTTCTCTTACGGATATGGTAATGAATTCTTGAGCTTAATTTTCTACTCTTGATTTTATTTGCTACTTCATTTGCTTACATATAATTATTACTGTATAGTTATCTTACACTTGTAATTAGATCTAGAAAATATTTTAGTGTTGGACATGGTTAGTGTGTTTTGTTTAAGTTGTTAGAATTTCCTTCCATCATATTTTTCCTATCTCATATGAAGCTAACAAAATCTTTCTGAGTTGTGTAGAAAGCATTTAATTGAATCAAATCTCAAGCATGAGGGGATGTTTTTGCTTAAGTTAACCCACTCTTGAGTGAGGAAGTGGGAGAATCCACTCTATTTCACTTGAATGGTTTATTTAACAAATTTGTTGCAGGGTTTCTAGACCTTCGCGAGAGGAAAATTTTATTTATCTCATTTATCTCTCTTTAAATCATTGTGTTTAAATAATATATGATAGTCTAGAGCTATCATTGGCTAGTCATGGAACCGAGTTGTACTCATATTCCACTTACTTAGCCATTGTAAATTTGTAAATAATCTTGTGAATATTTTATGCTATCTTGTGTTGTGCATCTAAATTCGTTTGGAGATATGAAGATACGAGTTTTGGAGAAGGGAATTTCTTCTTCTAATTCAAAATTTTTAAAAGGTGTAAAATTGAATTTATTTTTTGTTGCTTGGGAAATTTAATTGCAATTTTTTTAGGGAAAGCCGCAAACATTTTAAAGCTTTCCCTTTGCTTCAAAATCGTATTTTTCTAAGGGTTAATTATAATAAAATAAATAAATAAATAAATAAATCAAAATTTAAAAAAAAAAAAATTCAAAATTTATCCAAGAGTATTTATTTGGGTTTTCATTTTGCATATGGTGAAGTCGCACACTTTGAGGGTTTTATTTCTATTGAAAATCAATTTGCTCTAACCTTGTTTCTTTTCGCAGAAGAAATCACCATTTTTTGAAAGTGATTTCCATCATATTTTCTTGGAGAAAATTTAACATTTGATACCCTTGATGTTGTTGCAAATTTGTTTAGGCTTGGCCATGGAGATCTTTGTTGAATTAATCTAGCAAGCCACATTGATTTTATTAAGGGTTTTGAAAAATTTTAAGACACTAATTTAACTTGGTCGCAAGGTTTTTTAGAGGCCTTCTTTTGTGTCGCAAGCATTTAAAGGCTTGGTTTTGTCTTAGATTTAAAATTAATTAACCTTTGAATCATTTGTAGGCCATAATGAAATTTTTTGAGGATTTTCTAAATTGGATCTTGCCTAGATATTACCTGTTTTTGTTGGCAAGTTTTTAATTTATTATTTTTTTTTTTTTAGGCAAGAGTTTGTAGATTTTCTAGTTCAACCTTGAGGATATGTGAAGGGTCTTTATCCATAGCCACAAGAGGTTTATGCAACTAAAATCTGTGGTAAATTAAACTCTTTTGCAGTCGTCAAATAAGTTTGATTTTTGGGGATGTTGTGAGGACTTTGGGGTTTAATTTATTTTTCTATTTTTCAAAAGGCCAACACTTCAATTTTTGCAGTGATCATCAAATTGCCATCAAATTTTATTGAATTGTTGGATTTTCAAGCTTGAAATTTTTATGTGATTTACATTGTGGATCTAATTGGGGTTTTGTGGTGAACAAAGGTGGTTTTGGAAGTGATTTAATCATTGTTTTCAAAGCAAAAATTTTGAGGTGTGAAGGATTATTCCATAAGTGAAAATCTTGGCATTAAATCAAACCTTTGAAAGATTTTTTAGATTGGGTGTAAAAGTTAGGTTATTCAAAACAAAAATAAATAAATAAATTGATAAGCAAAATCTTGAGAGAGATAAAAACTTATGAACCTTAATTGATTTTCCCTTATACACAATAAGTTTTAATCTGAGATTCTTGGGGTCATTTGGAACAAGGTTGAGAGCTTGTTTTATAACAACATTTATCTTTTGCTTGTAAGTTTTGGAGAGTGAAAAAATTGTTCCATTGTTCCTTGAAGTATTCTAATTTCATTATAAAAGGACCAATCTTGTAAAGCTTGAAGATAGGGTTGTATTAGACGTCTTTGTCATTTGGATATCTCTTTAAGAACTCCTTCCTTCTTGTCTTGAAGGATTTATTTCTCTTGTAACCTCTAATACTAAAAGCTAATTTTTTTCTTGTGGGAGTTTGGAACTTAAATCGCTTGGCATCCTTTTTTCTCCTTATTTAAAACTTAGATCTTATGGTAGGTCTTGTAACTCACTAACTTACTCTTGCATCTCATCTCTTTTTAGGAACTCAATTTTGCATCTCTTATTTTGACTATTTGGTCTGAATTACAAATTGTGTATCTATTGTCTTAAGCCCATTTGTGTTTTAGATTTGGTAGTGTTTCCTAATTGTTTAGTTAGCAATCTCATTTGCCATCCTAAATTTGTGCTTTCATCATTTAAATTTCCTGCTTATTTCAATTGTCTAAATAAGTAAAGAACACACCTAATTAGCACATTTAAATGTTATTTGAGTAATTTTTCCTAACAGTCTAATCATCATTATTTTTGTGAGTATTTCCTATTGTTTCATTGGTTATTGTCATTAGATATTAATCTTGTGCTTTGAAGTATTTATCTACTTTTTGATTACAAGTATATTGGCATTTTACTTTCCTTGAAGCGATATTGATATCAGTGTATCTCATTGAAATCTTGCATCATCATTTGCATTCCAAAGTTAGATTGCATCCTTAAAATTTACCTCCAAGCCTAAACTTAGTTGAAATAAAGTTAGGACCACCTTTCTTTATAGCTTGCGAAGGATAAACCTTCTTTAATAGTTAACATGGTGACTTTGCAGTTCTCAGAGCCGCAGTCTCTGCAACGTTGGTGGCATCAGGTGGTTAGATCTCAAGGGGAGAGATCGTTAACCAAGCCATAACTTGCTTCCCCTTGATTTCTCTCCACAACTTACTCTATAGATTAGCCTCAAAAAAGCTAGGAGGAAGGAATAATCTAGATTAGGCATCTTAATTAAAATCAACCAATATTTTGCATTTCACATTTGCTTAGATCTTGCATTCATTCCTTGTTGATCATTGGTGATTGGAATTGTGGGCTAAATTTATAATTTGAAAGTTTATTGTATCTGGAAATATCATCTTTTCTTGCAATTGTCTTTCTTTAAGGTCCATTGCTCATATATCTCATTATCTCGGTCTTTAAATTTCTTGTAGTAACACTTGCCTTGCAACATTATTTATCTTTTAACTTGAAATATTATTATATTTTGCAAGTGTAGAATCTCTATTAAGCATTGTTATAAGGCATTGGTTTATCATTGTTAATTTAGTCATTGTCTTATTGATCTTATTGAGATTGTCTCTTAAATATTTACATTTCTCTTTTAGTGATCAAACTTGTTAAATCATTTTTAATCAAGTTACTTAGATAAATAATTGCCTTTCCCTTAGTCTCATAGACTTGTTGTTGCAACAAGTTTTATCTTTCTAACAATCCTTAGGGACTACCCCCCTTAGCTTATCTGGGAGAGAGCTTAAACATAGTGAGTAGGGATTAGGCAAAAACCCTACTTTGAGGGTTGTGCCTTAAATATCATACCTTACGGGGTTAGAAACTTTTCCCACACTTAGGTATACATCTTAGGCGACAACATTTGTTGGCACCATTGTCGGGGATAGAGTTTTTTCTTCCTGGTTTTTTACTAACTTTTGGTTTTTGGCATATAGGATTTTTAGAGTTAGAATCATGTTCAAGTGGCAACTCCACTTCTTTCATTTTTTGCAAGAATTTTTTCTATAAGCTCGCTTCTCATAGACTTCTTGGTAATCTTGAACTGGAAGCTATCCCTAACATCCATTTCCCTCTTTCTGACCTGATTGAATAAGGCATCATGGACTTGTTCGCCCCTTGTAACTTTACTAACATTCAAGGTTATCCACGTGATCTGCCAAAAATGGTTGAGTTTTTGCCTTCATTCCAAGGCAATAATGGGATTAATATTGAAGCTCGTCTCAAGGATTTTAAAATTTTCTTCTGTAAATTTGCTAGTCGTACTAACCATAATCATGAAGACGTTAAGATGTGGCTCTTTGTCCTCTCTTTGGAACATGATGTTATGGATTGTTTTCATGATTTTCCTAATAATTCCATTGATTCTCTGCAAGTTTTAATCAATGCCTTTAAGAATGAATATGGAAATCAAAAGAACCAAAAGGATTTACTTCACACTATTTAAAATATGGAGAAAAGTGAGAATGAATTTGTTAAAGAATTTAATAAGAGGTGTAATGATATTGTTAAGAGTTTATCTTGTTAGTATAACCCTCCAGACAAGTCTTTGTTGCTCCATTACCTTAATGCATTTACAGTTGATATTTCTGATGAGTTGAGACATGCCAAGCCTAATGATTATATGGTTGCCTAGACTTTGGCGGAAGAAATGGAACACTGTAGCAAAGCACCTGAGAAATCTGAAATTCCAAGAAATGAATTACACAACCATAGAATTAATAATCTTGTTAAGCAAGCTTCGCCTTACTATAGACCTTACAATGCTCTTCATGGTGAATCTACATGCCATGTTATCAAAAGAATCATGGATAGTAAAATGGAGGAGACAAACAATCAATTTAATTTTATTGGAAAGGAATATCAGTTGCCTATAAATATCAGCTGCCTATAGAAGATCATGAACATCCTATTAATGAATTAACTCAGATGATTAAGGATATGAAACTCAATTATACACAAATGATTCTGAACATGGAAGCTAACTAGATCAATCTTCAAAACATGATAAAATCCATGGAAGCAGATTATGACAAAGAAAGGAGTTCCATGCAAAAATGTTTATTTGTCATGAGAGAAAAACATGTTCAAGCAATGAGTTCCATGGAAAACGGTTTAAAGATAATCGAAGTTAATCATTCTAATAAGATGTCGACTATTCATAATCATATGATTGCAATGGAAGCAAGACATACCCAGGAAATGAATGCCATGAAGGATAATCACTCGCAAGAAATGAGAACTATGGAGGCCAATCAAATCACTCTGCAAGATAGATTTGTGAAAAGATAACTCAATCAAGAAAAATAAATAGTAAGGCATGTTAGGGAAATGAGTTCCATACATAAAAGGTTGGAAGAAATGGAAAAATTACAGAAGTTTCAACCTTATCCTGATAATAGATCTTAGAAAATCAAATAGATTTCAACAAATCATATGCCTCCTAATCCATTGAAGTTGGTCACATATTATTGTGAACTTCATGATAAAGTTGCTTATCCCATTAAGGAAGGTTTAGCCGAGAATGACATGGTTAGAAAGGAAATTGAAAAAGATCAAGTTATAACTATTGGGAAAAATCAAGGAATTGGTCTTAGTCATAAAACTTGTGGGACTGGTCCATCATTCATGACGTAACATATGCAGAATGAAGAAAGGCGTGTCACAGAAGTTTTGGATGCTCCAAATTTTCCATCTAAGCATTTTCATGAGTAGGCAGAAAGTCTACTTTGATCACATCATCATCAGTATCGTGGTCTGCCAAGAAAAAGAGAAAAAAGGAAAAAAAGAAAAATGATCAAAATGATAAATCATCAATGTCAAGCAGGAACAAGCCTCAACAAGTTAGAAGTCAAAAGCAGAAGAGGCTTGATAAATATTATGCTCGTATACAACACAACATTGAGATGAGTTAGTGTCCCAAAATCTTCATAATTGCACATGGCACATCAAAGAAACAACCTATGGATCTACCAAAGAGCAGGCATGCACTTAGCATAGACTTCATTGAAAGCATATGATGCCATTAGACATCATCTGTATTATATTTCTAACCCTACTCTATGTAATTTATGTTCGTCATTTTGTTTCATAGATTAAATTTCATTTCTGTCTTTAGATTATATTTACATTTCATGTTAGTACAATAGTTTATGTTACAGAGCTTCTATTTCATGTACTTAATGTTACATGATGATTTTTGGATTATATTTGGATGGACGTTACTAACGGAGGCTTGTGGGTTGCTTGGGTGCATATTTTGGATTCTCACATTCCTTCAGTGAAGCAACGTGTCCCCAAGTAGAGCCAGATGTTGACCACTTTGTGTCAACTACCCTATAGTTGTACACATTTTTGCAAAGGAATTCCATCATGTTCGAGTAGTCAGATATCCAAAATTCATCATCAACATTCGTCAATTTATTAGAGTTGTAACTCTTGATTTCATATCCCAGTGTGCCATTGTAAAAATGATTCTAGTATATTTATAAAGGCATGTAAAACACCTAAGTAAGTTTAAGATTTTTTGCTAATGATTTTCATCCTAGGGAGTTTTTTTAACCTCATTAATTATTTTGTACATGAAATAATTAATAGATTTTTTCTCCCACATATACCCCTGAAGCTAGGACGAGATTCAATAGTGATGTCTTAAGTAAGTCCTAGTGTATCGAGTCTATGTATTTTCAGCATACTAAATCATGTTTCGAGTCTCGCAGAATTTGGTTAAGTTTAGGTGTCTATTTTTAATTATTAAATTTTCCAACTGCTAAGAAATTTAATAATTTGGATGTGAATTGCAAAATCAAATGTTTGTAAAAGTTGAAGAGGTGGAGTATTCATAATTAGAACCTCTACACCTCAACTTTGTGTTTAGAAACCTTTTGAGGGTTGAAATTATGTTTATACCCTCAAAATATTTTTCTTTTCTTTTCTTTTTCTCCAACAAAAAAATGGCTAAATAATTAGCCAAAAATTGGTCAGAAAATAAAAATGAGAGAAAAATAAATTCTTTCAAAGTGAAAAATATTAAAAAGGGAATGTGCACTTTTAAGAAGGTAATCTCCACAAATCAAGCAAGCAAAGAATAATAACAAAAAAACAATTGGTCACAAAAGAGGAATTAATTCCCAAGAAAAATCATTTTTTTAATGGAATTGAATTTATGGTCCAATTTGATTAAGTGAATAGGGATTTTTCGAGGAGAAAAGGTAGAAAAAAATATTTCTTCGACTAAAAAAAAATGCATCATCAAGGAATTCGATTTTTTTCTCATGCAATCAATGGTGGAGATTATTTTGACATGGATCAAACATTTAATCAGCTAAGATCAAGTCAAATTTGTGCACCTTCATGGATCTAGCAGTGTTTCACTTGGAAGAGTCTCTAGAGCTCTCATTTTTTCTATATAAGGAAGCATATGCTCCTTAATGGATCTAGTCGTTTTTCACTTGGAAGAGTCTTTAGAGCTCTCATTTTTTCTATGTAAGGAAGTATATGCTCCTCACTGTAACATCTCTCGATATTGTGCTCTGGCTTTTTGCTTTTGAAGCTCTCTCACTATTTTGAAATAATAATACACAAGTCTTTGGGGTGAAATATTGTGCCTCTTCTCTTATGGATATGGTAATGAATTATTGAGCTTAATTTTCCACTGGTGATTTTATTTTCTACTTCGTTTTCTTACATAAAATTATTAGTGTACAACTATCTTACAATGATTATTAGATCTGCAAAATGTTTAGGATTGGACGTGGCTAGTGTGCTTTTGTTTAAGTTGCTAGAATTTTCTTCCATTATATTTTTCCTATCTCATCTGAAGCTAACAAAATCTTTATGAGTTGTGTAGAAAACATGTATTTGAATAAGATCTCAAGCCCGAGGGGATGCTTTTGCTTAAGTTAACCAACTCTTGAGTGAGGAAGTGGGATAATTCACTCTATTTCACTTGAAAGATTTATCTGACAAATTTGTTGCAGGGTTTCTAGACCTTAGTTAGAGGAAAATTTTATTTATCGCATTTATCTCTCTTTAAATCATCGTGCTAAATTAATACCTACTAATCTAGAGTTATAATTAGCTTCTCATGGAACCGAGTTGTACTCATATTCCACTTAATTAGCCATTGTAAATCTGTAAATAATCATGTGAATATTTTATGTCATCTTGTGTAGTGCAACTAAATTCATTTGCACATCTGAAGATAAGAGTTTTGGAGAAGGGAAATTCTTCTTCTAAATCAAATTTTTTAAAAGGTGTAAAATTTAATTAATTAATTAATTTATTTATTTATTGTGGCTTGGGAAGTTTAATTGAATTTTTTTTAGGGCAAGCTGCAAGCATTTTAAAGCTTTCCCTTTGATTCAAAATCGCATTTTTTTCTAAAGGTTAGTAGGTTAGTTATTATATTAAAATAAATCTTTCAGGAAATCACATGAGAAATTTTAGAACCAACGCATTTTGAACTACTAAATGTAGTTCATAACTAACTAACCCAATAGTTAGTTATTATAATTTTTTTACAAAATTTCTCGAGGGGATTTTTTTTGGGTTTTCATTTTGCGGATCTAGAATAAATTTGGTGAAGCCATAGGTTTTGAGGGTATTAGTAGTCCCTGCCACCTGCGACATGGGCAGGGACTATAGTAATTGGTTTTGTTGGCTAGCATTAGTTCTTGTTCGAATTAACCCAAAGTATTTGCCCGATTCATAAAACAAACCGTTTATTCAACCTATAAGATCATCGCACCGTCATTTGTGGCCAATGTCTAGTTTTGTGGTCTTATTTGGCCTCTTCCCGATGCATCTGTTTATATGCTTGGTATATTCTTCACTTATTCCTTAAGAATTAAGGGTTTGCACCATTGGTATTTTCTCGACTAGTAGTTACTCTAATTAATGCTAGCATTAATGGATTAGCATTAAATGCTTAATTTAATTAAAATATGAGTATGAAATGTTGCTTCCCCTCACTAGTAGAACCTTGAGGAATTCACCTTACTTCATATCGATGGAGTCGGCTATTGATGGACTAGCCGCTTGTATATGATGCCATGTGTCATCTCCATACAGTAGCAGATGTTGGTGAATGGAGAACGCCAGCGGTCCTATGCAACCCAACCTGTCTTTCTTTCCTTAACCCAGCGAAGCTCTCCAAGTTTCTGTGCTCTAGCCCTTGCCTTTGCTCCTGCTACTGGCATGGGGTATGGATATAGATCTTGAAGGTTGTATGGATCTCGTTAAAGCTCTGGATCTCGAAATGTCAGATATGTCGCTAGTGCTGGATCAATAGAATCAAGAGCATGATCAGAAGACTCAATAGCATAATCAAAAGCATTCTTTATTCGTAGTGCATTTCGTAAGACAAGAAAATTGGGTTCGGTTGAGCAATGAATATCCCTCTTTTGCAGCGGAGTCGGAGGCGATGAATCTGGCACGCTCAGAATGCAAACGTTGTCGTCTCAGCAGGTTGCTGCAATGCCGTACACAAATTCTCCACCGATCCCGCCTGCCTCTTCTTCATCGTGCTCTCCAAAATAGCCAAAGCTGCAGGGATCGATCCCGTCGTCGCCATATCCATTCCCCACCGTTGCCAATTCACCGACAGACCTATTGGTAACAAAAGCGGAGGTAAGATAACACTAGATTTATCATTTTCTATATGCATTCTTTCACTTCATTTTTTATTTTAATGACAATAATTCTAACGATGGTGTTTTTTGGTTGGCAGCTTACACTGTGCCGTAAATATATCAACAATGGGCCTTCTAGCTTACATGAACAAGAACAATTTAATGCAAGCTAATTCTTTGAAAGGAGCATTTTACAACAATTTTTCAGCCAATGAATTACACTAAATCCCTATGGAAAGACGACCACTTACTATTCCTTCTCCAATGGAAAGGATAGTTCACCGCTTGCCTACTAATTGAGATCCCGTTCCGGTTCATTTCTTCTTCCAGCCCACCTCTTCAAGTAGCCCATGGTGGAAAGGATGCCCCGCTAGCCCATTTATCCTTTTCCCAACCAATAGGACGAGCTCTTCAGGTTCACAATGCACTGAAGGTTCACAGTGCACTCGCCGTTGGTAACTCCAGGTGTGCTCGAGTGGAGAACATCGAACTAAACCCACCCTGGCCTGCCGAGATTAGATTTCATTGTGTGGTGTGTTTTGACTGAGTAATGTATACCCCGATCAATGTTTGTTCTCCCAATCACTGCCCTAACTTCTATGTGCTTCTGCCCACCGCTTGCCTGTTGATTGAGATCCTGCGCCGGTTCATTTCTTCTTCTAGCCCACCTCTTCAAGCAGCCCATGGTGGCAAGGATGCCCCGCTAGCCCATTTATCCTTTTCCCAACCAGCAGAACAAGCTCTTCAGGTTCACAGTGCACTGAAGGTTCACAGTGTGCTCGCTGTTTGTTACTCCAGGTGTGCTTAGAGGTTACAGGTTACCCCACCGAAAACTGCAGCGCAACCTTGTTTAAACAGTTCTTTTTGTTTGCCATAGCAATGATGTTCCTCCTGATAGTCCAGCTATGAATACATACCTTCATCTAAGAAATACATTCCAACGATTCTTCGTGTTGTCTATGCAAAATCTACCTCTATCTCTAGTGGCGTTTATGCATGAAAAAGGTAAGAAACGTGGCACACTCATTTTGACGCGTGATAAATCTTCACTTTTTTTTGGTATTGACGTCTTTATGCAACCAAAGTGTTAAGCTTTGTGTATTATATTATATAATTTTAAAATATATTAAATTTAAGGCCCATGGCACACAGCTAGAAATAAGGGCATGGTTTGACACAACTAGAAACTAGTGGAACATGCAAGCAAAATATTAGTCAATACATTTGCAATGTAATAAATTTGTGATCCTTCGTGCGCCAGTGCATATTGAAATACGAGTTTCCAATCTCTTGCTCTGAAATTCGAATGCAGCAAATTCATGGGAAACCTCAGTAGCCTTTGGAAAGCTAAGAGTTTGACCTTGTCATCTTCATCACGGATCTTCACAAATACCGTAAACAATAACTTTGCTACAAAAATGCAAAAAGAATTAAGAGTATGTACAACGAGTCATGTCCTGCTTCAGAGAAGATTCATCACGATTTACAACTTAAGCTTATAACTATTTTTACTCTGTTATGGACAATTTTAAGACGAAATTTGCAATTCCCATCAAAGCAAGGATTTTGAATTCCATGAAAAAAAATTGGTTTTTATTGTATTTGAAGCAGCCACTGAACAGATTCAGATTGTGTTCCTCTTTATGCTTCGACATTAACATCTACACATGTCTTTTCAAAATGCTATCAGAGGTAAACCCTGGTTCAGGGAATTAAAATATCAAATAAAAATATATTCCACCTTTTTCATCTACTTCAGGGGGCTCAATTTGCAGCAACAGCTGAAGAGCCGATCGTCTGACTCGGACACTTGAGTCCTTAAGGATGTTGGTTATTACATCATGAATGGCCTCTGGGGCCACAGTTGCAGGGTGTCATGTCCTTTCATATTGTTTGCCATAAGTGATCGAAGTTTCCCTAACACTGCGACAAAGATTACATCTTTACATATGTGAATTTATTCCAACGGGGAAAATTAGTATTTACTGCCATCAAGCACAACTCGAGATTGTGCTACCTTTTTATTCGTAAGTTAAAATAAAACAGAGACTACTTTATAACAACCATGCCAGAAGCATTATGAACAAATTGTTAGTAGATAACTTACAAGCTAAGCATTCAAGCATTAGGAAAGCCGAATCAGTATGAGTATCCACAATCTTTGATGCATAGCTCGTGACTATTGCTAGAGGGCTTGACCTATAGGCTGCTTCAAATATTTGCAATGCTGCATTTAGGGCTGCATGACAGGAAAAATCCTGTCAGATATTTCATGTTGAAACTAAAGATTCACATACCTGGAAACTCCATGTTGACTTTAGACAAAAAGGCCACAAACCAGTGAAAGCATATCAGAGGTCAAGTGCATCACAAGACTCTAATTTATAGAGAAAGAAACAATTGATCCATTTCTAGTTTTTAATCTCTGAAATATATTAGGAATCATTCGTTAAACAAACAACCATTAAACAAACACTAAACCATTTGATAACGTAGCTGGAGAAGCTGCATATATAAATCTCTACATATTGATCTATTTATTCGCTTACGCAGATTATTTCGAGCAATGGTAACGACATATCACCAGCCAGGACCCACCCTCCCTTATGAAATAGAAACTACGATTGGAACTGGAACTTTTTTCACCTAAACTCAAACAGCGGCTAGAGAATCCAAACTAAAGTTGGAGGAGAAAGCTCGAACTGGGTCGACTTGGACTTCCACTGAAGCTGTCACTTATGCAGCAACGACATATCACTAGCCAGGACCCACCCTCCCTTAGGAAATAGAAACCGCGATTGGAACTGGAACTTTTTCCACCTAAACTCAAACAGCGGCGGGTAGAGAATCCAAACTAAAACTGGAGGAGAAAGCTCGAACTGGGTCGACTTGGACTTCCACTGAAGCTTTTTTTTCAGAAGAAAAAAACGCTGTATATATTATAATATAGACAGTACATAATGCATACATAATCTCGGCTATGAAGGTCTATAGCGAGAATCCATACATATGAGCCAGACTAAACCCCTCTCATAAACATGAAAGAGAAAGTCGGCCTCCCCATATCAGATCATAAAATTCATCAAGTATATTCCCCAATGAGAGGGAAACAAAGCCAATCGATGAAAATAAAGACAAACCATTAATATTGGACCTGCAGGATAAGAACAGAAAAATATAGAGAGCTATGATCAGCAGGAGTGGGATATTGAGAATGACGAAGTCCTTGAAAGAATTGGACACACGCCTGCGCCGGAATAATCATGTCAATACTGTGTAGCATTATAAACAAACAAACACCATCATTCCACAAAAACAGCATATCCATTGCCCCATCTGAAGGATCTTAAACAGTCGCCACATGACCGCCGAGATATGAACCCTGAATAAAACAGCCAACGGACCATCAAAACTGTGAACCAGGAAACTATAAAAGCCACACCAAACTATATACCGAAACAAATACTGTGCCCTGCAAGCCAACTCCAAACTGTCAGGATCGGATGAAGAATATCATCTGGCATGATTGTGTATCCCCATCAGCTGAAGAGCTTAACCAGACCAGGTTTGCTTGTGTCCAATCCTTCCCCAGTAAACAAAAACAAAACAGAACAGAGTGCACCGCCACTCCGACGCAGACCCAAGTATGCCAAATACCCCTCCCAAAACTGAGAACCAATAACCATCATATCAAAATTCAAAGCAAAAAGCCGTTATGGCATAGGAATGGATGTTTGCCAATGTAAATTATTATCCCTGAAAAGTTGTATGTGCATCATCCCGAAATCCGTTTCCAGACCCTTTCTAGACAACCCATCAGCACGTGTATTTACTTCCCTGTAGATGTGAGTTAAAGGAGGTCTTTCGAGTTTGTCCCACATACCTCTAACCCGTTGCAGCCAACCCTGTAGATCAGGCCTCATCATGAGCTTTTGCCCAAGCACCCATCCAATTACAATCTGAGAATCACCATAGATATGCACACCCTGAAGTCGAAGATAAATTGCCATTCGAAGAGCGCCCCACAAGGCAATAAGCTCAGCTTTATTATTGGTACCCCATCCCGCATTCCAATGGATGTGCAGCCGCTCCCTCTGAGAAATTTTTACCCATGCCCCGCATCCCAACAGACCTCCCACACATGCACCGTCGAAGTAAATTGCTGGCAGTGTGATCTCATGCGGCCTATTTCGCTTAGAACAGTCCAACACCATAGCACATGGGACTGGGCGATCATCCAACCAACCATGAATATATGCAAATACCTGAGATATCTGAAATGGCACCCCATCAAAGATCACCCTATTCCTACCCTTCCATACCTCCCAAACAAAAAAGAATGGCAGAGATTTGTATTTGCCATTAAGATTGTCCCATTCCAGAGCGACATTCAGGAATTCAGTTGGTAACCATGTCGCACCCATGTGATGATTCGAAAAGAACTTCCACAGCCTCGCTATAACAGGGCATCTGAAAAAGAGATGGTCAACTGTTTCCAGGTCAGCACAACAAATATGACATCTAAAGGGTCCCGAGAACCCACGTCGATTCAGATTTTCACCTGTGAGAATCCTACCTTTGGACACCAACCAGCCAAACAGTACTATCTTCGTGGGGATCTTCCTTCGCCAGAAGGGATAAAAGGAAGAAGATGTTTGATCCCGATAAGATTCGAGGTTGAGACTCCTATATACCTCTTTGACAATTGGCGCACCTTCAAGAATGGGACCGTCCCAATCAATTGTATCACCACCCTCCTTCCAATTAAAACCTGCAGCCCGAAAGATCTCCCGCACATCCTCCCATTCATCCGCCACCTGAACCGGTAATCCTAGCTGATCCGCACTCTTAAAAACAGGAGCACCAAAAGCCCAGACCCTTATGGTCTGCGATATAAACATAATACCCCTGTGCGACATGCTATGCACAAGCTGCATGGATAGGCCATTATAATCCGGGATGCCAATGATTTTTCTGAACGTTATTGGAATATCTCCCCCATCCCCAAACGCCCATGCGAGCCTGCCAGAAAGATGATTCAATATTTTCTTAAAGCTATTCCATATGGCCGATGAACGCCTGGTAAACCGATAATTAGAACACAGAATCTGTTTTAAGAAATCCCCTACAATGTATTTGCTTTTTATAACCCTGTTCCAAATACTGTTTCCCTTTATTGCTTTCCATAATGATTTTATGAGCAGCGCAGAATTGAAAGTTCTCATATTGAGAATCCCCCACCCATCATGTTTCTTATCCCTGCATAGGCGCTCCAGTTTGACAAGATGAATTTTATGGGCCATGGCCGCCCCCCCCCATAAAAATTTTGCAACAATACTGTTGAGAGTGTTGATGATGCCTTCCGGAATATAGAACAAAAGGCCCCAATATACCAGCATTTGCGAAAGAACAGCCTGGATTAGAATCAGCCTGCCACCCAATGACAACCACCTGTGAGACCATCCCTCAATCCTCCGGCGAAATTTGTCCACCATCCATGTCCAATCCATAATTTTATATCCACACGGTTTGATCCGGAATCCCAAGTATGTAAAACCTGTGCCTACCTCCCTAATCTCGACCCCCATGAATTCAGCAATGAATTCAATCTCCTGTAATTCACCGTATTCATAAATAATAAAGGATTTGCCTCTATTTATATTCAATCCAGTGGCAGCTTGTAATCGGATGAACATTAAATGTATGTAGAACCAATGGTTCCTCTTCAAATATCCATACATAAGCAGGTCATCGACGAATAGTGAGTGTGAACAGGAAACTTCATTTGAGAATGAGAAGCCTCTTATACACCCCCTCCTCTCCGCACTATGCAATATACGACTGAAACTATCCATTACAAGTATGAATAATAAAGGAGAGAGCGCACAACCCTGTCTCAATCCGCGCTCTGCTCCGAAAAAGGAAGTAGGAATACCATTTATAAGAACTGCAAAACTGACTGTGGAAATGCATGCCATTACCCATCTGATACATCTCAAAGGGAACCCAATTTTCATGAGCACAAGCCTAATATATGACCAATCGATTGAGTCATAGGCCTTATGAATATCGACTTTTAACAAAATAGCCTTCTGTTTCTCTGAATGTATTGAATGAACCACTTCCTGTGCCACAGCCACTGCCTCGTGTATTGAACGCCCCTTCAGAAATCCATATTGCTCCTTAGATATGTTGTCTGATAATACTCCTTTGAGGCGCTCCGCAATGATCTTCGAGCTAATCTTATAGAGCACATTGCACAGAGATATCGGCCTGAAATCCGAAAATGACTGGGGCTCATTCACTTTAGGGATCAGTGCAATAAATGTGGAATTCTGGCTAGCCGGCATTACACCCGAAGATCTAATTTGATCAATAATTTTGGTCAGCTCTTTACCCATCATTTCGAAGAAGTGAATGAAAAATTCCTCGGGCCACCCATCCGGCCCCGGGGATTTGTCCGCTGAAAAAGCTTTTAGGGTCTTTAATACTTCATTCTCAGAAATTGCTGAATCTAGTATTGCTATGGCGTCATCGTTCATAAATCTGTTAACATGCTGTAAAAGCCATTCCTGTGCCCCATGATCAATGCCTACCTGTCTCGAATAGAACTTGGAGAAATAATCGATCGCTTCCTGTTGAATTTCCTGTAACTTGCACGCCATTGTGCCGTCCGCCCTCTTAATGCTTCAAATAGAATTCTTAATCTTCCTCCCATTCGCAATTTTGTGAAAGTACTTTGTGTTTAAATCTCCCTCTGCCAGCCAAGCCATTCGGCTTTTGAGCTTCCAGGAGACCTCCTCAATCCTGAGGATATCCCGCTTCCTTTCCCCAAGCCTGATTAATTCTTGCAGTTTATTGTCGTCTGGATATACATTAAGAAAGGACGATATAATCTCTTCAATCGCCCTCTGAATATCCCTGAATTCCCTTTTTAGGTCCATTTTCTTTTTACGATCCCATTTCTTCGAAGCTCGTTTTATCCTTTGGAGTCTATATTGAAAGAAATCCCACTCGTCCCTAAATGGCAGATCATATTCTGCATTCCACAGCGCCCTCACCAAATCCGTGTATTGATGATCTTCGAGCCAAATTCTGTTAAACTTAAAAGGCCGGCCATGCATCTCTTCGATTTTTGACCATGTTAAGGATATTGGCATGTGGTCAGAAATGTCATTGACCCAGGTCATCGATGTGGGATTCTGAATGATGTCCACGACCGATTCCTTGACCATCACCCTATCTAGTCGCTTTCCAATATAGCTGTCACCCCCCCTTTTATTGGTCCAAGTAGGCACCATTGGACTAGGCCTAATGTCTTTTATCCCTTCTGTATAGAAAATGTCATTAAGAAAACTCGCCAGAGGATCCAAGCGAGCAGCCTTACCCCAAATCTCGTCTGCGTTGAGGGTAGAGTTAAAATCGCCCATCATTATTAGGTTGGGCAAAGCCAAAATGCCGGACGCCTTCATTCTACTCCAGTATGTAGCCCTGTTTGCGTATGGTGCATAAATATTTAGCAGATTAAACATACCAGTATATCCTCTGATCCGCCCCGTTAACAAGATGCCCCCAAAAAAACCGAAAGCCCTGAATTTCACCAAATCAGGGTTCCATATTGCAACCAGACCCCCCGACCTGCCACTTGAATCCACCGCCACGGCCTGCCAACCCTTTCTGATGTTTAAAAACATATTTATGGCTTTTCTACGAGAGGACATTGTCTCCTGTCCCAAAAACACTATCGGGTTCCTTGTATTCAAAAATTCCTTTAGGCAATTATATTTAGGGGAATCGCCCAGACCCCTCAAATTCAATGAGATGATGTGATTCATGAGAACGATCTCCGTGGGTGGCTTGCTCTAAGCGCCCTGGGAGAAACCTGTGGACCATCATATCCAGAAATCGGAACCTCTGACAGTCCTGCCTCATCATTAGAAAACAAAGACACCGATTTGAGTTTGCCCTTGTTCAACCTGCAAGCGGCCTTTGCTTTCTTCTTAAGAGAGCATATAGCAGTAGATAAACCGGAAGAGTTTTTTGATGGCGAGGTAATCGGCTTATCGAAAACTGTCAAAGCTGCAAGGTCCATGCTAGGGTTCCTTAGCAATGTCTCAATGTCGCTCCCTATTGTGTTCCTCGGGGAGTCGAAAAGCTCTATAGGACTTGTTTTATCTGACAGCTTTTGCGGATTTGAATAATTACCCCCCATGTTCGAGGAATCATCGATCATGAGCCCCGAATGAGAAGCTTCCCCCCTATCTAGATACTGTAGTTGCTGTAGCGAACCATCCTCCGGGGAGCTTAATACACCATCCTGTAAAGAAGCTATTGAATTCCCCGCCTTTACTATAGAGGTAAATTTCTTGATTGGAGAAGATGAGTCATTTGGGCGCAGGACAGGGCATGGCACCGGGCCATCCAATTCTTCCGGGGTATAAATAGCATGCGGTAGATCAGATGTGGGAGTGTTCTCAGATTGTGGCTGTAGAACCCTATACAGCTTTTTACCCACCGACGGGTGACGGGCAATATTAAGAGGAACCATTGAGTCCGATATGGGAGTGGCATTTTGGCTATTAACAAAGTTATAAGGCTCATTGTCATAGATTTCGTTTGAAGACATACCTTTGTTTTCGCCATTGTGTATGCCCGAGCTCCCATTGCGCTTGATACCATCGTCCAATTCCTTTTGAGCCTGTCCTGCATTGCATATACGAAGCTGTCACTTACGGAGCAACAGTAGCATTAATCCTTCGAAATTCAATTATCTGAGTCCTTTAGGACGTTGTCCATAACAAGATTCAAGGTGGGAGGCAATTAGCTATCTTGAAAGCCAACCTTGACGTAAGCCAATTAGCTATCTTCCAACCCAGCTCAAGGCAGGAACTTGCTGCCCCGCAGTCTATCTTGTTTCTATTGAAGAACAATTTGCTCTAACCCTGATTCTTTTCACAGAAGAAATCACCATTTTTTGAAAGCGATTTCCATCATATTTTCTTGGAGAAAATTCAAAATTTGGTACCCTTGTTGTTGTTGCAAATTTTTTAGGCTTGGCCATGAAGATCTTCGTTGAATAAATCTAGCAAGCCGCATTGATTTTATTAAGGGTTTTGAAAAATTTTAATGCGCTAATTTAACTTAGCCGCAAGGTATTTTAGAGGCCTTTTGTGCCGCAAGCACTTAAAGGCTTGGTTTTGTCTCAGATTTAAAATTAATTAACCTTGGAATCGTTTGCTGGTATAGCAAAACTTTTTGAGGATTTTCTAAATTGGATCTTGCCGAGAAATTACCTGTTTTTGCTGGCACGATTTTTTCTTTTTTAAATTAAATTCTTTAGGCAAAAGTTTGTAAATTTTGTAGTTCAACCTCAAGGATATGTGAAGGGTCTTTATCCATACTCGCAAGAGGTTTCTGCATCTAAATTTTGTGGTAAATTTTTAAGAAGTCCTTCCTTTTTGTCTTGACAAATTTCTTTCTCTTGTAACCTCTAATAATAAAAGCTAATTTTGTCTCTTGTGGGAGCTTGAGATTTAAATCTTTTGGCATTTTTTTTTCTCATGATTTAAATGGGAGATCTTATGGTTGGTTTTGTAACTCACTAACTTGCTCTCGCATCTTATTTCTTTTTAGAATTTCAATTTTGCATCTCTTCTTTTGACTATTTGGTCTGAATTACAAATCGAGTATCTACTGTCTTAAGCTCATTTATGTTTTAGATTTAGTAGTATTTCCTAATTGTTTAGTTAGCAATCTCATCTGTCATCCTAAATTTGCGTGTTCATCATTTAAATTACTTGCTTATTTCAATTGTCTAAATAAGTAAAAAACACACCTAATTATCACATTTAAATGGTATTTGAGTAATTGTTCCTAATATTCTGATCATCATTATTTTTGTGAGTATTTTCTATTGTTTCATTGATTATTGTCATTATCTACTAATCTTGTGCTTTGAAGTATTTATCTACTTTGTGATTACAAGTATATTGACATTTTACTTTCCTTGGAGCAATATTGATAGAATTGTATCTCATTGAAATCTTGAATCAGCATTTGCATTCTAGAGTTAGATTGCATCCTTGAAATTTACCTTCAAGCCTAAGCTTGGTCGAAAGAAAGTGAGGACCACATTTCTTTATAGCTTGCGAAGGATAGACCTTCTTTAGTAGTTAACATGGTGACCTTGCAGTTGTCACAACCACAGTCTCTGCAGCGCTGAAGACATTGAGTGTTAGAACTCAAGGGGAGGGATTGTTAACCAAGCCATAGCTTGCTTCCCCTTCCTTGCTCTCTACAACTCACTCTAGAGACTAGTCTCAAAACAACTAGGAGGAAGGGTTCATCTAGATTAGGCATTTTAATTAAAATCAACGAATATTTTTGTACTTCACATTAGCTTAGATCTTGCACTCATTCCTTGTTGATCATTGGTGATTGGAATTGTGTGCTAAATGTATAATTTGCAAGTCTATTGTATTTGGAAATATCATATTTTTCTTGCAATTGTCTTTCTTTAAGGTCCATTGCTCATATACATGGTTATCTTGGTCTTTAAAATTTTTGTACTAACACTTGTCTTGTAGCATTGTTTATCTCGTGTCTTGAAATATTATTATATTTTTCTAGTGTAGAATCTCTATTGAGCATTGTTACAAAACACTAGTTTATCATTGTTAATCTAGTCATTGTCTTATTGATCTTATTGAGATTGTCTCTTAAATATTTACATTGCTCTTTTAATAATTAAACTTACTAAATAATTTTTAATTAAGTTACTTAGATAAATAATTTCCTTGCCCTTAGTATCCTAGACTTGTTGTTACAACAAGTTTTCCCTTTATAACCATCCTTAGGGACTACCCCCCTTAGCTTATCTAGGAGATAGCTTAAACAGAGTGAGTAGGGATTAGGTGACAACCCCTACTTTGAGGGTTGTGCCTTAAAGATTATACATTGTGGGTTTAGAAGCTTTTTTCTATCTTAGGTGTACATGTTAGGCGACAACAAGTGTAACAAAGACAAATTGTTAGGGCCCACTATCTCAAATGATGACACAAACATTGATCTATAGAGTTTCCAATGTCCAAATTTTGGTAACTCCTACGTCCAAGAAAGTTGTCTAGTGTTTATGTTTTTTGTTTTTGTTTTTGTTTTTTTTGGTAGATTTATGCTTATTTTTTCTCAAATAGTTAGGCCTATACATCCACCACTAAAAAGAAATACATTTATACATTGAGGTCAAAGTGCTCTAAGAGGCCCCTTTCAGTGCATCAAGAAAGCCATCACCTCTTACCTCTGCCCCGACTTTGTCGAATCCAATTTTACAAGATTTTTTCATAATTATGCTGATGTTATATACCTAGTTGTTTCAATCATCCTTACGTAGCATGACATTAAAAGTTTGAAAACCTTTTACTTCTACGAGTCAAAATTGGGTTGAAAATAAAATTACACGCTCTTTAATTAAAAAACATGCTTACAAAAAATTATTTAAACACCTTCGAGAACTTTAAAACTATAAAAAGTAAATTTAAACTTATTACTTGACTTCTTACCTCCCAACTAAAAAAAGGGGAGGATGTGAGACATGAGAAAGAAACTCACGTATTGAGGTGCCGTAAACCAACCTATCAACACATCACCTTAAAAGTTATGTGTTTGACAAAACATTATAATCACTACCATAAATGGCCAATTATTGCTTTACCAATGCACATACACAAGGTAATAAGGATTCTCCTAACATTATGTTACCTACTTTACTTAATGCCTTGCACTTTGGATAAAGTTGAAAATCATATAAAATCAATACAAGTAATCATTTCTCATAAAATAAATAAATTTTAAAGTGATATGCAACTTATAAAGAAGATTTAAAAAAAAACCTGTAATGACCATTTAAAAAAAAACTATAATCACAAATGCTCCTATGTTTATGTGACAATAAGTGCAACTTAAATATAGCTTAGCACAACCATTTTTTCTGTACTTGTAACAGTGCTGCGAGAGAGCCTTATTTATTGTGGATTAGGGTTTTGTCTGAACTATTTCTCTGGTTCTCCTGCTATTTTTTTTATAGGGTCTGTAGAACCATTTTTATTGTACTGGTAAAAATCCTGGGTGAGAGCCTTATCTATCGTTGATTAGCGTTTTGTCTGATCTATTTCTCTGGTTTTTCCGCTATTTTTTATAGGGCTGTGTTTTTTTACAGTGTTAATGCTTTCGTTTCTCCATATCGATTCCTTTTACATATATTCCTTTGATTCAGTAGCTCGTGCAACGTAATTCCTTTTACATATATTTACGCACCATGATATTCCTTTGATTCAGTAGCTCGTGAAACGTAACTCCGTGTTGAATCTGCAATAGAGTTACCATTGAAATTACTGCATCACAATGAGTAAGTTCCGATCTTTTAATATCATCTCATATATTGTTTTCTTAAAAAATAGAGTGACAATGAGTAAGTTCCGATCTTCTAATATCATCTCATATATTGTTTTCTTAAAAAATAGAGTCCAACGTTTTTGGTTTTTGCAGGTAAGGTTCATGGTTCCCTTGCCCGAGCAGGGAAAGTGAGAGGGCAGACGCCTAAGGTGGCCAAGCAAGACAAGAAGAAGAAGCCTAGAGGCCGCGCCCACAAGCGAATGCAATACAACCGCCGGTTTGTTACCGCAGGTAAGTCTTTTTATTTCTGATCGATTTCCCTCGTTCTTCTGCAATTTTTTATAGGGTTTGTTGTGTTTTTGTACAGCGTGTTACGTCTGCGAGGTTTTGTTTCTCCATATCGATTCATTTTAACATATATTCAGATGCACCACGATACTCCTTTTATTCTGTAGCTCCTGCAATGTAAGCTTTGTGTTGAATGGGTGATAGCGTTACCAGTCAAAGCACAGTGAATTATATAATCAGAAACAGAGTATACCCAGTCCAACCAGGGCATACACTCTGAGTAGTTGCCTTAGGGTTCTACGATTTGGATAGCTCATACCCCAAAATTTTGTTTGGGGGACCTCGGTTACTCGAGTTGCTTGATCTGATCTGTAGACTGGCTAAAATGAGTACATTGACCTTCAATACGATTTAAAACGTGCCATGCACCCAACCCTTATATTGTATTTCTGTCTTGATTTAACAGTCTCCTAAGCTTGATTTGTTGGTATTTTGAGCCTGTAAAATTAATCAATTAGAAAAAGAAAAATGCACACTAAACAGGAAACTGATTCACTCAAAGACACAGGAATTTACGTGGTAAAACTGGAATTATTATTATTCAAGAAGGTCAACAATGACTATCCAACAATACAATAAACCTCTCGAGCAACAAGTTTTATATAAAGGCACCGGTACAAAAAATGGCCTATCGTTACGCAACTACATGAACACTAAAACAAGGCTTACTGAGGTAAATTGCATTTACAACGTCTTTTAATTGTTGTCATTATAACAATCTCCACATTTTCCTAACCCCTTGCCCATGCCCATTCATTATCTTTTTTTGCAAGCCAAGAGAAGCCATACAACATTGGAACTTCTCTACCAAAACTGGTTTTTGCGAATATGTCTACAGAATAACCATGTTTGTGGTCCTTTTTGAGAGATATCCCGCCGCCATCAGTTACTTGTCTTCCAAAATGGTATTTTACATCAATATGTTTAGTCTTGCTGTGATAAGCTGGATTGGTAGATAAATGAATAACACTCTGATTGTGACATAATACATTCACTTTCTACTGCATCCTTCCAAGCTCACCTAGTAGACCCTTCAAGCAGATTACCTCGTTACAAGCATGTGAAGCAATTATATATTCTGCCTCAATCATGGACAAAGCAACTGTTTCCTAAAGCTTTGACATTTGACTAATAGTTGCACTTGCAAGAGTAAAGATATATCCTATAGTAGATCTCCTCTTCCAAGTCATCAGCGTAATCTGAATCAACCAGTGTGGAAAAAATCCCGATTTTATCCCGACTTTTTAAAAAAATCCTGATTTTTTGCAGGCGCCGATAAAATCCCTCGATTTTTTCCCGATTTTTTGAAAGTTGAAAAAGTCGGGATTTAATCGTTATAATCTCGACTTTTTGCCGACTTTTTCCAAAAAATCGTGAGGGAGGTAATTTTTTTAATAATTTTTAATTTTTTTTTGAAAAAATCGGGATTTTTTTTTCGAAAAAATCGGGATTTTTTTTCCAAAAAGTCGGGATTTTTTCAAAATATGAATATTTTTGTATTTTTTTAGTTTTGCCGATTTTTTCGAAAAAATCCCGACTTTGCCGATTTAATCCCGACTTGAAGCCCTGCCGATTTAATCCCGACTCCGACTTTTTCCACATTGGAATCAACATATCCATAGATTGAATCTCCACAACCGTTAAAGACGATACAATGGTCATTTGTGCTTCTCGAATACCGAAGCACCCATTTCACTGCTTGCTAATGTTCTTTTCTAGAATTTTCCATGAACCTGTTGACAACTCCAACTGCATGTGAAATATCAGGTTTTGTAAATACCATCGCAGACATTAATTTGCCTACTACATTTGCATATGATACACAAGGCATATACGTCATCAACTCGAGAGTCATCAAAGAGTCATTAACTCGCTCGGCTACCTTCCCAATTGTAGACATAACCCAAAGGAATAACCTCTTCTCTCATCCGAAGGAAACATATTCTCGAAAATGACCCTCAATCGATAAGGACAGAGTCCCATCCCTACCCACTCTAAGGTCAGGGAAGGAAGGATTTTATTGACTGACCCACCAATACTTTACCACCAATATCGACCAAGAACTTGAAAACCCACCAATCGAGCGTTAGCGAAACTACTTGACCAAGACCTTTTATTCACTTCCGCCACTTCCGCTTTTCACTTCTGCTTATCTGCTAATCCACTTCCGCTTCTCCGCCTATTTATTCGCTTTTCCGCCCCCCCCTAAAGCTTGAGCTGGGATACTTGTTAAGATTTATGAGATTTTACAAATCCAATTAGATTCATAAGTTTAAAACCAGTGCCTTATGGAGTCAAAATATCCCGTTATAAAATTAAAGTAAAGTATCTGATATGTAACTGCTGTTATGAAAAATAGATTTACCACAATGATATTCGATAAAACACACCACAACTATGCATTAAAATACTTTGAACCCACAACAATGTTATCATGAGATGACTAGCAATATTTCCGAATTTATGATGTTCTAAATAATTCCAATTCAAAAACCTATAGTCAAACTTAGAATATATCCTTCAGCAAGATTTCAGAGATGAAATATAAATTGCAGCAGCGAACAAACGATACAGGCACCAATGCCCAAAATGACTAAAAATAGTAAAAATTGATGAACTTGAAGAAAAATCAATTTTTAGGGCTTGATTAAGTGAAATTTCAGATCTGATATTTTTTATTTCAGCAGTGAAACAGTGACAGATCAGCAAGATAAAACTGCCCAAAGTAGCTGCCAAATACTTCCAGAAATCTAAGTTGCCGGAAACGCCAAGGCTGGCCCCCGGAAACTCGGATCCCCGTTTCTGAAACGGAAACCCGTATGAAACTCCTTTGAAACGGCATGGATCCGTATCTGCCTCGTTTCCAAAATTTTGGATATGTGTTTTCCTGAAAATTCCCGTTTCCGTCCTGTTTTAAAATTTGGATACGTATTTGTAAAAAAATTGAAAACGTATTTGCCAAACAGAAACGTATTGTCCAAAAAATGAAACGTATTTGACCAAATCTGAAACGTATCACGATTTTTTGAAACGTTTTTACCCTATTTGCTTTCTCGCCGGGAACATTATAGCTGCATTTGTAATTTGTAAAGTGAATTTTTCGTTTTTAACTTCTTAGCCTCCGCCGCAAAGAGCAACAGCCCGCAAAGAAGAGCAACAGAGTTCCGAGTAAGAGATTGTGAGACGTGACTGTAAGAGATTGTAAGTGGTCGCTGGAAAACGTTAACGTTTGCTGTAGAGTGTTTGCAACTTCGAGTTCGCTGTTTGAGTGACCGCAAGAGCAGCCAGAAGGGGAAGAGTAGCTGCGGCTCGCAAGAGGAAGAGCAGCTGCCCGCCGCAAGTGCTCAACTCTGTTTTATCCGTATGTTTTTGGAACTCTTTTTAAGTATTTATGGTATAGCGACTAGCCATCTTTTCAATTTTCTCATCACACGGCTACATTAAAATGATAAAATCGCTTGGAATGGAAATATCTTCCCCTCTATGTCACAGTTCAGTGTTCACTATCTGTTTGCATATAATGTTACAAATTAAAATCCAGACAGGTAGAGTTACGAGTATGAAACTTTCTATGGAATTTAACAGTCAATCGCTGCACAGATGTCCCTTGTCCCAGAAATAAGGGCTCTCGAGTCTCATACACCATTTAGTGTCTGGCTTGGCCCTAAGATTAGAAATAAATTGTTATTATTATTTGAAATTGATGTGAGTCTTGTTACAACTTGAAAATTGCTATTGAAAATAAGAGAAAATCCCACGACAAAAATATTATGGCTGTCATAAGAAAAGATTTGTTGTATGATTATATGTGTGTTCATGTCAAAATATCTCCAACTTAAAGAAATCTTTACGTAAGACATGACAGGCTAAATAAATACAAGGCGTTCATTAGACATTGAAGACTGCATTTTATTCTAAAGTGCTTATGGAATGATTCACAAATGTAATAAAGCTTCAATTTGATGTTTCTTAAAATTCCAGAATCTTTAAATCAACAAAATTCTTATCAAGAATGTAGTGTGTTTCAGAAATAACCTAGAAAGAATCACATGGATATGATGATCAATTTGGGTGTATCAACGATTTTCTAAAACGGATATATTGTTAAGATTTTAACATTTTAGATGCTACCTTTAAGTTTAATGTATAAGTGAGTGATTAATTTATTTATTTTATAATTAGGAGTGATGGATTGAGCTTTGTTTGAAAGCAAATTACACTACTTACATGAAAGTGTAATGGATTATTGCTTGTGGACCGTGGTTGATGAATATATATGTCATTCCATTTTCTTTATTGGTCCTATTTTAGTCCTACTTCCAAGTTCCTTCGCTCTAGCTGCAAATTCTAGGAAGATTTATGTGTGAAGAAGTGAAGTGCTTTGGAGAATTTTGATATATAGTAATAGCATTTGCCACAGCCTACAGGTTTAATGATTAATCGTTGCAATAGCTTTTAATGTGATAGGGCTGCTTCCTTTTTTTATTTCAAAACTGTTTCTCCCTCAAAGTTTATTAGTGATTAAATGTTTTAACTTTTAAGTTTTTATAGTATGCTTTTCATTTATACTATCTTTCAAATGGAAATGGGCAGTTAGTAATGTAACAGAGGTATTCTAATTGACAGAGGTATTCTAATTTCTGGGCAGTTAGTAATGTATTCACAGTTCATAAATCATAATTCATATATGATAATTGATGAATAGATGATAGATGATTAATCATTATGCATTTTTACTATTTAGATATAATCTAGATTCTCAAACTTCAAATACGAATCATGAATGGCAATGTAAATTTGATATATATATATATATATATATATATATATATATATATATATATATATATATATATATATAGATATATATGACGCGGCGTTTCCTGCCGTATCGTATCCAGATTTTTTGAAAATTTGCCATATCCGTTTCAAACCCCGTATCCGTATCCGTTCCCGTTTCCATTTCAGTGCAACTTAGCCAGAAATAGCAAAAATATATTAAAACTTGAAAATTTCAATTTTAAGGCTTTAAGAGAGTTTGATTCAGTAATTTTCAGAACTGATAAGTTTATAACAACAGTAAAATGATAATGGATCAGCAAACTGAAAATACTGAAAATGATCTCCACAATGTCTAAAAATAGTAAGTTCTGCCAAAAAACTGAAAATTCAAATTTTTTAGAGCTTATTTAGGATATGCATTAGAAATATTCAGATTTGATTTTACACAGTTATGCAGAATTTCCAGCAAGCTTCAAAACCAGATCTAGGTAAATTTAAAGATGCCCAAATGGTCAAAAATTCTGAAAATGAAGATTTTGCAATTCTAAACAATTTTGACCATATAAAATGTGTTTTTAGGGCCTAATTATTTGTGATTTGTTTGCTGGAATAAAATCTGCAGAAAATAAGGGTTTAGAGATCAAACCCTTAGCCCAAGGCTTATCTCACTGTTGAAATTTTTTGAAATTTTGGGATAATGTTGATGCTTGAAAATTATAAATTTGGAGACCAAAATCCTGTAAAAATAGCCTCAAAAGCCTATACGTCTTCAAGAGTCTAGATCTGGCTCAGATCTGAAGTTTTCTTTGGCTGATTTTTCAGATCTGAAGATTTCCTTAGCTTATTTTTTTAGATGTAATCCTGCACAAGTGAAAAAAAGAAACCCAATACCCAATATGTACAAAAATAGCGAAAATCCTAAAACCCAAATGTTAGAATTTAAAATTATGTTACAAAACTTCAGATTTACACATGTAAATTACAGATCTATGCACAAGAGAGTTGCAGATCTCTCAGATCTGAGGAGTATAAGTCTGACTTCACTCCCAGATTTGAAGATCTAAGGCTCTTACTAGCCAGATCTACCTTTAATTTAAAAAAAAAAATTAAGATATTTTTTTTTATTTAGGCACAAGCTCTAGAAAGACCCTGCAAAAAATATTCTGTAAGATAACCTTAGAAATTATGAAACAATGGGCTTTTTCAGATTTATGAAATCTGAGAGTCGGCTGGTCTAACTGAAGACTTCTCCAAATGCTCAAACCTTAAAAAACGATCTCTGCACACTTAGATCTGAATTTAAGATTGATAGAGATTAAAATATAAACATGAGATCTTTTAGAAAAATAGATAACTATTTTTTTCGTTAAATCAAAATGCTATTTTAGAAACCAAAAAAACTGCACAAGATACTTGTATGCAGATTAATCCATAGAGACCATCAACCATCAAAAGCCAATAGAAGTAACAAAGTTTAGAGACAATATCACTACATAGATCTGGAAAAAGAACACCAAAGTTTGTAACCCCAAAGTCTTTATGCTTTATTCATCAAAAAATCACAAGAGCTTCCAAGAACAAGTGCACGATTCAAATTTTGGATGATTAAAAGACTGACAAAGACCTGTAATTTTTAAGACAAAATCTCCAATGGCTAGTTTGGTTGATCCATGTCAAAATAATATTGACCGTCGAAAAGATTTGATCATCTTTTAATCTGGACCGTCGAAATTATAAATTTGAGGAAAAACGAATTTATCATTTAATTCCATTTTAATTAATTCAAAAATAATATTTTTGAGTTAATTACCTCAAAATTTTGACTTTGACTTAACCACCTAGGCCCAAGGGTCCAAAATTTCTTGAAATTCTCAATATTCCCTTGGCCTGGAGCCTTTAAAAATTTATTTTTTAAGGACCAACGAATTTTGCCTTTGAAGGATTTTATACTCACCTAGGACCTAAAATTAATTAAATTTCTAGCTTAAGATTTTTAAATTAATTTGACCATAAAATTTAATTAATTGACTGAGAGGGGATTTAATTTTTTTTTCCAACCCTCTTTACATAAGATAAATACATTTAGACATATGAAGGGGGAATACCCATTCGTATAGACCCTCAAAAAGGTACTCAATTCTGCGACTCAAAACATGATCTAGTAGACCAAGTAGCTTGTAATAAAATAATCTAGCCAACCAACTAGGATTATTCCCAAACTACTTTTACAAAGACTCGATAGAAAACGTTATGACTCACTTAACATCTTGATGACAAAATCCACCCTAGCTTTGGGGTGAGGTTGGAGGGGAAAACGCTGCCGATCACTTGTGTCAAAAAACACAAGTAAATCAGTGAGACAAAAAACCTCCTAGGATAGAAATCGTCACCAACATACTAGGCTCACAAATTCATTCAAAATTCATTGATTCAAACATAGATATTAGATATTCATGAGTCATACATCATCATTGATACTATAATACAAATTACAATGATACATTGATACACCATACATGATACAATCGTCAAATTTACTCAGAAAGACAAGATTAAAGATAGTAAGATACTGTAGTTTTTTCATTAAGTCATCAGAATCAAAATGTGTTACATAACAACACTGCCAATGGCAAATAGAAATAGAAAATACAAAATCAACTACAATCTACAAGACTACAAGCCTGAAGCCTCAATGAGTTAGAGTCATCAATCCTCATAATCAGCATCACTGTCGAAATCCTGATCATCATGCTCACCACTACTCTCCTCTGCCTCTGATGCATCTTCCTCCTCTATCATCTCTGCATCTGCTGGTGTGGAGGATGACCCCTCTAATCCATCATCAAATCTGACAGGCTCTAGCACTGGCGCATTGAGATCCAAGTTGGCCAATGCCAACTCAACACTGTTGTCCAGACCCAATCATCAGGAAAGACATCCCACATCTTTGTCTTTCCCTTCAACCACTCCTCCCTCTGCATGTAGATGAGACAAAGGTTGGTGTGTACATACACCATTGTCTCTGCCCTGGACTGCTCAAGCCTGCTCTTCTTCACACTATACAAATTCCCATATGTGCTCCAATTCCTCTCGCAACAAGAGGATGAAGTCACCTGAGAGAGGAGCCTCATGGCTAACTGTTGTAGAGGAGGGCTTGCTGCCCCATGAGTTGCCCACCAAGAATGGGGCTTCTTAGCCCCCTTGTCTCGAATCAAATCATAGCCTCCAAATCGTCCCCTGCTAGTGGAAAAATCTGCAAAGGCATCCTCCACCTCATCAAGGGATGCCCTATCCTGAAAAATCCTCCTCAATGTATCTTTCCTCCCCTGTGAGATTTCAGCATCCATGTGAGGAGGGAATCTGTGGGAAGGTCTACCATTCAGCCACTCATGGTTGTAGTATTTTGGGTTCAAGGAGTGAGCCAAACAATGTAAAGGTGCGCAATTCTTGTCCCATCTGCTGACAAGAATATCCTGTATGACGGTGAAGAAGGCCTCAAGTGATGTCTCATACTTTGGGCATTGACTCTGTAAAATAATGGTCCTCACAGACTCAATCATGGAATCCCATCCCTCATAAACCTCTCCTAGGATGGGTTGGTCTGTATCTGCAAATCTGAGCAAGGAAATGATAGGCTCCATGATCTGAATAGTTAGATCTACCTTCTCCCACCATATATCATCCAACACTATGTCCTTCACCTTCTTTGAGGCTACTTGATCCATTTTTCTCCAAAAAGACCAAAACTCTGAAATAACCATAGACCCAAGAGCGGTCTTGACCTCTCTCAACCTCTTCAACATGATGAATGAAGAGGCAAACCGTGTATCTGCAATCTTCAACAATGATAGATTGCTGTACTCCTTGTAGATAGTGAGGGCATTTGTATGGTTTGTTACAAAGTTGCGGATATATCGTGCATCCTCAATAGTGGCTCCAATCCAAAGCACATCAGAAGCAATAGATTTCAGTGCCAAGTTCAATGAATGGACAATGCAAGGTGTCCAAAATATTTGTGGATATTTTGCTTCCACAATCATGCCAGCAGCCTTGCAAACAGGTGCATTATCTGTAATGATTTGCACACAACAATCCACACCTACACTTTCAATAACTTTGAGAAATAACTCACCCATATATTGTGCATCCTTGTACTCTCCAAATGCATCCACTGCTTTCAAGAAAACTGCACCATTCGTGGGTGACACCATGAAGTTAATGAGTGGGTGGCGTGCTGGATCTGTCCATCCATCAGAAACAATGCTAACCCCAGATGTTGGCCATGCTGATTTAATAGGCTCAAGCATTTTGTCCACCTCTTTCTTTGCCTTTGTCAACAATGTGGTTCTGAGCTTCTCTGACCTAGGAGGCACATACCCTGATGGAGCCCCATGACAAAGAGCTCGACACATCTCAATAAATAGAGGTGACCATGCAACATTAAAAGATATGAAGTTCTGATAGAAAAAAAAATGCAATGGTGAGGTCAAGCTCTTCCCTTTTCTCTTTTTGGAAAATCTTGTCCATTGGACCAATTGCAGTCGCCTTTCTCTTTGCTAATTCTCCCCTGCTAGAAGTCTCAAAAGGGAACTTGCTGTTGCTTTTCCTCAAGAATGGAAGGGGGTCATCAGTCTTGGATTTTTTTGATTTTGTTGCCACATTTGCCTCACCGATACTCGCCTCTTTCTGCAATTTCTTCTTATCTGGCAATTCAATTGTTGTACAACATTTAACGCCACAACCTGGAATACCCAACAAATGAGCTTTCACTCGGAAATATGTGCCATTGAAATGGCCATTGCAAAAATTGCATTTCCAACCACAATTTCCTCCTCCCTTTTTTGCCGCCCCTTCCTCTCTTGTTGCATATTTCCACAATGGGTATTTGGAGTCAACAATTTGTTTTCCCTGCACATTTGAAGCTACTGTTGCAGCCCCACTTCCAATGGATGGAATACTTGCAGACCCTGATGAAAGAGGGACAGGAGGGGCATCTCCAATGGAGACATTTTTCCCCTTTCTTTGCCCCTGTCTTGCTGCCTTTGATTGAGCCATAAATACTGTAAAAAATAAACAAAAACAACTAAATATATAAAACATATGCACATGCAAACACTAACAACAAACTAAATGCAAAATATAGAGGGACAATGCATTTATCGGATGCTCAAATCTCTTCGAAAGAACACACTTGCTCCTTGCTCACACTAGCTCTCCTTCTCACTTCACAAATGAAATGGATGAGAAAATAACAAGGAAAAACCGCATTTTATAAAAAAAATCGTGCAATTTTGCTTGCCGCGGGCTCGGCTGTACCCGGTAGGACGGGCCACGGCGTATCCGACGGGGTACGGTTGGGATACGGCGTGTCCCTTTTCGGACACGCCGTATCCCGATCGTACCCTGTACGGATACGCCGTGGCCTTCGAATTGGGGCCGAATTCGACACCTAGAGGTGTCCGACACGGGGATTCGGGGATACGAGGGCATTTTAGGAGTATCTGGTTACTTAGTCTTGAATAAATTCAAAATAATGTTTTTCTCATCGGATTAAGATGATCTTTAGATCGATCTTGCACCTCTCCAAAAGAGGAACCCAATAAAAATATTGGTATCTTCATCTGAGCATCACAACATGGAGTTTGGACCTAGTTGTCCAAAATTAACATGTGTGGACTCATGTGATGAGAAGCTGTAGAATCTAATCAATCATCAAAATGCTGAGAAACATTGCACATAGACAAGAATTCATATATCATACTTGATTCAACAGACAAAACCTCATCAGTCATACTTGACGTGATTTGATTTGCTTCCTTCTTTGGTTTTTCATTGGACTTGTCTTTTCGACTCTTTTCCAACAATCTTGATTGAGATGGCCTCTCTTGTTGCAAAATCAACATTTGGCTGTACACTCCTTGCCTCTTGACTTTCATTTGGAAGAACTTCTTGATTTTTCTCCTCTCCCTGGATTGACCTTATGCTACTTGTGGTGTGGAAGTTTCAGTGCTAGAACTCCTCTGTACTTCTTCAGATAACATAGCTCCTACAACATAATCAAATTCTAGAGATTCGGTTGTGCTCAAACTAATAAAAGGCCCTAAATGGTCCCAAGAATAAGGCAAGGAGCATAATTGTTAAAATTGGCAAGTAGGGCCAAATTCCACCTTGGGACAACTTATCTGATGGAAATGATGATTGCATTAAATTCCTCTTTTTGAGAGGACCAAAATTGATATAAAGATTATCCAATTTGGACAAGCGAAATTGTGGTTTTGAATGTATGCCCATACATGTGCAAATTGTTCAAGTCAACCACATCATCATGTAGGCTCAAGAAGCCCAATGGACGTGTGTTAAATTTAGATAACCATGGTGTTCTATGCTTGATGCAATTTTACTTCAATCTTTCTTAGGCTTGATACAAAATAGCAATCACATAAACATGAAAGTAAAATGTTGATAGAACACAATAATAGATCACAGAAGACAAGCCAATAATATAAATCAGATTTACAATTCCTTTAGTCCAGCAAAGATATGAGATATTGTGTGCTACGGCAGTCAACAGGATGCTTCAACCAACAAAGTCTTTCTCGGTCAACCAATCCTCCAAGTGTCACACCCACAACCCTCAAAGACAACTCATCACTAGTCAACGTTGGTCAATTCAAAGTCAACACTAGACATCAACAAAAAGTCAACGTTGCAGATTAGGGCTTTGGTCAAACAACTATGTTTTCCTCGATTTTAGTGCCCAGCAGTACGACCTCTCAAAATTGGAATTTTGTTAGAGATTTGAGGTCAAAGGACCAAGGGTTGACCACAGTCAACATTGGTCAACGTTGTAGCAAATAAGCCCTAAACAGATCTGCAAAAAACAACAACTTCAACTCCACACGTGTGAGGGGAACAGGTCTCCAAAGGCTAACAAACAAATCATATCAGAATGAGTGATATGTGATCAGTTGATGATGAAAATGACCTCCAAGTTTTTCTAATTTATATCCATCAATGAGGGTGTGGGACACATCTATTAGGCATGGGAGCCTACATTACAAATCTGGCCGACCTTGCTCGTGTGTGGAAATTAAATTCAAAATATATGTTCCGCTCATCCAAACAAGATGATCTTTAGATCAATCTTGCACCTCTCTGAAAGAAGATCCAACAAAAATATGACCATCATCATATGAGCAGTGCAACATGGAGTTTGGACCTAGTTGCCCAAAAATTAACACTCCCTCTCAACTAGGGGGAACTCCATCTGTCCACAAGTGTCATCCATCAGTACAATCATGTACTTTCACCAAACATCGTGCGTCATCCTGCTATAACTTGCTTTGCTGGCTCTCTCTTAGATAAAACAAAAAGGCGAGTCACAAAGACATCACACTCAGCTAGCCCGAAGTCAGATTAGAGGTTAAAACCTCTCTTGGACTCAAAAAAGAGTCTCATACTAACCTGAAGTTAGTTTATTGACCCAAATTCTGTTTAGAGGTAAAAATCTCATCATGCTTGATCCCAGATCAAGGTGTTGGACATGTGCCATCCTAGACATAGAGAGTACGACAATTTCCGATGCGTTCATCGGTCTTGCTATTGGTCTCTATCCACATTTCCCATCTCATTGGACAAATGAGAGGTACTTCCCATGAGTTCGAAACTCCATGGGTAGGATGCATGCGGGGCATAGATCAAAGAGAGGTAAACCAACTCAATATCATAACGGCGGGGTAGAAGCACAACAAGGTTCGACAAGCCTAACCATGTATGTGCTTATAGCTCCAAGAAGCTATCCCCAAGCCCCCTAGAGCTCCCAGAGCTCATAGTCCAACTCATGCAGGACCCTCAGAATAGGGTCTTTCCACGATTCCAAGTTTCTCACGGAAGGTTCAGAACTTGACCTTCCCCAAGGGCTTCGTGAGAATTTCCGCGACCTGCTCATCAGTTTCTATATGATCGAGCCTTGCAGCGCCTCACTGTACCATATCTCGGATAAAGTGGTACTTGATATCAATATGTTTGGATCGATCGTGGAACACGTGATTCTCAGAAAGACGAATCCCACTCTGGTTATCACAAAGGATAATGATGGTATCTAGCACATGCCCAAACAACTCACTGAAGAGCTTTTGCAACAAAATAGCTTCACAACAAACCATACTCGTTGCAATGTATCTGGCCTCAGTAATGCTCAAAGCCACCGACTTCTACTTCCTGCTCATCCAAGATATCGAAGCAGAACCCAAGGTGAAGAAACATCCAGATGTGCTCTTGCGATCCACCACACTACCAGTCCAATCGACATCAGTATATCAATGGAGTCTCAAACTCTCGACAGTGTATCTCAGCCCATGGTTGATTGTGCCTCGAAGATATCTCAATAGATTCTTGGCACCAATCCAGTGAATGTGATGAGGGTCAACCATATGTTGACTCAAAGTGTTTACTGCAAAACATACGTTCGAACAAGAGTTCACTAGGAACATCAGGGCCCCCATGAGTTGTTGATACTCGGTAGGATTTGCTAGCAAAGGCCCAGCAACGTTTCCACACAACTTGTTAAAGTTGAGTTCCATCGGTGTCTACACACACTTACAGTCCACCATTCCAAATCTCTCCAGCAACTTCACGACATATTTTTCTTGAGAAAGGAAAATCTCGCCTGGCCTCTGCTAGACCTCCAAGCATAGGAAGTAATGCATCAGTCTTAGGTCTTTCATCTCAAACTTGGAAGCTAGCTCCCTCTTTCACTGATGAATGAGAGGGTCAACACTTGTCAGGAATAGATCGTCCACATGGAGAATTAAAATGAGAGGCCTTTTGCTATCAACCTTAAAATAAAGGTTTGGATCAACATTACTTTGAGTGAAGCCCAGCTTCATCAAGTAGCTATCTATCCTCTCGTACCAAGCCCTGGGGGCTTGCTTCAACCCATAAACGACTTTCTTTAACTTGCATACATGGGTGTCACTATCTCAGACTTCGAACCCGAAAGTTTGCTCCACATACACCTCTTCCTTTATAGAACCATGCAAAAAAGCGGTCTTCACATCCATCTGATGGAGACTCAATCCTTGCGTTGCAGCTAGGGCAATAATAGATCGGATGGTGGTATAGTGGGCCACAGGTGCAAATACATCATCATAATCTATGCCATCTTTTTGAGAGAAACCTCGGGCAACAAATCTTGCCTTGTACTTTTCAGCACTTCCATCAGATCCATGCTTGATCTTATAGAGCCATTTTGAGGCGACAAGAGATTTCTCCTTTAGTCTCGGGACCACTTCCCAGACATCACTTGTCATAATGGACTCATATTCTTCGTGCATAACATCCTTCCAAAATTAATGCTTTACAACTTCTTCAAATGATCCAAGCTCAGATTGTACTATCGTACTCATGGCTGCTAGATACCCTTGGTATCTCTTTGGTTTCTTGCTTTCACGGAATGTCCCCCTTGGGGCAATATGTCTCTTGGCATTTGCAAGAGTATCCTTGAGCCATGAGGGTGGATCAATAAGATCCATAGGTCCTTCAACATTGGGCATTAGGTCATCCTTCGACTCTTCATGCTTCCCTGCTTCTTCATCTTCTTTGTCTTCCTTGGAGCTAGGAAGATTTATCACTTTCATGAGGGCAACATCTTCATTGAAGGTGACATCTTGGCATATCTCCACTTCTTTTTGACTAGGCACATAGATTCTATATGCCTTCGAAGTTTCACTGTAGCCCACAAACATTCCCTTCTTTCCAGAAACATCCAACTTGCTTCTCTTTTCTTTTGGCACATGAAAGTAAACAAGACAACCAAAAACTCTAAAATGAGAAACATCAGGTTTCTTACCAGAGAAGACTTCCTCGGGAGTTTTGGAGTCCAACATGGAATGCAGGCATCTATTTTGAACGTACACAACAAAGTTCGCAGCTTCTCCCCATAGAAACTTCGGAAGACCTTGGTCACATAGCATGGCGCAGACAGCTTTCACAATGGTCCTGTTCTTTCTTTCAACAACACCATTTTGCTCAGGATTATACGCAGTTGTGGTCTCCCTCTTAATGCCAACTTCTCTACAAAAGTCATTAAACTCATTTGACTCATACTCGGTCCCATTGTCGGTCCTCAAAACTTTGATTTTCTTCTCGATTTGATTTTCCACCACGGCCTTGAAGGTACGAAACCATTTGAATGCTTTGTCCTTCTTCTTCAAGAAATATATCTAGGTCTTGCAGGAGAAGTCATCTGAAAAAGTCAAGTAATAGGAACATCCTCCCAAGGATGTCATGGGTAGCATATTAGATAAGTTAGAATATATCAACTGCAATATATCGGTTGTTTTTGTGACACTAGAGGGGAATGGTCTCCTTGTATGCTTCCCTTCGGCACAACCCCGACAAATACCTCCATGATCATCTTTAAATTCGGGCATCCTTGTCACCACCTTCCTTGCTTCGGGAATGGCTTGTAATGAAGGTGTGCAAACCTCCGGTGCCATAACTCTGTTTGAAGAGTTGTATCACATGACATAGCCCCTAACGGAGTTCCCCAACCTAGTAGAGTGTATAAACTCTATAACCAATAGAAAGAGCTTTCTCGAAGTTCTTTTTCTAGATAAGTACCTTTCCATCAACAAATGCCACCTTGAACCCTTTGTCTTCCATTGCCAAAATGGACACAAGGTTCTTCTTCAAATCAGGTACGTACAACACATCTTGCAATCGAAGGACTTGACCTTGAGATAGATGGAGGGTCACAGTCCTTGTCCCTTTCACAAGGTAGGTGGCATTATCTCCAAGGATAATTTCTCGATTAGTATCCTTCTTAATCAAATCAAAGAGAGTTTCTTTATAACCAGTGAGGTGCCTTGAAGCACCACTATCAATCAACCAAACATCCAAGTGTCGGGTGGAGATTCAACAGAGAGGGTAGATACAAGAATAAATTCATTTCACTCATCGTACTTGGAATTTCTTGACCTCTTGAAAGGTTGCCCGTTTCCACTACGATCAGAGGGAACCTTCCTTTATCCTTTGAACTTGTTGTTCTTTTGATTTCCATTCCCTCTCGTGTTGTTGTTGTCATCATCCATGGGAGAGTCCCTTTTATTAGGGCACTCTCTTGCATAGTGACTAGTCTTGTTACAAGTGTAACATCTTCTCTTCCTTCCTTTGGGCCTCGTTCTTCCATGGCTTTGATTTCTCGGGCCACCATTGTTTTTCTTCTTTGCATGAGCGACGAAGGCAGTAGGGTCACTTCCATTACCATTGGAGGCATACTCCATCATTCTTGTTTCCTCTTGAGTCCATCTCGTCAATATTTCATCAAAATCAGGAATCACATTATTATTAAGAGTAGTGGTATTGAATACATACCAATCACGGGGGAGACCTCCAAGTGCAATAAGAACCATCTCGTGATCAGATATTGCTGGTTATTCCTAATTTCAGTGAGCCTCATAAAATATGATTGAATAGATTCATCCTTGCCCTTCTTGATATTCTTCAATTGATTCTTGAAGAAAAGGATTTGATTAGCATTGCTAGCCCTGAACATGCTCACAAGCTTATCGCACATCTCTTTAGATGTATTCAACTCAGAAATGTAAGCAACCAAGTGCTTATGAATAGAATCCTAAATATTCATCTTCGCTTTGATTTCCCCCTTTCTATACTTTGTCTTTGTGGAAACAACTGCATTTGATGGAGGCTTTTGAATCTTCCCCTGCACACAGTCCATGACATTTTGATCTTTTGGTACCAAATCCAAGGACATCTTCCATGCATGATAATCAGACTTATTAGTCAATTTATCATCAGCCTTGAAACACTTGTAGGTTGAGGAGGCCATTTGTCCTTGATAGATTCCTTCCTTCAGTGATTGCTTCTAACACTAGCTTGGACTTTGTCTTCACGTCGGCTCTGATACCATGTTAAATTTAGATAACCATGGTGTTCTATGCTTGATGCAATTTTACTTCAATCTTTCTTAGGCCCGATACAAAATACCAATCACATAAACATGAAAGTAAAATGCCGATAGAACACAATAATAGATCAACAGAAGAGAAGCCAATAATATAGATCAAATTTACAATTGCTTTAGTCCAGCAAAGATCTGAGATATTGTGCGTTACAACAGTCAACAGGATGCTTCAACCAGCAAAGTCTTTCTCGGTCAGCCAATCCTCCAAGTGTCACACCCACAGCCCTCAAAGACAGCTCATCACAAGTCAATGTTGGTCAACCCAAAGTCAACGCAGAAAAGGTCAACGCAAGACAACAACAGAAAGTCAAGGCTGCAAATTAGGGCTTCGGTCAAATATCTGCAGCCTTGACCAAGGGTTGACCACGTTCAACTCTAGTAAATGCTGCAACAAATAAGCCCTAAACAGATCCGCAGAAAACAACAGCTTCAACTCCACACGTGTGAGGGGAAGAGGCCTCCAAAGGCTAACGAACATATCAGATCACAATGACTGATGTGTGATGAGTTGATGATGAAAATGACCTCCAAGTTTCTCCAATTTATATCCATCAATGAGGGTGTGTGACACATCTATTAGGCATGTGAGCCTACATTACAAATTTGGCCGACCTTGCACATGTTTGGAAATTAAATTCAAAATATATGTTCTGCTCTTCCAAAGAAGATGATCTTTAGATCAATCTTGCACCTTTTCGAAAGAGGAATCCAACAAAAATATGACCATCGTCATTTGAGCAGTGCAACATGGAGTTTGGACCTCGTTGGCCAAATATTAACAACGTGTCTCTTCACCCATAACGAATTGTATAAATACAAGTGACCTCATACCTCATTTGGCATCTTCATCACTCACACATTCTCTCTCGTTCTCTCATTAGTTCGTACTACATTGGTCATTCCTCTCTCTCACACCTGTGGATCGAGGAGGATGAAATTTCAGACAGAATTACAGGGCCAAAAATATCAGGAAATTTTGCAGTTTGACCATCGTTGACCATGACATTACATGCATCAATTGCCTTTAATTTTCTAGGGTTGTTTCTGTCTTAGCAGGCTGCATCTTTTGGCTCAAAAACTGAGGCACTCTATGCACTTTGACCACAAACCAAAATTGTAGGTTGACCGCAAGGTTGACCAAGTTTGACCACATTCTGTGACTATTTTGGGTTGAATTTGACTGTTGTTGGAGGTTGAGTTTGATTGGGGAAGACCGATCTCTTTTGATGATGATTTATTGTTGTTTTGGCCAACATTGACTTTTTTATTATGGCTGAAGTTTCACTACAGAAATTGACAGGGTTGTTTTGACTTTGAATTGGGAAGTCAATTTGACTATTGTACTCTCACTCTCTTCTTAACATTTTGATATAAGAAGAATTGAGCAAAAGGTTTTCCCCACATTAGGGTTTTTCCCTAACATTCGCCAAATCTAGTGTCCTCTTGTCTTGGCTTGTCTTTTGCATATTGTTTCATGTTCTAAAACTTTTACTGTCAATGTGATTAATGGTTAATGTAATTGCTACTGGAAATTGTTATTGGGCTGCTTAAGGAACATTGAAGTAATTGTGCTAAGCAAAGAACATACCATTGTTAACTAAAATTAACATGGTATTGGAGATTAGGTGAAGTCAGGTGAAGACAAAGCCCCAAGCAAGAGAAAGAAAAGTGTTCATTTTTCATCACTTTGTTCTACGTTGCAACTATTGCTTCAACAATATTGAATATCATTCAATTTCTCAATTTCTCAATTTCTCTTCTTCAATTTTCCAAAGACAATAGAGCAATAATAGATAGAACAAATAAATAAATGCACATAGAAAGACAACCAAGAGACAAGAGACACAATATTTGGTCAATGACTAGGGAAAAACCTCCACTAGGGGAAAACCCTTGCAAATCTTCTTCTATTAGATTGTCTTGAAATGTTTCCGTAGAGAGAGTACATCATCCAAGAGTCAAAGTCAAATTTTGGCTTAGCCAACATCCAATATCAATATTGGATACCAAATAATTATCCAAACTAGAAACAATGTAGAGATATGTAGTCAACAATGGTCAAATCTAAACCTTTTGTAATTTGCCCAAGTCAACAACAACACAATCAAACCTAACTCGTTAGCAGTCAACGGTCAACGCAACCTTTTAGGAGCTCAGTCAACTTAAGTCAAACTCAGCCTTAAATGATGGTCAAAGTCACCCTAAAATAATCTTTAAAAACTCGGTAAAAATCACTCAAAGGAGAGAGAGTTTGTTGTCCCAGTCTGCAATTTCCTGTGGTCAACCCAAAAAGTCAACTCTAGTCAAATTGGCCAGATTGCTTCAGTTTTACTGCCAATCAACTTGGCCTCAAGAAATTAGACTTTTGCATGTCAAAAAAGATCAAGATGTGAAGTCAAACTCTGTCAAACTGCAGTCAATTTGCCCAGCTGAAAAGTCAACGCAGAACAGTCAAAGTTGCCTCCAAGATCCTTGCACGTGTGAAGAGAAAAGAGATACCCTTTGAATGTGATGTTGTGTGATGTCCAAATGAGGCATGGAGGCACTTATATCTATATGCAACTTGCGGGGTGCCATCTTATCCTTGAGATGTGACTTTAGACCCAACGCTGACCTTGACAATTGTACATGTGTGAGAATAAATTAAAATTCCAACTTTTGCTTGTCCAATAATCAGTGATCTTTACATTGGTTTTGGTCCTCTCGAAGTGAGGAGTTTAATGCAACAATTATCTCCATCAAATGAGCTGTCCAAAGTGGAATTTAACCCTAGTTGTATAATTTAACAAAAAGCAATCACTAAGAAAAGAGTTGTTGGACAAGAATATGGGTCTAGCTTCAATGACGACGACTACATCATACTGTCCAGCTGAAAAGTCAACGCAGAACAGTCAAAGTTGCCTCCAAGATCTTTGCACGTGTGAAGAGAAAAGAGATACCCTTTGAACCCGATGTCCAAATGAGGCATGAAAGCACTTATATTTATATTCAACTTGAGGGGTGCCATCTTATCCTTGAGATGTGACTTTAGACCCAAGGTTGATCTTGACAATTGTACATGTGTGAGAATAAATTAAAATTCCAACTTTTTCTTGTCCAAAAATGAGTGATCTTTAGGTCGGTTTTGGTCCTCTCTAAGAGAGGAGTTTAATGCATCAATTATCTCCATCAAATGAGCTGTCCAAAGTGGAATTTAACCCTAGTTGTATAATTTAACAAAAAAAAAATCACTAAGAAAAGAGCTATTGGACAAGAATATTGGTTTAGCTTCAATCACGATGATTACATCATACTTCAAATCCAAGGATAAGCTCAAGGACAAATCCGACTATCATGCATGGAAGATGACTTTGGAAGAGAATGATGCTATGGACCATGTGTAGGGAAATGTGGTAGAGCCTACTTGAAATGCACTTGCTGCTGCAAAGACAAAGTACAACAAAGGTGAGGTAAAAGCTAAAAGAATTATCATTGATTCCATTCAAAAGCATTTGGTTGCCGATATTTCTAATTTGGGAACATCTAAGGCGATAAGTTGATTGGGATGTTCAAAGTAAACAATGCAAAACAAATCATCTTTCTCAAGAACAAATTGAAGGACAACAAGATGGATAGAGGAGAGTCTATCCAATCCTACTTCATCAGGATTACATAAATCAAGAATGATCTTCTATCTATTGGAGAAGTTGTTGTTGACAGGGAGCTCACTCTCATTGCACTTGGAGGTTTCACAAAAGCATGGGACGTTTTTAACACCACCATTCTTAACAATGACAAGATTCCTAGTTTCGATGAATTATTAGCTAGATGCATTCAAGAAGAAATGAGGATGATGAGAGAGACAAGCTTTCAAATGGAAATGAAGCTATTGCTTTCTACACTCAAACAAAGAGGAAAAACAATGCTGGTCCAAAGAGACAAGGTCAAGGATTCATGCAGGGATTCAAAGAAGGAAGAAAAGGATGGTGCTACAATTGCAACAGGTTTGGCCACTATGCTAGAGAGTGTCCTCACAACTCACAAGAAGGATACTCCACAGGATGACGACAACCACAACAACAATCACAACAATTTCAAAGGCAATGGCAATCAAAGGAACAATGGCTTCAACAATAAAAGAAAGAGGAATTATCTCGCTACTCGATATGGTCATGGTTGACCTCCCAAAAGGACGAGAAACTCTATGTATGAGGAAACTAATGTTGTAGAAAAACAAAAAGAATTTTATCTTATTTTCGCCCTCACTACTGCCTCTCCTCCGGACACTTTGGATAATTGGTTGATTGATAGTGGTGCCTCAAGGCACCTCACTAGGTACAAGGAGGCCCTCTCAAATTTGATTGAAAAGAAGATTTATTTGGAGATCATACTTGGAGACAATGCCACCTACCTTGTGAAAGGGATAGGGACCGCCACTCTTCACTTAAATCAAGGTCAAACCCTTCATCTATGATAAGTATTGTATGTAATTGATTTGAAGAAGAACCTGGTGTCTATTTCTGCGATGGAAGATAAAGGATTCAAGGTAGCATTCATTCATGGAAAGGTATGTATTTGGCAAAGAAACCCTAAAGATGCATTTACATGTGGATTTAGGGTTGAAGGTATCTATCAAGTTGGATGAAGTCCTTTGGGAGCTATGACTTGTGATACTTCTCTTCAATCTGAATTATGGCATCAGAGATTTTCTCACCTTCATTATAGAGCCTTACTTGGGTAAGGAAGATGGTAATAGGTATGCTCGAGTTCAACATGAATCATGAAGGTGTTTTTGTCAGGGTTGTGACAATGGAAAACTTACAAGGGGACCATTCCCTTCAAGTGAAAGTCAAACTACCGACATTCTTCAATTGGTCCATTCTGAGCTATCTGGCATGTTGCCTGTAACATTATTAGGAGGATACTTATATTATGCAATTTTTGTGCATGACTTCTCTCACAAAATGTGGATCTATTCCTTAAAGAAGAAGGACGAAGTGTTCAAATAGTTTCGTTCTTTCAAAGCTTTGGTTGAAAATCAAACAAGGAAGAAGATCAAAATATTGAGGACCGATAATGGAACCGGATATGAATAAAAAAAATTCAACGACTTTTGCAGAGAGGCCGACATTAAGAGGGAGACAACCGTTCCATATATTCCTGAGCAAAATGGAGTTTTCTGAAAGGAAGTATCAAACAATTATAGAAGCTACCCGTGCCATGCTTCATGACCAAGTCCTACCGAAGTTCTTATGGGGAGAAGTTGCCAACACTCCCGTATATGTTCAAAATAGGAGCCCACATCAAGTATTAGATTTCAAGACATCCGTAGAAGTTTTCATTGGTAAGAAACTTGATGTCTCTCATTTAGAATATTTGGTTGTCCCGTGTATTTTCATGTGCCTAAAGAGAAAAGAAACAAGTTAGAAGCATCTGAGAAGAAAGGAACATTTGTGGGCTACAATGAAACTTTGAAGGCATTTAGAATCTATGTGCCTGGTCAAAGAGAAGTGGAAATAAGCCATGATATCACTTTCGATGAAGACTTTGCCCTTGGGAAAGCCAAAGATCTCCCTATTCCAAGGATGGACAATGATGATGTTGCAGGAAAGAAGGATGAATCTCCGACAAATGAACTGATGCCCAATGTTGTAAGCCCGATGGATCCCATTGATCCACCTCTTGATGATCCCTCTACCTAAAGGAAAATATCTTTGTGGCTCAAAGACACTGTCGAAGATGCTGAAAAACATATTGCTCCAAGAGAGATATTTTGTGAAAGTAAGAAGTCAAACAAGTATCAAGGGTACTTAGCTGCTATGAGTACTATTGTTCAATCTGAGCCATGTATGTTCGAAGAGGTCGTGAAACACCAACTATGGAAAGATGCGATAAATGAGTACGAATCAATCATGAAGAATGATGTATGGGCTGTGGTTCCTAGACACAATGATAAGTCTGTGGTCACTTTTAAATGGCTTTACAAAATCAAACATGGAGCTGATGTGAGTGTTGAAAAATACAAGGCTTGGTTTTTTGCTTGAGGCTTCTCTCAAAAAGAAGGTGGACTATGATGAGATATTTGCACCGGTTGCCCGATACACCACTATCCAACCTATTATTGCTCTCGCTGCCTCTTAAGGGTGGAGCCTACACCAAATGGACGTTAAAATTGCTTTCTTGCATGGCTCACTTAAGGAGGAAATCTACATAGAACAACTCGAGGGGTTCAAAGTACAAGATCAAAGGACACACGTATGCGGGTTGAAGAAAGCCCCTAGGGCTTGGTATGAGAGGATTAATAACTATCTTATGAAGCTGGGATTTACAAGGAGCGAAGCGAATCCTAACCTATATTTCAAGCTTGAAAAGTATATGCTTCTCATTCTGGTCCTTTATGTGGATGATCTCTTTTTGACAGGTGCAGACCCTCTCATTTATCAATGCAAGAGGGAGTTGGCTTTCGAGTTCGAGATGAAGGACCTAGGTTTTATGCACTACTCCCTAGGCCTGGAGGTCTGGCAAAAGCCAGGTGAGATTTTCCTTTCTCAAGGAAAATATATTGTGAAGCTGCTCGAGAGATGGGATGGTGGATTGCAAGTTTGTGGCTACTCCAATGGAGCTCAACTTCAAGAAGTTATGTGGAAGTGTTGTTGGGCCCACATTAGCAAATCCTTTTTAGTATAGACAACTTGTGGGGGCCCTGATGTTCTTAGTAAACTCCCGTCCTGACATATGCTTCGCCGTGAATATATCGAGTCAATTTATGGTCGAGCCTCATCACATACATTGGATTGTTGCTAAGAATCTCTTCATATATCTCCATGGCACAATCAACTATGGTTTGAGATATGCTACTGGGAATTTGAGGCTACATGGATATACTGATGTTGATTGGGCTGGTAGTGTGGTGGATCATAAATGCACGTTTGGATGTTGCTTCTCATTGGAGTCTGCTTCAATATCTTGGATGAGCAGGAAGCATAAATCGGTTGCTTTAAGCACCGTCGAGGTCGAATATTTCGCTGCTAGTATGGCCTATTGTGAAGCTGTTTGGTTGAGGAAGCTCTTTAGTGAGCTATTTGAGCATGTGTTGGATACCACCGTGATCTACTGCGACAACCAAAGTGGGATTCACCTTTCAGAGAATCCTGTGTTCCATGACTGCTCAAAGCACAATGGTATCAGGTACCACTTTATTCGGGATATGGTACAAGTACAACAGAGAGCAATAAGGCTCCAACACATCAGGACTGATGAGCAGGTCTCAAACATCCTCATGAATCCCCCTTTGGGGAAGGTCAAATTCTTAGCCTTTCGAGAGAGATTGGAGTTGTGGAAACACCCTCATATCGAGGTCCCATTTGAGTTGGACACTGAGCTCTGGGAGCTTCTGGGGGCTTGGGGTACTTCTTGGAGCTATGAGTGACCATAGGGTGAGTAGTTCACCTTCCGCTACATATGATGACACATGTGTCTAGGGTGAGTGGTTCACCTTCTCCTATGGCATATGAGCAAGATGAGTGATTCACCTTCTCTTATGGCATATGAACATGATGAGTGGTTCACCTTCTCTTGCTAATGCCCCAGCATACATGCTACTCATGTAGTCTGAGACTCATAGGAAGTACCTCTCATTTGGCCAATGAGTTGGGAAAAGTGGATAAGGACCATGACACTACCGATGGAAGCATCATGTACTGTCGTAATCCCTATGTCTAGGATGCATGGTGTTCAACAACTTGATCTGGGATCAATTGAGGTTCTACCTTTGCACTGACTTTTGTCAGAGGAGAGTGGTAAGGTCTTGTGACTCACTCTTGATCAATTCTTTTTCATATTACATCATGGTTCAACAGAGCATAGATGATGAAAAAGATGGTACATGATGACAAGATGGTATGATGATCGATGATGAATTGGTAGGGGCAATTCTCCCTAGTTGAGTGGGAGTGTTAAAATTGGCAACTAGGGCCAAATTCCACCTTTGGACAACTTATTTGATGGAAATGATGATTGCATTAAATTCCTCTTTTTGAGAGGAGCAAAATTGATATAAAGATCATCCAATTTAGACAAGCGGAAGTGTGATTTTGAATTTATGCCCACACGTGCATATTGTTTAGGTCGGCCACATCATCATGTAGGCTCGAGAAGCCAAATGGACGTGTTTTTTCACCCACAACGAATTGTATAAATACAAGTGACCTCTCACTTCATTTGGCATCTTCATCATTCACACATTCTCTCTCCTTCTCTCATTGGTTTGCATTACATTGGGCATTCTTCTCTCTCACATGTGTGGATCAAGGAGGATGAAATTTTAGACTGAATTACAGGGCTGGAAATCTCAGGAAATTTTGCAGTTTGACCAGCATTGACTGTGACCTTCCAGGCATCAATTGACTTAGATTTTTTGGGGTTATTTCCGTCTCAGCAAGCCGCATGTGTTGGCACTAAAACCGATGCATTCTGTACACTTTGACTGCAGACCAAAATTACAAGTTGACTGCAGGGTTGACCAAGTTTGACCGCAGACTTTGTGATTGTTTTGGTCTGAATTCGACTGCTGTTGGAGGCCAAGTTTGATTGGGGAAGACCGAGTTGTTTTGAGGATAATTTATTGTTGTTTTGACCAGCATTGTCTTTCTAGTTAGGGCTGAGTTTGACTACAGTTGACTGTAGAAAATGACAGGGCTGTTTTGACTTTGAAGTCAATTTGACTATTGTACTCTTTCTCTTTGTTGAATATTTTGATATAATAATAAGAAGAATTGATCAAAGGGTTTTCCCAACATTGGAGTTTTTCCCTGGCATCCGCCAAATCTGGTGTCCTCGTCTTGGCTTGTCTTCTGCATTTTGTTTCATGTTCTATCTATTTTTACTGTCAATGTGATTAATGGTTAATGTAATTACTACAGGAAATCTAAATTGGAAATTGCCTTTGGGCTGCTTAAGGAACATTGAAGTAATTGTGCTAAGCATAGAACATACCATTGTTAACTAAACTTAACAATCATAAAGTAATGGTTTTATCCTCTTTTTCAAATTTTACATTCATGTCAGTCAATTGACAAATAAGGGTATTAAATGCATTTAGATGATCTACTATTTTAGTGCCTTCATCTGCAGGCTATACAACTGCCTCTTCATGTAAATTCTGTTGGTTGGTCATATATAAAGTTTCCAATTTACCCAACAGAACATTTGCTGAGATTTTGTCAAAAATGTTGAGAACAACATTTTCCAGGCACAACCTGATGGTATTTTGAGCTCGGGAGCCCAAGTCCTCCCATTTCAAGTCTATCGTGCCAACAAGTCTCTTTCTTACTCCATCAAATGCTTTGTGCAACCCTTGTTGCACCAACAAATCTTGTACCTTTAGTTTCCACAATGCAAAATTATTTCTATCGGTGAATTTCTCCACCTCAAACTTGACATTAGTCATTTTTGCCATTTTCCTTCTACACTGATTCTTTCAATAATTTTATTTTTAATGAATTTGGTTTTTTCAAAAATCTGCTATGAGTCCTTCAACTAGGGTTTATTCATTTTAGTTTTTGCCTTCAGCTAGTGTTTTCCCTTTTGAATTTTTGCCTTCAATTAGGGTTTTCCTTTTTTTTTTTTTTCTTCTGAATTTGGATTTTTCACTAGGATAATTTCTTTTAATCCTTTTTCCCTTCTGGAATACCCAAACACTTCAAACAGAAAACACTTTTTTTTAAAGAAACCCAAACTTGAAGAAAAAAAAATCCACTAATTCATCAGAAACCCTACTCCAATTTTCTTGTTCACAGAAAAATCAATTCTTCAGTGATTATTTTCAGAAATAAAACTTTGCAAGTTTTTCTTTTTCTTTTTTTGCTTTCTTTTATTTAAATTTTATTTAGTTGTTATTAAATTACCCAGATGTCGGCTAGGTTACAAAAAAAATACACGTTCAATTTGACTCTCTACGGCTGCTTGCAGTTCTTTGGCAGCTGTCTGCACCTCTTTGGCTACTCGAGCCCGTAATATATGCTGAGACTCATTTGCAAGCCCTTTTTGCTGCTTGTCCGCTCCTTTACTCAGCTTCACGAGTTCCAAAAAATGACGGTTTTACGAGTTTACGGCTCTTCTGGGGGCCCTGCTTAGTCTTGGTTGCTCCTCTATGGGCCCTGCTCAGTCTTGGTTGCTCCTATACAGGCGTTTTCTTACCTTGTGGCGGTTCAATTCACTTTGGTGGCTAGACAAAAAATGGCAGTGGCCTTTCTCATATGACTCTTCTGGTTTCTCACAGTTAGAGGGAACTTTCACTTTCTTGCCTCTTTCTTTGGTGGTCAGAACTTTTTTTTATATCTCAGGCCTCTTACAACCACGTGGCTCTGATACCACTTGTTGGTATTTTGAGCCCGTAAAATTAATTAATTAGAAAAGAAACTGCATTTACAGACAAATATACACAGGAATTTATGTGGTAAAATCAGTGTGTCAAGGAAACCTCCATGGGCAAGGGATTGAAATTCTTGTTATTCAAGGTCAACAATGACTCCAACAATACAACAAGTCTCTCGGGCAGCAACATTATACAAAGGCACTGCTACAAAATGCTGCCTATTGTTATGCAATTGCTAGAACAGTAAAGCAAGGCTTATTGAGGTAAGTTACATTTACAACGTCTTTTAATTGTTGTCATTATAACATCATTTGAGTCACGTTCCATGTATTTACTATAACATGGCTTAGTAATAAGGAAACAGATTTGTGATCTTCGACTTCAGAGTTTTAGACTTGTAAATGTCTGACTCCAGGTTTAAGTCAGAGATTTAGATGTACATTCCAGTCAGTATGCACATAGTTGGAAGAAAATAAATGCACAGTAATTCCATTGATGATCTAACCAGAATGAAGATCTCAATGTCTGTACATCTCTGAATACCTCTTGGAGGAAATTCTCTGGATTATCTCCTATTTTCCCCTCTCACTTTTTTTTATGGAACTTTACACCTCATTTTATACAATACTATGGAGAAACCACCCAATTCCGAATGGATGGAATAATATCCTTGATTTTAGGGAAAATCAACCATTCTCTGTTCCTCTCCAATTATCTGTTTCCAAATGCAGGAACTATTTCTAATGCAAGGATCCTTTTCTACCTAAAACAGAACCATTTAGTTGGTAGATTTGTTGTGGATCTATGTGTATTCGGATCCAGATCTGAAGTGCGGATCCATGGATCTGGTAACAGGTTTTTTGGTAAGCAAACAAAAAATATATTGCATAAAATAAACAATGGTTCTTATTGCCATGCATCAATTCAGTTACCTGAAGGTCATTACTTTACAGTTGTTTTAATCATGCCTTAAGTTCGTAGAAACAAAAAGTTTAGGCACAAATGTTTTGGCATTCGGGCCCTCGGTAACTGTTGTTACGAAATCATGAATAATACTTAATGGGTTGGTTTTTTCCTCAGATTTTTTGTCATTAAGATTAGACGAGTTCTGAACTTTTCAATGAGAAAGATCTGCTGCTCTGTCGAAGCAATCTGTTGAATGATGAATCAACATTACCCATCTAGTCTGAATTTTAGGCACAAAGTTTTGGCATTGGGGCCCTCAGTAAGTGTTGTTTCAAAATCATCAATAATACGTAATGGGTTGGTTTTTTCCTCAGAATTTTTGTCATTAATATTAGGTAAGTTCTGAACTTTTCAATGCGAAAGATCTGCTGCTCTGTCGAAGCAATCTGTTGAATGATGAATCAACATTACACGTCCTGTCTGAATTTTAGGCACAAACAAATGTTTAGGCCTAAGTTACCAAGATTCAGATACGGATACGGATCTGAATCTGGATTCGCTAGATTTTTGATAATCCAGGATCCGGATATGGCAAGGATACATACGTCCAGTACAAAAAAATATAATAATGTTTAAAAAAAATTTAAAACACTTTTGAGTTCAAAAATCAATTCTGTTTGTAAATCACAACATTTAGAATTGAAACCATTAGAGATATTATAAATATGAAGATTAAAACACTGAAATGATGCATCCTCCCTCATACAAAAAAGATAATATCATAAATAATAATAGTAAATACAAAAATGAGTGTCTTATCTATGATCACTCTACTAATATCATAATGTTTTTTACATTTAACTGCATATCTTCAAATGGATCTACATTCTCTTCAAATTAAAATTTATTATGAATCCACAAAATTAAAAGTTAAATACAGAAAAAATAGAACTTAATTTTTTTTTATATAAGTGGTAGTACCTGTTGTTGATCACCAAGGGCTTATATAAAATTTATTCGATTTTAAATATGAGTTTAATTTATAACTATAACAAAGATTTATGTTTAAAATCTTAGTTTATAGACTTTTTGTATATTATAAGTTGGGAGTCTGTAAGCATCAATATATATATCCAGCTTCTCAATAGACTTGAATTGTATGCAAATTTGATAGCAGCAGTTAATATAATTTGTTTTACAAAACTTCAACATAGAAGAAAAGGATCCTGAGCTCCCTTTCTTTTAGCAGAGGGAAAAACAAGAACATTTTTGTTGGCAAATAAGCAAGTCAAATTGCTGTGTACGGCAGGTAAAAAGAGAGGCTGTTGAATCGATTTGGGGGCTGGTGTGAGGAAGTGGTAGATTTACTCTTGGCAACCCGAGAGAAAATTCCACAGAATTCCACTTGAAATCTGCAGGATCCGTCTACCTAGCACAGGATTGGTTTCCTCAGCCTACGATCTGTTTCCTGCAAGTGTGGATCTGCCACGTTACCGTATTTTTCACAGATCCAGGCTGATCTGGATCAGATCCGTGGATCCTGGATCTCCCTGTGCCGGATCTGGTAACATAGGTTTAGGCACAAATGTTTTGGCTTTGGGTTGGTTTTTTCCTCAGAATTTTTGTCATTAATATTAGACAAGTTCTGAACTTTTCAATGAGGAAGATCTGCAGCTCTATCCATTCAATCTGTTGAATGATGAATCAACATTACCCATCCAGTCTGAATTTAATTTGACCGAGTTTTCGAGGAAGTAGGATTTGATTAATCAATGGATTGTTTACTTAATCTGTGTCTGAAACTGTACTGCCCCTTATTCAAATCTCCCTTCTTGATTCAGTTAGCTATTTGAATTGTCACATGACTCATCTCACAGAAAACCCAAAATATGTGAATATTTTTCCCAATATAAAGACTTCGCTGGTCCACCAAATATCCATGATGCTTGTTGCCGAGTCTTAACCCTTCATTTATGATTTATAAGTTGTGATGTTTTATTTGTATCTTATATGTCTCTTCAAATTGTTACATTTATCATTCTTCCTAGTTATTCTTACAGGACATGTTAATGAAGTTTAAATGTAGAATGGTTGCTATTCCATTGTATCTTTTTACATTCTACTTTTATGATTATCTAAAATTTTGAACAATTTGCATGCTTCTTGTAACTGTGAGTTGATTGTATGCTTTTATATTGGTTTTTTCGACATTATTTATAATTTTTTTTGTTGTATGGATACGTTATCTGAATTTACATTTCTATCTGGAAACTGTGTGTGCTGAAACGTGTGAATGTATTGTGCAAGTTCTGTTTCAGAACACTTGAGCTTTCAGAAAATAAAACACTAAATTACATTTTGAAAATGAATTTTATTGACACAACTGTTCTACCTTGCAGTGGTTACTTTTGGAAAGAAGAGAGGGCCAAACTCCTCTGAGAAGTAAACGACTAGGTATGCAACAGAGTGATTTTAATGTGGTTCTTAATATTCTCTTGTTCCGCTGCTAACACGTTTTATATTGATCTTTTAGGTGCAATGGCAGGAGTGAAGTCATCCGGTTTTGAAAGTTACATTTTTTTTTGGGGATGTCTTCCTTTAACTTTGGAATTTTTGTTGGTAGTTAATTTCCTATACAATTATGTACATTTGTTTAGGTTGGAACAGGGAAGAAAATTGCTATGGATTTGTACTTTGTAAGATGTTTCTTTTTTGAATGGTGATGTGATATATTTTATGCATCTGGCGATTTATTTTTTCTCATGGCATTAAAACTTATGGATTGATCTGTCATGCAAAACATAGAAGGAAATATGGTATGGTTTCATGTTATCTGTAGTAAAATTTGAAACATTCATGAGTGAGAATGGTCATATTTGTTTATGATAATATCATCACCATCACCTTGAAAACAATTAAGAAGCCATGTATATGGAAGCATGGTGTGAGAAATTTGCAGTTATGGGATGACCCTTGAATGTAGATGAAAGTCTATGGCAACACGATCTAGTCTCTTATTCTTGTTGCTAAACAAGATTGAGCATTCATTTGAACAATTATGTGTTAGTAATATCATAAAAAATTTCAATTACTAAGAATTTGTTGCTGCATATTGTATTTAAAATGTCGAATGTATTGTACCGTATTTCTCTATTTCCTTTGTACATGTTTTATTGGCCTGCTGTCACAGATGTGATAGTTAACTGAATTGTAAATGAAAAGGGGGAGCTGTTATGGCCCTTGTGTCAATGCAATATAGTCTGTTCTTATTGCTTGATAAGACCGAGTGTTCTTTTGAACACTTCCATGCTGGTATTGGTGATATTGTATTTAAAAAGTCAAATAAAATGTTCTGTATTTTCCTGCTTCCTTTATATACACATTTCTTGGTCTGTGGTTGCATATATAATAGTGGTTAACTGAACTGTAAGAGGAGAGGGGAAGCTATAGAGAGAGTAATGGGAGGTCACTGTGAGGCCAGAGTGTTCTAGGGATTGTGCTGTTTGTAGCTGAGAAGAGTTTCAGACCTTGAAGAAGATAGAAAACTCTTTCAGATGGTGCATGGTACTGAGGTGTCACTTTGAGGCAAGAAGGCTGTGGCTAAGTCACAAGGGTTGCTGGATTTGAAGCATGAGGTTCAAATTCAGGCAAACTTCAATGCTTTGGTTAAACTTCACTGAAGTTTTATACAAATGTAGCACAAAATTTGACAGGCTATTCATAGGGTTATTTAAGGGTTAATTTACAAGCTCAAGCAGAGATGGGGCACCACACTTTCCCTCAAATGCAAAATTTTCTCCATCTACTTGATGATCCCCGGCTACCACTGTTGTTCAGTGGGTTGACTGAGGTAATAAAAAATTGATTGATAATGGGTGGATAAGGAACTCAGTGTTATAGTGTGCAGACCACCCTGTGTCTTATCTATAACCATCCACTGCTTCCATTGATGGTTGGATGCGAAATTTAACTTACATTTTGTTTTTTATAATTATAAATTAATATAAATTATATGGTCATAAATATTTCCTATATATCCATATGGTTTATCTTGGGTAGTTGTGAGGAATGATTGTTATACTCCTCCCCCAAATTCAATACCCTGTTTATTGTTGTAACAGATTTTAGTCTTTTTGTTATCCCTTCCTATTGGCTAGAGGGTAGGGTGCTTTCTTACATGGAAAAAAACACTCTTTTAAATATATTTTAAAAATTTGAAACATGCATAGAATGAACTTTATCCTTGTTAAACCTGAACCTGAACTGAAACCTCTTCATGTTACATTGAGCTGTGGGGCACTTCATTTATTTCCCTTGTGAGATTTGTTTGAAAAAATAGAAGGGCTACTTCTATACGTCTATGTTGCTTATTTTACATTTTGCATGGTGTATGAATGATCTGTTCCGCTTACCTGGTCTGTCTTAAAATCTCTCTTATAATGTTTATTTTATTTTTCTGTGGTTGCATCAGTGTATAAATGATCTGCTGTGCTTTTATTGTTCTGTTTTAAAATCGAGTGTGTATGTAACTATAGCCTAAATAAAATATGGTGTTAGAGAGAGATTGTAAAGCTTCTAAAAAGGTGTTTTGAATGAAATATCCATGTTGCGCAGCTTATGTATCACACGGTTTCCTGGTCCTGCACATTTAAACTGGTGTGCAGGAGATTCCATAAAGCTGGTTTCATTCTGCAATTATGGTGATTCCTTGTCAGTGATTCAGCAATTGACTCTTTGAAGTGAGTTATTTTTGGCAAAGCTATTTTTTATGTTTTGAGCTACGACCCCAAACTCTGTGTCATCTGTGTGGATCTATGAACTGCAACTCTAGATTATTTTTCAGTTATGCTTCAAGTTTTTGAAATCTTGGCAAACACAAATTATTCATGTTCTTTTTAGAATTAAGAGTGATGGCGTTGCATGGTTTTGGTGCTCATTTCTGTGTGATGATGAACTATTACTCAACTTACCTACGAGGTGTAGACATGTCTATGTGATGGTGAACTATTACTAAACTTACCTATATGAGGTGTAGACCAGTTGGTTTGTGTGTTGTAGTCCTTGTCAGGTCACTGGTTCTAATCTCTTGGGGAGTGATTGAGGGTGGAAGCCATTGGTTGGGGATAAAAGCTGTCTTAAGGAACATTCAGGCATGATCAAGTCTCACACAATTGTGGTTACAGCATTCAACAAGTGGGTGGACTGTTCTTCAATCCAACATTGGGTTCAACCTCAACTTAGGCTCTGCCTAGTTAAGCCATTAGTACAAGCTATTATTACAGCTACATCTATTATGTGAATTTTGCTCCATCTTAGCTTGTGGTACTTTGCTACATTTGAGTTAGGTGAACACTGAGAATAAGCTCATTGGGTGCGGTGGTTTACGATCATTATCTGACAAATTTCTCCCTTTAATATTAATCCAAATCACCTAGCTTAGGATACAGAGGACACAGATTACACTTTGGAAATAGGACGCACATGTGTGTGCGTGTGTGTGCACACATGTGACACATAAAATTACAAATCAGAGTCAGTTACACATGTAAAAATGAAATGTAGACCACTCAAATTTTGTTAGAATTTAGGAACTGAAATTTTTACATGATAAAAATTCCCTCTATGCAGAGCCCTGTCTCTACTGACATGATAATCAATTGATTTTGTTAGAGACAGGGTTCTGCGTGGAGGGAGGTTTCAAGGAGAACTCCTACTCAGTTATCCATGGACAGTATACGTCTAGCTTTGGCTGCCATTGCCAAGCTGAATTATAGACGACTCGAATTTTGTTAGAATTTAGAAACTGAAACTTTTACATGATGAAAATTCCCCACGTGGAATCCTGTCTCTAACAACATGACAATTCATTGATGTCGTTAGAATGACTCATTGTAGTACTCGTTGACAAACTCAATGAACCGAGTAAATGTTAGCTTGGCTATGGCAGCCAAATCTAGACGTATACTGACCCTCCATGCTGACCCCTGTTTCTAACGACATCATATAATGAAGTATTACAAGTATCCTTTGAGCTTGTCAATGAGTATTACAACAATGGGTCACCTTCCAATCTCTCTGGAGGGGTTGATCTTGTTTTGGGTTAATCCTGTGACTATTCACGTTCAAAGTGAAGAGCAACACAATCAGGATGTGAATTCTTTAGCATTGGTCTCTCTGCTTGGAAGATGGTAGAGCAACACAATCAGGATGTGAATTCTTTAGGATTGATCTCTCTGCTTGGAAGACTGCAGAGGCTGTGGATGTTTTCAAGCATATGTTCACCATTTACCTGATTGTGCTGTACCAGGCAGTGGGATCTCTTTGTCATCCAGAATAAATTTTCAAGGTGGTGGTGAGTTAGTCGGACAGGTTACCAGGAGGACTTTGTATTCAACAATGGATCCGGGAATATTGCTCTTGCCATTCAGATTCTGTGAGAAAGAACCCCTTATGGTTGCTGATATCTTGGCATTTTCAGCTACATAGATGATCCAACATGCGCTTCTCCACCAATGTTACAGTGAGCAATATTCTTTACACATAGAATCTCCATGTTTGAATTTTTTTTGAGGAAATTAGCCATCGAGGTTCCTCTTATTTGCCAAAGATGTGAGGGGGAAGTTTTTATTTTCCAAGTAAAATTTAAGAGTGCAGAAAGTATCACTATGAATCGTGGGATGAGCTTGTTATCAGGGCGGATGACCCTGACAAGGACTTTATTGCAGTCACAGCGGGTGCTGGAAGGCTGTCTGATGGATTGCTTGTATTGGTTGGAATGAATCACCTGGAATGGTATACACTATGAATCTGTGTGAGAGGAACTTGGGATGAGCTTGTTATCAGGGACAGAGAGGAAGAATATCGGGTGACATCAATAAGGACTATTAATGCAATCACAGAATGTGATGGAAGGCCGTCTGATGGATTTGCATTTTTTTTGATGGAATTGTTGTATCTATTTCTTGTAGATGTTAAAATTTGGATACCAGAGGACAAGTGGTTCCCTAAGACTTTGATCTTTGGCCTAGGGAAAAATGTCCAAATGTATTTAACTTTTTCTCCTAAAGTGACTTTATAAGTGGTAAAGTCAAATATAATTTAAAAGTGATTTTATAAGTGATAAAATTGCTAAGTCTAATTTTAAAGCGACTTCAATAAAGTCAATGTGAAAGTAGAAAGTGAAAAATGACTTTGGAAATAAAAGGCTAAGAGGGTCTTTATTAAAGTGGGGTGAATTAAAAAATAGAAAGTGAGATTTAAATGCACATTTAATCTCAGCTTTAGATCTAAAGCTATCTCAGCCATTGGATTTAAGGATTTCCCAAAAGTCACTTAGGGTTAGGTTAAAAGAGGAAAAGAAGATAAAAGATCATTGAGTCTTTCATGAGCAGATTGAGAGAAGAGGAGAAGAGAGCAAGAGGAATTTCTGAGCAATGAGTTGAAGGAGAGCAGAACCTTGGCACACTTACCAAGGCAACATTTCAGCAAATCCGTACATCAAGCAGTAGCACGAAGTTCAAGGCAAGTGGCATGAATTTCGAGGAAGTAAAACAATATTTAATGCAGCACAGATTTTGAGGTCTATACAACAGTTAAGGAGGCACAAAAATCGAGGTCCATACAGTAGCAAAACAACACTGTTTTTGGAATCCATACAACAGTTCAGTAGCACGCAAAACAAGGTCCATACAACAGTTGTACAACATGTTTTTTGAGGCAAAAAGTGGCACAGTTTTCGAGAGAGGTCGTACAGCTGTTCCAAAACTATTTTTGGTGCTGTCCATACAACGTTTAAATCTGTACTTTATGCTGTAAATTTTTGTTTGCATTTGGCACAAAAATTGAGGTGGAGTTTATGCATGATTTCGAGATAAGTAAAAATACTAGTTGCTGGAATTTTCTGTCTTTCTATTTCACTGTAAAAGCAAAATGATCAGAAATAAAGAAGAGCTCTCGAACTAGTTTTTCTCAAGAGTTGTAGGGGGTATTTCCAGGGTCATATTGACCAAAAATCAATGTGTCATTTTCTCTGTGTGGCTGAAATATTTTCGGAGTTTTATTTCTGCATTTTCCAACATTTTGAAATTTCCAGAATTTGTGTTTTCAAAAATATTTATTATTTTCAGCGTGTTGAATCTATGTTTATGGGAATGTGCATTTAACTACATGGGAGTAATAAGGAGAAATTGATAACCGGGGTTGGGTCAAAATTTCTACAGTAGACAATTTTTGGCTGGGAAACTATGCCAAAACAACAACCAACCTATCTTGGGCCCAAGCTGGCCCTTGAACTAGAGGGGGCTCCCTCAAATGTTACGAGGCTTATTTATTGTTCACTGCCATTGAACAATAGCCTTTTAGGCACAGTGGCCAGATTTGTATGTGGGGGTTTGTTGATAGCTGGTTGCTAATGGGTTAAACTCATTGCTTTATGGCAAAGACCTATCTCTCCAGAGGTTTAACCAAAGTGCCAACATTTAACCATGATAGAATAATAACAGCTTGAAAGATGGGGATAGAAGACTTAAGAAGAAATCAGACATCTATAGTCATATTGAATATTGATATTACCTAACAAGACTAGAAAGCGTGAAGGACGTTCAACAACTCAACAACAGTACAAATCACAATTATATAGAAGGTAACAATCTTTAGGTGCAGAGGGACTAATATAAACAAACTTCAGAGTGTCTATTTAGTCAGCTCAATGATGAATATAACTTTTCCAAGGGATTTAAGGGAGGCTGATCCTCTCCTATAGATACATACAACTTCAAAATTTCAGTGTTGCGAAAATCTCGATAACATCCCAATTTTATCACAAAATCATTTTTTTTGGCCTAGCAAATGTTTGCCGATTTTTACAGACATTTTCCTGGTTTTTACGATTTTTTGGTTTACCAAACCCGTGCTGATTTTATCCCGATGGCGATGTTTGCAACATTGCAAAATTTATGAAGAAAAGATCATGAAAGCACATGGAAATACTCACATAGCAAACAAGTTCTGTCAAAATCTAAAACCGGAACTCTTTGATTAACTTTGAAGTATCAGGCTTTCACAGAATATAATTTTTTTGGGCCCAAAAGGCAACCTATATTACATTGTAAATGATAAACTTTATAGAAAAGTAAAGCTACTAGCTTTAAGGAATGAAATCCTAACAATAAACTAAAAATAAAACAATCTCTGGATTGTTACAGGAAATCTGGAAATGCGTCAATTCTGAAATTGATCCACTGTTGATTGCTGATCCAATGCCTAGAAATCTGGTATATAATCCATGGTTGCTGATTCTTCTCCTTAAAATCTGAGACATGAAGCTGTTCGCTGAAAATCTGTCAGATGTCCTTTAAACAAGGCAAATTTTGCCACCGATCTCAATAGTTTTCACACAACACCTTTTTCTCTTCTCAGGATGACTATTCTTCCTCGAGGAAGAGTAACTCAAATTAAATCTCGAGCATTTTGCTTGTCTTCAGCATCAGGTAGTTTTGAAACATGAACTACAAAATTAGTACTCAAAGAAGCACATTCAAAATACATAGAAGCGTTGCTGGTTTGTGCATCTAGCTTTCAACTGCTCCCCTCTGGCTCACATAGCTTTGCTTTTCACTTAATGCATTCCAAAACAGTGCTGGTTCCTCTGTAGACTTCTTATCAAATCCTTTGACAGTCTATTACCCACTACAACACCCAAACTTCATTGCTTACTTCTGCTTTATCTGGTAACCTCATAATCACCTGGTGAGAAAAAACATGGGCCATAATGAAGTCGATATACCTTGACAATATATATGAGCAACATCATGGGTCTCTTCGCATATGACACCATTATGATGACCTTTATACTAATTTGTGGCTTTGAACATCGTTGAAATTCCCCAGAAATTTCTATAGGCGAACATGTAACTCCACCTTTTGAAGTTGAGGCCTTGTGTCTCCCTTATATAATCTTCCTACGTCTCAAGTTCCAAGCATAAGTTACTGTTATTATTTATGTGCTCTCCTTTACGAATTGTGGTTTGGTCTGTGTGGTTGCTGTGTTGGGATTTAGTGCTTTTCACCAAATTCTTCATGGATCATCTTCAAGATGAAGATGGAATTGCTATAACTTTGCATCCATAACTCAGTGCTTTCCATATAGCACTTTCATTTGTCATATGTCATATGTTGTTGTGTCTGATGATGGCAGATTTAATAATTTAAGGACACTATGGCATAGCCTGGCAACGCCAATGCCAATGCCCATCTCCATCTCCATCACCAACCATGCCCTCTAGTAGCATGTCAATTGATGGTGCTGCTGCTGTAATTGATGTGGGGCTCCTCCTTATAAAGCCTTGAAAGATGCTAGAGAACAATAAGTATGCAATGTGCTTAAGTCTTCTTCAAGAGGAACCCACAATCCTTCAATTGCAATATAGGCTCCTTTAAGCGAGCTGGGCAATATCAAATCCTGTGGAGATGTTATAGTTTCATAAACATCACATGAGTCTCAATAAGCACCAATTAGATATAGACCTCATTCAACTCTGTTCAGCCACCATCCCTATGCCATGTATTACCTCACCAAAATCTTGCTTCGTCAGAAATATAGAACATAGCAATGCATTTACACCTCTGTGACAACCCCGAACGACAGAACTTCCTCCAGTATTGTGAGACAATGTGACACTTGAAGCAGCAAGATGTGCCCTGTTTCTAGTATCCTTCTCAATTAGGTTAACAAGCACTCCCAATATGACAACAAGCAAATCCAAATCTCGGTCGATCAGTGGTTCATCCATCTGATTGAAACCACAGGATCCATTCGCTGGTGATTCTGAGCTGATGTCTTCTCCTCTGTTCTTACTTGAAGCAAACAGATGACATTAAAAAACAGGGTACTGATCAACAATCAATGAAGACATTGTATCAAGCCCTCCACAAACTGCCACTTGGTTACAACCAATGGGATTGTCATTTGTTAGATTCATACGAACCTAAAACAAACTGATCCGAACATTTTGTGTCGAGAGTAAACTGACAGGTACTTCTCCCAGAGCCAGTCTGTTTTTTTAGGCCGGAGATGAATTCTAAGTCCAAAACGTGGAACAAGGCTTGTAACAAGAACAGAGTGATCTCTAACATCAGAAGCCTGTCTTTTTATGTCCATCCATAGCCAGCACTGTCACATTGTAGAGTCAATGTCTGGTTTCCCATTGCATCTGATTCATTAGGATCCTCTTCTGCAATTTGATGAATCATATCTAAAGTCCTCTGAATCAGCTTCCTTTTTATTGTCTTCAAATTCATTTCTCTGGCTCAGTTAAGGAGCGCTCTTGATCAACCGTTTGCTCCTTTGATCTGAAGTCAAATAAGAAATTGAACAATGGATTCACATGTCCCCTTTTCCATTATTTCTTGTTTGAAGGCACAACCACCAACAAGCAGATACATTGCCATAGTGTCAATCACGTCAAATAGATGCTCATCTTCATGCAGCCTGTTTCCTCTGTATCGATCTGAATTTGATCACTGCAAGGATATTTGCGAACTCTTTTTTTTTTTTTTTTTTTTTTTTCTGAAATAACTTTAAGGAAAAACATAATTTTTATTGCACATCGTTGATCCCTCTTTGTGAGTATTGTCATATATTGGATCTGCAGCAGATCTCACCCCCTGTAACCCACACTATGAGAACTCGAGACAAGCGATGTGTTTGAGAACGTAGGCTTAAATCCATTAGAAATTCTAGGTTCAACAGTATCATGGTTCGGTTATACACATAAAAAGACTATCATCCTCATCACATCTACCATCTAAGTGCTCTTCAAATTGAACTAAATATTACATATTTCTGTCACTGCACAATGAGTCTTGTAGACAGTATACATCCCTAGTGGGAAATGTTATAAGTGCCTCATTTTTCAAATTAGTGTAGCAGACTGGGAATATGCACTGAAACTTCTCAGATACACTCAAAAATTCAGTAGATTGTAAACTTCGTACACAGTCCAAGCATCCACTGGGTCTTCCCCCATCCTCAAAATATGTTTATGCTGGTACGGAGTAAGGCTTGGAACTCTTTCCATGCTTATCCGGATAACATTCCTTCCAAAATTCTGTCATGAACTAGAAGTGTCTCTTTCTTGACCCCATGACAACTACTTTTTAAGTCAGCTGTATAGGCAAATCGCTTTCCACAAGTGCTTTCAGGACCTTCATTTTATCTTTTCGACAGAAAGCTAGGTAACATTTTCTATAGGAATTTTTGCTTGAAATATCATATACCACAACTAAATGGCACTTTATAGAATAGCACATTGTAAATGGGTAACAAAGCAGTTGGCAAGGATGAGAACTTTAAAAATCTTGCGCTTCTGAATTGGAGAAACAAGAAAAGGATGGAAGGATAAGGAAGATAGGTGATGAAATGGTCTAATAATGTATAACTGTTGATTCAAGGATTTTTAGACGAGATAATTTAGTGTAATGGAAGAAAATTACAATGCCAAAATGAAAGATGTTGTAGTTTGATGAGAATTTATTTAAAAATACAGCGGGGAAACACTCAAGAATCCCTTTGTTGATCTCTTCAAAGTAGTTAGATCTCTTTTTGAAAGCCTCTGTACACCAAGGATCAGAAAGACTAAAGATTGCCTCAATTCATAGATAGCTTTGTCTAGTTTCTTAGAATGCCATCGCTGTAGAAATTTCATAGCAAAAAGTGCTAACCTGTTTTGACTTTGGTGGGTGTATGAAAGATGCAACTGTCACATTCTTACCTCTGCCACTGTCTAGTTAAAGAAACTCTCATACTTCTGCAGTCCAGGACCACAAAATCTGAGAAAGTTTTCAATGAAAGCATTGAGAGATGGAATACTATTTGGACTACAAGAATGCTTGAGCCACATAAAAAAGCTGACAAAACTCAAATCGATTGGGTCAATTTGAACTACAACAGGATGAATCCTCTAGAACGATGGACTGCTCGAGGAATTCTAATTAATATAATATTGTGGAGATTCACAATAATAATTTGGGGAGCAGCTAAGTCCCTCCTTATCTTGGCATGGAAGGCCCTAAAGAAATAAATGTATCAACAAAAGTTTATATTACATGATAGAAGGTAAAAATATAACGTGAATTAAGGAGTTGCCTTGTGAATTGGTTAGAAATCTGATTTATATTCTTATTCTTGGAGCAGTGTGAACTTTAGCTTGTATATTTCTCTTGAAGGATCCATATTGGTATCAAACTTAGAGAATAGGTTGTGCGAGTGGAAATTGAAGTCGTACATTGAAAATGGTAGAACCAAATCACACATTTGTTTGAAAAAAACTTTACCGTGAAAGGGTAGACAAGGCATAAATACCACCAGCAAATTAGGAAATTTCAATTTACAAGTGGTTATCAATTCTATATCAGGAGGGGATAGAGGGCATTAGACAAATAGTTTCTTGCCAACCATTAGCTATATCCAGTATTGAGCTAGTAAGCCAAGAGACTTTTTACGTGCGGCTCCAACATAGGTAACACCAAATAACCTGGACAATGGGCAACTTTGGATGGAGATGGTGTTGTGGTTGGTGGTGGTGCTGCAGAGAAATATTCCACATGTGACGAGAGTTGGTTTACTTTTTTAGGGTTGACACTTCGTAGGGGGAGTTGTCCCTTGCTTTTTTACTAATCTTGTCGTCTATCCAGGATTTTCTTAATATTCAGGTGATGCTAGTACTGATGGGCATTGTTTGAGCTAGTGTTGGATTTGCGGGCGACGTTATGTTTATGGTGTTTTAGCAGGGGAAGACATTGGATCAACTGGTACAGATAATGGAGATGCAATCTCTTTGATGATGTAAAAATTAACGCGGTTGGTGTCGCTTGTGAAGTTGATATAATCAGAAGAAGCCTTTAAAGCTTATGGTGTTTTCTTTCTCAAGTTTTTCATTTTATGGCGGGGAGGGGGGTGGCAACTTGAGAATTTAACAGGGGATGGCAGTCATCTTCTTTTGGTCTCACAAAAGGGGATTCTAATTTACAAAGTGGTGTTGAGTTATTTTTCGAGGCAATGGATACATTCCATGTAGGGCATTGCTGTATGGCCTTGTTTCATGTATTGCAGTGCGGGAGGTAACAAATTAGAGTGTCATTGGCCTTTCCTGAGTTTCTCGGTGGGAGCAAATTTGAATTTTGAAGGGGGGGCGATTGTTAGGTGGTATTTTTTGAAGGGGGGCAACTTGAGATTTTAACAAGGGATGGCAGTCATCTTCTTTTGGTCTCACAAAAGGGGATTCTAATTTACAAAGTGGTATTGAGTTATTTTTCAAGGCAATGGATACATTCCCTGTAGGGCATTGCTGTATGGCCTTGTTTCATGTATTGCAGTGCGGGAGGTAACGAATTAGAGTGTCATTGGCCTTTCCTGAGTTTCTCGGTGGGAGCAAATTTGAATTTTGAAGGGGGGGCGATTGGTAGGTGGTATTTTTTGAAGGGGGGCAAGTGGTATTGGTAAGTCCTTAGAGGGGAGACACACATGGATGCCTCCCCTGAATGGTTATGATATCATTAAATGCAAGGGGTTTGGGATCGGCCCCAAAAAGGAGATCCATCAAAAACATCATTCAGATCTACCATCTCGACATAATTTTTCCACAGGCATGGGGTGACATGCTCAAATTACGTCCATTTTGGCATGTTTGCGCGACCAGTGCATCCGAACTTTCGGAAGGTCTGGGTGTTATGTGGAATCCATGAGTGTTCAAACTAAGGGCTTTCAATTCTGTTGCAGGATATTAACAGATTCCCAACGAGGATCTAGGGTTTTCCTTCGGATCATTAATGTATATGCACCATACAGGGATAGCAAAGGCACATTGGGATCGAGTAGAGGATAGCGGTATTCTAGATTTGTGTTCTATGATCATGGCTGGTGATTTCAACCTTACAATGGAGCCAAATGAGATCTGGGGAGGCTCTTAGCAAAGCTGGGTCAACATTTTAAGGATATATTTGCCCAGAAATCTTTCAGAGACATTAGGCCAGAGCCTATTGGACCAACATGGAAGAACGACTGTGTGGGGATGGAGGGTATTTCAAAATGCTTGGATCGGTTTATGGTCAATATGACATCGTCAGTCGTCTAAAGCAGCTATACTCATGGATCATGTTGTCTCAAATTTCAGATCAATTTCCTATATATGGAGTGGTATGGGGTACTGTCCAGGCGAGGTTATCCTTTTAAATTTAACCAGTTTTGGTTGAAGAAACAAGAGTTCGACAATTTGGTTTAGAATACCTCGCACAAGACTACTGCTATAGGGGTTTCTCGAATGGAAGCGGTCTGCCACAAGCTCAGTGCTTTGAAAAAGGAGGTTCGGGAATGGGACATAAAGAAGAAAAAAGAGATTATAAGGGAATTGATACAAATTGATGGCAAGATCCAAGATACTGGAAGACCCACAGGACTCAGATTACTTTTCAGAAGCATCGAATAGAATGATTCTGGAATTGGAGGTTCGAAAATGCAAGATCCTCAAGTCACAAGAGGAGGCACGACAACACAAAAGCATGGTGAGGTGGGTGGTCGGAGGGGACAAAAACACCCACTACATTCAAAGTCAAGCCACTAGCAGGCACAAGCAAAATTCTATTTGGAGTATCAGGGATGATGCGAGCAACTCTTTTTATTTATTCCCAAGCGGAAATCCAAAGTTAGGTTGTTCGACACTTTTCAGAGCTATATTTAGAAAGGGAAGAGATTCCTTTTGATCAGCAGATGGAGTACATTAACTTGTTCCCAAATATGATTGGCAAGGAAGAAAGGGGCCTTTTGGGATGATCGGTCACTAAGGGCGAAGTTCTGGCTGTATTGAAAGCACTGGCAAAAGGAAAGAGCCCAGGACTAGATGGTCAGTGGAATTATTTATCCATTTCCAGAACATTATGATTGATGAATGATTAGAATTGGCTGAATCTCGGAGATTATGTTGGGTTTTAGAAGCAGTGAACGCTTCTTTTATTGCTCTAATTCCCCAAAAAATTGAAGCCTGTTTCCTTCGCAGAATTTCGCTCTATCTCGCTTTGTAACACAACATATAAGCCAATCTCAAAGACCATAAGAATGAGGATCAAGTCGTTGCTGTCCAATGGAGTCAAATGGAGTCTGCCTAGTAATAATTATCTTTCAATATCCGCCAAATTGAATTGAAAACATTAGAATTATATATAGGGTTCTGTTACACTTTAACAAGGGGATATTATAAAAGAATGTTGTCGGGCTCTCTAGGTATTATACATGGCTGAGTTTAGTCATAACTGAAGATGTTGCTCTTTGATATGACGAACTGTCAAAGATTTAACACGAGTGAACCTTTTTAAAAATTTCTTAAATGCCTTAGGATATTTGCAAATAATTAGTGCCATTTTTGAACTATCAAAAGAGTCTATAACTATAATTTGTTAAATATTTTCCACACTTTGATGGTCCAAGATGTATAGGTTCACAAGGCACAAATCAAACTTATCAAGTCATTATCCATTTAATTATATTCATTATTCAAATTCTTGAAAGATGTCAACAATCTTGTAAAGGACATTATACCTACCTTCAGAGGATCTCGATAACCAAATCTAAAGAAAAAAGTGCACGTGAACAATTACATTTTCTTTCTCCCGTCATTTCAACTACCTTGACCATGGTTCACTGCCAAATTTAACAAGCCTGAATTTTTTTGAAACAAGGTTCATTGCCAAATTTAAGGAGCCTAATTTTTTTTTGAAAAAACTTGATTAGTGTTTAGTGTATTTTGACGTCTTTTGCTACCTAGAGTGCTTCAGATGCCATGGTTGTTTTGAGCTAGAGGACTTTTGCAAAATGTAACCAATCCCAAAACAAAATATTAGAGTGGTTTGCATGTAGATTGTGCAATGTTCTTTAGAAATAGGAGAGGGAAAGGTAATTAAAGCGAATATTTAGTAAGATGGATCTTCCCTTGTAGGTTTCATGTAAAATGAAATAAATGTGGTGGAATTACACCAAAGGAAGTCTAGTTTCGTGTTAACTTATTGTGTGTTTCTTACATTGATGGGTTTGGTCTTGTTGTTTGGTATATTATTTATTAACATAATCTAAATATTCTATGTTTTTGTCTTTTTTGGGTTAAATTTTTTCATCAAATTTGTATAAAATTTTGCAAGAATTTTTTGGAATCGTAGATTTGAGCTATAAAATTTGCATAATACAAGTTTCCCTAATGTTTTCCAGTGTGCTAAACCTATTTATAGCTTCAAAAATGCAATTTAAACAATGAAAAGCAATCATTTCACCAAGGGTTGTATCATTGGATTTGGCTAAAAAAAAAAGTAGAACAATTAAATAGTGTAATCTTAATTAAGTGCCCATTAAGTTGACAAATGTAATAGAAGTGTCATCATACACATAATTTTATTAATTAGAGAAAAAACATTACATAAGGATTGCGAGGCATAGCGCATATATGTACCTCTACATGCGATCAACAACCCAAGGATAATCACTATGACAAGGATGTGACAAGGTCTATCTATCATTTAAAAAATGCAACACTTCTAGAATTCATTTTATTATTCTAGCAATAACATATTCTAGAATAACTTTATTAATCTAGGAAAACGTTCTAACTAATTAACTAAATAAACTTTAGGGTTATGAGGTTAACATAAATTTTACATATAAATGACTTTTTGAAATTTTCATGGACAATGTCCATCTATCTTCGTTTTGTAAGATGATTGCAAGACATAAATTGTTTGAGCTTTTTTCTACATATCACATTACTTTTGTAACTTGTAGTAAGCCAAGGGAAGTGTTAGAGTTTTGACCTTTATGGATCACTAATTTAATAATAATAATTTGCCTCATTCTTTGACTTGGACCAAAAGATTAGACTAGTTGCCTTCTCTAGATAAGGATAATTCTATTGTAGACCAATTATGCAGAAGACGAGCATCTCAAAGGTTGTTAAGCCTAAAACTAGAACATATCTAAACTAATCATCTGCAAGGACATGTATCCAACCCTTGGAGATGCAGGGAATACTAATAGGTGCTTTTGGATGCTCTCTTTTTCAAAATTTCAATTTTTTTTTTTTCTCACAACGCTTAAGTAATGCGTCTAATTAATAGACAAAATAACCCTTTTTCAAACACATATTTTGGTCAATTTTGCATAAAATTCAGTAGATATTTTAAGAATCACTAAGTTTTAGTTGTTTAATTTGCAAGGTTTGAGTGCCTTAAAGGTATTTTAGGGTGCTAAATCTTTTTATGTATTCAAAAGTGCATTTTATACAATAAGAATGGAAATTGTATTGTTGGATTTGTTCATAAAGTCCATTTCATTAGACTATGCTTTTAAGGAAAGGTGGTGGGACTTATCCAAATCTTCATTCTCAAGGCTAGTGTTAATTTACCTCTCACAATTAGCTCCATCCTTGATCCTTCCCCATGAACTTTGCACCTAAGACTTGATGGGATTAACCCTACACAAATCACACAGAAACCTTAATCTGCATCTCATAGGATAGTCTTCACATATTTGAGTCACACAAATCCCCATTTGATTTATTTTTCACAAATAGCTTACTAGCAGTATGATAACAAGTAGTTTAAACACTGATTTTTAAGGACAACTAGCTTTTGGACAGAGTTTATTAGAGTAATATTCCTTCAACCTTAACTAGATTGTTTTGGGTATCATGGTGTATAAGTAGACTTAGTCTGTTATATAGCAAGTAGTGCTAAACAGTGAAGGGTCAAAGCCCTTGGAATTGTTGTGCAGGTTCCCATATAAAAACTGGGAGCATTGGTAGACTTCATTCACAGTGAAGGAGCTAGTTCACAAATCTAAAAAGGAGTTGAAATTCTTGTGTTTTTTCATTTATGAAGAATAACATCAATATTGCCAAATCTACTACCAAGATGAGTTACAACATTAGTTTAGAAATATGTATTTTGCTAAACATTAAAATAATGAAATAAATATAACAAAATTGTTAATTTAGTTGACAAAATATAAAAGGGGTTTAGAAATCATTAAAAGAAAATCGTTGCAAAATCATTATTTGGCTATCATATTTCATTTTCAAGGAATTATAAAGTTTTTGTAGATGAAGTCCTTCCTTTAGAGTTGCTTTACAATCTTGTTGTGTTATCTCTATATACGAGTATAGTTGATCCAAAGAAACTGATCAAGTGTTGCTTTTAATAGTTGTGCTAGTTTTGGAGACTTTATTTTATCTAATTACTAACCATCATTGGATCACCTATGACTTGAAGCTTATCAATCCTAGCCAAAGAAAATTTTAGTAACCATAATAACGGCTTGAAATCCCCTTGGTTATTTGTTCCTTTTCTTGTATTACTTTTAACCGAATTCTATGTGTGTTTGACATATATAGAATAAAGCCAATCCCACAAATAGAATCTAGGCCTTGACAAGCTTGTCAAAATATCCCCAGATTGAAGATTTGTCCACATCTATCTCTGATAGATTTTTCTGTGGTTTAACCTGGAGAATAACCTTATCATATGCAAGCAAAGCATCAACCTATGTAGCTATTTGAAAAGTGGGCATCATCTAACTTCAATTTTTGCTAATACATGCAATGATAATATCTTTTAGAGTTCAAACATGCATTTAAATGTCACTGAAAATATTGGACATCACAAAAATTGATAAAATATTATGACATCTTAACTTACTCCAATGAGAGATGTCCACATGTCTATTCGTGTCCAAATTTCATGGACCATGTCTAGTTTTTCTCATTCAATTGCCAAGACGCTAATAAAGATAAAAATAACATGTAATATTTTTATGCAAAGTTTAGCTCTATCAACATTTTTTATGCAATTTAAATTATAATCTCATTTCACAACTAACAGTGTTAGTAGGTAGAGTAAGAGGAATTTGTTGCAATTTCATTAAATTTGGATAAATCTCACACTACTCGAATTCTCCTCCACATTGTTATGGTATTTGATCACGCTTTTAATTGATTGTGCCCAATGTAGAGTAGTAGTAAATCTTATCATTTCACCTTCACAATTTTTTAATCATCATGGGCAAGTTTTTGCTATCATTTTTTTTCATGTAAATGTCTTAACAATAATTTTGTGTTAGAGACAAATTTGTAAACTTGTCATTGAAACAATCAATCAACTTTGGAACAAATGTTTTACCTAAGTGAACATAATACACTCAAATCTGTAAAGTTATCATTGAAACACTCATTCAATTTTGGAACACATATTTTTTCCACGTGGCAGTGTATTTTGCAAAGGTTGCAATAGAACTTTCAAGCCATGGTCCAATCAAAAGTTTTAAAAATAATTTTTTAATAATATTGAGAAATAAATATTTATTTTTCAAAGTTAAATATTATAACTTGCAATGGTAAATGATAAACTAATAATGATTAAAAGATAAATCAATTGCTATAGTCTTACCTTAACACCACTAATAACAAGAAGTAACCTTATCATCACAAGTTATCACTATAACCATGATTTGGAGAAAATTAAATGGATAATAAAAACATTTCATGTGTGGTTATATATATATATATTTCAAAACTTATTATTTTTTAATTCTATCTATCCATATTTAATTAATTAAATAATTTATATGTATATTTTATTATTGCAAATAATTATAAATTCACACATATATATATAATTTTTTAACTCTATCTTCTATATTTAAATAATTAAATAATTTATATGTATATTTTATTATTATACATAATTATAAATTCATATAATTAGAAAAATATAGATTAATAATTATATATTTTTAAGATAAAATTTAATGATTTTATATTTATTAAAAGGGGATTGTTTAAAGGAGTTAAATATTTGTAAATGAATTTATGGATAAAGAAACAATTTAACGTTTAAGAAATTATATTTATATATATATATATATATATATTTTGTTTATATACATTAATTAATGACCAAATCAATTGATTTATCCAAAAACAAAAGCTATGTATAATATTGATTTGTTGATAAAAACCATAAATAAATATTATTGAAATTATGTATTAATGAAGAATAGAATCTCATTGTATGTATGTTGACGTTTTTTACTCTTATCCGACCTAGGTGTTACCTACAACACACCTAACAAAATTGCCTATTGGTACTAGCCCTTTTGGCAACGCACGTGGTATAAGCCAGGTCTCCCCCAAGGCACCCAAGGGGGTTGCGAGAATAAAGTTTTTGCGACCAAGAAGGAGATGTGGATTTAATTTGTGTCATGGCCTAGTTTTCTTCGCCTTTCAGCGCATTCATGCCTTAACAACTTCTACTACTTACAACGCATGACTTATAGTCCTTGACATTAGAAGGCACAAAGGAAAACTTCTACTACTTACAACGCACGACTTATATTCCTTGACATTAGAAGGCACAAAGGAAAACTTCTACCACTTACAATGCATGAATTGCAGTTCTTAACATTGAAAGGCACAAAATAAAATTAAAATAAAGGGGACTCTGAATCCCCACAACTGAGCCAACAATTTAATTATCCATCATGCTTTAATAATAAACATAGATCAATAAGCCAAACACAATAGAAATTGCAACGACATAATCAAAATCAAAATTTTCCCAAAGGCTTCTATATTCAAATCAAAACAATATTAATTCAGTAGTGTCATGAATCATGGATCACTAGCCTAATACAACATATTTTCCTCTAGTAACAATACAAGGCAACTCCTTAGAAGCCCTTTTTTCTCAACCCACACCATTACAACCCAACAAAAACCCCAATACACCTTAGCCTTCTCAATTCTAACTCACTATCTTTTTCGAAACTAGAACTATAACCCCACAAAAAAAAACCAAAGGCTCCCAAAAAAACCCTCACTCACTCTCTTTTTCAAAACTAGAACTATAACCCCACAAAAAAGAACCAAAGGATCCCAAAAAAACCCTAAGCCAAGTTCGATCTTTGTTCATTACGCATCATTACGGTAGTTGATTAACCTAAGATATTTATTGGTGAAAATGGATTACCCACAAATAAAGTGTGATTTACTAGGTTTTACTCGTGTATATTTTTAAGAAGATATTTATTTAAATAGGCTCATTCCTTCCACTCCTTTGCAACCAGGGCACAATCAGGTGGTTGATTAACATAAGATATTTATTGGTGAAAATGGATTACCCACAAATAAAGTGTGGTTTACTAGGTTTTAGTAACATATATTTTCAAGAATATATTTATTTAGATAGGCTCTTTCCTTCCAAGTCGCTCCTTTACAATAATGCCACAACTGATTATGCGATCTTCCACAATATGTTGTAACATAACCATGCCACAACTGATTGTGTGATCTTCCACAAGATGTTGTTACCTCCTACACGTTGCTCCTTTCATCTCTACTTGCATAATCATCCCCAAACTTCAAAACTTTGCCCCAATAGGACCCAACACACACATGTGGCTTGTTCCAAGCCATTCAACCCTTCTCCTATCTCTATTACTTCTAGAAACCTTTGCATTTGGTGGGTTAAACTCATATTTGTATAAGTTTGAACAATCCAAAGCTCTCCATGAGTGGCATTCCCTCAATTTCTTTGATCTCCATCTCCCATACCAACCTGAATAGGTCAACATCCAAAATCCAAAATAGAGAACTAGCTATTATCCCAACGAATAATAACTACTTTGGGATTCAATTGGATTATTAAGTTTATAACATGTGCCCTCTACAATGGAATGTTGTGAAATTCCCTTATTCCTCCTTTACAAAAATCTGCATGCCACCCCCTTGGTGCACGTAAAAATGACTCCTTATGGATGTTGTTGTCCCTGATAGAGTAACCACCCCAACACTGCTTTTCTAGTTGTGTACGCAACTCCCCCTAGAAGAGAGTGTCAGTATAAGTTATCTGGTGTGGCTATATTTTCCCTTTTACAACATCTCTCTATGTGATTTGTGCCCACCTCTCGAAAAAACATAAACTGCAGCCAAGCAATCCAGCCTTCGATTGGAATTCTTACTGCTCCCTGATACACCCTCAGAACTCTATGTGTCCTAAACTTCCATCGATGCATAGTGTTGCAATGCTTGAGGACCTGAATGCCTTCTGGCCTTGTGACCCCACTTCCCTCCTGCCTTCTACTCTCAATCCTTCCTTGTCATGTAGTCTCAGCTCTCCCTCGTCTCATAACGTCCATCCTCCCTTGTATTATTCTCTTAGCTCTCCGCTTCCTCACACTCTTAACTCTCCACTTCTTCCTACTCTCAACTATGCATGGCCTTCGACAATAACTCTTCATCGTTGTTCATTAGAATAATTTAGGATGCACTTCTTTCTTCCCACAATTTCATGGCGCTAATTGCTTGATTCGATGCACCAAGATACGAATCACAATGATTCTAATCCACCTTACATGAGACTTAGGGGAGGAGATGATGGGTTTGCGCCCATCATCGAGATCATTCCATGTCATAAATTTTTTTTTTCAGGTCCACCGCACCTCAAAGCCTCCATTTTCTCCAAACGGTCAATCAAAGGGTCAATTTGTTGGTATGTGTGTTCTGGGCACACATATCAATATGATAGGGTGTGGTCTTCAATGTCTTATTTGAGTCCAATGGTCGACGGTTGCATTATTATGATTTCTTTTCCCACTTTTTTGTAATAGATATGGTACATTCCTTCCACCATGGCGCTTGTCAAGGGTACTACATTGTACTTTTACTTGTACCTTACCTATATCTCGACTTGTTTGTTGCATAGTACATCCTCTGCACATAAATATGTACATTAGGAAATTTTGTTCAAGAATAAAAGGGTGCATGGCCTGTCAAACACTTGCAAGTTGTTTTGTACACCCAAAGGACAACTAGAATTCGAAGATCCCAATCATCCTTATTAGCATTGCACACCTTAGTGAGTGTGCTCTCCAAAATATTATGAAGGCCTCTATTGTGTCATTCGCTTGTGGATGGTAAGTTGAGCTCTTCTTATGGTAGATCTCGAACTCCTGTGTTAATGTCGCAATGGGTTTTTTTTTTTTTTATAAATCAGAAAATGAGTCCCTTGGACACTTGACCCAAACATGGTAGCAATGTTCTCAAACAAAAAAATTGTGGAAAACTTAGTGTTGCAATACTTTAGGGGTGTTGCTGCATCCCATCTAGTTAGGTAATATGTAGTTGTATAATGTACCTCACACTCAATCTTTTCGCTGGGAGATTGATTAGACCCACAAATTCTATGGACCACTAGTTAAAAGGTTGTAAAATACTTTGTGGGACTAGAGGAATTTCATCCCTTCTCGATGGTTTAGACCCTCTGACAGACATCACAACTCCTTCAAAGCTCTTTTTCATACGTGTAATGTCAACCACCATAATCTTGTATGCAAAAAATTTTGCGTTGTCACTTTCCCTGCATAATGTACTCTTTCCACACCTTGATGTGCTTTAGTTAAAACCATTAGACGTTCATGTTATAGAACACACTTGTGGAGAATCCCATTGGCCCCTAATTTATACAATTAGCCTACAAAAGTTTGGTAATCTACTACTTTAATGACTAAGTGCTTCTTTTGCATGACACTTTAATCTGTTGGTGTGACTCCAATCCTAAGGAACTATGCGATCTCTACAAAATAATCATCCACCATTGTTACTGCAAATAACTACGCATATGGTAAATTGTCTTCCAAACTTCGAGCCTCCTCTCATGTAGCAATCCTAGATAAATTATCTAGGCCTACATTCAACTGTCTCGGTTTGACAAATACTTCGAAATCGTATTCATGAAACAATAACAACCACTAGCAGAGACGCCCCCCAACAGAAATTTGTTCACCAGGTACACACGAGTGTTGAGTGATCTTTGTATAGTTTAAACTTATTTCCCTAGAGATAATGTAGGTGCTTCTGCAAAGCATAAACCATGGCCAATCCCCCGCACCCAGTAATGGTATAGTTCTGCTCGGCTATTGACAACTTCCTGCTTGCAAATGCAATTGGATGGTCTAAATATCCTTCTTCTGGTAGCACTAACACAACTCCTAAAGCAATCGAGGAAGCATCCATGTGTACATGGAACTCTTTGCTCCAACCAAGGAATATTAAAATAGGCACACTAACCATCTTCTCCTTCAACGTGTCTAGTGTGTATTGACACTCCTTCGTCCATTTAAATGGGACCTCTTTCTTTAATAGTCATTCCATGGGTGCAGTTATGCGAGCACAACCCTTGATGAACTTACGATAATACCTCGTGTGACTCAATGTAATGCGTAGCTTCCTGATAGAAGTGGGAGGGGGGAAATATACTATAATTACAATCTTAGCAGTGTCAACAAGAAATCCTCGTTTACACACAATGTGACCCAATGAGATACCAAATGGGGAACATGATATACACTTCCTCATATTCAAGGAGATTTATAGATGCCAACACCTGTTTAGTGTCAACCACAACATTGTTATGTGATTTTGTAGTAGATTGAATATTGTCCAATCGTCCAAGTAGACTTCCAAAAAATTGTGGATAAACTCTTTAAAGTCTACTATCACAATTCTGGAAAAAATAACAAGTGATTTTTTCAAAACGAATGGCATCTTGGTATACTAGGAGAAACCCCACTCTGTCACAAAAGTGGTCTTATGTCAGTATTTTTTGCAAATCTAAATTTGATGATATCTTGAGAATCCATTCGTGAAAGAATAGGCCTCTTATCCCCCAACAATATCCAAGACTTTGTTTGTAAATGGAATGGGAAATGGGTCATGTATAAAAGCATCATTGAGTTTCCTTAAATTAACACATATTTGAATCTCCCATGTTTTCTTATTTTGTACCATCATAGGGCTTACCCATTCTAATTCCTCTACTTGTTCATGTTGGAATCATGATTGTCGTTAGACCAAAACCCGTAGGCATTAGTCTCCGCTACAATCACTAAAGTTAGGATCCACGAGAGGTGGTTAGTCCATGTCACGAAACACACGGGGACCGTTGAACCCAATGTCCAACAATCTCCCCCCCAACGCGAGCTAGCTGAGTTTTGAACTCGACACTTGTCACTCTGATACCAATTGTTGGAATCATGATTTTCTTTAGACCAAAACCCGTAGGCGTTAATCTCTGCTACAATCGCCAGAGTTGGGATCCATGAGAGGCATTTAGTCCATGTAACGAAACACACGGGGAGCGTTGAACCCAATTTCCAACAGTTCAATTATTCTAGGTTCTAGCGTTCTTTCCAACTCCTTTTTCACTTTCTGTTTATATATTGGATTAATCCTGTATGGTCTATTTTTAACTAGTCAGATGTTCGTCTTGAGAAAAATCCGCATCTCTCCCAATTTGCCTGCTATGCCTTTCATCTTGGAAAAGGTGTTGGGTAACATGTCTTGATATTATCTTAAAATATCTGCCACCTTTTCAATTGTTTCCTCATTCAAATAATCATTGATCAATGCCATCTTCAGGTTGTCCTTGCTGGTGATATTAACTTTTTTGGTCCGTATGGGCTTACGACACTCTTTTGTTCCTAGTTCAAGTCCCAAGATAGTACGTTCTCCTTTAGTCTCTGGGATTTTTAGGTTCCTTAGATCATTGTCACCGTCAACATTGTCTACAACACTATAACACTCCATAAATTCTTGTATTCACTGCAAATGTTGATGAACAGAGAATATTTTCACCGTATCTTGTTCCAATCATCTTTTAGCCAAAAAATATTTTCTTCGACACCTTAAGGGTGCAGTCCAATGCATTTTCCTCTGCTGTGAACCAAAATTTATCCTTAAATTTTTTATTCATCTCTTCCCAATTTATAGTTCTTATGTACACCTACAAATCCATGTACCAATTCCTGGAAATGGTATCCAACATATGTACAAACCTGTGAACCCACTCTTCTTGGGGTATCCCTCTCTTGTTTCATGTTGCAACACAAATTTTTACATGGGTAGTGGGGAAATCTAGTCCAGTATACTTAATTCCCTTAAGTTCATGCTTAGCACCAAACTGAATGCATAAAATAATCTTACATTTTGGCCAAGTTCTTATGTTATTCTTGTGTGTTTCCCACCAGCACACAAGAGTAGCCTTCAATGCAACATCCAAATCTAACAACCTTATCTGCTCAAGTATATTATGCTCAAATACTTCAAAAAAAGGTCCAATTTCAGTTAGTCCATCATACCTTGGGGGATCATGTACCTCTTTTCTGATCCATCGCACTGCACATGTGATTGTTTGCACCTCTTGGTCAAGATCTCATGCAACCCGTTTTGCAAAATTTCCAACCCCGCTTCTAAATCCGACACACATGAACCAATATGTCTCCAGCTCAACACACCATCTGTAATTGGGTTGATGTAATCCTCTCTTCCTTCCATAACCTTGTAGATATCCTCCAAGGCTTATCCATTTTCCTCTTCTCGGACAAGCTCCACATATCGGTCCCCTTCACTTTGATCCAAAATCACGATCACTTAAACATATCCAAATTCAAAAATCATTTTCCTTTTCTTCAAATTAATGATAAATTGGTTATAAAAGTCCCAATCAATCCCTAACAATGTTGGGTAAGGGTTGGTGTCATCCACAATTTTAATAACCTGTAAATTTTCCATGTTGGTAACCTTTGGTAATCTACCAATAGGAAAGATCCTATACTAGTTGGAAAATCTGAGCTGGATAGGGAACCAAGTTAATTTAGGTCCCCCCATCATCTCCCATGTCTTATTAGGTAAAATATTAACATCAAAGCCCAAGTCCAAAATGATTTCATCCATATCATAGGCCCCAATCTGCACACTAAACTTGAATGCTCTACTAGTTCTTTTCTTTCATGTGACTTGGTTAGCTACATGCTTAGGTATCTGTGCAACATCCTTCTTTAACTTGTTCTTGAACTAATTGATCATTCAACACAACTTCTGTAGGGCCCCATCATCCTTCATTAAATCTAGGAAACTCTTAAAAAAGGCTTGAATCAACTTATGTCCTTCTGAGCTATTTTTAGTGGTACTGCCATATACACGTGGCATATCGTACATTGGGCTACCTCCAATGCCCTCCCAATATTTTGCAACCATTTCTTTATGTGCCTCTTTGTAGGTGTCTTTTTCCTTTTGTGGATCAAACTTTAGGGGTGGGTCTACAACCTTGTGCACCCATTGCTGACTAGTACTAACTTGAGGGGTAGCGTCCATGCCAGTCTAGTTCCTCCACGCGGCACCACTATCACCTGTGACTAATCCTTGCATGAATTTTCTTTTACCTTCTATAGGTGTTTCCATTTATTCTCTTTGATCTTAGATAGCAGTTGTGGTAAATCCTCTATCTCATGGTCAAGAGATCGAAAATATGTGCATGTTAAATAGGGATCCCGGAAATCCCTAGCAAGGTATCCAAGTTGTCTACAATTGTAATAAACAATTGGTCCTCTTCCACACCAAAAAGCTCCTCGCCTTCTTGTCGGTCCTAAAATCCTTCGGGTCCTCTTCCCATTTCATATTGACCTCTTCCATACTAAGTATATTTCTGCATTGTGTCGTCTTATCCTTCCAACACCTTATAGGTGTCCATGGTGCATTCATGCATCAACTCCAAGTACCTACAATTGTGAATATAGTTTCCAATAGATTTACAAAAATCACAATATAAAGTTTGAGAAGAAGTCTCTTACTTCTACATCATTGGGAAACTTGTGGGTGTTTGACCCCACACGCTACAAACATCACACTACAAACTTCTCCCTTGGATCATCGGATTGGAATCGCCAGTTTCCATATACTCATTTAACACAACGCACTCATTCTTGTGGTGCCCTTCCATGTGACAAATTGTGCACCAAATTTTTGTGCATTGTCCCTTTACTTTCACCAAGTCCTGCAATTTCACTGTCAGCGTAGCCATCTGCAACTGAATCTAACCTATGCTCAAGTTGCCTCTTACTAAAGTGACTACCGGAGAGACTTATAGCTTCAACACCATCCCTTGAGCCTCAAACTATGCTATGATGTCCTGCTAGGTTAATGGAACTCGAATACGAGGCAACGCTCCTGCGATGAACTGTTCTTTATGCTACTCATAAAAATTGTCAAAATATAACTTACCCAACAACATATTAAATTATTGGTCATAATGCCAAATGGACTCACTTGGTTTCTGTGTAATCTCTTTCAACTTGGCCACATACTGCAAGCAAAACTTAGGTCCATGGAACTCCTTCAACATCGTTTTTTTAATCTCCTGCAAGGTTCTTGGTTGTGTAAATGGAGCATTGATTTTGTACTTCATATACCAAGGCATCATATGATCTCTAAAGGTATTTCTAAGTTGGGTAATATTGGCATTATCAACCTACACGTTGTTAGCATTGTTGGGACACAAATTTGGGAAAATTTTTGCTCTTATTTTCAATACCTTTTCTTACCATTTTAACTCTCAAATCCATACCTTATCACTATGACAACCATCCTTAACTAAAGTATGTTTCCTTTTTGTATGTCATCCTTATTATTTAGTTTTTCTTGTAATTTGACAGAGAAACTAACTGCTTTAGGCTATTTTATTAATAAATTGACGAAGGGATGTTACAGGTTGTATGGCTTGTTGAGATGTTGTTACAGACAATATCTCCCAGTGTTGCCTCGCCAAGGATGGAACAAAGGATTTGATAATTCTAGTGATACACATTGAGCTTATTTTGGATACATTGTTCTCCCATGCTTAGTAATGAAGATTGATTTTGACAGGCACCCGGTCAAAGCCAGCCTGACTGTTGAAAGGAGACATTCATGGATAGCACAACTAAATCAATTGAAACAATTAGGATTCCCAATTGATAAATCATTGTAATTTAGAAAATTTGTTACAACTATCTTTCAACTAGGGTAATTTGTTAAAAGAATATTATTGTATATTCTTGATTTAGATCACATGAGAATTGAGAGATTCTCATGATGATCTTGCCTTTAAAAAATAGGAATGTACTTTGAAATTATAAAAGAATGTACTATTTACCCACAAGGCATGCATATAAATAGATCATAGGGGCAGGGACCAACATTGTAATCATGTACTGTAACTTTTCATTAATGCAAATCTCTACCATTTATGGCTTCATACCTTTCTTCGGATAGCCCGCGTGTTGTGTAATTTACCAGTCCCTGCTAGAAAGGAAGGGCCCTCCTTCTTAGCAAGGATCATTGGTTAGAGAAGTATTGTAGTAGTGTATTTATTTCCTCCCAATTACAATTTATGTGTGATTTATTGTTACTTTTACAAATCTTGTTCATGCATTAAGAAGTTGCATAATTCTAACCTTTGTTATTATGTAACAACATAGGTCCTGGACAGGTCCCTTCATTACTATGATAGTTATCCGATTTATGTTATAGTTCTTTGGTTTTCTTATTTCATTGAATGGGTGTTTCACCAATTTCTTGAGTGTTGATGGTTTCTAGTATTGATGTTTCTTTTGAATAAGAGTGATCATGTGACAAAGTGTGTTTTATTTTGCAACGCGTGTCTTTTCTTTCTTAAATTTTGAGCAAGGTTTGGAGTGTGACATCAAGTGTGTTCTAAGTGCTAAGAGTGAAATTGCAATGATTGGTTTTGGGGTTTCATTGGTACTAGTTTACATTTGTTACTTCATATAATTTTCACGATAGCCTTGAAACAAAAATCCTTCCTGGATTGACAATTTAAGTGTGAGTTGGCTCAATTGTTCTAAATTAAAAGGGAAATTTATCCGCCCAACATTTTAATGGCATTGTCACGGTGGCTATTAGAGGTGCATATGTGGGACTAGTTTATATGCATTGATTGAAAGTGTGGTAGATGTGTTCCTGACTCTGAGGTTTTCGAGCGGTAAGAACCTACCCATTGGTTCGACATACCGAAGTGGGTTCTAACACACCCCTCCTAATCCCCAACAAAACATAGGTTAGAAGGAGGTGGTCACTATGCTGACCCAAAATTAAAGGTATCATTATGGAAATGGGGCCTAAAAATTTCAATCATTCTTAAGTTATTCAAAACTCTCAATCGATATTATCATTGCTTTCATCTTGTCGAGACAATTTTGACTATATAAATTTTGTCTCAATTTGACATCCAGATCGAAAAATATGACCATTATAATTTAATCATTTTAGATGGAGTCATGTCATCATGTCACCACATGGAAACCGTGAGGTTTTCCTAGCCAGCCTCTCAACGCCACTTGGATTGGGAATATTAGCTACAAACCGTCCATAGTTTGGGTCCCACAACGGACTATATATATATATATCCCCTAACCATTCATGTGTTTCCTGGGTTCTGTTACCCGACCCTTTCATGGTTTTCACTTTCACAAGTGACTCTAGGGAAGACCTTCTTGGATAACCTATATGTGGGTCCCCATTTGTGCCAATGAACGGTTTGTCGAGCTCACATGTATGCTACTTCATGCCAACTCGATTCACCCCACGCCAACAAAATGCCTTCCATTATTGAACTGTCGAGACCGACCCCCCAAAGATTACAGCATCCTGACAAATCCACACCTCTTCACTCTCAATGTGTTTGGTTGGTTCACAAGCTCTCACTCTTGCCATGACATCCTAGTGTTGAGTCATCTCGACTCTCCCGTGAATATTGTGCCTTACTACCCCCGTGAGACGGAATCTGAGATAGAATTGTTCCCATCAACTACTGTGATATTTCATGTCAAAAAGTGTCCTACCTTATCTTCCTCACATCACGATAATATTTTCACAGAAGAATTGGCTCTTTCGTCAACCAATGCAAGACCTCGAAATCATCCTGACCTACTCCCTACTATCGGCCCTACCATGCTAGCCCGAACCTTGTCATCTCGACATTTTTCTTGTGTGACCTCTTGTGGGATTTCGAGAACATAACCTCTAGGACATGTCACCTCGGTTGTTAGTGTGGAAAATGCTTTGGAATGAGAACGGTTGCGAGCAAGAGCCAGGAAATCCAAGAGAAAGTGTTTTTCATCTTCAACCCTCTTAGTATCGCATAGGTGACATATTATTTCATCCCAAGGTGTTTTGGGAATAGACTAATGCATGGTTTCAATTCGAAGCTCATGAAAATTAGTTCTTATCTTCGCAATGTTCATTTTATTCTTAGCATTGGTCAATATAGAAAGATAATTCTAGTTAGCAAGGGTGGGGTTGATCACCTCCTTATAATATATTTGCATCCCTTTTCCCCTCAAGCTCCTTATTATCCCAATACTTCCTTAAATTTGGAAGTAATAGTATTTTTAATATTATCCTTTTCCTCTGAGATGATCACCTCCTTTAAAATATAATAAATCTTACAATCAGAAAAAATGATAAAGAAGTTAAAATAAGAATTAGTATTCATAAACACAAAGGAATAATATAAAGTGAATGATAATTAATAATGATTATTTAATATTAATATTAATAATATAGTAATTAAGTTAAAGGAATAATGTTAAATATATACATATTAAAGAATTTTTATAATTAAATTGAAAAGAATAAAGTACATATATTATATATTTAATAATATTAACAAAAAATACATAAGCCCCAATGGAAAGTTGAGTTGTTCGAGTTCTCGTTGGCAAGTACCTTGCCAATTGGGAGGTCACAAGGTCAAATCTCCTCGGTGCCCTTGGGGTTAGGCCCGACCAGATAAGTCGATGGGTAGATCCCTTCGGGTGGATCTACCCAGATTATTACCCTTGGATGTAGCAACCACTCAGTGACCGTGAACCACAATTGAAAAAAATTAACAAAAAATACATTATTAAAGATTAAATTATCAATAATGTTATTAATATCAATATGAAAAATACAGATATTGCAATAATATTAATATACTATTTTTTAATCCATATTAATAATAAAAATTAATAATTTTGTTAAAGATAAATAAACTTTAATGATTTAATAACAATGATAGTAAATTAGTAGATATTATTTACCTTTTTTTTTTTTTTTTCTCCGCGCGCGCACAGTGATCGCGTCTGAGTTAGGTTTGCGGTCGCAGAGGAGCCAGCTGCCACCACGAGTGCACCTGGGGGTGGGGAGCCTTCTCCCACCTCGTCGATCTCATCTGAGGAAGCCTTTTGAAGACTGTTAACGCAAAAAGGGAAGAAACATACGATCCCTGAAGTCCCGAAATTTATCAAAAAACTGGAGGAAATTCCTGAGATCGCCCTGCCAGAGGATCAACCGATAAAAATCGCCCTAGCCCTAGCTGACAGAGGGTTGTTAGGACAATTTATGGGACGCTGGCCATCTACAAAAACAACAGATGACTGGATTCAACACAACTGGAGACCCCAGCTGAAAAACAATGTGATTTGCTATGATGTCAGAAGAGGCTATTTCATTTTCGAGTTCACCTCCAAAGAAGATCGAGATTTGGTATTCAGAAACGATCCATATTTCATGGTAAATCAGGGTCTGTATCTTAATAAATGGACCCCCGACTTCGATCCTTCAGTCGATGTCCCTAAAGAGGTCCCAGTCTAGGTCCGGCTCCCCAATCTTCCGATCCATTGCTGGAGCTATCACACCTTGCAGAAGATTGGAAATGGGCTGGGTCATTTCATCGACAAAGTAGATAACAGGGGCTAATATACCTGTGCAAGAATCTGTGTGGAAGTCGATCTGGAAGCTGGTCTGCCTGAAGCGGTAAAACTATAATATCCCCAACGGGAAATAGACAGTAATACACAGAAATACAAACATGCAAATATATAGGAAAAATGTTGGAACTAGAATATAGAGCAAGTGCACATAAAAATACCAGAACACTAAGCCATTTTATTAATTCTGAGAATACATGTATGGGTACAATAGATAATCAGAATAAGTGCACCTATCCTTGCACAAGGCAAGTGAAGAACCCTCTCAGAATAGGAAATGGCTGCAATAGAGGCTGCGTCCTAGCTGTTGGAGAAATCTGCCGTAGAATGCTGCTGCTGCAATGTACTGGAACTAGGGGCTGATCCCCTCACCTGAATGAGCTGAAAATCGGTAGACTGCCTGTACTCACTGCTCCGGACAAAACCCAGAAACCATGAAGCAAATGCACCACCTCCGGAAAACCACCACAGAAGCCCTCCTCAAGAAAACGCTGTCTCTCCCAAGCACAGCGCAGAGGCCCAAGAAGAATGCTGGAAAAGGGCCACAAATCCCTCTACAAAACTCTCCAACTGACTAGACAATCCCTCCAAGCTGAAACACGCTGAGGACTCCACGAAAATCCCCCACAACAGCGCTGCTCTGAACCCAACTACGTCCTCCCTCCTGGACGGCGCAGTCACTAAATGAGACTCAGCTCCTCTGCAAAACGTCCACCCAAATCTCCTGCAAATCAACTGCTGAAACTGAAGGAATACCTTGCCCGAGCAGGGACTCGAAGTCCCCCGGGGCCAAGGGCGAGATCTCCGACCGGAGACACTTAGTCGCACTAAACAGTGCTGCAGACCGACTAAACAACCGGCGTGCTCAAGTAGACAGAAGTCTAGCTCACAATATCATCAACATATCAATAATGCCAAATGGAGTGAAACCCCCACCTTTTATAGTGCTAGCTCCCCCTCAAACCCTAACTGCGTCCTTGAGCTCCTCCTATGCCTGCACAGTTGCCTCTAGTGCCTACGTGAGGCCTCTCTCATGTAACGTGTGGACCCCCAAGGCTTCTCCTTTAAGTGACAACGTTATTCTACTAGTAAGCACTTTATTTTATTAAAGTGAGTTGAACCCCTCTTTCTCACTTTTATTTATTAATTTAACTATAGGCGGCAAAACTATACAAAAATGAAATATTCCAATTAGCGGTGCTAATTAAGAATATTACAGTCTCCCCCGGCAAAACGTTGCTTGTCCTCAAGCAACTGAAGTGATGGATGCTGCAATATGCTGCAATATCTTCTCATCCTCCCAAGTGGCATCCTCATCCGGCAAGTTCTTCCACCTCACCAAGAACTCCCGGATCGTCCTGCTCCGCAGCTGCCTCTCCCTAGTATCAATAATAGCCTCCGGTTGCAACACCAGATGCCCCTCATCATCTGTGGGTGGTAGCTCCTCTGTGACTGTTACCTGCTGGCCCAATGCCTTTTTCAGGCATGATACATGAAAAATGTTATGAATCTTGCTGCCTTGGGGCAGCTCCAACTCATATGCAACCTGCCCAATCCTGCGTATCACCCTGTATGGCCCATAAAAGTGGGGCTTAAGCTTCTCAGCCCCCTTCTGCTTAAGCGAAGACTGTCGGTATGGCTGTAGTCGCAGGTAGACCAAGTCTCCTACCTCAAAGTGTCTCTCCACCCAACCCTTATCAGCATACAACTTCTGTTGATTCTGTGCTGTGGCTATGTTATCCTTGAGAGCTCGGAGGATATCTTGGCTCTCTTGGATCCATATCTTGGCTCTCGGAGCCCTACTAGCACCAAACATCATGTCCACAAAAGATAAGGGATGATATCCATATAAAGCATAGAAAGGTGACATACCAATGGACATGTGATGCGTCGTGTTGTAGCAGTACTCGCCCAGATGCAGCCACTTCAGCCATGCCCTCTGCTGCCCGCTTACATAGTTACGCAAGTAGCCCTCCAGCCACTTGTTAACTATCTCTGTCTGCCCATCCGTCTGGGGGTGATAACTAGTGCTCGGTGTCAACTCCGTCCCCACTAGTCGGAAGAGCTCCTGCCAGAATCCGCCCATGAAGCGGCTGTCCCTGTCGCTGACAATGGTCTTGGGTAGACCATGTAACCTGAAAATCTCCCTGAAGAACAGCTCAGCCACCTGCGCTGCTGTGTGATGTGCGGATATGGCCAAAAAATGGGCATACTTCGTCAGTCGGTCAACGACGACAAAGATGCAGTCCTTGCCCTGCACCATGGGCAACCCTGTGATGAAGTCCATCGATATGCTCTCCCATTTCCCCTCTGGAATGGGAAGAGGCTGCAACAACCCTACAGGATGGCTCATCTCTCCCTTGTTTCTCTAGCAAACATCGCACTCCCTGACATGCTGGAGTACGTCCTCCTTGAAGCCCTTCCATGAGAACCTCTCCCTGATAGCCCTGTAAGTCTTGGTGAACCCCTGATGGCCCGCCAATGGAGAATCGTGTGAAGCCTGGAGTATCTTCTTCTTGAGCTGAGATCCCTCAGTCAAGAAGATCCTGTCCCTGTAATAGATGATCTCGTCGACCACCCTGTACCTGTCATCTGCGACCTGCCCATCCAATACCTCACACGCAAACCTATCCTTGGAGTACTCTACCAGCAGTCGAGCCCTCCAATCAACGTCCAAGCTCATAAGAGATAACGTGGCTGGTCTACGAGAAATGGCATCAGCTACCACGTTATTCTTGCCTTTGACGTACTCTATGTCAAAGTCATAGGCTTGGATCTTACTGATCCACTTCTGCTGTCTCTCCTGCAACTGCTTCTGCTCCAGAAAGTACCTCAGGCTGTTGTGATTTGATCTCACCCTGAATCTGCTGCCCACTAGATACTGCCGGTATTTGGCCAATGCATGCATGATGGCCAACATCTCCTTGTCGTATATGGAATACAACCTCTCATGCGGAAGGAGCTTCCGACTCTCAAAAGCTATCGGGTGACCACTCTGCATCAAAACTGCACCAATCCCCTCTCCTGATGCATCACACTTGAGGACAAATGGTTGTGTGAAATCTGGAAATGCCAGCATGGGGCAGCTGCTCATCACCTCCTTGAGCTTATCAAAAGCTCGCTGTGCTGTGTCTGACCAACTGAATGCCCCCTTCCTCGTCAAATCTGTGAGGGGTGCAGCACGCTGTGAGAAGCCCTTGACGAACTTCCTGTAGTATGTGCAAATGCCAATAAATCCCCGAAGCTCAGTCACATTCTTCGGCTCTGGCCAATCTCTGATGGCCCTGATCTTCTCCTCGTGGACTCTCACCCCATCCACTCCTATAATGTGCCCCAAGTACAGCATCTCTGTCAAGCCAAACTCACACTTGGAGAGCTTGGCATAGAACTACTGCTCCTCCAAGATGCCTAAAATTGCCTCAATGTGCTGGAGATGCTCCTCCCAAGTCCTGCTATATATAAAAATGTCATTGAAGAAGACTAGTACAAACTTCCTCAGATGACCCCTGAAAATGTGGTTCATGCACGACTGAAAGGTAGCGGGTGCATTGGTCAGCGCAAAAGGCATGACCAGAAACTCAAAGTGCCCATAATGACACCTGAAGGTGGTCTTGGGAATGACCTGTTCCCTCACGCGTATCTGATGGTACCCGGATCTCAAGTGAATCTTTGAGAAGAACCGTGCTCCTCTCAACTCATCCATCAGCTCATCAATCCTGGGAATGGGGTACCTGTTCTTCAGGGTCTTCTTATTCAGAGCCCTGTAGTCAATGCACATTCGCAATGTGCCGTCCTTCTTCTTCACCAACACCACGGAAGAAGCAAAAGGACTCGTGCTCGGCCGAATGTGACCAAGGGCCAGCAGCTCCTGAATAGCACGCTCTATCTCATCCCGATAGGCCTTGGGATGCCTATACGGTGTGGTGATCACTGCCTGTATCCCCTGCTCAAGCTCGATAGTATGCTCAAACCCCCGATCCGGTGGCTGCCCTGGTGGAATATCCCCAAATACTGCGGCATACCTGTCGAGAATAGACTGTAGCTCAGGATGCACTGTCTGACCTGTATCCACTGCCTCTGAAGCTCGCAACTCTATGGCCCACTCTATATCTCCCTTGCGGAAGGTCGCCTCCATCCTATGTGCCGACACTATCTGAGGCGGGTATGTGTGCTATCCCCGTGTCTTCTCATGCCTCCCTGTCTTGGGATCATCCCACTCCATCTCTAGGGCCTTCCAATCTGTCGTGACCTTCCCCAGAGTAATGAGCCACTGAACACCCAATATCAGGTTGGTGTCCGGAATATCCACCACAAAGAAATGATCTGTCAATGTATAAGTGCCCATCGTCACCAATAACTCTGGGACATACCGAGCACATGCCATAGTCTGATCTCCTGGGACCAAGACGGAAAATCCATCAAAACCCTCAGTCTGTATGCCTCTCCTCTCAACCATCTGTGCATCAATAAAATTGTGCGTGGCCCCACTATCAACCAAGACTGAGACCCGCTGCCCGCGTACTGTCCCCCGTACGCGCAGCGTCAAGTACTTGGGAACTCCCCACAATGCGGCTAGAGCTCCTCCAGTAGGTGCAAATGATGCCCCACCTGCTGCGGGTGGTGGAGGTGGTAAGGTACCCTGCGCTGCATAACAATCTCCTGCCTCCACGTCATCCCCCTCATCCTCTTCCCCACTGCTCTCGAAGAAAACCTCAATGAAATGTGCTTTCCCTGCAGCGCACCTATGTCCTGGTGCCCATGACTCCTGGCAAGTGAAGCACAACCGCTTCCTCCTCAGCTCTCTCCTGGCCTCATCATCAAACTGCCCTCGCCTAGGATTCGCCTTGGGAGGCGGAATCCTCGTGTCCTTCCCCTCAGGCTAGAAGGCCTGTCTCGGGGGGTAAGGTGTCCGTGTCCTGGGTAAGACATCCTGTAAATCCCGAGTCCTGCTGATGGCATCCTGAAGTGTGGCTGGTCTAGTCGACCTGACTAGGCCACGAAGTGGCTCTGCTAACCCCTCCACAAACATGTAGACCATCTGGACTGCGGATAGATCTGGCACCATCACTGAAACCCTCAAGAAATCTGAGATATATGTCTCTGGGCTCCCCGTCTGCTTGAGCTTTGTCAGATCAACGAAGTGTTGCTCCGGGTCCCTCCTGTCAAAACGCTCTACCACCCTCTGAGTAAACTCGGCATATGTCCCCACTGTAGAATGCCTGAGTGTAGCCATCCCATGAAACCACTAGTCCTGGGCCTCACCCTCCAGATGTAATGTTGCCACCTTAATGGCCTCTGACTGCGACATCTGGTTAAGCTGGAAATAGATATCCAACTTCTCTACCCAAGACTTTGCCGAACTGTTTGATGAGCCATCAAACGTGGGCAAATGAAATCTGCTAGCTGCGCAGTGGTCATCATGATGATGCATGTGCCCTCTGTGATGATCACGAGGTCTAATGTCACGCTGGAGCTGGACAAAGTCTCTGAAAGTGATAGAATCTCGGAACTCCTGCCCGTATGCCCTGTACTCTGCAAAATAGGCACCCATCTGGGCAGGCTCAGGCTCTGGCTCCTGCTGCGCTCCTGCCCCTGTGTCCTCTGCTAGGAAAGTGGGCATAGTGGATCGCGTGGGTGCATGCGATGCCACGATGGGGATAGCATCACGTATCGGCATATGGTGTGACGTGCCTGATCCCTCTCCAACCTGAAAACCCCTCGAGGTTTCCCGCTGCCTAACCTCCAGCGCAGCGAGTCTCTGTGACATACCCTGCATGTGTTGGAGGAGTGTCTCCCATCTCCTCGAACCCTCCTCGTCTGCCATAGGGCCTTGCTGCTCTGCGTCTCTCGCAGGCTGCTCCTGCTTTGAATCTGTCTCAGGCTGCTCCTGATCTGTGTCCACCACTAGAACACAGTCCCCCTCTCCGTGGGTGTTCTCCAACCCACGCTCAACGTCTTTGTATTTCTTACCCCGGCGATTGTTATGGGATCTATCCCTCGGCCTCATAGACTGCTAGCTCCACAGGCTGAGCCAGGTCTATGCTCTGATACCGCTGTAATATCCCCAACGGGAAATAGACAGTAATACACAGAAATACAAGCATGCAAATATATAGGAAAAATGTCGGAACTAGATTATAGAGCAAATGCACATAAAAATACCAGAACGCTAAGCCATTTTATTAATTCTGAGAATACATGTATGGGTACAATAGATAATCAGAATAAGTGCACCTATCCTTGCACAAGGCAAGTGAAGAACCCTCTCAGAATAGGAAATGGCTGCAATAGAGGCTGCGTCCTAGCTGTTGGAGAAATCTGCCGTAGAATGCTGCTGCTACAATGTACTGGAACTAGGGGCTGATCCCCTCACCGGAATGAGCTGAAAATCGGTAGACTTCCTGTACTCACTGCTCCGGACAAAACCCAGAAACCATGAAGCAAATGCACCACCTTCGAAAAACCACCACAGAAGCCCTCCTCAAGAAAACGCTGTCTCTCCCAAGCACAGCGCAGAGGCCCAAGAAGAATGCTGGAAAAGGGCCACAAATCCCTCTGCAAAACTCTCCAACTGAATAGACAATCCCTCCAAGCTGAAACACGCTGAGGACTCCACGAAAATCCCCCACAACAGCGCTGCTCTGAACCCAACTGCGTCCTCCCTCCTGGACTGCGCAGTCACTAAATGAGACTCAGCTCCTCTGCAAAACGTCCACCCAAATCTCCTACAAATCAACTGCTGAAACTGAAGGAATACCTTGCCCGAGCAGGCACTCGAAGTCCCCCGGGGCCAAGGGCGAGATCTCCGACCGGAGACACTCAGTCGCACTAAACAGTGCTGCAGACCGACTAAACAACCGGCGTGCTCAAGTAGACAGAAGTCTAGCTCACAATATCATCAACATATCAATAATGCCAAATGGAGTGAAACCCCCACCTTTTATAGTGCTAGCTCCCCCTCAAACCCTAACTGCATCCTTGAGCTCCTCCTATGCCTGCGCAATTGCCTCTAGTGCCTACGTGAGGCCTCTCTCATGTAACGTGTGGACCCCCAAGGCTTCTCCTTTAAGTGACAACGTTACTCTACTAGGAAGTACTTTATTTTATTAAAGTGAGTTGACCCCCTCTTTCTCACTTTTATTTATTAATTTAACTATAGGCAGCAAAACTATACAAAAATGAAATATTCCAATTAGCGGTGCTAATTAGGAATATTACAAAAACTTACAGTTGGCGAATGGCATCATTATCAAAAACTGGACTACGAGCAATTGCCTTTCAAATGCAGAACCTGTCATGAACATGGACACTTCCAACGAAATTTCCCAAAAGCCCCAACAGGGGACAAGGTGGATGAAGAAGGATGGAAAGAGATAAAAAAGGGCAAGGCTATCCCAAAACCAACTGAGAAGAAAAATTCTGGGCCATTGGGGAAGCCCCAAACTAAACCAAAGGCCAAAGAAGTTCCAAAAGAAGGCTCCTCCTTAGGTGAAAAGGTGGATGCCATTGAGATCCAAGAAGAACCAGAAGATTCGTTGAAGAAAGTGAAAGAAACCGGTGTAGAAACAATCATTCCCCCATCAGAGAATGATCAAGGGGGAAATGAAGAAAACGAGGAGCACATCAGTCTTGCCACCGATTCTGGGGGAGAAACAGAAGAGAGAGACTCCGAATCAGACAGCTCGCAAGTCACCCATATCAACTTGGCCAGGGGTCGAAAATCCAAGAAGAAACAGAGAGAGGAAAAAACTTATCTGGATGTACTCCAGGGCTCCCAGAAAACTCTCAAAGGAATGATGAATACCAGATCCGGGCGCAAGCATGGCAAGGCTCCAAAAGGAGCCACAACCTCCCAAGCCAGTAAATAATGAAATACGTCTCCTGGAACTGCAGAGGGTTAGGCAGCAAGCTGAAAGAAGAAGCCCTGAAAGACATTGTGAGGATGTATTCGCCTGAAATCCTTCTCATCCAGGAGACAAAGCTGGAGGATATTCTTCTCCTGCAAGCACGCAAAGCATTCTGGCATAAAGGCCAAGGGAGAGTTTTCAGTGCTAGAGGCGCCTTTGGAGAGATTTCCTCCTTCTGTACCAACTCCATTTATGATCTGATTTATGAAGAATGTTGCCCCCACTGGCTATTCACTAAGCTTCTCCACAAAAAATCTGGCCATCAAGTAAGTATGTTCAATCTATATGCTCCGCTCTTACCAGTTGAGAAAAAAATTTGTTGGGACTCGCTCTAGTCCTATCTTTTATTGCACAATCCAGAAAACATTATTATTGCAAGTGATCTGAATGTTACGCTAGCTATAGAAGAGAAAAAGGGTGGCTCCCCGGTCAGGGACCCAGCTAGAGAATGGGTTGAAGACCTTATGTTAGGTTGGGATCTGGAGGATATCGAGCCCACATCTGGGAAATTCACCTGGTCCAACAAAAGGATAGGCCCCAACCACATTTTCGCTCGTTTGGACAGATTTCTTGTCCAAACCTCCTTCTTGACTTGCGGTCTAATGGCCACCTCTAAAATCTTGCCGAACTACACTTCTGATCATAAACCCATTATGCTTGAGCTCTCCCTGGATGGAAACCTTGGCCCCATTCCCTTTAGATTCAGTCCTCTATGGATACATCAAGAAGGTTTCCAAGAGGTGGTCTCTGAGGCCTGGAACCGGCAAGTCCAAGGATCCCCTTTCTTTGTGTGGGAAGAAAAATTGAGGGGACTTAAAAGAGAGCTCAAGGAGTGGGCTAAAAGGTTGAAAACACCCACCACCAAAAGAAAGGAGACTCTTGACAGTCTTGTTGTCCATCAATTAGCAATGGAGAAATTCGCTGTAACTCAAAGCCTCCTACAAAAATAAGTTGAACTGCAAAAAGATTTCCATAGAGCAAGTAGGGACGAAGAAGAGTTCTGGAGACAGAAGTCCAGAAATCTTTGGTTACATGCCGGAGACAAAAATACAAGCTACTTCCATAAGCAAGCTGAAGCACGCAAGCACTTCAAAACAGTAAATGAAATTCATTATCAAAACGCTGTGGTTAAATATTTTGAAGGCATAAAGAGAGCAGCCCACTCTTTCTTCAAAGATCTTTACTCGGCGCCTGAAGACCTTCCTATCAATTCTCATGCCTATCCGATTGAACTAATTCCTCATTGTGTTCAAGATTCTGATAATACTATGTTGACTGCTCCGATCAGTATGAATGAGATTAAAAAAGCTTTGGATTTCATGGAACCAGATAAAGCTCTTGGCCCTAATGGGTTCACAGTAAGGTTCTATCTGACTTGCTGGCCCACAATCAAAAAATATCTTCTGAGAATGGTCAGCAAATCTCAGTCATGTGCCAAGATTGGAGGCAGCACCAACTCGACCTTCCTTGCCTTAATTCCGAAAGAGAAAGGCGCCACCGACTTCAGCAGATTCCGGCCCATCTCTCTGTGTAATACTAGTTATACGCTGGTTACCAAAATAATAGCCAACCGCCTCAAGAAAGTTTTGTCGATCATCATCCCTAAAAATCAAGGAGGATTCATCAAAGGGAGAAAGATTCTTGACAATATTGTGTTGGTGCAAGAAGCAGTTCACTCAAGCTGTCACCGAAAAGAGAAAGGTATGGTGATTAAGCTAGATTTTGCAAATGCCTTTGATAGGGTGAGACATGATTTCCTATTTACTGTGATGAAGAAATTGGGCTTCTCAATAGCTCTCATAAATTGGGTGAAAGCCTGCATAGCCTCCCCTTGGATAGCGCTGTTGGTTAATGGTCGATCAACAGATTTCTTCCAAGCCTCAAGGGGACTAAGAAAAGGTTGCCCTTTGTCCCCGCTCCTTTACACTATTCAAGCCTTAGTGCTCAGCTTCCAGCTAGACTACAGTCAACAGATCCAAACACTGTCAGGACGTAGAATGGCTCACAATGTCAAAGACATAAACCACGCCCAGTTCGCTAATGATACATTATTGCTTGGAGGAGCAAGCATAAATTCTGCAAGATCCTTCAAGAAGGAGCTAGACATTTATAGGGAGGTTTCGGGCAGCAAGATCAACTATCTAAAAAGCACAATCTATAGCTGGAATTGCTCGATCAAGGAATTGAAAGACATAGCAAGGCTCTTAGAAATGGAAGGAACCCGGACCTGGGAGTCATTTAAATATCTTGGGATCCTAATCTTCAAATCAAAACCTAAAGTAGCTCACTAGATGCCCCTACTAGACAAGCTAAAACTCAAAATTCAAGCTTGGGGAGCCTCATGGTTGAATAATGCTAGGAAGGTAATCCTAATGAAATATGTTCTCATAAGTCTTCCTTTATATCAGCATTCCATCCTTCTTGCCCCTAAAACCTTCATCAGTAAAGTGGATGGTATTCTGAGAAGATTTTTGTGGGAGAGGGGGGGAAATAATGAAAGAAGTCTCCATTTAGTAAATTGGGACACTCTTAAGATGCCATTATTGGAAGGAGGTCTCCAAATGCGCGATTTGGCTGCCCAAAATCTTGCTCTGGGCTCCAAGCTCCTTTGGAACATTGTCTCTGGGAAACTTGGTTGGAGCAAGAGAGTCCTGTGGAAAAAATATTTCCATGGGAAGCGTCTGAGGTGCTTGGATTAGCCTCCAAGAACATCCAAAGGATCTTCGGTTTTCAAACTCTGTCTCACTGCAATGGAGCATTTTAGCCACAAGCTATACTGGATCCCAGGTAATGGGAAAAAAATAAGAATCTGGGATGATTCGATCCTAGGTGATTAGCCTTTGAACCAGTCGGAAGAACTTGTAAATATTAAAGCTTGGCTTCACGCCTGCAATTTGAAAACCCTTCGGGACATATCCAATTGGACGGATGATGCAAGAAGTCTTTGGGACAGTTGGAATCTGGGGGAGTTCCCTCAATGGCTGGAGGGAGAAGCCTCTTTATTGCTGGATTTTCTCTAAGGAAAATCTCTTTTAAAGGCCTCTTCTAAGGACAAAAGAGGGTGGGGCTCACTCTCATGCTCATACTTAGCATCAAAAGGTTAAAAAAGCATGATGGCTGTCCCAAACGTTCCTCCGCATCCAACTCAATGGAAATTTATTTGGGCCTTTCCTTCTCTTCCCAAAGTTGACTTCTTTTGTTGGACGTTGGCGCATAAAAGTATCCTCACTAGAGATAATCTGCGAAGGCATGGAATGGAAGGGCCCTCCAGGTGCCCCCTATGTGTGTCGGATGAAGAAACGGCTAATCATCTGTTGTTAATGTGCCCCTTTGCTCAAGAAGTTTGGAGGGGTGCCCCGATGTTAGGATCTGACAAAATCGAGCTTCCCGGAAATATCCCAAATCTTCTACGAAATTGGGCCAAGTTATCTCCGTTCTGTCTCTCCAAAAAAAGCCTTCTCAAGACTGGCTGGATGTGGATACCCAAATTCACATGCTGGAAACTGTGGCTAGAGATGAACAATAAAATTTTCAGGGAGGAGAGTTGTAATCCTGATAGAGTTATCACTAAAATCAAAGCTCTATTGGGTGAGGCCTTAGAAGCCAAACCCTTCATTAGAAATGAAATGGTCCTAGACAGCGAGGAGGATCATTGGCTTAAAGAGCTTGTTCCTAATCATAAGGATAGCCCCATTCCTCCTACAATAGCCTCTACTAATTGGGAAATTCGTCTGGAAGAGCAGGAATTCATTAAATGGAGATTAGCTCTGGATGATCACTGTCTTTTCTTTTATGGGGCCTTTAAAGGTAACCCTGGAGCAGCGGGCGGCGGTGGGGTTATCTTGAGTCCTGGAGGTTCAACAGAGTTGCGGTTTGCATGGGGTCTGGGCAATGAAAAAAACAATAGAGCGAAGGCTCTTGCTCTGTGGTAGGGTCTAAATCTGGCTATCAAGAGGAATTTCCTGTCCATATCAGCTTTGGAGACTCTAGGCTAATTATCCAGGCTATGAAATCTCAAAAGAACCCTTCTCAGGTTCATTTAGCCTCCACTCTCTAAAAAATCAGGCTTATCCTACCCAAGTTTCACAAAATCTCCTTCTATCATATTCTAAGGAAGTTAAACTCTCAGACAGACTTGGAATCCAACCTTGGCTCTCTCCGGAGTAGGAGATCTCTATTAGTTAATGATGTTGAATCGAATTGCAGCATTCCATAAATCTAATGAAGACTGGGCCTATTTACCTCTGAGCATTCCTTTGTTTCAAATGTATCTCCATAACCCAGTGCTCCGGGACCGGACCAAAACGAGCAGCCAGTTGTTAAGGAACAAGGACTCTTCTACAAATAATCAATCAAAACGGTCCCCCTTCAATTACGATCTCTACTTTCTGTTAGATCTCATCACTGCCTCATTTTACAATATGTTGGGTAAGTTCTGGGAGGATCACGAAGACTGCATCAAAGAAAGGCCTCGGCTGCTATCTATATGGAAACAACAAGCATTGCCGGCTGGTGCGATGGATCTCCTCTCGGAAAGCTAGGAAGCAATGATAAGACATTGCAAGAAAACACGAAGGAAAAACAAGATGCCACTCTAAATCAAGCTCCAGCGCACATCCAAGCCTCTTTCTGCAATCACAGTGTAATTTTTTTAGCATATTTATCAAAAGCGAGATGCATCCTCCTCGGCTTCTATCAAAGCGATCTCAGACTCTATAACAAGGAAAGCGATCTCACACAGAGTAGCCCTATAAAAGCCCGCGGCAGCTGGTTTGCCGACCCTTAAATAAAAACTAACCGTTGCTGTCAAAAAAAAAAAAAACAATGATAGTAAATTAATAATAATCTTAGCGATATTAACTCAATAAGGATTTAAAGGTTAAAAATGTTAATGCTATAGATAAAACCTAAATTAAAATATAAAAGTAATAATGTTAAATATTGATGGTTAAATAGTATTGAATAAATTAACTAAATTATTAATAACTAACCTATAAATAATACTAGCTAATTTCATCTTAACTTTGGATCTACCAAGCGCCGAGAGGGATAAAATCTCTTGAGATGCAAACCTCTTTTAGAGTGAAAAAAGATTTGATTCTTCTTTACGCTTCGTAGATTCAGAGTTAAGATGGATCTAGACTGGTTTAAAAATTAATTTTGTGTTTTTTAATTATTTTTATTTTTATTTTATTTTGACCAAGTTAGAATGTTAAAGGGACGTTACATCACAACAATTATGTCATACTAGGTTGGAGAGCGCCTCTCGATGCAAAAACTATAAACAAAGAAACAAAAAAGGGGTGAAAATGAGAAAAGGAAATACTTTTAAGGGTTTAGGACATAAAAGGAAACAAAAGGTGATCAAGAATAAATACCTAGAAGCTAGACCCATAATCCAATTCTTGTTGAGTCTCCAACCATCATCCTTGTTGAAATGTTTAGCTCGCTCCTCGATTTCAATGGCTTTCCTAAACTTATCCATAAAAGATTGGATTGTTTTTTTATGAAGTTGAAGTTGGGAGACTTTGAATGGAAATAACTCAGTTAAATCAATACTAATGCCATAATCAAATACAATGCCCCAGTAATTCTCCTATCGTGACAATCACAAATGGATTTTGTAGGGTATAATGTCAGACCAATTTTTTTGCAACAAACAAAAATATGTCTACGATGACCAAAATGATCTTCTTGAATTCTTGAATATACAATTATATCACCATGACAAATTTGAATGATTTTACTAATAATATCATCAAACTCTATCAACATAGCTTGTTAAAATGGGGCATTTGCATTAATTATGCTAAAAGGCATAAATTTGTAAGCAAAGGTGCCCCAATGGGTTGAAAGTAGTGTTGTAATTGTCACCTCTCTTGACATCTATTTGGTTGTCCTTGAAAACCCATCAAGGAGTAACATCATTTAAGATCTGTCCACTTGTTGTAAAATCAATTTCATATTAGGAAGTGAAAGATTATCTTTAACATTTGCCTTGTTTAGGGCAGGGAAATTGACACATAATATAATGTCTCCAATTTTTCCCATACCAGAACAAGGTTAGCTAATCATTATGAATATCTAATAGGAAAAAATATATGAGCAACTTGCAAAATATCAACCTCCTTCCTAATGCCAGGTTGCTTTGAGCACAAGATTAACTAGTCTTTGCCTTTGTCTTACTGGACTCACGTCTTCTTTGATGGCTATTGTGTGTTGAATAATAGTTGGGTGAAAACCACACAAATATCTGTAAGACAATGTAAGGACATCGCAAAATTCATGGAATAATTCCATGATTTTATATTTTTCTTACTTAAATATTGGGCTTAATTCTTCAAAACCTTTTGGGTCCTCCTAAGTCCCAATTTTCATGGGAATAGTCTCAAGTTGAATGTTCACAGGAATAGTCTTTCCCATTTTTATCTTAGATTCCTCCTCAGAAATTTTCTTCCAAAAACTTGCATCACTTGATGAAAATGAGCTCTCTAAAGGAGTTAATCCTTTTGGGTATTTATTTTCTTCCAAATAAATAATTTATTTCTTATTGAGGGGTTCATTCTTCAATAAGGAACACATGCTTTCATCATCTGAAAAAAATTACAAACATTCAATGTTGTCAAGGAAATGAGGGCGATATAGAGACTTGAAAGTGCAACTTGATCTTCAAAGAGTAATTTCCTTGTAAGACCAGCTACAAAAATAGCCAGCATATCTATCAACTCCCTAAAAATGTGTGTAATGTCAAAAGACAACATATTAGAAATTATTTTTCAAACCACTTTGATACCTCTTTAAAAGCTTATTTTACGGAGTATAAATTCATTTATCCAAAGTGATAATAAGCTCAAAATCTCAAAACACAAGAATATGATAATATCCAAATTAGAAGCATCCTCTATTAAAATCATAAGAACCCCAAATTCAGTTATTGTACCAATACAATCAAACTCAAACCTAAAAGAGAAAGTATAGATTTTACCAAGAGGAGAATAAAGTACTATACCAACCCCATTTCCTTCATTAAAGCATGCAACATCAAAATGCATATGCCAAATACCATCACTAAGATCAATAGGCAGTGTGACAAGATTATCATTTTCTTCTAAAAGTATCGAATATACACTAATATCTTCTTCAACATAATTTGCATGAAGTTGAGGCACACTTTCATTATATAGTTAAATTTGTCCTTCATGAAGTACAATAATATTGTTTCTAGCCTTTAGAAATACTGGTTCCATCCATAGACATGTACCCACCAATTAGAGCTTGCAAATATCTTCCTAAAATAATAAAATAACTACTCGTCGATGTTTATATGACTTGTATAGTAAGATGGTTTTGATCTCAATATGCACGCATAACAAAAATGTTTCCTTATTTTCATCAATGGTAGTTATTTCTTGATGGTTATATGATAACATGCTTTTATAATTTTCATTAGTGCATGAAAGACCTACTTCTTCCAAAATGATCCTTGACATTACATTAGGACCAGATGCACCATCAATTAGACAAAAATGTGCAATTTTATCTATGATTTTCATAGAAACATAAAAAGTAGTATTCTTGACTATATTTCGAGAATTATATACACCTAATTTAATTTATACACATCTCTTCTTCATCTTGCTCTTAAGCTAAACTAGCAATAGTAGAATTCTCAACTTCCATAAAATCCTTAACATTCTCATGTTGTTCAAGAATAGTAGCCATATCAAACAATGAAACATTGGTTTTAATCGTAGTCATTTTTTTCAATATGTTATACTTTGATAAAGACAAGAAGTGGAAGTTGAGTTTACCTTGAGTTATTCAGTACCTCTTGCAACTTTACTACTTGAATTTGAATTATTTAGAGAATCATTTGGTTAAGAAGAAATTTTTTGAGAAAAAGTGGTATTTTGAGGATTTCATTTGTTCTTATCCTAGTATGAATTATTTCTTGTATCAACCATTATTATACAATCTTCAGCTACCCAATCTAAAGCATTGTGGAATTGGATTTTTTTTCAAAAATTCATCCTTTAGCATTCTTTCTCACTTTACAAGTGTTTTCATGATGGTTATCTCCACAAAATTTACACCATGATATTGAAAGTCTAGTTCTAGGCTACAAATTTTGAGTTTGATTTCTCGAAGGAGTTGTATGGAAGTCTTTATAGATGTTGAAATAAAAACCTTCCTTTCAAAAGTTTTCATCCTATTACTCAATCCTTGTGCAAGTTGCACGACTATAAACATATTAATCTACTTATTTAGATATTCAATAGGAAGACATGTTCTTGTAAATTGTTCTTCATATTCAAAACAAGTTTGCATGGTTGATCCTAAACTATTAACATTATTTTCTTCCAATCTATGTCGATAAGAAGAAGGCAATGCATTATAATAATGATCCGGATTTATCCAGGAATGCAACAGAATACAGATATAACCATAAACACAAAGATGCAGTGGAAATAATGCTTCATTTTATTAATAAAAGAAGGACTGAAATATGCTTACAGGCATAATGGAAATAAAAATAGCTAGGGTGTTGGTAGCGTATCTCTGAGAAGAGATGTGGCGGCTACAGACCTCTGAACTGTGTTACAATGAGGCTCAAGGACCTATTTATTATTGAGAAACAATGGAGAACTCTAAATGTCCAAAAACATAACCCTAGGAGATGAAGCGCCAAAAATATGGGCCCCGTTTGGGTAAATTGGTGTTTCAACTTCCCGGGGACGTAACTTTTGCATTCGATCTCCGTTTGACGCGCTCAATAGTTCGTTAGAAAAAATTTTCCGATGACTAAAACTTTTGGTGTGAGCAACATTGATCCATGGACCCATGTTGCTCCCAGTTTTCCCAAAAGACGTCATTTAGGGCCTCAAAACGGCTTCGGAAGTTCAAGACCTGAAAACTGCTAAAAATAGTAATTTGTGCTTAAACTTAAAAATGGAAAGAACTAATGGCAGGGGTTCAAATGGAATAGGTGGGTGGCCACCATTATCCACCTAGATCATTAATGCCCCAAAATGGCTCTAGGCGTGCAGGACCCAAAAACCTGCTAAAAATAGTAAGTTGTTGGAAGTGAAAAGTTGCAAGAATGGATGTTGCGGGTCCAAATGGAATAGGTGGGTGGCCACCAATATCCACCCGGATCATTCCTCCATCCTTAGGAAGTAATGGTCTCCATTGCATTAAGTTCCTCCATGGGGGGGGGGAATTCTACTAAACTTGGTATTGGATTTGTCCAGGATGTCGCGGACCTGTTGGCAGATGTGCTGGATGTAGATGTGCCACTGGTGGGTAGCCGTTGAAGGATCTGGGAAAATTTATCCATCATTGTGTTCCTTTGTTTCTCAAGGGCCTCCTAGAACAATATTTTGATAGGATATTCTGCTCCCTCATCTTTCTTTTCTTCTGCCATGGGGGTTCGTCGGGGTTTGCGAAGCTAATCTTGGAAGGGTGCAACTGGATCGAACCCAAACTCCTTATGCCCTGACTATGTTGAGGACATGCAAAGAAAAACAGAGAAAGATCAGATCCGCTCTGATACCACTGATTCGGATTTATGCAGGAACACAATAAAATACAGAAATAGACGTAAACACAAAGATGCAGCGGAAACAATGCTTCATTTTATTTAAATCAAATGACTGAAATATGCTTACAGACATAATGGAAATAAAAATAGCTAGGGTTATGGTAGTGTATCTCTGAGAAGAGATGTGGCGGCTACAGACCTCTAAACTGTGTTACAATGAGGCTCAAGGACCTATTTATTTTTTAGAAACAATGGAGAAATCTAAACATCCATAAACCTAACCCTAGTAGATGAAGCGCCAAAACTATGGGCCCCTTTTGGGTAAATTGGTGTTTCAACTTCCTGGGGACGTAACTTTTGCATTCGATTTTCGTTTGACGCGCTCAATAGCTTGTTAGGAAGATCTATCCGAGGAATACAACTTTTGGTGTGAGCAACATTGATCCATGGACCCATGTTTCTCCTAGTTTTCCCAAAAGATGTCGTTTAGGGCCTCAAAACGGCTCTAGAAGTTCAGGACCCGAAAATTGCTAAAAATAGTAATTTGTGTTGAAACTTAAAAACGAAAATAACTGATGGCGGGGGTTCAAATGGAATAGTTGGGAGGCCACCAATATCCACCTGGATAAGTAATGCTCCAAAATGGCTCCGGGCGTGCAAGACCCGAAAACCTACTAAAAATAGTAAGTTGTTGGAAGTGAAAAGCTGCAAGGATGGATGTTGCGAGTCCAAATGGAATAGGAGGGTGGCCACCGATATCCACCTGGATCATTCCTCCCTCCTTAGGAAGCAATGGTCTCCATTGTGTTAAGTTCCTTCATGGGGGGGGTGGGGGGGGGGGGGGGGGGGATTCTGTTGAACTTGGTATTGGATTTGTCTAGGATGTCGCAGACCTATTGGCAGATGTGCTGGATGTAGATGTGCCACCGGTGGGCAGTCGTTGAAGGATTTGTGAAAAGTTATCCATCATCGCATTCCTCTATTTCTCTAGGGCCTCCTCAAACAAGATTTGGATAGGATCTTCTGCTCCCTCGTCTTTATTTTCTTCCGCCATGGGGGGTCATCGGGGTTTGTGAGGCTGATCTTGGAAGGGTACAACCGAATCGAGCTTAAACTCCTTATACCCTGACCACATTAGGGACATGCAAAGAAAAATAGAGAAAGAGAAGACTCGCTCTGATACCACTGATCCGGATTTATGCAGGAACATAATAAAATACAGAAATAGACATAAACACAGAGATGCAGCAGAAACAATACTTCATTTTATTTAAATCAAATGACTAAAATATGCTTACAGACATCATGGAAATAAAAATAGATAGGGTGTTGGTAGTGTATCTCTGAGAAGAGATGTGGCAGATATAGACCTCTGAAGTGTGTTATAATGAGGCTCAAGGACCTATTTATTATTGAGAAACAATGGATAACTATAAACGTCCAAAAATATAACCCTAGGAGATGAAGCGCCAAAACTATGGGCCCCGTTTGGTTAAATTGGTGTTTCAACTTCTCGAGGACGTATATTTTTCATTCGATCTCTATTTGATGCGCTCAATAGCTCGTTAGAAAGATCTGTTCGAAGAATAAAAAATTTGGTGTGAGCAACATTGATCCATGAACCCATTATGTTCCCGGTTTTCCCAAAAGACATCGTTTAGGGCCTCAAAACGGCTTCGTAAGTTCAAGACCAGAAAACTGCTAAAAATAGTAATTTGTGTTGAAACTTAAAAACGGAAAGAACTGATGGTAGGGGTTCAAATGGAATAGGTGGGTGGCCACCAATATCCACCTGGATCATTAATGCCCCAAAATGGCTCCGAGTGTGCAGGACCCAAAAACCTGCTAAAAATAGTAAGCTGCTGGAAGTGAAAAGCTGCAAGAATGGATGTTGCAGGTCCAACTGGAATAGGTGGGTGGCCACCGATATCCACCTGGATCAAATAATGCATTAGAGAAACTTTATTTTGAGGCCTAATAACCTCAAGTATTTAATTGAACAATTTGGTCAAATGTAAATGAAATGATTTGATTATTTCACCCTTTTTATAGATAATATTATTATATTCTCTCAAAAAATCCACTGGACTCTATAGTTTTCCACAAGTGGATTTAAACTAGTAACATAATTTTTCCCAAGTTCATAAAACTTTAGGGAGCAATTCTATTATGATCATTGCACCTTTAAAATGATAATAAAACAATAACTAAATTCCACTTTGAAGGGGGAACTGGGCCTTTTACAATAAATACAATGAACAAGACTGTATTTGATGATCAGAAGACTAGGTCTCATTAATATATATAGGAGACAAAGAATATAATTATAATAAAATGGGACAATGAAGGGTTCTAGCCTACATAATAATATAACAATATAAATGTAATCTCTCAATATCTAGAGCTTAATAAAGAGTTTTTGGGATCACATCGGGTTTATATAGAGCTTAACATGCCCCTCCCCTTCAAATAAGTGTTTTCCTCAACACTTGACTATCTATGGGTTTTTCTACATGAACAACTCATCTCCCCGTGTCACTTCTTCCACTAGTAGGTTCTTCCATTTGATGAGGTACTCTGTAATTGCTCAATTTCTCAGCTGCTTAGTCCTTGTTTCTAAAATTATTTTTGGTTCTAGTATTATTTCCCCTTCTTCAGTAAACTTTGGTGGAATAGTTTGGATTTGGATCTTATCATCAATTACCTTATTTATGCAAGAAAAATGGAATATCATGTGTACACGTGAAGATGGAGGTAGCTACAATTTGTAAGCCATGATTCCAATCATTTGCAACACCTTGGTAGGGCCAATTTGTAAGCCATGATTCCTTCTTTTGTTGCTTGAGGGACATTTGTTTATATGGTTGTAGTCTCATAAATACCCAATCTCGTACTTTAAATTCCCTTCCACTGCAATGTTGATTTGATTGTTGTTTCATCCTATTTTGTTCCATAACCAAGTTGTCCTTCAATAGTTTGAGAACCTATTGTTGGTGTTGGATGTGATCCTCTACCACTTGAGCCTTTGTAGTCCATTTCAAGGGTGATGTGAGGTATGCAATATGATATCCATAAAGTGCCATAAATGGTGACATTTTTAATTAAGTTTGGAAGGATTTGTTGTACCACCATTCTGTCAAGGGAAACCATTTGACCCCAGTGTGTTTGTTTTTTAAATGCAAAGAAACATATATATCCTTCTAAACATTTATTCTGAATATTATTTTTCCCATCAAATTGAGAATGGTAAGATAAGTTGTGAGCCAGTTGAGTACCCAAGCAAGAAAATAATCCAATCCAAATATTTCCAATGAAAATTGGATCTTTATCACTTACAATAATCTTTGGTATTCCATGTAGATTTTGGACTATTTCCATGAATGTTTATACCATAGTATTTGCTTTAAAAGAATGAGAAAGAGAGAAAAAGTGGGTATATTTTTTCATTCGATCTACCATTACCATAATTACACTCTTTTCTCCAGATTTCGGTAAACTTATAATAAAATCCATTAAAAATTCTTCCCAACATTGGATTGGTATGGCTAATGGCTAAAGAATCCATGGGGTCTTGATAGTCTTTCGTTTATTTTTTGGCATACCACACATTCTGCCACAAAATTTTTCACATCCACTGTAATACCTTCCCAAAAAAATTATTTCTTGGTTCTATGTTTTTTATTTAAGAACCTTGAATGTCCTCCTATAGGAGAAGTGTTTAATTCCAATAGGACCTTGTCTTTGAGTTGAGAATTACTACATAAGTATTAGAAATCTTCATACCATAACAAATCATTTTTCCATGTAAATTTTTCTACTGCGTCAGGTTCCTCATGTAGTTATTGAATGATTTTACATACCTTCTCATCTTGCTACCATGTTATCCTTGCTTCTTCCACCCAATGAAAATTAGAATGGAAATAACACATAGTAAACCATTTGTGTCTTTCTCTTTCCTTGAGAGTGCATCTACCACAATATTTTGTCTTCCCTTTTTGTAGATAATTCAAAATCATAACCCAACATCTTTGTGACCCATTTTTGTTGCTCTTCTGAAGATAGTATTTTCTCCTAGAAGTACTTCAGACTATCATGATTTGTTTTTACTTTGAAATGTATTTGTATTAGGTATGGATGCCATTTATTAAATGCAAGTAGTATGCCCAACATTTCCTTTTCATAGATGGGTCTAAGTAATTTCTTTCCTTTAAGATTGCTAATTTCAAAAGTAAGGGGCCTTCCTTCTTGCACGAAAACTACACCAGTGCCATTGCCTAAGGCATCACAATCCACAACGAATATTTTTGTGAATTCAAGTGTCGCCAAGGTGGGAGTTGTACCCATAGCCTCTTTAAATTATTCAAATGATTTGATTGTTTCTTTACTCCAAGAAAATACTTCCTTCTTCAAAAAAAATTCCAGATTTGCTACTATTTATTCTTGAAAATCTTGCGGTAATATCATGTCATTCCCAAGAATCCTCTGAGTTTCTTCAAGGTATTGGGAAATGGTCATTCCCTCATAACTTTGATTTTGTCAAGATCCACCTTGACACCATTTTGTGATACAATATCACCCAAATACTCCATTTCTTTAACCCCAAAGGAACACATGGAAGGATTTGCATAGAGTTGTTGCTCTTCAAACAATGTTAAGATCCTCTCAACATGTTTTATATTCTCTTCCCAATATTTTTTGTAAATTAGTATGTCATAAAAAAATACCAGCGCAAATTTTCTAAGGAAATGTTTGAAAATAGAATTCATCAAGCTTTGAAATGTTGAAGGTGCATTTGTAGTCCAAATGGTATAACCAAAAACTCATAATGACATTCATGTGTTCTAAAGGTTTTTTTTGGAATCTGTTCTAGACACATGCACCATGAACCATCATTTTCGATAACCATCACCATTCGTGAAGAGAAAACACTCTGGTTAGGGTGAACGATGCCTGCCTCTAACATTTCTTGAACCATACACTCAATATCACTCTTTTGTGAATGTGGATATATGTAACGCCTAATTTTAGGTGGTACACTTCCAGTTTGCAATTGAATATCATGGTCATGATCTCGAATAGGTGGAAGGCCCTTAGGAATTTCTCCAAATTCATTAGCATGATTATTGATAATTTTTTGAAGATCCACTGGAGCAAAGGATATATATTTTTGTACATCTAATGAACATATGTAATGCTCCCTCCCACCTTGTTGGACTTCCCAAAATAAATGGGAGGTGTAACTTTAAAATTTAACCTAACCTCTAAGGCCTTATATGGAAATGGGGTTACAAAAATCCCTATTCCCAAAACTTCTCGACATCAATTTTTGATACCATTGATGGATAGGGCTTGTTGATAACTTTCAAATGATATAAATTTTATTTCGACCTAATTATTGGATAAAAAATTATGCCCATTTAAACTTTAGTCATTCGATCCCTGCCAAATAGGCAAGGACCTGCCACGTGGCACAACCACCTCGCCTAGGTACTTCCATGTCACTGTTGGTGAAAATTTGGTTGTGACTAGGTCCACGTGGCACTTTCCACATCATCAATATCCTGGACCCCATCGTGTTTGGACTTCGCATTTAAATCCTCTACTTCACGTTATATCTTATTCATAAGGGGATTTGGTGTTCCCAAGATTCTCACATAGTAAACTCTTATGGATTACCTTATGCGTCCAAATTCCTTGATCCTTTCATTTCATTGTTTTTTATTTAATGGCTTTTTGTACAGTTTAATAAACATCACAACCCCTGCTATCAAGTTGCATACACACTAGCTAACAATGATGCTTAATTTATTTATGCCACCCAGTTGTCTTTTAACTTATCATGTTGATCCATGCCTCTCCATATTTATCACTGGGATGGGCCCCACATCATATGGCCTCAAATTAAAACCTTTGTGGTTGTATACAAAGTCATCCAGAACCGTTTATTCCAAAAAAAACGCATTTGCAACAAATTCTGGATATGTGAATTAACATATGTATCTAGATTCCCTATGATACATCCACCTTGGATACCTTTTTTACGACTATTCACTAAATCTCGAATAAAGGGTGATTTCTAGAATTTGGATACTTAGAAAATTTTCTGATTATTTCAAGGAATTAACTATGGTTCCTCTAGGAGCCTTGTTTTACCCATAACATCTACATTCACAAGAATGCATCCTTATACCCAGCACAAATGATCCAAGTGTTAAATATAGATAAAACACAATCACAACTGTATAAAACTACCTAACAATCAAGCATTGAAATAAGCCAATCCATGGCTAAAAACACTATGTAATTCCACTTACAACAACACCAAATCCTTCCAAAATATGGATATGAAAATTTCCATTAAATCCTATGATGATCATGCATTATTATAGTATTGGTCCATAAATAGGATTCAAAGTCAAACAATCATTGTTATACAATAGAAAATCCATTCCATATTCAACATATTAACAACAAATTTACATGGGTTCTTAAACAATCATACATTATCATGTAAATAACTCGGTAAATAAAAAAAAATCAACAACTACAGGGATCTACAAGTCCATCACACCATAATCACAAGAATTTCTCAATACAATACACAATATTTATCATGTTCTTCATCACTGGTGTTGATACACCCATTGTTATAATACAAAACAACATTCATCATTCACAATGCAAATATGTATGCATAGGTATGCGTTATATACTTATCTTATTAATATTGGAATTATTGATAAATGAGAGAGGGACTTCAACTCTCTACCCAACCATAGGCCAACCACATTGTAATTATTTATTGCAGTTGACCACTCCCAAGCCAAAATTAAATCATGAAGAGTGAAGTTCTCAAGAGAAATGTATATCAAAAAATCAATAAAACCACCTAAGAATCTAGAAAACACTAAGGTTCCACCTACTAAACCCAGTAGAAGCCCAGAACTCAGTGCCTCCTCCTACCAACAATACCACAAGATTCCAAAGCACACAAGGGTTCCACTTGTATCCCAACAATATTTCTCAAAACTACTATGGCTCCTCTTGTCAAACAACACCACAAGGGTCCAAAACACATAATGGTTCCACCTGCAACCTAGAAATATTCTTGAACCCACTATGGATCCTCCTATTAAACAACACCATAGGAGTCCAAAACAGACAGTGGTTCCACCTACAACCCAACATGATTTTTCAAACCCACTATGGCTCCTCCTGTTATTCACTTGTTTTCTTGTCCTCAATTGTGCACACCTGCGTGCCCTTTGATTCAATGTCTTGAATTATGTGCCTTTCTGGGTGTTTTATTGAGAATATGCTTTGTGTGAAGCATACTTTCAAACCTTCCTACTGTGGCTCCCCCTCCCTTCATGTGTATTCTCTCTCCAATAGTACATGTATACATTTATGCTCTCCTTTTTTCCACCTTCATGCTACCCTAGTGTTAGTACCTCCAAAAGTCCACATCCCCCCTTTTTTCTCCACGTGTATTATTTTTTGTATTTTCCTACCCATTTCCTGTTGTGTGTTGACCATGCCAACATCTCACGAGAGTATAATGGCCTCGTCCTTTCCCATGAACCCATACTCAAATTTTAAATTCATATACCAATTTTCTATTAATACAGTAGGGATATGGTTAGAATTTAAATGCATAATATGATTCTAGAAGTTCCCCAAACAACTTCTCCTCCTCAGCTTTGTGTCTTCTCCTCAGCCCAATCATTTTTATATTTTTCACAATTATTTACAATGAAAATTATACATAATAATATTTACATGAGGGGGAAACCAAAATGGTTGTTACAAACCCGTTGACGGTGCTAGAAATTCGTCAACCAAGGGGGTCTCCACAATGTGAAGTCCAAATTAGACCTCACACCATTTGGAGTAGGATCCCAAATGGGAAAATAGGTCAGTTTCCATTATCCTTGGGGATTTTCCTTGGCTTCCATTATTAACATAAGAGGTTATACAAGCATTCTTTGAAATAAGTAAATAAGTTGACATTGTGAAGCATACAATTGCGGTGTATATAAGTTACTTTTACGGCATGGAGAAATAGAGTGAGCCTCTAGAAGAAAAGTAATAGTACCATCCTAAAAGAGACACACAAGAGCATAAGAGGATCACAAGTTAGTTTGAAAAGAAGTTCACAAGACAACCACGATCATAAAACGAAATAAAACACACCTTAAAAAAGATAAGTACCAAAGCCACTGAAATATTTCAATTTCCTCAATACATATGAACGAACATATACCACAAACATCTAAAGAATATTCCTATTCCATTCACGATACATGCATGAAAATGTGTTGGCTCATAGAGCTTCAATATTAAGTGGAAGTACAAACATTTAAAGAATATTCCTATGTCATTCACGATACATGCATGAAAATGTGTTGGCTCATAGAGCTTCAATATTAACTGGAAGTGCCAAGATATACAAGTACAATGTTGCCACACTAGACCCATAAGTGGAACTTTAATTCACCACCTGCTCCTCCAAAGAAATATCTCCTCTCTTATGCCAATGCTAGAGAAGCCAAGGTGGGAAGTTCAAGTCCCAAAATTCCTTTTGTTTGAGTTATGAGGGTGTATTTATAACAAATGAGGTGACTTTCCACCTCCCATGTAACTCTTGACCTCCCTCATGAATTTTCAGCTTCTACAATTATTTTTTGAATTCTTACAAGACCTTTAAGATTTTATATGACATTAGAACTCAATAGTGACTCTTCGTATTCCATGTGAGACCCTTGGTATTCCACATATTTTACATTTTATCATTTTGGGAAATACACAATTACATTATGCAAATGATGTGTCAATAATTTATGACACATGCGACTCTTGAGATGACTCTTGTACAAGCCATGACTTGCAAATGGAAGTGATGTCAATTCCAAGCTGCCCTTTTCGCTTCCTCCGTAACATATTCATGATGGATCTTGCATGTGTTTTGTCTTCATCCTCCAAGGGGTTGGTTAATGTGTATTCTTCTATATGATATGGATCTTGTAACTTTTGTCGTGATCTAGTGTCCTTTCATCTAAGTGATTGAATAATTCTTCATGGTTCCGTCTTCACAAGTGTCTTCTAGCATAGTCTCCTTCTCTTCCTTTCCAAGCATCATGCTATCATGTTAATATATGATACCAGCAAGTGAAATCCACTCATGATAAGACGACATTAGTTAGAAAATATATTAGTCTAATTCTCTTCATGAAATTCATTAACTGACCTGGAGCTCGGCACTGGGCCGGGAGGAAGGCTCAGGTATTGCGCAGTGTGCATTTCCAAAGGGCAAGAGTGAGGGACTGAGGCTTGAAACTACGCAATGCGTAGTTATGGAAGCCCGAGAAGAAGGATCACACAGTTGAGGGTCACACCAAGGTAGGCTTACCCGTTATGACTGCACAATGTGTAGTTCTAGAGGGAGTCTGGGCATCTGGACTGTGTAGTTGCACAATTTAGGGAAGTAGAGAGAGATTGTTAGTTGAAAATGCATAATATGCTAAAAGAAGTTGATTGGTAGGTTGAATTGCGATGTTTTGGGGAGCAGTAGGTTGATATTGAGCATTGTGACTACACAATTCACAGTCCTTGGAGGAAGTGACTACACTTTATGCAATTCCAATATGCAAGGATGTAGGTTGAGTCTTGCAACTACGCCTTGTGCAGTTCAACGGGGCAGAGTGAGCTCAGGTTGGTCGGTCATGATATCTTCTATAATTTGACTAAGTGTGGGATCAATGAGACACGGAAGAAACCAATGTTGGACTTGAACATGCTCACACACTCATAAAAATGGATGGCAGAACATTAAACACTCATAATGGATAGGATCCCCTTAATGTGACAGCAAAAAAACATTCTTCTTAGAGTGTGACACTTAAGATATACTTTACGACGACAGTGGCAACACTAGTAAGACGGTGCATGAAACTTTGGGAATGAGCCCAATGCATGTATTAATGATGGATAAAACACAATAGTGTAGGATAATGCATCAAAACTGACCTTCAAGGGTGTATAAACGACTCCCTCTGACCAGATGCAAGTCTTCCCTAACTAAAATATGACACTTGTGACAGTAAGAAAAACATGAAAACAACACTTGAAAAAGCTAAATAAAGTGAACATGACACATCCCATAGCAAAGAGGAAACAAAATCTCCACTTGTAGAAGTGAAATCAAGTGAAAACGTAGTCACAAAAGTGAAAGCAACACTAATTAAAACCAAAGCGCAAAAAAGCAACAATTGAGAAAACTCACCCGAGAGATGATACGATCACAACCTACAATGAGGGAACTATCAATCTTGGGATTGTGCACTAACTGTTAACAAGGAATGCACAATATCTGTCTCTAGGAACTGCGTAATTTTTATCCTTAAATACTATGCAAGCACAACCTCTTGGGACTTTGTAGTCATAAACCATAGAGAATTTCGCAATGATTGTTTCCTGCCTTTGCACATTCATTGTCAGCTAGGATTACAAAGGGTTTAACTCTCCAACACACATAAGTTGCTAGTCTTTCTTTTAAGAAAAACACTTGTGAATGCATCGAAAGATAGGCACATGTAAGCAAGTTTCTCTAACATTCAAGAAAAATCAACTGACCTTGAAGTGCCTACGAGGAATCGAGGAACAACAGATCATAGGATCACATGTAAGCTCCAAAATTCAAGTGTAAGAAAAAATTTGGAGGGTGTTTTTCATAGTGACAACACTTGGCGACACACTGGTAGAACTCAAACTTCTCTACTCATTTTTTATCTTTGAGTGCAAGGTCTCATTCATTCAGGATGTAATAATTCATCATGTAGATTTCCTCGGATTTGCCACTTATCTCAATTAAATATATAGTCCCTTCCATTCCTTTCTCAGCTTCAACACATCAACATAATACTAGTCATACCTAAACCTTTTCGATAGGGGAGAAGGATGATAAGTATACTAATATTTTAAATCACATTCCCTGGTGTTGCTCCGCTGTTACCGAGCCTAGATTGTACCCCGATGAAGTGACCTTAAGGAGACACAAGCATTGCTTCACTACCAGTAGGCATGTTCAATACCCCAACGAAGTTGCTTGCTTCACCTCTCTGCGTATAATACTTTCTCTTCTTCACCCTTTATTTTATTTTATGAAAGATATCCTTGAAGAATCTATTGAATATTTGGAGTACAGGTGGAAGAGGGATCCCTACTTATTGAGAACCAGAGAGGTTGTTCCTTGTTTAACGGATTTGAAAGATAACTAAAGTTATATGCTCGTTTTAAAAATTTTCTTCTTTCCTTACTCTACTTGGTTGATTCGACATGTCAAAACACCATTAAATATAAGGTTGAGTCAGAATGAAGATCCTAATAAAGATACAGGCTTCATAGTTCGACTAAGGATTTTCATCTAAAACGAATCGTATTTTCCATTCAGACATCATCGACTTTAAATATATGTAAACCCAAAACAAATAAGAGGATTATAAATTATCTAAGAATTGTTTGTCATCACAATTCCCTTTTCAAATTTCACCACATTGTATTTATAGCCAAAAGAGAGTATTTTTCATGCAAATTCTTATCGAAGAAAACACAAAATAAAAGACAGAACAAAACCATAAAACAAGATCAAAATAAAAAAGAAGATGGAGAACTGAACTAAAAACATGTGCAATAAAAATACGAAAATAAAACAAATGCGAAGACTAGATGGAGACCGAGTGCAGGATGAGGGTGCAAGTGAAACTAACATGCAACTCGACCTCCTCCTAACATAAAGAGATAGAAGTTCAAGGTTAAGTGTAATGAAATTTCCAGTGTATCCATCTTAGTTTCTCCCAACCTACAAACACAAAGATATGAACAATTAAAAGAAATATGAAGCAATGTGCAAGAGAAAATATAACAATTCAAAAATCTTGCACAATGAATTGAAGGTCTTGGTTATTAACAAAAAAGTGTGCCATACCGATTGGTTTGAGATTGTCTTGAAATTTAACTCGTTGATTGAAATATCGATGATGCAAACCTTATAGGTTTCTTATGAATACACATTCATCAGTGCTTTCAGTTTTTGCAAACATAAAAACAGATCGAAACTTATAATTTGAAATGGAGCTTGTCAGATAATATTGCTCTAACCATTCGGCGATTGGATCTCAATATTCAAAAAAATCAATTTGAAAACCATGAGACTAATGAAAACATGAATGTCCAATTAACGCATTAGAATCATAAAGGGAATCTTTTGAGGGGAATCCAATCTTATCTCATCCAAAAACTTTGTCAAGATGGTGAGAACCTGACATAACCATTAGCTCACGCGGAAGTGCCCCAACTATCTGACAAGAATATAGTGAAATTATGAATCATGAATATCATTGGGTTCAATAAAATCAATCAATGTAAAATGACTATCATCATGTATGCTAATAAAACAATGATTAATTTAGAGATAGTTGTTAGAACCAGAATCACGGTCATAGTGGTGACTATAAGATCCTTCATTCTCCATTTGTTCCCTTTGTATCTAATTTTTTTTTTTTTTTTTTTTTAAAATTTAGGAACCAATTAAAAAAAAAAAAAAAAAAAAAAACCAATATCCACATCAAAATCATGATTTTGGTATGTTGAATGACTCAGCCATTTTCTATCACTCAAGAAGAGATATTCTACCAAAAATATGATTAAACTTATGACATACAAAAAAGGGATAGGAAGGTGATCGATCTTGGAAGTGCTTGAAAAAAAGAAATCCTTAAACCCATAATTACCTTTATCTTGATAATTCAAATGATAGACTTTGAAACTGTGGGGATTCATGAAAGATGTGATATCTGACCCTTGGTCTAACACAAGGGATCCACATGAAAAGGGACTAACCAAATAAGAATATTTCATCTGATAAAAAAAAATATCTTGAAAACCATGAATATTAACTTGAATATATCAAAATTCCTTTAAGAATGAGCTCACAACTAGTGGAAGAATTTTACGGAAATAATTATGTGTGAAAATATGGATTCAACTTAGTTTAAAGATCTCAACAGGGTTGTGAGAACTTGACATAGCCATCAAAAGGGGTTGAAATTCTTCGACTGATCCTTGATAGGTCTCTGAACTTTCTAAACACAAAATTTTATTTTCTTTACTGATTTCTATACGCGACTTTAATTAATCCAACTAGGGTATGCACACAGATTTCTTTAAGGAAACTTGTGTATGCCCAATGAACTTATTATTCAGATAAATCTTCAAAAACTTTACTTAGCCCAGTGCATCATTTATTCATAAGACATTTACTAAGCAGTAAACATGTGCAGTAAAAACAGAATAAATCATCACACATAAGAAACACACATGAACAACGGGATTTAAGGTGGAAACACAAGTCGGGAGAAAACCATCATTTTTGTCATCTTTGTCTTCAATATTTATTATATAGAAAATTGCTTAAAATCTTGTACTGGCACAGACTCATACCAACACGTAGGCACCCACCTGCAAAAGGCTGCAACCTTCTCTCATTCTACAGCTACTACTAGAAGGGAGCTCCAACCCCCTGATATTGTTTACCAACTACCACTGGAAGGGATATACGACCCCTTGCTCTCATTTACCAGCCACTACTGGAAGGGAGTTACGACCCCCTAATCTCGTTTACTAGCATCCAGTTGACAGGAAAAGATGTTCGGCCAACTGTAAGGGATATCCCCAGTGAAAAGTCCCAATTATACTCTAAACCGTTTGTGATAGGGATCCCGTCCGGGGTGTGGGTCCGGCTACCGCTGAATAATCCTTTTCTCGGACACAAACAAGCCCTGCAGACCTGTGAACGCACGATTATCCGGATGGTGAATGCACGATTATCCGGATGGTACAAGGCAAATGGTTGATGAGTCTCAATGAACATAAAACACTATGAATAGCAAGATGAGTTAAAAGCATGCAGCCAAAGGAAATTTTGTTAGCAGCACATCATTAGGGTCACGCTTGTAAAAAGTTGTTCAAACCATAGAAGAAACAGTTCTTTATGGTTCTAGCGCCCTTCACTTCCTTAAGTGGTTTCCAGAGATGAGATAAATGTTAGTAACAGAGTTGCTAACATTTTCTAAATAAACAACCTAACATCATTAACACATTTAGTGAGCTGAAATGTATAAATGATATAAGCAGAAAACGCGGATGACTTAATCAGAAAGATATCAGATACATAAGACAAAATATTCACAGTGTTAAAATATTAATTCCCATCAAATCCAAGAGTGGAATCAAAACAAGTGCTTGTATTCATTCATAAAAAGGTGCATTCAATGCTATATAATTCTCTGCTCCTTTGGAGTCCCAAAAAAAAAGATCATTTACAATTCCCTGAAGGGGTTATTTATAGGAAAAAATTGACATTTGGGTATCCCTGAATTTTCGTCTTCCTGACCGTTGGGATGCTCTGCGACTTGATGGAATTTGTGACTTGCGACCCGGGCTATAACTGCAACCTACGACCCCTTGGTTGTTGCTACTTGCGACCTCTTCTATCTGCTGCAATATGTAACTTGGTCATGGGAGTAGTTGGGTGATTGCAAGGTCAGGTAAATATATCTGCTGCTGCTCTTTGAGATAACTCTGCCAGGCCCGATAATCTGCACCTACTGGAGATGCCTGAGGTGTATCCTCTCTCATCCTGTGAAGACACTCGAGAGCATTTGCAATGAAAGTTTCCCTCTTGATTGTGATATGATTTGACAAGGAGGCCAGTTTAGTGTAGATCCAAACCAGTGTCACGATGAATTGAACCATGTTTTCTCTTGATGCCGGCAGGTCTTGAGAGGTGGTTGCTTGCCTTATGGCCTGTAGGAATGTTTGAATATCTTTGGAGACTTCTTCCCATGTTTTCTCTTCACCTAGTGCACCCAGAGAAGGGATGTGGTGTACTTCGGCCATTGAGTCAATGCCACTAATCAGATGTTCATATGCAGACATTACTTTCTCTAGATCCTTGATGAACTTCTCCTTGGATTGTACCTTTATCCGAATTTGAACCTTGTCATTCTGGGTGGAAATCCAATATTTTCTAGGCAAAGTGGCTGGAGCTTGTGGATACCTGTTAGACCACTCCAGTATCCTGTCCAAGGAAGTAGAGACTTCCCCTAGCTGTGTGTTCCTCCTCTTGGTTTCTGCCTGTGCTTTCAGTAATGGTGCCACGGTTTGTTTTATTGTGAACAGTTCTTCATATACATGTTTCATGGTGGCCTCCAAAGTGACCAGCTCTCCTTGTACAATGAGTGATATTTCATTAGTAGGGGTATCCCTAGCCTGAAGTTGTCAGACCTCTTCTTGTAGCGCCTTCTTTTCTTGTTCTGATTTAGCTGTCTCGAGTTCGGAGGCCTGTAGTCTATTCTGCAGGGATAGAATTTCTCTACTCATCCTACTCACGTTCTCCTCAGTAGCTTCTACAAAAGTGGTACTGGCTGATGCGATCATAACCAGATTGGTCCTGGTGTCCAAGACTATATCCTTCTCTATAGTGACTGTAAAAGGTGTAGCAGGGTCTCGTGCCAAACATCTTCTCTTTTCCTGCCTGATCTTGTGTTTGAATTGATCATAGGTGAGTCTAGTGAGATCAAGCACTCCCTCATCTAGATCCTCGGAGGTACCCAATTCTGAGAGGGCAAAGCGCACATTGGTTGCAGGAGTTTTTTGGGGTACCTCGATGTGTGGCAATCCAGTCTGCTTCTCTGTCTTGGGAGGCGGTGTCTTACTCCCTTCGTTTCCTTTGGAGGAATTTTCCTGTGGCTTCCTACTTTCTTCCTCCTTCCCCTTCTATTCTTTTTCAGCCCTATGTTGTTCTTCTTTCAGTTGGTGCTCTGCTTCCACCTTGTCCTTTTCTTCCTTTAGTCGGCGCTCAGCTTCTGCTTTGTCATGTTCTTCCTTTACTCGGCGCTCAACTTCTGCTTTGTCCTATTCTATTTTTAGCTAGCACTCAGCTTCTGCTTTATCTTGTTTTATTTTTAGCTGGCGCTCAGCTTCTGCCTTTTCTTCCTCTTCTTTCTTCTTGTGGTTTTCCTCTACCTACTTTCCTTTGCTCTTCTTTTAGTTTCTTCTTTCATTTGTCCTCCTATTCCCTTGCTTTTTCTTCGGCCTCTTGTTTAGCTTTGGCCTCCTTTTCTCTTTATTGGGCAGAAGGGTTATGGCCCGTACCAGTCCTTGGCTTCTTAGCTTTGGAGGATGAGGCTCCTCCCAGCGTATGAATTCTTTCTTCTAAAGTCTGGTTGTCCTGCTTCTCCTAATCACTTGATTCTGCTGGAGCAGCCTCTCTATCCTTGTTGTGCCAGTTCTTTATTCTATATTCATCTGGACAGTCAATATGTTGGTAACTCCATTTAAACTTGGCCCGCTTGCAGTGTGCGGGGATGATTCTCCCCGGATCATATGTCTGGTGTGCTAAGGGAGGTAGACAGAATCCCCTGATTTTTTCAGCTTCTGCTTCTACTTCCCCAAAATCCTTCACTATGTAGGCGTCGATGGTGAGCAGTAGAGTAGGCCTTGGCTTCTTCTTATCCTTAGTGAGGACTTTGGAGAAACCGCCTGACATCTGATAACAAGTTTCTTGGAGGAGAATAAGATGCTAAGGAGATAAGATGCCATATAAAATTTTGATGCATACCCTTCATCAGGTGCCAGTGCTGCAGATATGTTCGACCTCAGGGCCGCTACTATCATGTTGGCCCAGTGGAAGCGAGTACCATACACAATGATATCTTACATCAGAGAGACCCAAGTGTCGTTGAAAAAGGTTGCATTTGGGTGGCCATACATCCTACATAGCATCGCGGCTACAAATTTGTAGACCTTCCTGAGACCTGCTGTTTGATATTGCTGGTCCTTCTTAAGCCAGAACTTTTCTGGGTCCTCCCACCATCCTTTCAAAGTCTATGGTATGGGAACTGCATGAGTAGTGGCCCATTCATCAGTGAAGGTCTATTTTCAGGTGGGAAGCGCATAATATAATTCTGCATCTTGCCCCTTCAGATTTTCGAAGGACTTCCCAGCATGATCCCGAATGACCCAGATCTTGGGGTCGACCCTTTACAGGATCCATTCAATCAGCTCAGAACATGGGAATACAGGCGAGTGGGCCCTCGCGTAGTGTAGCTTCGACCTCTTAACCTGAACATATACATGTCGGTCTGGGAGGTCCTCCGGAAATTTAGCCTTTGTAAATTCTTGATACACCTGATGCTAGCTCATACTGTCCCCTTTGTCGAATTTGCAGGCGATGTCTCCATAATTAGGTGGAAGAGAAAGAGGTATTTCCTCCTCCGAGATTTCTATCTTAGGCGTTTTTTTTTTTCTTTTGCGAACTGCTGGAGGCCCCATATCACTTGAGGCTGACGAGATGGATACGCACTCTAGCTCGGCTTCAAGGTCCCCCGGGAAAATCGTGCTCCAGCTGGCTTGTCAGAGGCGTTTTCTTTCTCCGTCGCGCAGGTTGAATACGACTTATGCGACCCTTATATATATAAATGGGTCGCACATGTGGGCAATAAATAAGGGTCGTAAGGTCGCAAATGAGTTGTTTTGATGAGATGTTTGACCTACCGACTCTGCGACCTTGCGATCTACGGGGTCACGAGGTCGCAGGGTCGCAAGGTCACAAATGTTTGATTTCGGGATGATGTGCAACCCAAAGGGTCGCAAGGTCACGGGGTCACAATTCAAAAGAGTTAACCAAATTTGTGACTTAGCGACTTGAGATTTTGAAAAGGTGAATTTAGCTCTGACTCCATTTTTCAAAAAGGTGAGGGGCTCAAAAATTTAAGAAGAGAAAAATTTTGAAGGGTGTTGTAGCAGCTACAACAAATGGCGATTCACTGGTAGGACCTAGGATCTTTGTCTGTGCTTCATCAAGTGGGGGGTGGGTGGGAGCTTAGCCTATTGATCCTTTCAGTTCATGGGTCCCACTACTTTTTTCTTCGGCCCTTGCATGTTTGCTCCACCTATCTGCATGTCCCAGGGTGTTGGTCCACCATATTTCATTCTGGAGACCGGACGAAAAATGTTGGAGTAACCTCAGGGATTTCCAGGATCCAATATAATTATTTTTTCCTCATCGTTTTGCTCTGTTTCCAGCGAACTTGGTGGTCTCGGCGAAGTCACTGCCTAGGAGTCACGGACGTTGCTCTGCTGCCAACGAGCCTGGTCAGTACCCCAGTGGAGTCGTCGCATCGCCTCTTTGCATAGGAAGCTTTTCTCAATCCTTTACCCTTATTCATGTGCTAATTTGCACTTATTTTAAATGTGCTCGGGTCACTTATTTGACTGTGCTCAAGGCACTTATTTGATTGTGGAATTTATTGCCTGGGTGGATGAGGGATCCCGACTTATCTTGCTTGCAAGAGAGGTTGCTCCTACTCTATATGAGGACTTTTGGGTTTTCCCGGATGTCCTTTTGTCTCCTGTGGTCAGCGATGTCCCCATTCCGTCCAGTGACACATTACACCGAGACTTTCTTTTGTATATCATTCCCCTGGATCGGCATACTAGGTAGGCTACTTGCGCTTGGTTCCTGGGACTTGGCTGTGTTTCCCCATTGAGTGCATATCACAGGCAGGCTCGTGCCACTTTTGCGTTTTAGGGGCGATTCTTCACCAGCATAGATTCCGGAACAACATGCCAATTGGGTAACTTCTACATCTCTCCTTCAACTTGGGATGCTATAGGGGAACTGTTCAATGGGAGCTTTCTTGGAACAAGCGACTTATTGAAAAAAAAAAATAATAATAATAATTAATTAATTAATTAAAAATAATAATAATAATAATAATAATAATAATAATATGGTACAGGGTATGGTGACGAACCTCGTGGGGCTGTTAGGTGAAATAGGGTTTAAAGTCATGCTCATTTACCGAGAGGACCTCAATCCTCCCTTCAAGGGTCTCCAGTCTATAAGTGCGGAAGCTGACCTTTTCTTTAATCTGGAAGGGACCTTTCCACAGGGCCTAAAATTTAGAGTGTTTTCCTTTATCCTCGTGAGCTTTGTCCCATTTGAGGACAAGGTCACCTTCTTAAAAATATTTGTTTCTGGCAGACTTCTTGTCAAACCATCATTTTATTCAACTTTGTTAGATGGCGAATTTTTCCCGGGTTTTCAGCCTTTCCTCCTCTAGCTTCAACAATGTGTCTATTCGGGTTTGTAGGGCAGGGCAAGGGGTGCCATGAGTTTCTTGAGAGAGTTGAAGGACTAGGAGAGACACGTTGGGAGGAAGAATAGCCTCCTTCCCTTATACAAGAAAAAACGGGGAGGTGCCCAAAGATGACTTGGGTGTGACCCGATCAGCCCATAGGGCATTATGGAGTGCATTATTGAAATTTTGTTGTTGGGACAGCAGGGTCTTTTTGATGATGCAGGTGAGGTTCTTATTAGTTGACTCGGCTAACCCATTTCCTTGGGGGTAATAATTGGCAGAGTGTTTTAGCACTATACCGTTTTCTAGAGCAAACTCATATAATTTAAAAGATGAAAAATATGTTGCATTACCAAAAAACAAGGGAGGTTGGAACACCAAACCTGATCATGGTGTGTTGGGTGATGAAGGCCATTACCTCTTGATCATTGACTTACCACAACCGTATCACTTCAACCCACCTTGTGAAGTAGTCTGTGGTTGTGAGGATGTATCTATGTTGCTTGGAAGAGTGTGGCAATATTTCCCCTATCACGTCAAGCCCCCACTGCTGGAAAGGTTCTTCCACCGCGATGGACTGCAACAGGGTGGAAGGTCGTATTTCCCTATTGGCGAACTTCTGGCACTGTGGGCACTTCTGTACATAAGCTTGTGCATCTTTGAACAAAGTAGGCCAATAGAAACCAGCACGCATGATCTTGTGAGCAGTGGTATCTCCCGCATAGTGTCCACCTGCTGGACCATCATGGAGTTTCATCAAAACTTTCTATGCCTCATCATACTCCAAACAGCGTAGCAGGACGCCACTGTGGTGTTTGCGGAACAACTTACCCTGCCCTATTTGGTAGGATACAACTTTCAGTCTTAATGCATGTTTCTGCTGAGTAGTCAAAGTGGGCCCCATGGTACCATGTTTCAGATATTGCTAGAGATCAAAGTACCATGAGGAGGTATTCTGTCGGGATATGCTATCGGTTTGATACATGTCGATTTTGTGTTCCCAATTCTCTTCTTCACTGATTCGCGAGTCTACTTCTTCTGCGGCCATCCGGCATAGTCCTTGGCCCTTTATAATGTGTGCTAGTTTGAATTCCAGGTTGTATTATTGAATGCATGTCATCCAGTTTCCTCGTCTCTCGCCTAGCTCTTGTTGTATGAAAAGTGAGTGAACAGCTGGGTGAGGCACGAAGATTGTGACGTGACACTTCAGAATATATGGCCTTAAATTTTTAACCACCTTGTACATTGCGTAAGCTTACTTTTCAATATCTGGATAATTCAGCTCGGCACCTTGTAATCCAGCGCTCATGAATGATATGGGCCGCTCATCATTGTTATCATCTTTCTGAGCGAGGACGGCAGCCAAAGATGAATCGGAGGCAAAGGTGTACAAGATAAAGCCTTTGCTGAAATCCGAACTATGAAGAGCAATCGCTTCCGCGATGGCCCATTTGATGTTATTGAATGCTTCTTTCTCAGGAGGATTCCATTTGAAGTTAGTGTTATTCTTGATCATACCTTGCAATGGTTTCATAATCTGGGTGAAATCTGATATAAATTTTCGCACGAAGTTGATTTTGTCGAGGAAAGACTGCATGGCTTTCTTACCAATTGGGGGTGGTATCTGAGCAATGACTTTTGCATGTTCTGGATCCACTATTATGTCGTCCCAAGTTATTATGTGCCCCAATAGGTTTCTTTCGGAGACGGTGAAAATGATTTTCTTCTAGTTTAGTGAGATTCTGTATTTCTGACACCTTTCAAAGATCTTCTTGAGGTGATGTAGATGGTCAGATATGCGTTTTGAAAACATGGTGACGTCATCAAGGTATACTACAATGCTTTTCCCAATGAGTCCTCTGAAGGTGATGTCCATGCCTCTTTGGAAGGTTGTGTCGACATTGATTAAGCCAAATGGCATGCGTATGAATGCGAATGTTCCCCATTTAGTTCTGAATGTGGTTTTCAATCGGTCGGGTTCAGCCACTAGTACTTGATTATAACCTAAAAACCCATCCAATAAAGAGAACATCCTCGATCCTGATACAGCTTGAAGTATTTGCTCCATAAGGGGCACCGGGTAGTTGTCCTTATCCGAAGCTCTATTCAAATTTCGGAAGTCTACGCACAAACAGATTTTGCCAGATTTCTTGTGAACTAGGACCAAGTTTGACACCCAGGTTGAATGTCGAACTTTGAAAATTATACACGCATTCAAGAGTTTCTTTAGTTCCCTTTGGATCATCGGCTCTAGGGTGGGGTGTACCTTTCTCAGTTTCTGCTGGAATGGGGTCACTCCTTCCTTCATGGGTATCACGTGCTGGATGATCTGTGTGTCATAAGTTCGTAGCTCATCATACATCCAGGCAAACACATCTCAGTATTTCTTAAATAGCTCAGTGAACAATTGCCTCTCCTGAGGAGTGCATTCATTACTGAGATTGACAAACTTGGGCTCCTTGTCCATCCTGAGGTTTATTTGTCAGTGTGCTAACGTGGAACTTTGCACCTTTGTGTTGGGGGGCCCTCGAAAACGGTTCTATAAGTCAAACAACTTTTTGAGTGACACAATCCCTTTGGGTATGGGATTTTTTTTATGATCTCCTAGTTCTTTTTGCAAGGCTTGATCATGATCCTCTTCTTCTATAACTGCGTCTTTGAACACGTTCGTATTGAGCATGAAATCCAGTACCTATTGGTCATCATTGAAAACTCGCAAATTAGTGACATTATCTGGTACGAATGGCTTGTAAATAATTTCAATAAAAAATCCATCTCTAAGTGGGATGAACCTAGCAGCAACATTGGAAAGTGTATCGGTTTCTGCATTGTACATTCTAAGTATGAATTTAATACTGAAAGCGTAAAAAGCAGAAATTAAATGCCATATCTCTTGCTGGTAACCCTTTAGATGTGGAGACAAGCAATGGATGTTGTTACGTACCTGACGAGTGATGGTCTCAGAGTCCCCAATTACCTTTAAACAATGAAATTTGATATCTATGGCTTTTCTGAGTCCGAGAAGCAATGCTTCATACTTGGCTGTATTATTCGTGCACTGGAACTCTAGCCGGCAGGAAATTAGAAACTTGTTCTTCTGAGGGTATAGTAAGATACAGCTCGTGTCAGCCCCATCATGGGTTTTGGAGCCGTCGTAGTACAAGGTCCATATTTCATCTTCTGCTTTGACAAGTCTATCCGAGCACATAGGAGACGCACTCGGGGCGGCAGTTTCTAACGAGTCTTCAGCCGAGGCGGAGGGGTTGTCAGTGACCAACAACAGTTCGGACTGGACGTCCTGAGTGATTAGAGATTGGGGAGTTTGGTAGCATCAAAAAAAGGATTCTAAGAAACACGTACCAAGATCTTCTTATGCGAAACTGACTGGTTTGTTAGTTGTGTCCAGGTCGGTCATAGTGTATTTCATGTAAGGCTCACTTTCGACCCAGATTTGATTGTTCCTACCCTTGTAAGGGAGCCACAGGTGGAACCAATCAGTGGAAAAGTATCCTTGCATCTTGCTGGACCAATCTCTGCTCAAAAGAAGGCCATAGGCCTCGGGGATATCCACGATTACTATGTCAATGCATTGATGCACCCTAGAATCATAGGATAGGCGGATAATGATGTTATTTAATTCACCTACTGCAGGAACTTGAGATCTATTGAGTTAGATGATCCTTGCGTCAGTTTTCTCAGGACAGATGTTTAACTTCTTGCATACATATAAGGGCATAATATTCGTGGATGCACCAGAATCGACGAGGCAATTATGGACATTGAAGTTAAATATCTTGAAGGACAGGAGGAAGGGTGGTGTAGATCCCCTAGAGTTGGCATTCACGGCATTCACTATATATTGCGGACTAGCAGCAGTTTGGGCAAACGTGGTGCTCATAGGTTTGGTCGTCGGTAGATTGGAAAATGCTTTGAGGATAATATCTCGCTGGTTAGCAATGCGAGCGAGGTCGTAGAGAGAAATGTTGGCTCGAGTCTTCTTCATATCTTCAATAATGTTATACCCAGAGTCTGTGTGTGAGATAAGTTCGGTGGTTATTTTTGGAGAAACTGATGAGGATTTAGCCTTGGGGCCTTCTCGGGGATTAGTTGGACTAAATTTCTCAAGAGTATTGTTTTGGTTTTTTGCGTTTGGTGGCAGGATTTTCCTTAAGAAAGATTTTCTCTTTTCTTCGAAGGACTGCTCAGGGACTAGAAATTTGCTCCTCAAGCCATAGTTCCGAGGGGGTTTAAATTTAGAATCGTCAACCAAGTTTATTCCAATTGTGGAAGGGGGAATTTCTCTGTGGATGACCTAAAAAGCGAGGACAGTGGACCCCATATCTTCATCCAAGGGGGAGGCCTCCTCATTGCCTAAAGTAGCCTCCTCTTCTAAATCCCCAGGGGTTTGGTCTTCCAGAAGTTGATTCACCACGGCGGTCACACTATTGATCCACTGGGGGCAAGTTTTCTCTGAGTGGGAGGCTTGATGGAAAGAACAAAAATTGTCCTTGCCAACTTCTTCAACATTGAGGCTAGCACTTGAGTTTGACGAGGGCCGGTTCACAGCAGGGTTATTATTTCTGAAGAAAGGTTTCTATATTTTAGCACCTGGGACAAAGTCACTGTTCTTCCTCTTCAAATCAGAGACTTCGTTGGTTAGTAACTTGAGGGACTTTGTGATACTTCCGAAATTGAAGGGGTCCTTGTCTTTGTCTCTGGATTTATGGTTTGAGGATTGGGCTCTCTTCGTGGTTGGTTTTTTATCATCCGAACCATCATGGTCGATGCCTCCTATGGATAGCATATCCCTTTCGACAGTGAGTATGGTGGTGTAATTTTCCGCTAGGGTAGCTCTAGCTTCGCGCTGAGGGAGAGCCCGCATGTAGTAGTCGATGGTGATGGAATCATCTAAGGCCATATTTGGCGGGAATTTGTTCAATATTGTAGCGAAGCGTTGATTGAAATCTTTGACTTTCTCCTTTTTTCTAACACTTCAAATTACTAATCTTTGTAAGGAGCATGGAAGGAGTTTTGTCTTCTGAAAATTTTTGAAGGGAAATACCGCAAAACTGCTCCCAGGAAGAAATGGAAGCAACAGGAAGGGATCGGTACCAGGTAGCAGCTTTATTCTCTAAATTATGAGGAAATAGACAGCATGCTACATCGTCAGATTATACCCTTATCATTTGTAAGGCCAGGTAAAAGTTGCTTATGTGTCTTCGGCCAACATACCCTTTTCGGGGTCGAACTTAGGGAGGTGCTTCTCGGGATGTCGGGGCATGTCATGGAGGGGGCCATGCAAAGCTAAAAGAGATTGTGCCATCCAAGCCAATGGCTACACACGCCTAGCCTGCTGGTGGCGTGGTATGTAAACATGCCCTATTTCACTTTCAGATTCGCTCCCTATGCCTGACCCGAATGCTTCGCCCTCATGATGGGACTACATGTCATGATTTCTCCCGCAGTTCCCTACATTCCTGATTTTTCTCTAGTTATAAAGGAACGGGAGTCTGTTCTGGTTTCGGTGGTGGTGGTGATGGCCAGCATTCCAGCCTTGTCCACGACCTCTGATTCCTTGGCCTCTTTTTCCCCAGCCCCTCCCGACTCCTCTCTCAGGGGGGTTGTTTGCTTGAGTATTATCATTCAAAGTTTGGTCGAGTTGAGGGTCGGCATTGGTTCGGGGTTCACTGATTTCGGGACCTCCTTCTTTAGCCCCTCGAGGACTGTCTGGGGGCTCTTCAAAATTACGCTCAACTGCGTCTACATAATCTTCAATCATAAGACCCACCAGCTGAGGTAGGGAATTGACAAGGGTTCCCTGGCGAGTGTGGTTAGCTGCGGGAGTTCTAGGATTAGCTAGGGAACTAGTGACCGAAGCGTTTTGCAAGCCCCTCATGAGATTGCGAGCGATAAGGCACAGGGCCCTTAGCTAATATAAGGTGACCTCATAGTAAGGGGCTTCCTCCTTCTGGGAATTCTCTAGGGGAGGAGGACTAGTGTTTTCATACATGATCTCCCCTTGGGGAGTTTGTAACGAGATGTTACTGGTGTGCTGGGAGCCTGCCATCAGGCCTTCCTTCTAGCGCCAAATCTGTTGACGAGAAAATATGTCCAGCCAACAATAAGGGATCTCCCCAGTGAAAATTCCCAATTAGACTCTAAATCGTTTGTGATAGGGATCCCGTTTGGGGTGTGGGTCCGGCTACCACTGAATACTCCTTTTCTCGGACAGAAACGAGCCCTACAGACCTGTGAACGCACAATTATCTGGATGGTACAAGGAAAATGGTTGATGAGTCTCAATGAACATAAAACACTATGAATAACAAGATGAGTTAAAAGCATGCAGCCAAAGGAAATGTTGTTAGTAGCACATCATTAGGGTCATGCTTGTAAAAATTTGTTCAAACCACAAAAGAAACAGTTCTTTATGGTTAGAGCGCCCTTCACTTCCTTAAGCGGTTTCCAAAGATGAGATAAATGTTACTAACAAAGTTGCTAACATTTTCTAAATAAACAACCTAACATCATTAACACATTTAGTGAGCTAAAATGTATAAATGATATAAGCAAAAATGCAGATGACTTAATCAGAAAGATATCAGATACATAAGACAAAATATTCACAATGTTAACAAATTAATTCCCATCAAATCCAAGAGTGGAATCAAAACAAGTGCTTGTATTCATTCATAAAAAGGTGCATTCAATGTTATAGAATTCTCTGCTCCTTTGGAGTCCCAAAAAAAAAGATCATTTACAATTCCCCGAAGGGGGTATTTATAGGACAAAATTGACCCTTGGTTATCCCTGACTTTTCATCTTCCTGGCCGTTGGGATGCTCTGTGACTTGATGGAATTTGCGACTTGCGGCCTGGGCTATAACTGCGACCTGCGACCCCTTGGCTATTGCTACTTGCGACCTCTTTTGTTTGCTGTAATATGTAACTTGGTCATGGGAGTAGTTGGGTGATTGCGAGGTCGGGGACATCTATCTGCTACTGCTCTTTGAGATAACTCTGTCAGGCTCGATAATTTGCAACTACTAGGGAGACTTGAGGTGTATCCTCTCTCAACTTGTGAAGACACTCGAGAGAATTTGGAATCAAAGTTTCCCTCTTGATTGTGATCTGATTTGACAAGGAGGCTAGTTTAGTGTAGATCTGGACCAGTGTCATGATGAATTGAACCATGTTTTCTCTTGATGTCGGCAGGTCTTGAGAGGCGGCTGCTTGCCTTATGGGCTGTAGGAATGCTTAGATATCTTTGGAGACTTCTTCCCATGTTTTCTCTTCACCTAGTGCACCCAGAGACGGGATTTAGTGTACTTCGGCCATTGAGTTGATGCCACTAATCAGATGTTCATATGCGGACATTACTTTCTCCATATCCTTTATGAGCTTCTCCTTGGATTGTACCTTTATCCGGATTTGAACCTTGTCATTCTGGGTGGAAATCCAATCTTTTCTAAGCAAAGTGGCCGGAGCTTGTGGATACCTGTTAGACCACTCCAGTATCCTGTCCAAGGCAATAGAGGCTTCCCTTAGCTGTGTGTTCCTCCTCTTGGTTTTTGCCTGTGCTTTCAGTAGTGGCGCCACGGTTTGTTTTATTGTGAACAATTCTTCATATACATGTTTCATGGTGGCCTCCAAAGCGACCAACTCTCCCTGTATAGTGAGTGATATTTCATTAGTAGGGGTATCCCTAGCCTGAAGTTGCCGGACCTCTTCTTGTAGCGCCTTCTTTTCTTATTCTGATTTAGTTGTCTTGAGTTTGGAGGCCTGTAGTCTATTATGCAGGGATAGAATTTCTCTGCTCATCCTGCTCACGTTCTTCTTGATAGCTGCTGCAAAAGCGGTACCAGCTGATGCGATCATAACCGGATTGGTCCTGGTGTCCAAGACTATATCCTTCTGTGTAGTGACTGTAAGGAGTATAGCAGGGTCTCATGCCAAACATCTTATCTTTTCCTGCCTGATCTTGTGTGTGAATTGAACGTAGGTGAGTCTAGTGAGATCAATCACTCCCTCATATAGATCCTCGGAAGTACCCAATTCCGAGAGGGAAAAGCGCACATTGGTTACAAGAGTTTTTTGGGGTACCTCGATGTGTGGAAATTCGGTTTGCTTCTCTGTCTCGGGAGGCGGTGTCTTACTCCCTTCGTTTCCTTTGGAGGAATCTTCCTGTGACTTCCTACTTTCTTCCTCCTTCCTCTTTTGTTCTGTTTCATCCCTATGTCGTTCTTCTTTCATTTGGCGCTCTGCTTCCGCCTTGTCCTGTTCTTCCTTTAGTCGGTGCTCAACTTCTGCTTTGTCCTGTTCTTCCTTTAGTTAGCGCTCAACTTCTGCTTTGTCTAGTTCTATTTTTAGCTAGCGCTTAGTATCTGTCTTTTCTTCCTCTTCTTTCTTCTTGCGGTTTTCCTCTGCCCACTTCTTCCTTTTCTCTTCTTTCAGTTGCTTCTTTCGTTTGTCCTCCTCTTCCCTTGCTTTTTCTTTGGCCTCTTGTTTAGCTTTGGCCTCCTTTTCTCTTTGTTGGGCGGAAGGGTTATGGGCCGTACCAGTCCTTGGCTTCTTGGCTTTGGAGGATGAGGCTCCTCCAAGCGTATGAATCCTTTCTTCTAAATTCTGGTTGTCCTACTCCTCATGGTCACTTGATTCTGCTGGAGCGGCCTCTCTATCATTGTTGTACCAATTCCTTATTCTATCTTCAGTCGAACAGTCAGTATGTTGGTAACTCCATTTCAATTTGGCTCACTTGCAGTGTGCAAGGATGATTCTCTTGGGATCATATGTCTGGTGTGCCAAGGGAGGCAGACAGAATCCCCTGATATGCTTGGATTCTGCTTCTACTTCCCTAAAATCCTTCACTATGTAGGTGCCGATAGTGAGCAGCAGAGTAGGTCATGGCTTATTCTTACCCTTAGTGAGGACTTTGGAGAAACCGCCTGACATCTGATAACAAGTTTCTTGGAGGAGAATTTTTTCTGTTACAAATCGGCGCAATGCGTGAGGGGCCTTGAGCAACCCAAAAACTAGAATGACAATGCTATCAGTGTCAGGAAAATAGTGGGCCACTTGGGTTATTGTCTCCATGGCTCATTCGGACATGCACGGGGGGTCTTTTCCAAACAGTTTCATGTAGAGGGCAAGGATGAAGCTAGCTGCGATTGACTCCATGTCTTGCTTATACCTAGAATCCCAGAACACCATTAGATCTTTGTGAATTAGACCGCCATGCTCTGGGTCCCAGTTATGCAACCACCCCTCAAAGTGGCACCTTGCGCACACTGCATCCAGGAGATAAGATGCCATTTAAAATTATAACGCATACCCTTCATCAGGTGCCAGTGCCGCAGATATGTTCGACCTGAGGGCTGCTACTATCATGTTGGCCCAGTTGAAGCGAGTATCATACACATTAATAGCGTCCATCAGAGAGACCCAAGGGCCATTGAAAAATGTTGCATCTGGGCGGCCATATATCCTACATAACATCGCGGCTACGAATTTGTAGACCTTCCTGAGACCTGTTGTTTGATATTCTTGGTCCTTCTTGAGCCGGAACTTTTTTGGGTCCTCCCATCATCCTTTCAAACTCTCTAGTATGGGAACTGCCTGAGTAGTGGCCCATTCATTAGTGAAGGTCTGCTCTCGGGCGCGAAGCACATAATAGAATTTTGCATCTTTCCCTTCAGATTTGCGAAGGACTTCCCAACATAATATTGAATGACCCAGATCTTGGGGTCGACCCTTTGCAGGATCCATTCAATCAGCTCAGCACATTGGAATACAAGCGGGTGGGCCCCCGCGTAATGTAGCTTGGACCTCTTAACCTGAACGTATACCTGTCGATCTGGGAGGTCCTCCGAAAATTCAGGCTTTTTAAATTCTTGATACACCTGATACCAGCTCATACTGTCCCCTTTACCGAATGTGCAAGCAGTGTCTCCATAATTAGGGGGAAGAGAAAGAGGTATTTCCTCCTCCGAGATTTCTATCTCAGGGCTTTTGTTTCTTTTGCGAACTGTTGGAGGCCCCATATTACTTGAGGCTAATAAGATGGATATGCACTCTAGCTCGGCTTCAAGGTCCCCTGGGAAAATCGCGCTCCAGCTGGCTTGTCAGAGACGTTTTCTTTCTCCATCGTGCAGGTTGAATGCAACCTATGCGACCCTTCTATATATAAATGGGTCACACGTGTGGGAAATAAATGAGGGTCGCAAGGTCGCAAATCAGTTGCATTGATGAGATGTGCAACCTAGCGACTCTGTGACCTTGTGACCTAGGGGTTCGCGGGGTCGCAAGGTCACAAATGTTTGGTTTTGGGATGGTTGCAAGGTCACGAGGTCGCAATTTAAAAGAGTTAACCAAATTTGTGACTTAGCGACTTGAGATTTTGAAAAGGTGAATTTAGGTCTGACTCGATTTTTCAAAAAGGTTAGGGGCTCAAAAATTTGAGAAGAGAAAAATTTTGGAGGGTGTTGTAGCAGCTACAACACAACCACTATAAGGGAGCTACGACCCCCTCATTGAAGGCTCCAACCCTCAGCACCACCGTAGAGCACGTTTCATAAATTTTCACACTAGATCCAACAAATTCAACTCAACACAACTTGTAGGCCTCTTTTAATCATATTTTTATACTAGACCCACTACACTCATTTAAGCCCAATACCATACATCAAACTGACACATATAACTATACCAAAGTATTCACTGAATCATCAATCAACTAACCAATCACTAATCTTTAATCACAATCAACTAGCATCATAATCAATACCCAAACAACCCATATCTATATGAAGATATCATTGATAGACAGCAGAAACAGAGTAAAAATGATCATACATTTCCTTCAGCATTATTTAGCAAAACCCTAACTTCCATACACACCTTCCATAAGACAAATCCGTGATTATACGCATTTCTCCTTAAACCAACTTGCATATAGAATTACTGAAAATATACGCACCTCTGCAGAACCGAACCCACGTGTATACGCACCTTCCTTAATTCAAACCCATGTATAGATCTATAAATAATTCAAGACTATGCAACACTTCAGAACTACAAACTTACTCAGATCATACCCTTCACTTCATCAAACATGCATCAGACCAAAGATCTAAACATCTCACAAATAGATCATGTAAATACATAGTCATTTCAGGTCTAGAGATCCTGATCTATCATTGTATTCATTAGTGCATCATTATTTCAGATCTATCAATAAACTATATCCCATTCCATGCAGAAATACTTCAAAGTGAATTATTCATTCAATACCCATACACATGCACACCTAGAATTATGATCTTCACCTCCTTATATAGATTAAGCCTTACCCAATACCATGAGCCAAAACCACACAAGTGTCAATGGTATTCTTGGACGGGATCAAATAACCATTATTGCACTCAATATTGTGGGCTAATACCATGGTAAAGACCCCTGTTATTATAGAATTAGTGCGCTATCTCATACGCGACTTTGCTTCTTCGTACCCGCGTGTATACGCGAATTTGCCTTTACTATCTCGTGTAGAATTCTTCAATTTTGTGCTTTATCCATCTTCTGATTATGATCTCTAAAGCTTTTGTCCCATCATTTTGATATTTTGTTCCATCACTTTGTCACCTCTTAGCTTATCCAAAAACCATATACTTGGTCTTTTACAAGTGGGTTGCCATCAAGGACAACACATGCAATCATAATGCCAACAGATATCAATGCATTTCAATTCAAACACCTCACTTATTCACATATGTGTACATGTTTTAGTAATTTATAAACTTTGGTATTTGAAGTTGTTTACACAAAATTAAACTCTATAATGTAAACCACTAATTTTCAAAGCCAAAACAAAATGGTACTTTGTAGTTACAATGTGCATACGCATTTTTCATGCCCATTCCTTTTCCCATATGCTATAGGTTTAGTTAATTGATCAAAGGAATAAAATCAATCTATTTATCAAATTATTCATACCTTATGCTTCATTCTACCAATTTAAGATGGTTGCAATTGATATTCAAATGCTCAAAAAGAGGTTATATGGGCATTCGAACAAATATAACAATGACTCAATTAAAATGATAAACCAAGTTGTGGTAACATTTTTATGATTGAGTGTTCACACTCAACCATAAAATAAAAATAAATAAAAAATAAAAAAGAAGAAGAAGAAGAAGATAAAATGCACTATCAACAATAGATTTATATCCCGGAAATCCAAATGGGAAAACCCACATTTAATGGGGACTTTATTAGACTTATGAAATCATTATCAAGGGTGAGTTATGTATTCTCAATTAGAGATTTAATGCATTCTTACTTACTAGAGATATTATACATTACTTCAATTCAAGGACAACCTTCTAAATTTGAGTGGGTTTCTTCCCCTGGGTTCTTCATGATTTTACAACAACCTTTTACTTAATTTCCTCTCCATCTTCCTTTGATTTGGATTGGATCGTTATATTATTTTTCATCCATCTTGTTGCTTTTAGAGTGGAAAACTTGGACAAATCAATTCATGATACCGTTTTTTACCAATGGGTCTCAGTTTGGAAAATTGGGGTCTAAAACCTTTCAGAAGCAGTTTGAGGCATTAAATAGTGTTTTTTGGGGGTAAAAAATTTCCATTTAAGCACCACACCTCTAATCATTATTCTACACACAAATACCTTTCCAACGGTGCAAGAAAGACCTTAATTAGAGCATGTATGCAAAATTTATGTTAGTAAGAAGTTGACATTCTTGTTTTGACCATCCTGATTCAAGAGGATGCCATATTAGCCCCCATTATTCATGGAAACGGATATAACCACATGTTCATGATGTATAATACTCTGTGAAAATTCAATATTGTAACTATAATTAAGAGTTGAAGGAGTCAAACTTAAGTACTAGTAGGCTATCAGGGTGTGTTATAACTAGGTCACCAGGACAAAATGGAGTTCCATTCTATTTGAGTCCATATGTTCCTTAAATGAGTGGAGTAGCTGAGAGAGAGAGAGAGAGAGAGAGAGAGAGAGAGAGAGAGATTTTGAGTACTACAGTAGCCGATGGGACACAAGTATCACTCATTTGTACTTACATCCATTTCCATTTAGAGAAAGAGAGAGAAAAATAGCCTCACCTTCCAGCTATATTTTCTCCCGTAAGGATTTCCCAGATCATATATTATATTGTTATGGTTGTGAGTGATTTTATCTTTATATGTTCTCTATTTTGTTCATTTTATATATTGCGTGCATGAAAAAAGTAACTTAATAAAGCCACGAGTCTAAGGAAAATAACCTTCAATATATTATAGATTTCAGATTTTATGTATAATTTTATTAGATTTTCTGTATAGAATTGTTGGGCATATAATGGTGAGTCACATGGGATATAGATCAGTTAAGTCAAAAGTCATAAAATCACAGCCATGGACAACAAATCTATTAATAACCCTCAAGATCCCACAAATATAAACCATAATGTGAGTGTCATCGTGGTGGCCTTAACCAATAAGCTCAGACCATTCAAAGAAGATAGAGTTTATAATGTAGAGGCCATATCAGTGGGGAGATCGGGGTATCAAGATGAGTGAAAGAGGGAGCTTAAGAAATAAGTCGAAAAGGAACAACCCATTTTGAGTCTTATGAAGCATTCATAGTCCTTATTGAGATGGAAGAAAATGTTTAAATAGAGCCATATTAAGGTGAGATTGATGCTTTAAAGTCAAATCACTAGTTGCAAATGTTAGAGGTTTATTTTAGTGTTATCCTTATAGAGGAAGTACAAAAAAATTCATTTGCACGTCTGAAATTAGATTGCCATGCCTTAACCTAGTGGGAAATCCATAAAAAATTTTGATACTAGAGGGAGATCCTCCAACGACTAAGTGGAAGGATTTCAAAACTTTCATAAATTCACAATTCTACCCTATAAAGTACGTAGAGAACTCAATGGCATTACTTCATACATAAACATGGGCAAAGTGTATAGGAGTATGCCATTGAATTTAAGAAGATGGAAATAATGATGAGTATCTCCCTAAAGAATCCAAAAGTGTTCCTCAGGTATTTAGGGGGTCTACACAAACATATTTGGAATCAAATGATGTTCAAAAAAAAATTAATGGATGAGGCTTGTGTATAGGCACAAGACCTGGAGAAAATAGGCTAAAAGAAAGGGCAATCAAGTGGTTCAAAGCAGAAACAACACCAGAAAGCTTCCAAGGAGGGTAGAAGAAGAGGAAAAAAATACAATAGTCATAGCACACCAGTGCAAAGATCCCAACAACCATTACAACCATTGTAACATTGATAGTTGTACGAAGGAGAAGTGCTCAAAGTTGCATCTAGAGCTAAATTTGAATTACAAAAAGAAAGATGATAAGAAGAAAAATATCATGGTCATAGATTTGAGTAATCGGGTGGAAAGTAGCTCAGATGTGTATGAGAAGATTGTTTGTACATTGGTTCAGAAGGGGGTGAATTTGAGTAGCCTTCAACAACAACAAGAGAAGGAAATGACCAAACTTTTCCTCATAGAGATACAAGTCAAGAAGACAAAAAAAATGGATGCTATATTTGAATCAGGAACATAAGCGAATTTCACAGCAACAAATATGGTCAAGAAACTAGGACTGGAAACTCAACCATTCTAGCCCATATCCATTGTTTGGGTAAACAAGGAGATGGAGGTAAAGGTAAACAAACAATGCAAGATCAAATTTACTATTAATGTTGATTTTACAATGACCCAAAGTTGGATGTAGTTCCACTCGATGTTTGCGGAGTTGCGTTTGGGAATCCCTACATGTACATGCGGGATGTGGTCTTCATGTGAAGAGCCAAAAAATACCACCTCGTCAAGGATGGAAAATAATTCATCACCAATGACCATAAGGGAAAGTCAAATATCTCGTTGGTGAGTGCTAACCAAGTATAAAATTTGATCAGTTTTAGTAAGAAGTATGTTTTGTTGTTCTTAAGAGAAAATATATTTGTAGAATAGTCCATGAGATCCAAGTCATCCTTGCAGGAGTGCACTAAGGAACAAAAACAATAACTAGAAGAGTTATTATAGGCATATATGGGTGCTTTCCAGGAGCCTAAAGGGATACCACCCAAAATGGAAGTGGAGCACAATATCTAGTTGTTGAAGGACTCTTTATTGCCAAACATTGGGCTATACATGTTGTTCATTATAGAGGCAAATGAGGTGAAGAAGTAGTTGCAACAACTACTAAAACATGGTATTATTCGACCAAGTACCTCACTATGGGGGTCACCCATCACCATCGTGCTAAAGAAGGGTGGAACTTGGTAGATGTATATTAAGTACAATGCATTAAACAAAATTACGCTTAAGAATAGGTATCCCTTCCCCCAGATAAATGATTTACTAGATCAGTTGCAACAAGTAAAATACTTCATTAAGTTGGACTTAAAATTAGGATATCACTAGTTTCAAGTTAGAGAAGAATATACCTGGAATACTGCCTTCAAAACCAATCAAGGTTTGTATGAGCATTTAGTCATGTTGTCTGGCCTATGTAATGCACCAATTTTCGTGAGATTAATGAATGATATAATGAACCCTTTTATAGATTTGTTTTTTATTGTTTATTTGGATGATATATTGGTATATAGTGCTATCTAGGCATAACACATCTCACATTTGATGCAGATTCCAAAGACATTGAAGAAACACTAATTGTTGGACAATCTTGAGAAGTGTGAGTTTACACATCTTTATTTGGTGTATATGGGATATGTGATGGTTAAAGGAGAGTTGAAGGTAGATCCTGCCAACATGAAGTGTTTGCTGCCTAATAAGGTTTATGAGGTCAGCAGTTTCATTAGGATAACACAAAACCCAAGGAAATTCATAACCTTATTTTTAGTAGTAGCAACAGCACTCCATGCCACAACAACGAGTAGCAAGTGTTTCTAGTGAGGAAAGGGTTAGCAAAAGGCTTTTGAGGAGTTAAAGAAAGTTACAGCAAAGCATTGGTTTTGACATTACAAAACTTGCAACAACCCTTCAAAGTCAAGACAGATGCACTTGGGTATGTTATGGGAGAGGTAATAATGCAAGAAGGAAGGCTTGTATGCTACCATTCTAAAGTATTTCATAGGGTGGTTCTCAACTACCCTACATACGACAAGGAGCTTTATTCCTTGGTGCAAGTCATGAAGAATTGGTAATGTTATATGATGAGAAATGAGACAATATTCCATAGATCACTGACCACTAGAATACTTGCAGGCCCGGAGTAGGATGCAACAGACTAGACATTGCAAACAAATGGGGTTTTTATGGTAGTTTCATTTTATGATCAAGCACAATAAGAGAATCATAAGTTGACATGCTTTCAAGGCCACCCATATCAAAGATAGAAGCTTTGGGAACTCTTATGTGTGTGGAGCCTTCTACCCATGATGAATATAGAGAGGCATATACAAAGGATGGAGACTTCAAGGAGATGTTTCAGTGGTTGTAGAGCCAGATTCATGTGCGTGATGGTAGAACAAGTCTATAGGTTGGAGAGAACACCTATAGACTTAGAGGACTTGGCACCAGATGCTCAGGAAGATTTGATAGAGGATACAATTTTCCTGAAGAGGTCTAGAACTACAAGACAAAATAACATGACCTTTGGCAAAATGGGTTGAAAGGACAACTTCCAAGCAAGGGTAAATGTACTCCATAGAGAACGTAGAGGAAATAATTCCTTATCTGATTTAGTAAAATATTTTGGGGACCAAAATCCTCCCAAAATGGAGAGGTATGATCAATATTGGATCATTATATTATTTTCCATCCATATTTATTATTTTAGAATGGAAAAATTGGAGGAATCAACTCATAGGGCCATTTTTATCAACTAGTTTGGCGAATTGGGGTCTAAGACCTTTGGAAGAAATTTGAGGCATTAAACGACATTTTTTGGGTAAAACATTGTCACTTGAGTAGCATTATTTTACACTCAAAAAAATTTCCAATTACATAATAAATACCTCAAACAAAGTCCATGTGCAAAAGTTATGCCACCCGAAAGTTGACCTTCCTATTTTGACCCCCATGATTTGAGAGGATGCCATGTTAGTCTCCATTATTCGTGGAAAATGGGCTAGCCACATGATCACGATGAAGAAGACATTGGAAGAGTCGATATTGTGACTCTAGTTAAGATTTGTAGGAGTCAAACTTAAACACCAGGAGGCTTTCAAAGTGTGTTATAATCGAGCCACTAGCGAGAAAAGGGGCTCCATTATATTCAAGTGCATTTTTTTCAATAGATGGGTAGAGTAAATAGGAGTGGGTAGACAGAGAGAACAAATATAAATTGTTTATGTACTTTAGTAGCCCATGGGCCACAAGTCTCACTCTTTTATACTTGCATCCATTATTATTTAGAGAAAGAGAGAGTAGAGCAACCCCACCTTCCAACTAAGTTTTCTCCAATAAGAGTTTGCTATATCATATCTTGTGTTATTATGGTTGTGAGAGATTGTATTTTTGAATGTTTCTCTATTTCCCACATTTTATGTATTGCATGCATGAAATAATTAACTTAATAAATCTAGAATTATAAGGAAAATAACCTTCATACCATAGATTTCAGATTTTAAGTATAATTTTACCATATATATTGTGAAGAATCGTCTAGTGGATTATCCACGACAATTCACGGATCATATTGGTATCATATGATCTAGGTGGCTCTAGAAACCCTCAAAAATCAAAGTCATGGGATCATAGTGAAACTATAACTAGATCAAATACCTCGCTCCAAGCTTTCCAACAATGCAAATGACATCTCAATTTGAGTTCGTATGCAAAATTTATGCTCCATCAAAGTTTCAGTCAAACTTGGAAAAATTCAAAGTCAAATTCACCCTTCTGCCACATGGCAAGCCATACAAATCACATGTGGCAACAAAATCAGTAGGCCTAGGGGGACCCACAGAGATGATATGATAGCCCAATCAGCAAACCAAGTGGACCCACAATCAAGTGACATGGCAATACCTCAAGTCGACACATGGCAAGTAGGTGGTAGAGGTGACATATGATGTGGACCAATGAGAGCCCGCAACATGGCCCAACCACATGGTGCAACATGGCACCTAAATTTAGGCTCAAGTGGCCATGGGATGGTGCAACCTCCATTTTTGTCTTATTCACATGGAATGGGGAGTCATTAGAATATGGACATATGTTTACCATGTACTATATGTTTTGAAAACTATATTAAAACCAAAATTGGGCTTTAAAACCATATTAAGGAAAAAATTGGGAGTCCATGGTTTTTGAACTCAAAACCTCCCCAACAAAAAACAACTTAATATGACTATGCCAACCATTGTGCCAACCACACACTTTGTTTTATTCAACCTCACACTTTGTTATAAATTGTCATTGAAATGGTTCAAAGGGAACCATGGAGAACACATGAGAGAGGAGGGTGCACGTAAGCTAATGCAAGAAAAAATCTCGATAATATTCTAAGAATATTCCTAGAGCATATATTAGGGACTATTCTTAAAGAATATTCATTTTTTATGCTGTGAGGAAACTTGAAGATTCCCCGAGGGGCCCAAAATTGACAGTGTCTAAGTGGGGTCGAGTTTATACTCATTCTAACCATAATTTCACAAGGATTGCAACGGTTCAGTCAGTTTTTGAAACTGGGTAGAAAATTCAAGGGTCATGGCATAAACTTGCCTTCAGCATGAGGTTCAAGACAACAATGTACCTTCTGGTGAGCCCTGGTATTGCACCAAGAGTGTTGTAACTCCCAAGGGCTTCCCTACTTTACTTTATCAACCCGAGGTTCGTATAAACTTGGAGGTGGCAATGCTATATACATAACAGATGCAATATGTTCATGTCATCCTCTTCTGCTTTACGAAAGGGTGCTATTTTTTTAACTATGATAAGAACTGGAAAGTAAATTGCTGGAAGGAAATGACAGAAAGGAAACTAAACTAAATTGCTGAAAAGAAATGACAAGAATGAAACTAATTTAATTTTCAAAAAAGAAATGACAAGAATGAAACTAATTTAATTTTCAAAAAAGAAATGACAGAAAGGAAACTAATTTAACTTGTTGAAAATGAATGGCAGAAAGGAAACCAATTCTAAACCACACTTAACTTGGCCAAACGGCTAAATGCACTCCATTTATCCTATGGTCTATCTACCATGCTTCTACCCATGCAACTAGGCTATCCATGACTTAATCCTAATTGAAAAAGTGTTGATTTTGCAGCTTGGAGGAAAGAAAAGGGCTAAAGAGGCTAATGGAGGGCTTAACACATGAAACAAGGCTTAGGAGTGGAAAGCTAGGGTTTAATCCTTATAAAACCTTATGATATGGCGCAAAGATGCTTTTGGAGCGGAATGATTGAAATATGCAATGACAGAGTTATGATTGGCGGATATAAGTGTGATATGCGATCTGCAATATCGCAATTGCAATGTCGCAAGGTTGGAGTAGTAAAGGTTAACAGGAACAAAACAAAAATTGCGAAAGGCGAGTTTGGAATCGGCGTTTCGAGCGGTAAGTCTTAAAGAAACAAGGAAAAGGTGTGAAGTGAGGTTACAATGGGTGACGTGGCAGTGGGACCGGCGATGAAGCGCGATAGCAATATCGCAATTGGCGTTTGAAAGAGGTAAGTCTTAAAGAAATAAGGAAAAGGTGTGAAGTGCGATTGCGATGGGTGACGTGGTGGTGGGACCAGCAGCGCAGAGCAATCGCAATATTGCAATTGGCATTTGAAAGTGGTAAGGATTAAAGAAACAAGGAAAAGGTGCAAAGTGCGATTGCGATGGGTGATGTGGCAGTGGGACCGGTCGCGAAGCACGATCGCAATATCGCAATCGGCGTTTGAAAGCAGTAAGTCTTAAAGGAAATAGGAAGACGATGCGATCTTGTGATGAGGAGCGAAGGGAAGTAGAAAGGGATATCGCATTCAACCTTGGAATGAGAGAGCGTTAATAAAGATCACAAGTGATTTGCGATTTGTGATGGAGAAAGGTACAATGAGCGGGAGTTTCAAGGAGAAAGGGACGGAGGTCTAATTCTAATACTTTTCAAGCATTTTGGGAATGAAAAGGGCGATGGCTGCAAAATAAGAAAAGAAAAAAAGGAGGGAAATGGAGGCACAATTACAGTGCTCAGGCGTGAGAACAGAGCTGGGAAATGAAGCGGGATGGCTTGATGATCTTCCTGGGGAATTTGATGCTTATTCCTAGAAACAAAGCTGCGGATTCATGTATAAAAAATAGAGGAAACACGTGAAAAAACAATGAACAGAAAGTAGTTTGTGGTCCTATGGGAAGGTTCGCCCTCCTCGAGCTCTATTGACAGAGATGAGTAGGGGGTCTTGATCCACATATTTTCTTATTTTTTCTCCTTTATTCTATCACTCACAAGAAAATGAAAAACTACAACAGCGCATTGAAAGCAAAAATTAAGCAGCGATGAAACTATGAGAAGCATAACTAATTGAATGGCAGAAAGGAAAATATAATAATAGAAGAGAGGTTGAGGCAAATGGATTGGGCCCTAACCCACGAGCCTAGCTATCTGAAACTAATCAGTAGAATGAAATCAGTCTGCTCATTTCATAAAAGAATAACCTCATACATCTTTGAAAGTTTGATCACTTAGTAAAATAATAAAAAGCTCAATAGCTTGCAACAAAGTTTCAACTAGAATTGACTAACTCTTCCTAGCTCTAGCTCTGCTCTATTTATTCTACAAGTCAGCTACCAATAGCTCCCTTGAAAATAGTGATTGAGTCCACTTGAATCCAAGTAAACAAAGATTGAGTGCACTCCTCTTTGAGTTGTTTAGATGCCTCTGGAATTCAAATTGATGGAGAGAATCCTTGGGGATCCTTTGGCTTCCTTTGAAATTCGAATTGCTGGAGAGAACCTTTGGGAACCTTTGGTTGCCTTTGAGAGTTAAGGAGGGTGGACAATCCTCCAATAATTTCTCCTTGTTGCCTCCTCCAAGTATTTATGATAAAATCCTTATAAAAATTCTTAATAAATCATGATTTTCTACACTCAACCTCATATTAGGCACTCAGAGTATGTTAGCCTTAATCACCACCTATACTAGCACCATAAAACCAAATAATAATAAAAATGCAAGAAAAAAAAATCTAAGAAGGAAAAAGGGTGATCATTAACCCCTCCAAATATATCTAATAATGGAGCTCATCATCACCCCCCTACTGAATGGTTGCTCATCCTCTGAGCAACTAATCCTCCTCCTGCATTTCCTTCTAGGCTTTGATACCCCCCTAATTTCCCGAGGAAGAAGTGTGGGAGTTTCCCCAAGGGGGTGAAAAACATTATTCTTTTCTGCATTCTCCCTTTCTCTATCTTGTGCATCTATGTCATTTTCATCATTCAGCCCTAGCAGCAAAGGTGGGTTGAGCTTTAGTCCAACCATTAGATCTTTTTGGCTTGCATGGCCCTCTTGTATAATGGTTCCCTTTCCAATGCACCCCTGAGTCTTTCTGGAGTATGGTAACCCTTGTTCTTGAGGTTGTGAGGGATATTGTTCCATCTCCTCTGGCTGGCCATAATGCACTCATCTTGTAGCTGCCTAGAAACATCATCAAAGTGGCCTATCTCCTGGGTTTGAGTCTGAAGGTAGCTATCAACCAGTGCAGGGTCCCTTTCAACCTCTCGACAGTTAAGGATGACTCCTCTTGGGCAGAACAATTTTGGTATGATATATAAGGGTTCTCTATTTCTTCTTCTCACGGCCCTCCATATATCTTTTTCTCTAGTGTCCTCATTCACCATCCAAGATACTAGAGCCATCAACTGCATATCCCCCATTGTAGGATTGGGGTTCCAAAAATCCAGATTTGTCAGCATAAGGTTATGCACAAAAAACTTTTCCATCTTTGCCTCATCATCCATGTTAGCTTGCTTCTAGAAATTCATGAATTGCCTACAATCTTGGAAAGGTAATGATCCATGGGAGGCTAGAGTTTTGATTTGAAAAAGAAGCCATTGCTCCTTGAGGTACATAGCATATGAGTCAGAAAGGAATCTGTGTTGAAGGGCTTCTATGCATAAGTCTGCCATGGTAGCTACTTGCTCCCCTTTTTGCTGCAATTTCTCATTCAGTGCTACATTCTTTTCTTGTGCCTTCTGTAGCTGCTCCTTCGGAACTATTTCTTCTATTCTTTCCTCCTCCCTTGGTGATTCTTCAATGATAATCGGCCTCATGGGAGGAGTTTCTGGCTCTCTCTGACTCTTGTCAGCTCTAAAATACATAGATTTCTACCTTTTTCTCTTTACGCTCAGAGGAGCTACAGTGGCAACTACCTATTTGTATTGAGGGGATGTGGTGTTGTGTGTTGTGAGTCTGTTTCTTGCCCATTTTATGCTATCTCTATGAATTTTATGGCCACCTCTTATGTTTTTCCTTGGCCCTTTGTCTCTTCCTCTTCTTCTTCTTGTTCCTCTTTTGGTTCTTCTTTTATCTCTTCTTCTCGCTCTTCTTCTTCTTTTGGTTCTTCCTCTTTTATTGGTTCTTCTTCGTCTTCTCTAAGGTGAGGAGTGGAATCCTGTCTTGTTTGGGTTTCTATAAAAGCTTCCCTGCTCATATTTGCGAGAGAGGACCAGGCCATGGGTAGGGTGACATGGTTCTGCTGCTATTGTTGCGCATTGTTCAGATACACAGTCCGCTCTCGGTACTGCTGTGTTGCGGCTTCCGTCGGTCTCTCTCCCCTTAAAAAAATTAATTTACTGGTTTGGATGAGACTGGGTCTCTTTTATTAGATTGCGCAGCTCCAGTTTCTGTTGTAGACAGTTGTTTCCTTCTCCCTGTTAATTCATGATGGACTTCATGTTTTATCCCCTCGTTCTCCTCTAATCCACTTGACTTAAATTCTTCTCTTTTGCATGCCTAGGTGGTGTGACTTTGCAGTTCTCCCTAGTCATACTTCACGATGGTGGGCAAGCTAACTGGCCACCTTTCTGCCCCTTAAACTCTAGGTCTGCAAATTTAACTATTTCTGGCTATTATGGCTGCATAGCGAGGGGTAAGAAGTTATACCTGGGTTTACCTGTCGTTTCCATGGCGTTTGCAGGAGCTAGATTAAGGAGACAAGACTTTTAGATGTTACGTGCTTCACTATTTTCTATTCTCTGAGTGAGCAGCTCGTTGAATGAGCAGCTCTTTGAGTGAGCTATTTATCTTTCCTTGATGTTCCTTCCCGTTGTAGATGTTGCGTGGGGGGTGCTCCAGATGCCATGGGTGGCACTCTTGTCTTTCCTGGGGTCTGCTTCATGATCTCCTCCCTTGTTTTTCTTGTTGTTCAAGAATAGATGTCTGTGCTATAGGAATTCCTCGATGTCTATAGCAGTCTGTGTTTTTCTTTCCTTGCTACATTGTGGTCAGGAATGGAGGAATGTGGTGCGTGGAGGTGATGGAGGAAGTTATAAAAATGAATGGAGTGAATGATGGGATGGATGGTAAAAGAGAAGAAAGGAAAAGAAGATGAATGCTTCCTTTTGTTTCCAGAAACCATTAATAACTTGTAAAACAACAAACATAGAAAACACAGAGATGTAGATGTATTTTTATTTTATTTTCTCTTCTTTTCTTGTTTTTTGAAAGAAAGTGGCCAGCCTCCATGGAGGTTTTCAACCCACAAACTTTCGTTGGGTGCCTCAGAGAGGTTTTCACCCATGGATCTTTATTATTTTTTCTTTTTTCTCTCTTTTTTTGAGCAAGTGAGTTTCATCGAGGTTTTCAACTCACAAGCTTGCCTTGGGTGCCTCAGAGAGGTTTTCACCCATGGATCTTTCTTTCTTCTTTCTTCTTTTCTTTTTTTTTTTTTTTTTTTTTTTTTTTTGGGCAGGAGGTGTGGGAAACTATGGATTTTCCCATCACCTATGTTGAGATTGCAACAAGATGATGAGCTTAGTGGAAAGAAGTCGCCTTCACTAAGTGGGCCCGCAAGTTATTTTTGGCGCAAGTCAATTTTTAGACTATGTCTATTTTTAGACATGTCGATCATATTCTATGAGTTGCAGGATGCTATTTGTGGATGGTTGGTCAAGTTGGAAAAATAAATGGACTTCTATTTTTAGAAATATTGGGCGGAATCTATTTTTAGATTGTCAATCTAAAAATAGATATGTCGAATATTATTAGCTCTTAATAATATTTGGACTATAAACATTATCTTATTCTCTTGGAGCACTTCAGTTAAGTGCACAGATGTGGCACAGGAGCTGACAGAAGGAATTACGCTATTCCTAAGGGTTAAGTGGAGATATTGCATGGATACTTCAGTTAGAACTCATGTGACAGAGTTTGGTGGAGTTATTGAGGTAGTTGGTGGAGTTGTGTTCAGTTTAACTGAGTTAAACATAGTTGAGCTAGTTGTATCTAGTCTAACTGATTGATACACTAGTGAGAGTGGTGAGAATTAATTATTAATTAATTCACTAATTATTAACTCATTAATCAACTAAAGAATACATCAGTTAACTACAATGCATGGACAGTTTCAGTGGAGACCAGTGAAGAGGTAGGTGAAAGAGCAGTGTGACTATCAATTGTGACTATAGTGTTGCATGATTTGCAACACACAGTGGTTGGAGATGCCAATGAGGATTGCGTGAGCAAGGATGGACCAATTCGATTTCATTCAGGGCCATTCTTCAATATTGATTGCGCAGTAAAGGCAGGCTAGCAGGTGGTAGAGATTGGAGCATGTGTTTTGCTAGATCGGACCTGATTAGTGTGTAGCAATTGGAGATTGTATTGAGAGCTCGTGAGGAGTTTTGTATAATGATTGTTACATGATCACTATGACATATAATATACAAATAGTTGGGGGTTTTCAACTTTAAGCTTTCCCATAAAATATTGTGTTCATATGTGTGAATGTTTATGGTTTTAATGTGCGCATGCGATTGTTTTTATTTCCGCAATTAATGATCAATGGTAGAAGAGATTATGTATTGTGCATGAAGTCGAATAGTGTGTGATCAGGAGAATCTCGGTTGTATAACATATCAGTTTATAAATTTCTACAACATACACCTCTCTGCTTATTGAATTTATGAACTCTACCTTTGACAAAGGCTTTTTATAAATTTTAAGTTTATGACCATTGACAAGCAAGGGAATTCCTTCCTCATCTATGGTTCTGATTTGAACTGTGCCATTATCAAAAAAAAATTCCATTGTGTAAGGTCCCACCATCTTGTCTTCAACTTGCCTTTGAAATCTTTAAACCTTGAATCATACAACAATGCCCAATCTCCTTCTTGGAAGGTCTTTTCTTTGATGTTCTTGTCATGCCAGACCTTCCTTTGCAACTGAACTACCTCCGTGTGAAGAAGTGCTTGCATTTTGAACTCATCCAATCCATTTAGTTGTAGCAACCTCTCTTTTTGGGCATTTGATAGATCTAGATTTAATTTAGTTGCCATTCTTAAAGTATTGAACTCAAGCTCAACTAAAAGTAGAGCCTTCTTACCATAGACTAGTTCATAGGGAGTGAATCTTCTTGTTGTCTTCCAAGTTCTATTGTAGACCCAAGTAGCTTCCACAAATCTATCTACCCAATATTTTCTGTTGCTGTTCACAACCTTGGTGAGGATTCTCTTCAAAGCTCTGTTAGTTACTTCTACTTGGCCATTCGAATTAGGGTGATAGGCAGTAGAAGTTCTATGTTGAATCTTGTTCTTCCTCAAAATATTCTCAACGAGGTGAGAGGTTAATTGTGCTCCCTGATCAGTGACTATTTCTCTGGGGTATCCAAACTTGTAAAACACATTCTCCCTTATAAATTCTGCTACTTTCTCCTCTGTTGCTACCTTCACTGCTTTTTTTTTCAGCCCACTTTGTTAGGTAATCAGTGCAGACTATGATATACTTCTTTTGTCCGGATGGTGGATTGATAGGTCAACAAAGTCCATTGCCCACTTGTCAAATGTCTCAAGAGCCAGCTAAGGGTGCAAATCCATCTCATCCCTTTGTGTGGGTTTCCCCATCCTTTGGCACTGGTCACATGCAGAGAGGATATCAAAAACTTCTTCCTCTCTCACACATCTTTTTAGGATTTGATCAAGGCCTAGCTTGAAAAGGTTTCCCCCAATCCATGTGAAAGGGGCGCTTTTTCTGATGATTTTGCTCCTCTCCCTGAATGAAAGATTAGGAGGGAGTCTCCCAACAACCAAGTAGTTGGTTATATCAGCAAATCATGGTGAGAGTGATGAAATAGCAAAGAGGTGCTCATCTGGCAATTGGTCATCCACCATTCCTTCTTCTCCTGCAGGGAGAACTAACCTGGATAAAAAATCTGCAACAACATTCTCCTTTCCAGGTTTATCAATAATAGTCAAATAAAATTACTGCAAAAGTAACAACCATCTAATTACCCTAGCATTCACATCTAGTTTTTTCATCAAATACTTGATGGTTGCATGGTCAGTGTGACCAAAGGTCTGATATCCAATTACATAATGCCACAATTTGTTCAATGCATGGACAATGGCTAACATCTCCTTCTCAGTAACAATATAATTTAGATCGGCCTTTGAAAATTCTTGCTGATGAAATAAATTGCATAAGGGATTTTTTCCTCTAATTGTCCTAATGTTGCCCCTACAACTTTTTCGAATGCATTAGTGTGGCTGTGGAAAGACAGAGTCCAATTTGGACCTCAGAGGATGGGGGAAGTAGTCAGTTGTTCCTTAATGAGCTCAAAAGCCTCTTGACAAGAACTAGACCAAATAAACTTAGAATCCTTGGTCAGTAACCCAAATAATGGTGAAGTTATCTTGCTAAAATCTTTGATGAACCTTCTATAGTAACTAGCTAAGCCTGAGAAACTCCTGACATCTTTCTGCTTTTGAGGAGCAGGTACCCTTTTGATGATGCTGATTTTGTTTGGGTCTACCTGTATTCCTACTTGGGATATGGAGTGTCCTAATACAACCCCTTCTTTCTTCAGGAATTCACACTTTTATGAACTCAAGGAGAGATGCATCTCATTGCACCTTCTTAGTAATTTACCCAAATTGGAGAGAGCTTCCTAGAATTCATCCCCATATGGTGTGAAATCATCCATGTATATTTCAACAGAGTCATGGAATAACTTAGAAAAGATGCTTAGGATAGCTCTTTGGAAGGTAGCTGGGGCATTGCACAACCCAAAAGGTAAGACTCTATAAGCGAAGGTACCCCAAGGGCAGGTGAAAGTAGTCTTATCCTAGTCTTCAGGGCTGATTTGAATCTTATTGTACCCACTAAACCCATCTAAGAAGGAAAACAACTTCTTCCTCGCAAGGCCATCCATGACTTGGTCTATAAAGGGGAAATGGAAATGGGCTTTCTTGGTGGCTTTATTAAGTTCTCGATAATCAACACAAATTCGCCACTTCCCATTCTTCTTTGGGACTAAGACAAGAGGAGATACCCACTCACTATCGGATATAGGGTATATGAACCCTCCATCTAATATTTTATGTAGCTCTTCTTTGGCTATGTCCTTCAGAGTCGGGTTCATCATTATTTGGGGTTGTCTCATGGGCTTGCATCCTTCTTTGATGTAAATATGATGTTTTCACACTAAAGGATGCACCCCTTTCATGTCTTTGTAATCCCAAGCAAATGCATCTAGATTTTCTTTCAAAAGCTGGCAAATCTACATATCTTCTTCATTCGAGAGGTTTGGGTTGATTTTCAAAGATCTGGATGGGCCAAACTCAATAGCCTTGGTGGATTCAGAGGTTGACTCAACTTAGTGCACTTCCATCTAGGGTTGGCTTTCATACTCTTTGACTAAGGTTTTGAGAGGAATGTTAGTGGAGGACTGGTTTTAAATGGCATGGTCGATGAGTTCATCTTAATCAAGATGCCCCCCTCTAAGAATAGCATCTATGGTACATGTTGTGGCTCATTTGCAATACCCTTTATTTTTAATTTTCAAAAAAAAAAAAAAAAAAATATATATATATATATATGTATGTTAAAGTATAAAGTTCCATATACTTTAGCATAAAAGATGCCTATTTGTTATATTAAATTCTAAGGTTAATACTTTAAACTTTAGTGAAAACGGGTCCCAGTACACAGCTAAACAACGAGCAATTTATGAAGCGGGATCCGATGATTTATCAGCCAAAGAATAAAAGTGTTAACTCGTGGGCACATTCAACACGTGGGTTAACAAGAAGGGTGCCTCCACAGTTGACCCAGTTGAATGCGGGGCTGATACAGATCAACGGTCGAGATTCATTGCGGGAGCATGAACCCGACGAGCTCTCCGTACCTCGAGACCTCCCGTAGTGATGTGAGCAGCCAGTTGGTGACAGCTATCGTCCACATCAGGGTACTTTTAACGGTCTTTTGGCGCGTCTTTTCAGCATTTAAGTCTTAAGCTTGTGCCACCTATTTAAGAGGGATTCCCATTTTTGTAAGGTTATTATTGTTAGTTTCTATTTGAAGTTATGTCTGCACTGTGTCTTTCCCTACTGTCTGCCACCTTGTCGATTGTCTGTCACCCCAAGCTGAATTATGGCCAAGCGTCCGTCCCTTTTGGGTTCTTCCAGTCGTATTCCTCTCACGGATACTAAGAGGGATATTTGAGACACAGTCTGCTCCTTAAATCATCTCCAGTTATATCAAAAAGTCTGCTTAAATGATAAAGCTTCTCAATTTATACCGCCATGGTTAAAACTGGTGTATTGCCTGCATGCATTCCAAGGGGGCACCTTTTTCCTGAATTTGTGTACTGGCTAGTGTTTTGTATGAATTTTCAAGGAGAAAATGTTCTGCAAGTCTCAACCCAATTAATTCATCAAGCTCTATGTTACCCTGAGTCAGAGTCATATGTCCAATTCACTGATGATTCATTAACAACACATTATGATAGCCTTGGAGGTCAGGAATTCAATCAATTTATTTTTTTCCTGAAGCTAGATACGAAGCGGTTTGTACCTGATAATAAATAATTCTCCATGGAGGTTTTCGATGAAGAATTCATACCAGTGCTGAGGTGCATTTTGAAGATTTTGGGAAAAGACGATGACAGTACCTGTAGGTTTTAACCCATAACAGAAATTATTTGCAAACGAATCTTAAAAAACAAAAAATAAACAATAGCAAGAGCATAAAACATAAAACAAATATACACAGAGATTTTCCCTTTGATCCCAAATCGGGATGACCAACTTGATTTTTCATTATATTCCTTTTAGTGTTGCAACACATATATATACATGTTGAAGCATACATAAACCCTAATCCATTAACGCTAGATTAGAACATAACCGTAGTTCCCTTGACCGGATCTACAAAATACCAGGGGCCAAAAACCATCATGCCCCAAAACCATGTGCAAACCCATGCACAAAGCCATGGGTGGGTCCGCCCACCAAAAAATAAGGACAAATTTTGTTTTCCCAGGATGCTGCCCCCCCTGTTACCCCCCTGCTATGCCCGGCGCAACGTACAAGGGGGTCTATCGCCCCCCCGCATGTGACTAGTCGTGGAAAGAATATAACACATACCCAACAGTACTGTAGACAAATCAGTTTGGGAATGTTCGCCTTGCTGATGAAGCCAGGGGTAGTGCTAGGTATTCCTTCTTATTGGCAAGAAGCTGTCAATTCTCAGCTTATGAGCTTATCACTGACGAGTTCATTCAGGTTTCCCTCTCTTGTTATTTATCTATTTTTATATAAAAATGTAGAAGAATATATGCATCTGGGGTTAAATTTAATGGATATGAATAAGAAGAGACAGTCAGTGGTATTTTGGACAGACATAGTAAGGAAAGAACAGAATGAGGAGGGTTTGTTTGAATTTGCAAGTCATTTTATGTCTACTGTAGATAGAATTTTGAATGGAATCTCTCCCCCATGCTTCTTGCCAAAGGCTCAAGAGTTCTTGTAGCTGGGGATAAATTGTAAGTTTGGTGATTGGTATGTCTTTGAAGATTATTCTGAAATTATACTTTATGGAGCTGGTGTAGAACCTAGTAGGCTTCATGTATTTGTGCCTATGAGGTTATTTTCTTTGGAGTTCATTAGGCAAAGTTTAAATGTTGATCAAATACATTTTGTGCCTATGAAGAAAGGTCACATGTTTAAGTTGCCAATGACTGTTGGTCCTTTTATAGTTAATATGAGACAAGCAACTGATGAAGTCACTAGAATGTTAGATGAAATGCACCTGTTGTTAGGAGAGAAGTGGGCTTATGACCCTCATAGTGTTATTTCTAATAGGAGAATTGAAAATGGGTATTCAACATTCATTCACGAGAGCAAATCCGATATAGAAAAGATGGCAAATAAGGGTTTTGCAGGTTCTGTGAGCTCAAATGTACAAACTCCTGTCATATCTGAGAAGTCAAATAAGAGAGGTAAAGAAGCAATGATTGATTCAGAAGATGATGAACAAAGAACTGAAAAGAGGACAAAGCTCAGTGAAGACTCAGTAGATGTTCAACCTAGTTTCTCACTACAATTGGGAGACGAGAAAAATGTCCCGACTTCACCAAGAAGACATGAAAATACTCAAGAACAAGTGCCATTAATTAAACAAATGTTTGCTCAGATTGCAGAAAAAAATAAAAAAATGAAGGCAAGCATGGAGGCTCAAGCTGAGTACCAGATAACTCCAGATCAAACAAGACTGCTAACTGCAATGAATCTTGAAAAGGATCAATTTAAGATTGCCTTTTCACATCCCTCTGATATGTCTATTTGTTCATCAAATAATTTTAATAATGTGAATCTAACTGTAGATGTAAAGAAAATTCCATTGCTTGACAAATTAAATCTACATATGCAAACAGGTTAACTGATTGTGAATGACTTAACCAAAACCAATGCAATGGCACTCAAGGCTGAAAACATTCTTGGAAAAGTTATCAAGCAATTGAATTTTAGAAAAATCCAATTCCAGAGCTTTAACAATCCAGAATGAATAGCTTAAAAAGATTATTGTGAAGATTGGGGTAGATCCAAATGACAGGTCTATTGTACAGAAGCTGCTGGAAAGCGCCGAATCAGAAATCTCTGTGCTGAAGAAAAAGTTGAAGTTGCCTACATGAGAGCACTCTATCACAACAGAGGTTACAGAAGTAGAAAATGAGAAAGAGAAACTTCTTCAGCAACTCTTGCAAAAGGAAGAAGAAATCACCAAATTGAAGCAAACTGCATTATCATTGCAGAATCACATTGAATATCATACTTGTACTTTTGTTTTTCCATCTAGAAATGAAGATCCAGTAGCACAAATATCTCAATTGACCACTGAATTGAAGATGGCAGAGAGAGATCGCAAAAAGGCACAAGCTAATTTGGAGACAGCAACAAAGATCATACAAGCCAAAGAGGGGGAAGTCAGTAAATACAGAACAGATTGTCAGACTGTTGATGCTGAGATAAAAAATCTCAAGGAAAAATTGGAGGGAAAAATATCCCTAATATAGGCTAAGGACATCATTTGGAATGATATCATTGCAGAAATGAAAGCAATTTGGGGTTTTCTTGCTGTTGTAGCAGAGGAAAGAAGTATTATCAGAGATTTTGAAGAACAAGTCATGGCAGACAAGAAAAAGACAATTAACGGAGCCATTTGGGCAAGAAAATTCATTGATTTCATTGATTCCAAAATTGATAAGAGTTAGAAGAGAATGAGAATAAAGACATGATTTTATATGTTGTGGAAATTAATAAGATGATTGTCAAAAATGATTGCAGGAAGCCTACAGAGAAGAAGTTGACTGAGCTTAAGGAAGCAGTGAGCCAGTTTGATAATTTATTTGATAAAAGAGCTAGAGCAAGTTTTCTATCATGTTGGGGTCTTGGAGGTAGTCTTTTATCATGGGATTCTTATGAACCCTTATTGGTGTTGGCAAAAATAAAGGTGGACAATACTCATGAAAAGACTCAGATTCTTAAAGGAGCAACAATGATCAATTTCCTTTAAAGACATTTTCAGTTGTTATGGTTAGTAAAGACTTTATTTACAAAGAGGCCATCAGTCAATAGAATCACTGCCTTTAGATTGGAATATCACAAGCTGGTTCATTCACCTAAGACAAACATTGAGGTATGGAAGAAATGCAAAACCTGGATGATAGATCTACCAAAGGATCCCTCGACTTCAAAGAAAGATAAACCAGCCAGTCAAGGAAATGCAGTAGCAGCATCATCAATTCACATTCAGCAAATAGATTAGGATTTAATTTTCATGTTATTTTCCTCTTTTAAAGAGTGTAATTGTAATAAGACATTTTGATGACATGTAATAGGTATTTGACAAAGTCCTAAGTAGTTGAAGCAGTTAGGATTAGTTCCAGCAGTTACAAACTACTTTCTATTGTATTTAAAGATATAGAGAAGAAAGAAAAAGGCTTCGAGTTTTGGCCATTCAAACTGCAAATTTTGTACTCAGTTTTCAAATGATTAATGAATGAAAATCAAGTTTCTGGCATTTGTTGATATTGATATGTTTTCAAGTTTACATGGTGTATTTTCAGTTCTTGAATAAAATGAACTAATGAAGCTGCAGGTCTCTTTTTACATATGTGAACAAGAGTTAAAATCCTTAATGGGCACTCCTTCATTTTAACTAATCTTCTATCGTGAAATTCTTCTGAAGTTTAAAGCGATAGATATTGTTTATCAGCATATCAATTTAAGCTTCCTTCCTTCATATTCTTCTCATCATTCCATTTAATATCAGCAAATAATGGCATTGCAAAGGGTTTATTGCATTTGATTCTTGAGGGTTTGATAACAAAACATCTGAAGGTGGTTAAGAAAATACCCTTGATATTAAAATTCTGTCACATACATGTATAAATGTCTTAAGCACTGATTCCTTAATACAACCAAGGGATTGTCTCTTAAGGTACAACATTTTTTTGGCGTCGTTGCTGGGGACGAAGAAGCGAAGTTCTTTCCCTGGGTTTTATTCATATTTCCTCTGGTTTTTCAGAGAGGAGGAAATAACAAGTTGTGTCTTTATTTCATAATTTTGGCGTATAAAAGGCCACATACGAGGTTAGATACCTCTCATCAAAAAGCTCCTATTTTGTCAGATCCTGAAAAGCTAGTTTCTAAAAAAGGACAGAAATCAAGAATGATTTCTACACCTGATGCTACACTACCTGCACCATGAAGCAATTCCCATAACCTTTCATCCAAGGATATTTCTTGGAAATTCATTTCTCGGAACAAGAATCATTTTCACCACCTATTCATTTCCAAGAACCAAAGTTAGAAGAACAATCTTTTGAGTCTGTTTTATTCACATTTACAGAAGCTCAGCCTAATACAGTTGCCAATTCTTCTGCTATTGTTCATCAACCCCTTCCCATATCAGTTGGTTCACCTCATCCATCCACATTTACAACTGGTATACAAACCTCACCTACTCAAGGAGCAGTTAATCAAGGCATAAACATGGCAGCCCCTATCCCTGCTTTCTTGATGAATAGATATGCACCATTAAATCTTCCACAACCTATGAATGAAATGCCCCAGGAATACCTTAAGTTACTTCCTAGATTTACTTGTGAAGATGAAGTAATTGCAAAACAACACTTGCCTTTGTTTTGCACTTTTGCTGAAAATTTAAATGTTGAACATCTTGATGTAGTAATGAGGCTTTTTGTACAGTCTTTGAATGGAGAGGCAAGAAAATGGTTTAAAGGATTGCCAAATGGTTCGATTAATAATTGGGAAAAATTAGAAACACAATTCATCTGAAGATGGGGTGAAAAGAGAGATCATGGTTATTCATTGACAGAGTTTAATTCTATCAAGAAAAATTCTGATGAAAACATGAATGATTTCATTAAAAGATTCAACAAATTGTATAATAGTTTGCCTGCAGAAATGAAACCCCCTCTTGTTAGAGCAAGATTTGTTTTTGCTGGAGCTTTTGTATCAGATTTTAGTTTCACTTTGAGAGAGAGAAGATCTGCTACTCTCGAACAAATCCAAACTGATTCTTTGGAGATTGAAGCAAACATGACTGCGGCTGGAAAAACACAAGAAAAGCAGTCAGTTCAAGATAAAGGTAATGCCAAAGAAGATTCATCACAAGATCAAAGGATTGATGACATGACAAAGGTTATCAAGAACTTTTCAAATAAATTAGTGAAGATGGAATTGAACAGTAAGAAGCCTGCACAACAAAACAGAGGAGTTTTCAATCCACGGTTTAGAAAGCAACCCTTACAGATTTTGCAGAGGGAAAGGAGAGATCAGGATCAAGTTCAAGCACCTTTGTATATAGAAGCAACACCTTCACAGTCTGCTGAGAATGATCAGAAAGAAGTTGAAGATCAAAATCTGTTGTTTATATGGAAGATGATGAGGAGGAAGAATAATGTGAAGAAGAATGCACAGAAGCTGATGTGTCATTTGATCAGGAAGAAATGGATGAGTATTGTAAGCAATTAACAGATTTTATGCAAGAAGAACTGCATAAGAAGTATGACTTAAGATCAAAAAAAGAGATTAAGAAATCAGGATGATGAGGAAAAAGAGCTAGAGTCAGTCCCTTCTCCAATGGCGACTCCACAACCAAAGAACTCAGTAAAACAATCAGACAAGGGGAAACAACTTATGAATTCAGTGAGTGGAAATGAAAAACAACAAGCTGAGACTTCCCAAAACAAGTCTATTGATTTTAATATTTTGGAGAATATTGTTACTGTAACTGAGCAGAATGCTAATCCTAACAGAAATCAAGAAGAACCTGAGAAGAATATTAAACAAAATCAAACCTTCAGTCTATCCAAAGAATTAGAAAAGATCAAAATTCAAGTACCCCTGCTTGAGTTAACTAAGATGCCTGGTTACAATAAGGAAATTGCAGAATTTATTATTCTTTCTCAGTATGATGATATTGGTGATACTGTGAATTTGCAAGAAGAAAAACCAGTGGTCACTTTTGGTCCACATTTGGAAGAGGTAGATTCTTTTGTTCCCCCATTTTATATATCAGTGCTTCTTCATGATTTTATTCTGCATAATTGTATGTTAGATTCTGGTGCATCACATAATCTCATGCCATTATCTGTAATGAAAGAATTAAATTTACAAATCACTAAGCCCTATAGAGACCTCTATTCTTTTGATTCAAAAAGGGTGAAGTGTATTGGGCTTATCAAAGATATGGTAGTATCACTGGCACAAATTCTAGCCAAAAGTATTATGATGGATGTAGTAGTTGTAGATATTCCAGCCATATTTGGTATGCTTTTGTCCAGATCTTGGGGAGCAAAGCTTGGAGGTGTTTTAAAACTAGACTTTACATATGCAATCATTACTGTGTTCAATGGGGAAGAAAGAAGATTATACAGAGAAACAATATTTGTTAAAACCACCACAAAGAAAGACGCAGGAAATTCCCCTATATATGGTCAAGAGAAGGAAGATCTTTCTTGTTTTATGCTGCATGAAAATGTAGAATTTGTTGAAGACTCAGAGAAGCAACTCTCTTCAACAATTTTACATAATGAGTTGGGTTCAAATAAAATCTGGAAGTGTTATTTTGATGGTGCCTATTCGAAGGACGACACAGGAGTTGGATTTTTACTCATATCTCCAGAAGGTAATCTTTTGCCTTTTTCTTTTAAGCTTGAATTTTAATCAACCAATAATGTAGCTGAGTATGAAGCATTAATTTTGAGTCTTCAAACTGCTAAACAAATGGGAATTCAGTGTATTTCCATTTTTGGTAATTATGAGTTGATTATAATGTTTTTCATCTTAGTTTCCCCATCTGCCTCTCTTATGGGAAAGGCTCTCTGGATCCCAGCCATGGTTAAGATAGGTGAAGCAGGTCCCTCAGTTGAAATAAGGTCTTCTTCTTCTTCCCCAATAGGATCCTCAAAATATTCAAAAGGCTCTCCTATAGGGAGTTCAATCTCACTGCCACTGAAGAAGATTTTAGGGTGGCTAGGAGGTGATGTGGGGGTATTAGGTAAGATTTGTCCTTGAGTATTCCTAGTCCTACGAGGCATGAAAATCATATATTTTTGTATTTTTCAATATTTATGAAATAACATGAAAAGAAATAAAAGAATAAAATAATGCTAAAAACAAAATCAAAGCATCTACTAGACAGCTCCCCGGCAACGGCGCCAAAAAATGGTGAGCCCTGGTATTGCACTAAGAGTGTTGCAACTCCTAGGGGTTGCCCTACTTTACTTTATCAACCAGAGGTTCGTGCAAACTTTGAGGTGACAGTGCTATATACACAACAGACGCAATCTGTTCATGTCATCCTCTTCTGCTTTACGAAAGGGTGCTATTTTTTTAACTATGATAAGAACTGGAAAGTAAATTGCTGGAAGGAGATGACAGAAAGGAAACTAAACTAAATTGCTGAAAATAAATGACAAGAATGAAACTAATCTAATTTGCAAAAAACAAATGACAGAAATGAAACTAATTTAACTTGCTGAAAATGAATGGCAGAAAGGAAACCAATTCTAAACCACACTTAACTTGGCCAAACAGTTAAATGCACTCCATTTATCCTATGGTCTATCTACCATGGTTCTACCCATGAAACTACGCTATACATGACTTAATCCTAATTGAAAAAGTGTTGATTTTGCAAATTGGAGGAAAGAAAAGGGCTAAAGAGGCTAATGGAGAGCTTAACACATGAAACAGGGCTTAGGAGTCGAAAGCGGGGATTTTCCTTATAAAACCTTATGATATGGCACCAAGATGCATTTGGAGTGGAATGATTGAAATATGCAATGGCAGAGTTATGATTGGCAGATAGAAGTGCGATATGCGATATCGCAATCGCAATGTCGCAAGGTTGGAGTGGTGAAGTTTAACAAGAACAAAACAAAAACTGCAAAAGGCAATTTGCAAGGCACCGGAATTTGGAATCAACATTTGGAGCGGCAAGTCTTAAAGAAACAAGGAAAAAGTGCGAAGTGCGGTTGCAATGGGTGATGTGTCAGTGGCACCGATGGCAAAGCGCGATCACAATATCGCAATCGTGTTTGAAAACGGTAAGACTTAAAGAAACAAGGAAAAGGTGCAAAGTCTGATTGCGATGGGTGACGTGGCGGTGGGACCGGCAGTGGAGCACAGTCACAATATTGCAATCGGAGTTTGAAAGCGGTAAGTGTTAAAGAAACAAGGAAAAGGTGTGAAGTGTGATTGTGATGGGTGACGTGGCGGTGGGAATGGTGGTGGATCAAGATCGCAATATTACAATCGGTGTTTGGAAGCGATAAGTCTTAAAGGAAATAGGAAGACGATGTGATCTTGTGATGAGGAGCAATGGTAAGTCCAAAGGGGAAAAAAATGTGGTTTCTGATCTTTTTGACTATTTTTAATAAAAGAGCAGTGAAGGGAAGTAGAAAGGGATATCGCATTTAGGGTTGGAATGAGAAAGTGTTAACAAAGATCACAAGTGATTTGTGTTTGTGATGGAGCGAGGTACGATAAGCGGGAGTTTCGAGGAGAAAGGGGCGGAGGTCTAATCTAATTCTTTTCAAGAATTTTGGAAATGAAAAGGGTGATGGATGCAAAATAAGAGAAAAATGAGAGAAATGGAGGCACAAAAATTGTGCTTAGGCGTGAGAACAAAGCTGGGAAATGAAGCGGGATGGATTGATGATCTTCCTGGGGATTTTGATGCTTATTCTTGCAAACAAAGTTGCGGATTCATGTACGAAAAATAGAGGAAATGTGTGACAAAACAATGAACATAAAGCAGTTTGTGGTCTTGTGGGAAGGTTGGCCCTCCTCGAGCTCTATTGATGGAGATGAGAAGGGAGTCTTGATCCACAAATTTTCTTGGTTTTTCTCCTCTATTCTATCACTCACAAGCAAATGAAAAACTACAGTAGCACACTGAAAGCAAAAAAAAGGCAGCGATGAAACTATGAGAATCATAACTAATTGAATGACAGAAAGAAAACTAGCTTAATGGTTGAAAGGAAAAGATTGTAACAGCAGAGAGGCTGAGGCACATGGATTGGGCCCTAACCCACGAGCCTAGATCTCTAAAACTGAAATCAGTGGAATGAAATCAATCTGCTCATTTCATAAAATAGTAAACTCATACATCTCTGAAAGTTTGATCACTGAGTAAAATAATAAAAAGCTTAATAGCTTGCAACAAAGTTTCAACTAGAATCGGCTAACTCTTTCTAGCTCTAGTTTTGCTATATTTATTCTACAAGACAGCTACCAACAGCTCCTTAGAAAATAATGATTGAGTCCACTTGACTCCAAGGAAAAAAATATTGAGTTCACTCCTCTTTGAGTTGCTTGGCTGCCTCTAGAATTCGAATCGCTGGAGAGAATCCTTGGGGATCCTTTGGCTGCCTTTGAAATTCGAATTGCTGGTGAGAATATTTACGATCCTTTGGTTGCCTTTGAGATTTAAGGAGGATGGACAATCCTCCAATAATTTCTCCTTGTTGTCTCCTCTAAGTCTTTATGATAAAATCCTTATAAAAATGCTTAATAAATCATGATTTTTCTGCACTCAACCTCATATTAGGCACTCAGAGTATGTTAGCCTTAATCACCACCTATACTAGCATCATAAAACCAAATAATAATAAAAATGAAAGAAAAATATATCTAGGAAGGCAAAAAGGTGACCATTAACCCCTCCAAATATGTCTAATGATGGAGCTCTTTACCTGCCCGAAGTAGGTCATGTAACAGTCAAAAGTCTCAGGAGGACGAGACAAATCTACTAGTGTATTGATTAATGCGATTTGAGTAGCCGAATTTTAAGTCACTTCGAGGAAAGAGGTATAATGGTGTATTTTTACATGTATTTGCCTTTCTTTTGATGAGATGAATGAAGTGACCTCCACGCTATTGAAGCAGGGCTCAAAGACATAGTCCACACTAAAAGAACTCCATAATCAAACTTATGTGTGCATTGTATTATGATCTCTTTTATTTTTCTCATTCTTTATGTGTTTGCATACAATATTTTTACATGCCATTTCATGCAATTCTAAAAACATCATAGAGGAAAAGATCTTGGATAATGTCGGTAAATCAGGGAGATTCCAAATCAAGTTTGGTATCAGAGCGATCTTCTTGGTGATGTGAATCGGGAGTGTGAATGATAACCAAGAATAAACTCAAATGGGGAAAAGGAAAACTTAATTCATTTGGCCAATATATTGGATGTTCAACATGAAGAAGGAAAATGGCGGACAATGATGTTCATGATGAGGAAGAACAAGCTTTCCATAAAACTTTCTACACCATGGAAAATAAGGTAGATAAATTATTTGCAGATTATGAGAATACATTTTTAAATAAGGAAAAGAAGAATAAATAGAGAGCAAAGGACAATGCTTTGGTATATGAAGGAGAACTTCCATCTCCATCTTCAATTAAAGGTTATTCTTCTTCATCTTCTTCTCATCATTCAAATGGGGAGATCAACCAAAGCATTCAAGCAGAGAATGTTGAGTTGAGGAGACTATTGCAAGAAGAAAAAGAGGAGAAGCAAAGATTGCAGCTTTAGTTATGAGCCATAAAAAAGGCCTTAGAAAATTTGAAGTGCAACGAAGGCTTAGTGAAGCCTTCGTCAGCCACTCCAGAATCGGTAATTGAGGTAAATGGTGTCAGTGGTTCTTAAATTTCATGTTCTCATTATGATGATGATTTTAGTGAATGTAAAAGACACTCTGAAGCCATACAAGCAAGGGAGTTTGAATTAATGCATCCTGAGACTACATCACACCGTTCCAGTGATTGTGATTGTAGGCCATCCCCAAAGGGAGGTGAGAATTTTAGAGAAAGAGCTAAGGCAAGCTCTTCTCGCCAGAATTGCACCAGAGACAACCGTTCGAGGAAGGTTATGTCGACCAGGAAGTAGTCACAACATAAGGATCCCTCTCCAAATCAGGGGAGAAAGAAGGTCAAGAAAGTATGGAGGAAGAAGAACCATTACAATAATTACAACAAGGGTGGACATCAAAGAACCACATTTCAGAAGCACCATTTGAAGCTATTCCCAAAGAAGGACTAGAAGCATATGAAAGCACTTGTGAAGGATCCGACCGATGAAACAATTTGACAAGGAAGCCAACTACAGGATGAAAGCCCATTAACCTAGTTAGGTGAGACATGGGTATCCTTTTTAAGTAGTTAAGCATGGGCACCATTGTAAATCACATGTTGTGAAAATGTTTGTAAAAGTGTGAGGTGTATATCATCAATTATGAATGCAACATAATGATATTTTTTCCTTTTAGTTGGATAGCATGGGGTAGGGTTTCTATTGTAAACTTGGCCACGAGTGTTTTATAACCTTTTGGAAAGTATGGTCTTGTTTGGAATACGTTACAATGTGGACATACGTTTGCAATATATTATATGGTTTGAAAATTGTATTAAGACCAAAACAAGGCTTTAAAACCATATTAAAGAAAAATTGGGAGTCCATGGGTTTTAAACCCAAAACATCCCCAACAACAAATAACTTAATATAACTATGCCAACCATAGTGCCAACCACACACTTTGTCTTATTCACCCTCACACTTAGTTATAAAATTCCATTCGAATGGTTCAAAGGGAACTATGGAGAACACATGAAAGAGGAGGGCAGATGCAAGCTAATGCATGCACGAATCTTGGGAAGATTCTAGGAATATTCCTAGAGCATGTATTAGGGATTGTTCTTAGAGAGTATTCCTATAATATTACTTTTTGATGTTGTGAGGAATCATGAAGATTCCCTAAGGAGCCCAAAATTGATAGTGTCAGAATGGAGTCAAGTTTATACCAATTTTAACCAGAATTTCACAAGGATCGCAATGGTGTAGACAGTTTCTGCATCTGGGCAACATAATTTAGGGGTCATGGCAGAAACCCATCTTCATCATTAATTGTTGGGCATGAAGTTCAAGACAACAATGCATCTGTTAGAAGTAGGTCACATTTACAATCAAAAGTCTTAGGAGGATGACACAAAAATACTAGTCCTGTGATTATTTCGACTTGAGTAGCCATATTAAAAGTCACTCCCAGGATGGAGGTATAAGGATGTATTTTTCCATGTACTTTCCTTTCTTTTGATTAGATGAATGAAGTGGCCTCCCCATTATTGAAGCGGGGCCTGAATACATAGTCCACATTAGACAAAATTCGTTATCAAACTTTTGTGTTCATTTTCTTATGATATGTTTTATGTTGCTTCTTCTTTATGCGTTTGCATACATGGTTTTTACATGCTCTTTCATGAAATTCAGAAAACATCATAGAAGAAAATATCTTGGATAATGTAGGTAAATCAAGGAGACTCTATATCATGAGAGCAAGTTTATTTGGGAATATTGTGGGGAGTCACATGGGATATAGATCAATTAAGTTAACATAAAACCCCAACCATTTCTAATGAATATATTAATAACCCTCGAGATCTTACAAAAGAGAGGTTGCATATTGGAAGTACAAGTCACAAATATAAGCCATAGTGTGAGCCTCCTCATGGTAGCCCTAACCAATAAGCTCAGGCTATTTAGAGAAGATGGAGGTTGTAACATAGACTTCATATCAAAGGGGAGACTGGGGGATCAAGAAGAGCCAGAGAGGGAGCCTAAGAAAGAACCCGAAAAGGAGGAACCTAGTTTGAGTGTCATGAACCATTCAAAGTCCTTGTTCAAGGTAGAAGCGAAGGTTGACATCAAGGCATATTAAGGTGAGATTGACGCTTTGTAGTCAAATCACTAGTAGCAACAATTTAAGGTTTATTTTAGTGGTATCCACATAGAGGAGTAATATAAAATTACATTTTCGTGTCTAAAATTAGAGGGCCATACCTTGATATGCGCATTTACTTAGTGGTGTAAGTAGAAAATTTGAAACTTCATGAGTCTTATATATTGGATTAGAAGAGGAATAAGTCCTACCTTTTGTAGAGAGTTTGGCAACAAATTCTCAAGCAAATATGACGCATGATATAATTTTTCAGAAGAGGTATAGAACTACAAGGTAGGGTAGCATGACCTTTGGCAGATTGGGTTGAAAGAACAACTTCTAAAAAAGGCCAAAGAGCACTGCAAGGAGAAGGTAGGGGAAAAAATTCCTTACCTCATTTAGTAAAATATTTTGGCGACCAAAATCCTCCAAAAATGGGGAGGTATTATCCAAATTGGATCATTATATTATCTCTCATCCAGCTCTAGCTTTCAGAGTGGAAATATTAGAGGAATTAGCTCATAAGACCATTTTTACTGACTAGTATGGTGAATTGGGGTTTAAAACATTATGGAAGTAGTTTGAGCCATCAAACAACATTTTTAGGTGTTAAAATTTGTCACTTTAGTAGCAGTATACATATGTCCAAGGGCATAAGAAACATCACAAATGAAGTCCATATGCAAAATTTATGCCATATGAAAGTTGACCTTCCTATTTTGACCACCATGGTTTGGGAGGATGCCATGTATGCCCCCATTATTCATGGAAAAGGGGTTATCCACATGATCATGATGAATAATACTCTAGAAGAGTCAACATTGTAACTCTAGTTAAGATATGAAGGAGTCAAACTCAACCATAGATAAACTTTCATGATGTGTTATAATCAAGCTACTAGGATGAAAAGGGGTTCCATTTTATTCGAGTGTATTTTGTTCCATAGATGGGAAAAGTAGTTAAGAGTGGATACAAAGAGAACAATTAAGGAGGGTTTGTGTACTGTAGCAGCCCATCGACCACAACTCTCACTCCTTTCTACTTGCATCCACTTCCATTCAAAGAAAGAGAGAGCAACACAACCACACCTTCCAGTTGGGTTTTCTCCCATAAGGAACTCCCATATCATATCTTGTTTTATTATGGTTGTGAGAAATTGTATTTTTGTATATTTTATATTCCCTGCATTTTATATTGCAAGCATGAAAACAATAACTTAATAAATCCACAAGTCTAAGTAAAAATAACACTCATAGTATAGATTTGGGATTTTGAGTATAATTTTATCAGATCAGTTGTGATGATTTGTTCATTGGAATATCCATGGTAGTTTATGGATCACCTTCGGTTGTGGTTTGTCCCTTCTCATCACGCAAGAATTCTATTTAATAGAGTTTCCCCTTAATGCCAACCATTGAGGTGAATTGTTTCATATTCTTGAGCCCCTTGGGCTTTTGTTTTCGAGCTAATAGTTGATTGCAATCTGTGTATAATATAATTCCAAAGTTTGGACAAGGAGTTAATGTTATTGAGTCATAAATAATTGTTGTGACTCAAGGGTGATTCCATGATTAGTTGAAGATTAAACACCATTTAAACCATGAAAACGATGCAAGGTTAAGTGATGTCTTTAGGCCCTTAGTTCACATTCTAAAAAATTCATTAAGGAATATTCTTAATCGAAATTAATTAAGGTTGGTTGCTATGTCTGGGTGATAATAATTATTAATGATCTAGATCTTGGGAGCTAAGATCTAGAAGAATTGAATGCCAAGAGAGGAGGAGGGGAGACATACAAATCTACCAAGGAACTAATCACAATAACATTGATGAAAATACTTAAATAGAATACATAATAAAAATATGAGAAATATAGATAGTTTTAGAAGAAATATTTTGGGACCTCTCATTCTTTCACTTTCTTCCTATCGCTTTCTTATAAGGCCTCTTATTTACTAAGTCAACTTTTATTAGGCTTAAATCCATTCATTATATATCTATCAATGAAATTGGTGGATATTGGTGGCCACCCGCTTATTCCACTTGGAACCCAATGTTGTTTCTTTTAGTTTCCTTAATTGTATCACAACTTACTACTTTTGGCAATTTTTCGGGTCCTAAACATCCAAAGTCATTTTGAGGGCGTAAAAGACATTTTTTGGGAAAACGAAGAGTCCAAAAAAATGTCAGGCCAATTTAAATTTCTTAATTTGGTCTCCTCTTGGGAATTTTCAAAATGAGGTATTATGATAGTCAAACAGAGATAGTATGCCAAATTTATGGCCCTCGGAAGTTGACATTCCAACTAACCCAAATGCGGCCCACAAGCTTTTGGAAGTTCATCTCGTAGGTTTAGGTTTTTGGATGTTTAGGGTTTCCAATTGTTCCTTAATGATAAAAAATCATGTGAGACTCATTGCAACATAGTTCAGAAGGCATGTAACCATCGCATCTCTTCTTAGAGATAAGCTACCATCGCCCAAACTAGTTTATTTCCATTTTTCATGGAGCAATTTTCAATACTTTGTTATTAATGAATTAATTTTTTTTTTCGTTGTAGCTCTGTGATTTTGTTTATATCTATATTTCATTTCATTCATGCATAAATTCGGATCAGTGGTATCAAAGCGGTCTACTCTTTCTCTATTTTTTTGTGCATGTCCCCAACGAGGTCGGGGTATGAGGATTTGGGACTTGAATTGGTTGAACCCTTGCAAGATCGTCCTCGCTGACACCAACAACCTCCCATGGAAAAAGAAAAGAAATATGAGGGAGCAAGAGATCTTATCAAACTGTTGCTCGAAGAAGTCCTCGAGTAGCAAAGGAACGAGATGATGGACAACTTTTCTTAGATCCTTCGGTGGATGCCCACCGGTGACACATATTCATCCAACAATCACTTCGGAGGTGCCTCTCCCTTCAAGGTAAAAGTGAACTTTGATATCCCTATATTCGAAGGTCAAAAAGATGCAAATGTTGTAGATAAAAGGTTGAATCTGCTGGAGGGTTATTTTTCAATCCATAGTTTCTTCGATAGGGAGAATATTAATTTTGCACTACTTTAGGCCGCTCCCCATGTCAAGGACTAGTGGGAAACTTACTGTGAGAAAAGGATGAAGGAATCCTCTCCATTCACAACTGCACCCACTTAGAACTCTTTCTGAGACATTGTCAAGGAACAATACTAGCCTGTGGGGAGCTATGGGGATAAATACCAACGTGAACCACATTACAATAACAAAGTGACCAAGATGTGCATGAGTTCACAAATATTTTTCATACTCTATGCACAAAGATGGATATCAAAGATTCTGAGCAACATCTAGTGCTCAAGTACTGCAAATGTATGCACAAATACATTCAGGAAGAAATGTAGTTCCTGAACATCTCCTCGCTTGGTGCAACATGTCGATATGCTGCCAATATTGAACACAAATTTAAATAGAAGAAGTGAGACTTTGGCTCTGTGAATCCGAAGCAGGGAAAATATACCCCCAAACCATAAAAAAATGACAAATCTAGGGTAGGGTGACCCAGTATAACCCATCAAATTCGCAAGAAAAGAATAGCACCACGAAGACAAATAAGGACACAGGGAAGTGGTGTGAATTCCATAAGAGCCCCAGTCACAACACAAGTGAGTGTCATTCCAAGCAGTCACTAGTGACCGAGTTGAAGGCTTTAGAGTCAAATGCATGATATGACTCGGAGTCAGACCTTGACAAGGGGAATGACAAAGGGAAGAAGATTATTGATGCATATCCTCGTGTCATCGTTGTGACCACCAAGGTCCAGAAGATTGAGCCCGAAGACCCAGAGGAAGGGGAGTGTCTCTTGCAATCACAAGTGTGGGTGAAGGGGTCATTGTTGTAGCTCATTGTCAATAGTGGGAGCCAAAAGAACCTCATATTAGTATAAGTCATTAAGTGGTTGGGTTTGTCGACCACACCACACCTACAACCACACACCATCGAGCAACTCCACCAAGGATGTGATCTTTGAGTCAACCAACAATGTCGCCTTCCCTATAACATCAAACCCTTCATAGATGAGGTATTGTGTGATGTTGCTCCTCTTGAATTTTGTGATGTGTTATTAGTCCAACCATACTTGTGGAAGCGTCATGTCGTGTATTATTTTAGGCCTCAAACTGATGTTATTACTTTGGGAAATAAGTTATGCAGGATACCGGAGGTAGCTCCACCTACCACCATCTCTTTGATCTCTTCTAAGCAATGCAGTAAGATAATCTCTAAGACTCAGAATTTTTTTTTCTTTCTGATTCACTCTCGAAGTAAGGGCAAGATCGTGGCCAGATCCATGGTCCCCAAGAAGGGTTCCTCCATGTAGCGGAAGCAGGTAGACAAGGTTGTGGAAGAATGCAGGGACATCTTCTCCTCACCCATAGGGGTACCCTTGCACTGTTAAGTCTAGCATTCGATCGATCTGACTCCCAGAGCACCTCTACACAATGGGTCGATCCATCGTTGATCTGTTATGGAAAATGAAGAGATCAAGTGGAAAATCCAAGATTTGTTACAAAAAGGGCACATCCGACCAATTTCCTCACCTTTTGGGAGCCCGATTCTACTTGTAAAGAAGAAGGATGGGACCTGGAGGCTTTGCATTGATTATCATGCACTAAACAAAATCATCGTTAGGAACATGTATCCAATCCCATGGATTGATGACCTTTTGGACTAGCTCAAGGGGGCCAAGTATTTCCAGGGAAAATTTTAAGGATGGAAGTTTACCTTAAAGTTTAGAAACCTTAGCAAATCTTACTAGTCCCCAATATGTAAATTGTAATAATTTTGATGATATTTTTGTAAGAATATTTAGGTTTCTAATTATTTTATATTAGTATATATAATTTTTTGGCGATTTTTAGGGTAAAATAATTTTATACTATAAAATTTGGGCTAATCAATTTTCAAGAAAATGGAAATTGGTGAATCTTTTTTTTTCGAAAAAACATGGAAAATTAGCCCACCTACGAAGATCGATTTGAAGTCTAGATATCACTAGGTTCCAATAGAACCCACATATGTATGGAAGATCACCTTCAAATCTAAGGAAGGACTTTTTGAATGGTTGATCGTTCCTTTCAGGTTAACAAATGCCCCTGCTACTTTTATGAGGCTAATGGATGACATCTTGCGGCCCTTCACCAACTCGTTCGTGGTTGTTTATCTGGATGATATCCTCATCTTCAATAAGATTTGGGAAGAGCACTTGCAACACATTCAACAAGTACTTCAAACCCTGCAACAACACAAAATGTGTGCCAGCTTGGAGAAATGCACCTTTGGCATGACTTAGGTCCAATATATGGGTTACATCATAGATGAGCAAGTCGTTCATGTGGATCCAGCTAAGATTCAAGTCATTCGAGATTGGCTAGCCCTGACCATTATGATAGATGTTCGCAGCTTTTTGGGCCCTGCCAATTTTTCATCAGAGGTTCGTGTTGGGATTATCCCATACCACTTAGTCTTTGAGTTAGATGACCAAGGGTGAAGCGAAAAAAAAAGTTTTCATGGTCTGAGTCCCAACGGAAGGAGTTCGTTGAGTTGAAGCACCGCCTCGGCTCCCCACCAGTACTCACACTGCTAGACCTACAACAACCATTTGAAATTGAGACAGACGCTTTCGACTATGCTATTCGTGCAGTCCTCAACCAACACGGGCATCCAGTGGCCTATCATAGTGAGACACGTTCTGATACAATTCAAAAGTACCCCATGTTGAATTTCCACGATCTTGGGTCTAGGTCAGAATCTTAGAATCTCTAAAACTACCAAACCAAGAATCTCAACAAAATCTACATTTCACAACAAAACAATATAAAGCAATAAATCACACATGCAAAAGTAGAGACAAATTTTTACAAAATATTGTAAAACAATGTACAACAACCCAATCTTTGTTATGTTAAACCAACTGAATAATACAACGGTCTAGGGTTCCCTTACAAGGGATACAAGATACATTGACAATATCGATGCAGTCTCTATGTCGTATCTCATCTTGTCGATCCTTCACTCCCATTCTTCTCTCTAGTTGCCCCTTAATCCATTAAGAGACAACACATAGAGTCTCCGGGAGGGATACCACCTATCACTGTTGCAAATCACTTATGCTTCAATGAACATAGGCTCATCCAATCTTCTCTTATAGGTTAGCCAATACCTAAGCTCCAATCTGCCAATATAGTAGCCTCTTCTCTCCATCAAAGAGATACACATTAGGCTCCAAACTTCACCCAATCACGCAACAATCAATGTACTTCTTGTATGATGCTCTAGGGATACTTTGGGTTATCAACATACTGCCATCCACCAGTCCAATGATGCCCAATACAACCACTATAGAATCTACTCCCAAGAGAGGCTTTTAACCACCCAAGTTAGGCTTTCCAATTGGCTTCTACCTGCCTCAAAATATACCATCCAAATTGGTCAATGCTCGACCCAACACTTAGCAATAATGAAGAAGATACATGCCTTGAAGACTATTGTTCAACATTGCAGAGATATGATCACTAGTTAGGGCATAAATGCAACCCATATTCTTCCACCATTTGTGGTAAATTATGCCTCATAAAACTGTAACTCATTCTCCTCCACAAGGTTGGTTACTTTGTTGTGTGAATGGGCTCCTACAGCTCCTTGTTTAGGGCTTTTTTGACCCTCAAAATAGCCACTATAGGCCTGCACCCTTATTATCACAGGACAATCAACATCTTGACCTGTTTAGGGATGAATTACAACTGAAAATATAGCACATAATAGTCCCAAAATCTCCTTATGAACTCTTCCTAATAAAAAACTTCCACGCTCTTCAAAATAGTCATAGAAAACCCAAGTGACTCTTCTTCTCTTAGCTGAAGTAGCTCCCTGATCTCCGACCCTAAAAAAAATATCTCCTTCTTATTCAACAAACTCCCTTTGTTCTTTATGTTGCACCTTGGATGCAAGAAATGAGACTCACTTCATCTTGTATTTATACTAAACATAAGGGCTCCAACAACTCGTCCAAGAGGGATTGACAACCTATCATTAGGCCTCTTAACACTAGGCCTACTTGACTTCTTCTGATGCAAACCCACACATATACTTAAAAAATTCATATATCTTCAACCACAACTCGAAATCAAATGATTTTCGATGTGTCAGATTTGTCTTGACGTGCACTATCATCCTCATCCATCACATGTCGAAATATGTCCATGGTTTTGACCCAAACAATGATGGGTGCAAAACCATAACCTTGGGTTCCAAGTGACTCTTGTGGTGCTCTACCCTCCAAACCCTACACCCTAGGGCTTGGAGTACCTCCTAGGCTACTCAAAAATCAACACTCCCTCTTAGCGAGGGAGTTAATTCCAAGACTAGGAAGTAACTCATCATAATCATCACTACTCGCAGCACTCGTCCAACTCTTGGCGCTCACAACTACAACAATCCTTGTAGCATGAACTATGCCTCTCTCACAAGTGTCGATGTCACTAGAAGCATCCTGCTTCTTCTTCTTTTGCTGAATCGATTTCCAATCTCTCCATGATTCCTTATTGACAGTTGTAGGATCACCCTTTCTCCCCACTGACCACACACTCTTCTTGGGCTACAAAGTCTCCCTCTGAATCTACAATCTCCCACTAGAAATCGACTCCTTCTAAGCCTATGGAACTTGGACCTTCTTCTCGGGAACCTCTACTTGTCCCTTTTGAGCCTGCACCTGCATCTGCTTCTTTGGAACCTGCACCTACTCCACCTACTTCTTATTTCCCATGATCCATAGAATTGATCGTCAGCCCATATATACCATGCTCTCTACCTCCATGCACAATACCATCGAAGCTAGAGCCTCTGGGCTCGAGTCTTGCCTTCCCATCCTGGAACAAGACCTCAAACCCCTTCTTCTCGATCATTGAGATAAATATCATGTTATATCTGAGTCTAGGTACAAACAATACATCCTCGACCTGCATCACCTATTCTATCTCCATCCTGAATGGCACAACTCTCGATCCTTGGATCTCCTTCTGACTCTTGTCGCCCAACACCATGTTCAACTTCGAATTCCATTCAACCAGAGTCTCAAAAACCTCTTGTGACCATATCACATGTTTCGTCGCACCACTGTCCACGTACCATCCATCCTCATTGATAGTACCTTGCGAGAAATGAGAGATCATAACAAAGTCCTCCTCCTCTAATCTCCTGGCGAGAGCATCTATCTCAACAAAAGTGGAAACACTGGTGACCTACTTCCCTTTCCTCTTCTCGTTATCTCCCTTCTTCTTCATCAGACATCTCGACGAAAAATGACCCATCTCGCCATAGTTAAAATACTTGACTTTACTCAAGTCCTCCTTTTGCTTACCCTTCATTCGTGTTGCAAGTACCACATCCTCATTTTTCCTCTCCGTTGGATAAAGATGCTCATCTCACGACTCTTCTTGAATGAAGTCGTCCCACATCTTATTCCAGTCTGGCAAATTTTCCTTGGAAACAATTCCTTTGATGAAGGGCTTCCATTTAGGAGTAAAATCTTTCAAGGCAATCCTCACCATATCTGAATCTAAAATAGTCACATCGACAACAACAAACTCATCTTTGACCTTAGAAAATCTCGTTAGATACGAAGTCACTCCTTCACCCCGCAACATATTGGTGGACTTCAAATAATCCTCCAATACTAGTACCCAATTCTCGTTCTTATTTTGGAACAAATTATGAAGAGCCATCCACATCTCATGTGTAGTATTCTTTCCAGACAAATGAGGTATTAGGGGATCCTTCACACCATCAAGGATGATCAATCTCGACCTTGTATCCAAATCCTCATACACATTGAGCTCCTTTGGGCTAGTTGGCTTCTTGATGGCTTTCTCGACAAAATCCCAGATCCTATTGACCTACACGACCAACTTGATCCTTTCCGTCCATGGACTATAGTTGGAAAACCCCTCCAACCTGTCCTCATACCAGAGACCAGTGTGCAACCTCGACATTGTAGTGAACCCTTCACCTACAATGTGACCAACACCTGCTTAAGTTGTACTTCGTTGTGCACTTTGATGATTCACTATCTTCCAAAGTAGCTCAGACATGCTCTAATACCATGTTAAATTTCCACGATCTTGGGTTTAGGTTATAATCTTAGAATCTCTGACGCTACCAAACCAAGAATCTCAATAAAAGCTACTTTGCATGACAGAACAATATAAAGCAGTAAATCACACATGCACAAGTATAGACAAATTTTTACAAAATATTGTACAACAACTTACAACAACCCAATCTTCATTATATGAAACCAACTGAATAATACAATAGTCTAGGGCTCCCTTACAAGGGATACAAGATACAATGACAATCTCGATGCAGTCTTTATGTCGTATCTCATCTTTTCAATGCTTCGCTCTTGTTCTGTTCTCTAGCTGCCCCTTAGTCCATCAAGAGACAACATATAGAGTCTCCAATAGGGCTACCACCTATCACTTCTGCAAGTCACTTTTGCTTTAATGAGCACGGGATGATCCAATCTGCTCTTTTAGGATGGCCAATACCTGAGCTCCAATATTCCAATCTAGTAGCCGCTTTTGTCCATCAAAGAGATACACATTAGGCTCTAAAATTCACCCAATCATGCAACAATCAATGTCCTTCTTGTATACTGCTCTAGGGATACTTTGGGCTATCAATGCATTGCCCTCCACTAGTCCAATGACGCCCAATACAACCATTGTAGAATATTCTCCTATAAGAGACTTCTAACCACCCAAGTTAGCCTTTCCAATTGGCTTCTACAAGCCTTAAAATATACCATCCAATATGGTCAATGCTTGACCCAACGCTTAACAACAATGAAGAAGATACATACCTTGAAGACTATTGTTCAACACTACAAATATTTGATCATTGGTTAGGGCATAACTGCAACCCATATTCTTCCACCATTTGTAGTCAATTCTACCTCATAAAACTGTGACTCCTTCTCTTCCACAAGGGTAGTTACTTCGTTGTGTGAATGGGCTCCTGCAACTCCTTGTTTATGGATTTTTTGACCCTCAAACTAGCCACTATAGGCCTGCGACCTAATCATCACAATAGAATCAACATCTCGACATGTTTAGGGATGAATTACCACTCGAAAATCTAACACATAACAGTACCAAGCTCCCCTTATGAACACGGCCTAATAGAATAATTCCACGCTCTTCAAAACAATTCATAAGGAAACCCAAACGACTCTTCTTCTCTTGGTTGAAGTAGCTTCCTGATATGCAACACTAAAAGAAAGATCTCCTTCTTGTTCAACAAACTCCCTTCTTACTTTGCGTTGCACCTTGGATGTGAGAAATGACACTCACTTCACATTGTATTTATACTAAACACAACGGCTCCAACAACACGTCCAAGAGGGCTTGACAACTTGTCATTATGCCTCTTAACACTAGGAAAACTTGATTTCTTCTCATGCAAAGCCACACATATACTTCAAAAATTCACATCTCTTCAACCACAACTCAGAATCAGATGATTTTTGATGCGTCAGATTCATCTCGACGTGAATTATCATACTCATTCATAACATGTGAAAATATGTCCATCGTTTTGGCCCAAAAAATGATGGGTGCAAAACCCCAACCTTGGGTTCCAAGCCCACAAGTGGCTCTTATGGTGCTCCACCCTCCAAACCCTAGACCTTAGGGCTTGGAGTACCTCCCAGGCTACTCAAAAATCAACACCCGACCTATGATAAAGAGATGTGTCCAAGCTTGTCAGCAATGGAATCATTCCATTCCGAGGAAGGAGACAATCATCTACACAAATCACTGACCTCTTTAGTTTATACAGACACAAGGGAAGTTGCAAGACAATCACCATAAGAAATGGTCTACATATCTGCAACAATTCGACTTAAACATTAAATACAAAAAGGGAAACACTAATCATGTTGCATATTGCCCCAGTTTTCCCCCAGTTACAACACTGACTATTATTCTCAACTCTTATGGCTACGAGACCTTTGAATGTCCACAAATGTACAAAAATGATCCATATTTTACCACCACATACTAGATGTTAGTGAATGGAAAGCAAGTTCCATATTTTCACCCCAAGACGCATTATTATGTTACTTGTGCCACCTTTGTGTTCCTTCAAGCGAGCGTGCCAAGATGATTTGGGAGACGCACTATAGTCAGGGTCACATGACACTTTGGTGTGGAGAAAACTATGGCCATATTACGGAAGTATTTTTATTGGCCAAAACTCCAATAGGATGTTGGAAAATATATCTTGCACTACCTATGCCATCGCTAAGCCAACCATCAAGAAGCAATGTCTGTACACTCCTATGCATACTCCTAGGGAACCTTGAGAATCCTTCTCCATGGAATATCTGTCTGGCCTCTTCTACCAAGCATGGTAATGACTTTGTATTTGTGGTCATGGAATTTTTTTCTAAGATGGTTATATTGGCGGTCTACAAGAATAATATCATAAAGAAGGACATTTCCAATCTCTTCTTTGACCGAATGTCGGTACATTTTGGGATCTCGTAGACCATTATATCAGATTGGGATAACAGGTTCTTGATCACATTCTGGTCGAGCCTCTTGACACTATTGGACACCTAGTTCACCAAGTCGACTACATTCCATCCCCAAACTGATGGCCATACATAGGTCGTCAACATGATGGTAATGCGCATACTCCGCATGTACAACTCAAAGCATCCACAGACCTGGGATGAGAACCTTCCCTATGTGCACCACAACTATAACAAAGCTCTCCATAGCTTGAATGGTTACAGTCCCTTTCAAGTGGGCCTAGGATTCCAACCATTGTGTTTGATTGATGTTGCCATGCCTCATGTGACTACACAAACAAAATACACACATAGTCTGAGCTGATAAAGCAACCAGGTTTATTGAACGCATCCAACACATTAACCAACAGGTTCACGACATCTTGGGAAGTCAAATACCAAGTACAAACATCAACATGATCAACATCGGGTGCCACATAAGTTATAGGTGGGAAACAAATTTTGGTTGTATTTGCAGAAAGAACGCCTTGCTGGAGCCCATTGGAAAATCTGACCACTCCGATACAGGCGTTACGCCATCACCAAGGCTATGGGTGACAATGATTTCGAGCTTAGCATTCCCTCATTCCTTGTCCTGCACCCAATGTTCAATGTGAACCACCTTCAACGATACTTTCCACCATTATTGGAGACATCAAACATTACAGAACAACTAACACTAATAGAGCTCAACCCTTACTGCATGGAACATGCCACAACTGATTGGATTATGGACACAAAGATCAAGACCACTCGCTAACAGAAAATCCAACTGTATTAAGTTGTCAAAGCTGGCCAACTCTCGCACCAAGGCAAGTGGCTCACTAAGGACCAAGTTCAGCAGAAGTTTCCCCATCTCATGGAGGCACTCAACGTAATGGGGACCATTGCTTCCTAAGGGGGGATGACTAATCTAGGTGGATATTAGTGGCCACTTGCCTATTCCACTTGGACCCCCACCATTGTTTCTTTAAGTTTCCTTAATTGTAGCACAACTTACTATTTTTGGCAGTTTTTTGGGTCCTAAACTTATGGAGCCGTTTTGAGGGCTAAAAGTCGTTTTTTTGGGAAAATGGAGAGACTGAAAAAAGTGAAAATCAATCTACATGTTTTTTTTTGGCCTCGTCTTGGAGATCTTCGAAACGAGGTATTATGATAGTCAAATAGAGATCATATGCCAAAGTGACGACCCCAGGAAGTTGACGTTCCAACTAACCGCAACATGGGCCACACACTTTTGGTGCTTCATCTCCTAGGGTTAGGTTTTTTGATGTTTAGGGTTTCCCATTATGACTTAATGATAAAAAGGCCTCCAAGCCTCATTGAAACACAGTTCAAATGGCATTTAGCCTCCACATCTCTTCTTAGAGATAAGCTACCATTGCTTTCACTGGTTTATTTCCATTCTACATGTAACAATTTTCATTATTTTGTTATTAATGAATTAAAGTTTTGTTTTCACTGTAACTCTATGTTTATGTTTATACATGTATTTAATTTTGTTCATGCATAATTTTTGGATCAATCAAATTCCCCTTTCCATTTAAAAAATGACTATGACTTATGCATCTGAACTTAGACTATAAGCCCTACTATGATCTAGATCAATTATTATGACGAATGACATCGTTTCTTTGTGAGTTTTCACACTCCCAAAGATGATCCCAGAGAATGATCAAAATTGTTGAGCATATGTGAAGAAAAATAGTCTTAACATTAATTCAATTCTTCATTGTGTAGTCATGTACAATTACATAACAATTCTGCGTGAAAGGGCAACACTGGAATAAACACATTCGTTTGAAACGATCCACATAAAAATAATGTAAAAATCATGCACTGTACAATAAACCTAGAGTTTTAAAGAATCATCACGATTCAATAGTGATTCCTTAATTTCACAAGATCAAGTACCATTTAAATCATGATGATGGTGCCATGCCAAGAGAGGTTTCAATGCCCTTGGTTCACATTCTAAAAAACTTGTGAAGGAATATTCTCATTGGTAATTAAGGTTGATTACTGTGTGTGGGTGGTAATGATTATTAACCTGACAAACAATGTTGCTTCTTTGTGAGTTTTCACTCTTAAAGAAGATCCTTGAGAAGGATCGAAACTATTGAGGATGTGAAAATTAAATACAGTCTCTACACTAATTCAACAAATATAAGGTTTCCAAAGATTGAATATTATGAGCAACTTTTTAGTTGCAAGAGTGATTAGCAACTTAATGGCATTCACTCCACTAGATTATTCAAGCCCCTTCCCAATCAAATAAAAACAGTACACCACCAACTCCATCGGATGGAGAATCTCCTTGCCTTACACCATCAAAGAAAGCCTATGCACCACTAACACACACGCACAAGCGATGAAAGATTGATAAACAAACTAACATTCATTTACGTACTTATCTTCAAACTACATAACCAAATTTTAATTTTTGACACCTCTCTCTCTCTCTCACACACACACATGATGAAATATTGATAAACAAACAAAGATTCATTTATGTACTTATCTTAAAGCCATATAACTAAATTTTAATTTTTGAACCTTTGTTTATTCATATGATATTTTGTAATATTGATAAAAGTTTAAAATCCTTTAAAAAACCAAATCCATGAGACTCTAAGACAAACAAGAAATTTATAACCATATAGAGAATTTAAACTTATCTTATTCTTCATTGACTTTAAATGTGACCTCAATACTATATTAATCACCACCTATATGGCCTATATATCATGACCTCAATCATCATAAGTCTCACTTTTATCGTCCGCAAATCATGATATCCATGACCTATATATTGTAATCTCAATGATATATAAATCACAACCTTTACAACTTTTCAAATTTGTAGATTGCACTACTCATGACTTATAAATTGTGACATTTTATAACTTAAAGATTATGGCCATAACCTATAGATTGTATATCATGACTAAACAACCTTTTCTTTTATGATTGTTGTAATTATGTTTAACACAATCAATTAATTTTAAAGTCATTGCCAAGCCATATACCAAATATGAGATCCACTTGTTTATGGGACAAGAGATTAGTATATGAGATCCCTTTGTTTGTGGGACCACTCGCCTTTGTGTCAAACTGACATAAAAAACCTCCTTATTTATGGGAAAAGAACTCCACCTCCACATAATCTCACTACTAAAAAAAATATACATAAATTTAAACTTATAATATAATACATAATCTTAATCATTAAATCCAGGTTAAAAATAGTAAACATTGTATTTAATATTTAATAATTATTGTAAAATTAAAAACAGTATAACGTTTTCTCATACACTCCTATCATAAAAATTTGGTAATAAGATTTGAGAGACAAATTCGCTCATCACGAGCTTAAACACCTCGTTACTTCGTGGGTTTTAGTGTGATAGATGCATAACGCGAGTTGGTGTTTCAAAAGTGTCGCAAAAACACCTAGGCTTGAAATCCGATCAATCGAAAGACATCAGATTTACAGAGCATGTATCGGTAAATGCCAGTGAAACCTATCATATTTAAGTGGCGTTGAGGTGCCGTAGCTTGTAACTGAGCGGCATATCCCGTCGTTTTGGAAGCCCTCGGACTGCGCTTAGCTCTCTGGTAGGTTGTTTGTTTATGGTGTTTAGTCGTAGGGTTTTAAGGTGAAAGTCCAGGGTTTAAGTTTTGGATGTGCAAAGAAGATGACTTTCTATTTTTTTCAGCATCGGGGAATATAAAAATGGCATCAGCTCCTTCTGGACTCGACAAAGAGCAGGTAGGTTTGAGATCTGCGGAGTTCATCTATTTTCATTTTACCATAAGCTTGTTCTTCATCTAAAAGCAGCTAGAAATTTAAAATCTCTGCAAGCACAGAACACTGGATTTTCATTGTTTCTACAGAAGTATGATGGCGGCGTCTTTTAATTTGTTTGCAGATTTTTGGCATGGCAGAGCAGGAAATGGAGTACAGAGTTGAGCTTTTCAATAAGTACTTCACTATTCCTACATTTCTTTTTAAATGCTTGTAAAATAATAGATTTAAAATTGGAATTTCCTGTGATTCTGGATTTCATTTGTTTTCTGTTGCATGCTTGTGTTTGGTTATATCTCCATATCCCTGCTAGACTTTGAAATATCTTTCTAATCTTCCATTCATAATATTGGTTTATAATTCCTTCAAGGAATCCAGGCAAGGCTTGTTAATTGAAGTACATGGAATCCCGAGCCATTTTCATCTCATGTTAACCTCATTGAATGCTCCGGGAAGAGATTTTGTATTGATGTCAGTCATTAAAATGACCTTGCGATCCTTGTTTTTTTAATGTATATCTTAATTGCAATTATCTCTTTGCTTGTTAAACAATTCACATGTATAGATATGCAAGCACTTAAACTTATTTGGATGGCGTTTCAAGTAGAAATTAAGGTACGGGAATAAAAGTAGCAGAACTATTTTTGAAGGAAACCGATATCTTCACTCCGCCAGGGATGCAACTTATCTGTACCCAAACGTTGTTAAGCGGAGGAAGGAACCTATTAATAATAATGGATTGGAAGAGTGACGTATCTATCTGTATTCATGATCAACCTGTTGTTCATTAGAAAGTGGCCCTTGTTTTCTTTGTAAAAGAACAATAATTCAAACTGGTGTCTCGAATCATAATTTTTTGAGAATTCCAGACATTAAGGGGTTAACCAATGCAAGATGGAAGTAATAATATCACCTAACCAATCCTTAACTGTTAATGAAAACAAGTGTATTAGACCAGAATTACAGTAAAACTGGGATCCTTGAATTTGGCATTGTTCATAAACATCTCTAGTTTTTGGGTATCCACTTAAAAGAACATAAGACAAACCTTTATCAGTTCTCAAGGTGGAATACTTTAGCATGGCACACTTGTAATGCTATTGGAATGAAAGATTGGCCTAAACAATGAGATATCATCTAGGATATGCTTGAAGGACATTGTGATCGATCAATTGTTCTTAAATCCTTGTAATCAATGAGGGAAGGAACTCGGGGTTGTTGTAACTCAAGACTACACCCCTCTTTTTGAGGTATTGATCAAATGTTCTATAAGCTCGTGGGGCTTTTATTTTACATTTTGGGGAGAGAAAGATGTTAAAAAAGAGGGGGGGATTATAATTTCCTAGTGGTATTTGATGTCATGGACCATGGAATTATTATATGAATCTTGTAGTCTAAGATATAGGGGCAGAGAAATGGAAGAGTACTAGTTGTCAGATGAGCCATAGGTTGATGACATGTGCATTCCCTAGGTTTGATAGGCAAAAATTCTTTTGATAATGTGCAACCTGTTCAATTGGCATAGATTAATGGACTATGGGCTTAACCTTGGTATGCCTAGCCTAGCTATAATGCAGGTTTGCTTCCCCATATCATGCCATGTTGCGATGAATGATCGGAGCTTTACATACAACATGTGAACATGTAGGTGAGTTGCTAGCCCGCCCATTGATAGGATGGGGACACAAAGTAGCTTTTTGTTGAAGTTATAACTAGAGTCAGTCTTCATAATATAAATTTATCATTGATGTATTTACTATATTTATATTTTTTTAAAGCATGTTCTTCATGCTTAGAGTCAAAAGAGTCAAAAGAATTTATTTTTGAGTCAAAAGAAAATTTATTTGAATCATGTCCCATTTGCACATTTGTAAGAAAAAGAATTTAAATTTTATTCTTGAGTCATAAGCCCACAAGATGACCAAGTCAGCCCTCCTTGGACAAGTCGGCTTAGTGGCCCCTATTCGGCCCTCCTCGACAACTATATATAAGGGACAACTCAACCTCTTGGAAAACTCATTTATCCATCACATCATCAAGTATTGTTTGCACCTAAACACAGAAGAAGAAGGCCCCAAGATCAAAGGTCTACAAAGCGAGATATGAATTTTTTATATGTTTAGGTGGGAAAAAGTGACACTAAGTTCAGGTTGACCTTGTGTTAGAGATGCCCTTTCAAGGGCTGTTCATGACACCCCCAAAAACATATAAATAGAGAGCAATGAGACCTCATTTTGACACATCCAAGAAGCATCAAATCACAAGATAACACATCAGTTTGGGCCGCGGATTAGTGCAGACCTCGACGAAGGAGATAAGGACATGTTTGAATATCCTTTCATGACTGTTTGAGGACCGCACAGATTAGGAAGCAGGGTCGAGTTGTTTTGATGAGTTCTGGGCTTTTTTGGTTAACATTTGGAGTAATTTCCTTCTGTTTTTGGTATCCGCAGATCCTTGAAGTATGTAGCAGCTTGTGGAGGGGGCCGAAAGGCCTATGAGCAAGGAGGACATACCTCTATATGGGCCACTGTCTTTCTAAGGTGCATGACTGAGTTTGTGAGGGCTGAAAGGCCTAACAGTGGGCTAGTATTAGCCCTAGCAGCCAATGAAGGGAAGAAGGGACAGGGAGGAAGGAGGTCGCAGCTATGGAGGAGGTTTTGGGAGAAGAAATAAGGTATTGAAGTAGACTGACATCAGCCCTAACTAGGCTGAAACCTACAGTAGGAAGGATAGACCTAGAACAAAGTATGTAATGATGTGTTTGAGGTTGATTTGTTGCTAGAGGATAGAACCAGTTTGGACAAATTGGTATTGGGCATCTTGTGGTTGTTGGAGGGCAACATGCAGGTGCTCATGTGTTGAAACATTGAAGGACTAACGATCAACCAAAGAGAAGATACATAAACCGAGTTTAGTGACCTAAAGGAGTAGGACCATTGATAGAGGCAAGATCTGTGGATTGGGAGCAGAATGACCAACAATTATGTTTAGGGTACGATCGAGGAGCTGTGATGGTGCGCAACATCAACTAGATGATCAATGTATCTTGTTCTTGTATTCTTTTATCAATCGATGTATGAGGGCCATTATCCCTGGTATGAGAGCTCTAGACAGTTCTATTACAGTTTGTTAATATAACGAAGTTGGGTTATTCAAAATTGTAAAAAGTTGTCTATATTTGTGCACATGTAGATTTACTGTTGTTTATATTCTGCTGTGCAAAGTAGTTTGTTGTGATACTTGGATTGGTAGCGTGATTGCAAGATTCTAACCTAGACTCCAGTTTCATGGGAAAACAACATTGTTTCAAAGCTACTTTGAAGGGCGAGTGAATCAAAGTGTGCACAACGAAGTACAACTTAAGAGGGAGTTGGTCACATTGTTTTTGAAGGGCTCACAACAATGCTTAAGTTGCAGATTGGTCTACAGTATGAGGACAGGTTGGAAGGCTTGTCCTACTATAGTCCGTGGAAGGAATTGATGAAGTTGGTTCTGATGGTGAATAAGATTTGGGACTTTGCCAAGAAATCAATCAAGAAGCCAACAAACCCTAAGGAGCTGGAAGTGTATGAAGAGTTGGATATGAAGGCAAAATTGATCATCCTAGATGGTGTCAAGGATTCCTCAATACCTCATATGTCCGAGAAGAACGTTGCCTATGAAATGTGGGAGGCTCTTCGGAATCTATTCCAAAAAAAGAACGAGAACTGGGTATTGTTATTACAGGATAAGTTGAAGGCCACCAAGATGATGCATGGTGAAGGGGTGACTTCATATTCGATGAGGTTGTCTTAGGTTTGAGATGAAGTTGCTGCCATTGGTGAGACTGTTACAGATTCTGAGATAGTAAGGATTCCTTTGAAAGGGTTTACTGAGGAATGGAAGCCCTTCATCAAGGGGATCGTTGCCAGAGAGAAGCTGCCAAATTGGAACAGGTTATGGGATGACTTCATTCAGGAGGAGTTGCGAGATGAGGATCTTCATCCGAAGAAGGCGTCAGATGATGACGTGGCACTTGCAACAAGAATGAAGGGCAAGCAATTGAAGGACTTGAGTAAGATCAAGTGTTTCAATTGTGGTGAGTTTGATCATTATTCGATGAAGTGTCCGAAGAAGAAGCAAGGAGATGATGAGAAGAAAAAGGGGAAGGAGGTTGCAGGTGTTGCCTCTTCTACTGAGATAGATGACCTCTCTCGGAGATCAAAGAGTGAGGACTTTGCATTGATCTCTCATTTCTCATAGGATACCATCGATGAGGCTGCATGGTACGTGGATAATGGTGTGTCAAAGCATATGATAGGGTCACAGGATGTGTTTGACACTCTAGTTGAGTGGGACTCGAAGTTGCACATGGTGTTGGGTAACAAGAGTTAGAAAGAGATCAGGGGATCAGGTGTCATACCATTCAGGATGGAGTTAGGTCAGATAATGTGAGTTCAAGATGTATTGTTTGTACCAAGAGTAAGATATATGTGATGTTTGTCTCAACGATTGAGAAGAAGGGGTTTGAGGTGCTGTTCTAGGATGGGAAGGTGAGACTCAGGCCCAGAGGCTCTAACACTGCAAGTGTTATGATTGGGGTTAGACAACATGGTCTATATAGGCTGATGGGCAAGCCTACAGATCATGAGAAGAAGAAGGAAGAGAAGGTCCAAGTTCTAGAGGCTTAAAGGTAGCCGAGTTCTAGCGGGAGTTTGCAGGTTCAGAGGGAGAATGTGCAACCCAAGAAGAGTACGTGGTTAGTGGGGAGTAAGAGTACTTCTACAACTGGCAAGAAGGAATCATGGAAAGACCTGAAAGCATTTCAGGAGAAGAAGAAGCATGAGGCTTCTAGTGACGGTGACACTTTCAAGAAGCGTGCAGTTGGGTTTGCAAGATTTGTGGGCGCCAGGAGTTGGGCTAGTGTCGCCAACAGTGACAGTGATGACGAGTTACTTCCTAGTCTTGGAAGTACCTCCCTTGCTGAGAGGGAGTGTTGAGATTTGTAGCTTGGGAGGTACTCCAGGCCTTAAGGTTTGGGGTTTGGAGGAAGGAGCACCACAAATGTGCTTTGTGAAATTATAACCCAAGCTTGGGGTTTTGTACCCAAAGGTGAGGGGCCAAAAACCATAAGGAGTTTTATTGGTTTGAGAATCTTGGAGATGGAAGAGGACTCTTAGAGAAGAAAGTGGCAACTTCAAGCACAAAGATCGGAGGTCTACAAAGTGAGATATGGATTTTTTATATGTTTGGGTGGGCAAAAGTGACACTAAGTTCAGGTTATCCTTGTGTCAGAGATGCCCTTTCAAGGGCTGTTCATGACACCCACAAAAACATATAGATAGAGAGTAATGCGACCTCATTTTGACACATCCAAGAAGCATCAAATCACAAGATAACACATTTGTTTGGGCCATAGATCATGGCATACCTTAGTGAAGGAGATAAGGACTTGTTTCTGCATCCTTTCATGATTGTTCAAGGGCCACAAAGATTAGGAAGCAGGGACGAATTGTTTTGATGAGTTCTGAGTTGTTTTGGTTAACATTTGGAGTGGTTTCCTTATGTTTTTGGTAGCTGCAGATCTTGGAAGTCTATAGCAGCTTGTGGAGGGGGCCAAAAGTCCTAGGAGCAAGGAGGACAAACCTCTGTATGTGCCCAAGTCTTTCCTGGGATGGACGACTGAGTTTGTCAGGGCCGAAAGGGCTAACAATGGGTTGGTATATGCCCTAGAAGCCAGTGAAGGGAAGAAGGGACGGGGAGGAAGTAGGCCGCAATTGTGGAGGAGGTTTTGGGAGGAGAAATAAGATGTTGAAGTAGACTAACATCAGCCCTAACATCATTACAAGGTATGTAATGATGTGTTTGAGGTTGATTTGTTGCTAGAGGATAGGTCCAGTTTGGATAGATTGGTATTGGGCATCTTGTGGTTGGTGGAGGGAAACAAGTAGGTGCTTAAGGGAGCCTTAAGTGCAGTCTCTTGAAGGACAAAGAAGACTGTTAGGAGAGGCAAATTTGGGTAAGCTTAGGATTGATTCTTGAAGGACAAAGGAAGGAGGTCAAGAGAGCAAATTACATCAACCCAAGTTCATTTTTGGACATCTTATAGTGATAGGTGGCAACCCTCTGGCCCGAAGTTTGTCTTCATTGGAGCAACACAGGAAGGCATTAGAGGGAAGAAGTCCCAAAGGAGTTGAGGAGCAGTAGTGGGCAACTGAGAGGTGTTCACAAACAAAGTTATGAACAACTCAACATGAACCTCTATGTGTTGAAACGTTGAAGGACTAACGATCAACTAGAGAGAAGATACATAAGCTGAGTTCAGTGACCTAAAGGAGTAGGACCATTGATAGAGGCAGGAGCTGCAGATTGGGAGCAAAAGGACCAACAATTATGTTCAAGGTACGATCGAGGAGCTGTGATGGTGCGCAACATCAGCTAGATGGTCGGTGTATCTCGTTCTTGTATTCTTGTATCAGTGGATGTATGAGGGCCATTATCCTTGGTACGGTCGCCCTAGAGAGTTGTATTACAATTTGTTAAAATAATGAAGTTGGGTTATTGAAAATTGCAAAAAGTTGTCTATATTTGCGCACGTGTAGATTTACTGTTGTTTATATTCTGATGTGCAAAATAGTTTGTTGTGATATTTGGATTGGTAACATCAGTAATTGTAAGATACTAACCTAGACTCCAGTATCGTGGAAAAACAACACTTTGTGGAAGTTTGGTCTTGGTCTTGGTCTTGGTCTTGGATATCTCTCATTTTGATCTAATTCTGTAAGAGAAGGATTATTGGGTTTTCCCTTGGTCTCTTGCCTAATTTCTGGTGTACTTTGTCTCATTGTGATTTTTATGTTTTGAACATTTGTATAATTGCTTGATGAAGAAGACATAAAAAGAAATAAGAAGACATCTAATATTCACAAATAATTAACAAGAAGAGGAATCAAGCATTAAACTACACTACACTTGGTTTCTCAACATGGTCTCAGAGCTAAGGTGAAGGAAGGAAGCTTGAAGATCACCAAGTGTTGGTACTTTTGATTGAAGACATCATTGTAGCGACTCTCTCACTCTTCCAATGGCCAAGTACATGAAGGAAGGTCTCAAGGCTCTAAGGATTCTCCTTGAATCCATCAAAGGATACATCGCCACTTTTGTTTCAAAACTATCTAAGGAAGTTAAGGATGGAAATCCCTACTTTGCTCTTACATGTTCAATTGAATATGACAACACATGGGTAATCGATAGTGGAGCTTCAAGGCATATGATAGGTGAACGCGGGCATCTCAACACTTTATCTAAAGTAAGCTCCTCTCACAAGGTCGAACTTGGAGACAAAAATAACTATCCAGTGAAAGGCATTGGATCTACCTCCATCGAGCTGGAATTTGGTGGGAACATTCATCTCAACAACATCCTCTATGTTCTAGGTTTGAAAAAGAATTTACTTTCTATTTCTTGTTTAGAGGATAAAGGACACAAGATAACATTTATTGATGGCAAGGTGGTTGTTTGGGTTAAGGGATCTAGTGTAGATAGTGCTAGAACTATTGGGATTTGTGAGGGGAGGTTTTATAGACTTCTAACTCCTCCTCAAGCTTTAGTGCACATTGACATCAATCCATGTGAATTGTGGCATAGAAGATATGGCCATCTCCATTACAAGATATTGCCATCCTTGAGTCAAATGGTTACAAGTATGCCCCAATTGAAAGAACGTGAAGGAGTTTGTAACAGGTGTGCTCTTGGCAAACATGTGAAGAAGTCATTCCCTAGTAGTGACTCAAGATCCAAGGAAATTTTGGACTAATCCACTCTGATGTTTGTGGCCCAATGTCTGAAAATTCACTTGGTGGTCATGTATACTATGTAACATTTATTGATGACTATTCCAGAAAGACTTGGATCTATTTCTTGAAGTCTAAAGATGAAGTGTTTGGCAAGTTCCAAGAGTTCAAAGCTGAAGTTGTGAATATGACAAAAAAGAAGATCAAGACTTTGAGATCTGACAATGGAGGTGAATATACATCTAAAGAACTTGTAGCCTTTTGCAAAGAAGTCGGGATTAAGAGGGAGTTGATAGTCCCCTATAATCCTCAACATAATGTTGTAGCTGAAAGAAAGAATTGATCTATCAAAGAATGCGTAAGAGCCATGATACATGATCAAGATATTCCCAAATTCCTATGGGGAGAAGCCTCCATGACCGCAATATACATTCAAAATAGAAGCCCTCACATAATTCTTGGTGACACAACTCTAGAAGAAGCTTTTGCTCGAAAGAAGCCTAATGTTGATCATCTTAGAATATTTGGATGTCCAATATTCATTCATATTCCCAAGGACAAGAAAGAAGTTGGATCCTGCAAGTATGAACATAATTTCTGTTGGCTACAACAACTCATCCAAAGAATATAGATTCTACATCAAAGAACAACGACGTATTGAAGTAAGCAAAGATGTCACATTTGGTGAAAGCATTGCATACAAGAAGTCCAAAGATATTCCCATTGACTTTGATGAAGAAGGACTTGTCTTTCCTAATGAAGATAGTTCAAGACAAACCAATTCTCTAGAACCCTCAGTTGATCATCATGAAGAACCAAAATTCTCTAGAACCCTCAGTTGATCATCATGAAGAACCAAAAGGACCAAGCAAACTTGTAGAACCTGTCATCATTCTAGAAACTAGAAAGAGACCTGCTTGGCTTAGAACAACTTTACAAGAAGTCGAAGGAGATGTAGCCCCAAGAGGAACATTCAAAGAAAGCAAAAAACCCAAAAGTTATTTTGGTTAGGCAACACATATGACCAAACTCATTGGATTAGAATCTTCTACTTACGAAAAGGTTGCTGAACAAGTATGGAGGAATGCAATGATGGAAGAATATCATTAAATAATGAAGAATGATGTTTGGGAAATCGTTCCTAGACATAAGGATAAATCTGTTGTGACTTCCAAATGGGTTTATAAGATTAAGCATGCAGATGATGGGAGCATCGACAAATACAAGGCAATATTTGTGGCTAGAAGATTCTCTCAACAAGAGGGAGTTGACTATGATGAAACTTTTGCTCCTACAACTAGATACCCAACAATTAGAACTCTCATCTCTATTACAACTTCTATGGGATGGAATATAGATCAAATGGTCTTGAAGACTGCTTTTCTTGAAGATTGAAGTTTACTTTGAACAACCTCAAGGATTTGAAGTCCATGGGAAGAAATCCCATGTCTACAGATTAAGAAAGCTTTTTATGGCTTAAAACAAGCTTTGAGAGCATGGTATTCTGAAATGGATGGCTATCTAATAAGGCTTTGTTTCGTCAAAAGTACTGTAGATCCGAATCTCTACATCAAAGTAGTAAAGAATGAACTAGTGATCATATTGCTATATGTGGATGACTTATTAATAACAAGTGTGGAGCATCTTATTTGTCAATGCAAAAAGGAACTAGCAGCTGAATTCAACATGAAGGATCTTGGACTAATGCACTATTACTTGGGACTTGAAGTTTGGAAAACCCTGGGGAAATCTTTCTTGGTCAAGGAAAATATGTGATCAAGATTCTACAAAAATTTGGGATGATGGATTGTAAACCTGTGGCAACACCAATGATCACCAGTTTGAAGAAGTTGAGAAGTTCAGATTCAGATCTTGTTGATCCATCATCATATTGGCAACTGATTGGTTCTCTGATGTATTTAGTGAACACTTGACTAGATATATGCTTTATTGTGAATACTCTAACGCCAATTTTAGATGGAGCCTAGACATAATAATTTGATAGCAGTGGAACACATCTAGAGATATCTCCATGGAACCACACATCATTGTTTGAGAGATGTTGCAGGAAATGAGATTCGATTATTAGTTTACACTGATTTTGATTGGGCCAGTAGTGTTGATGATGGGAAAAGTACTACTGGTGGTTGTTTTTGTTTGGGATCTGCTATGGTTTCTTTGATGAGCACAAAACAACATTCAATTGCACTAAGTATTGCTGAAGTTGAATATATGGCAGCCAATGAAGTTAGTTGTGAAGCAATTTGGCTTCGTAAATTGCTTACTGATTTGTTTGAAGCAGTATTGGATTCAAACATAATATGTTGTGATAATCAAAGCAACACAAAGTTGTCAGAGAACCTAGTCTTTTGTGTGAGGTCGAAGCACATTATGATTAAGTACCACTACATTCGAAGCATGGTGCAGGATGGAGCTGTGAAACCACAATATATCTCTACTGACAAACAGGTAGCATATGTATTGACGAAGTCCCTTCCTAAGAGAAAGCATGAGTATTTTCGAGACAAGCTTGGGCTTGTGGATATCTCCTCCCAGATTGAGAGGGAGTGAGGATGGACAACTTGTTCTCCATGTGTTATGTACTATGGCCAGGACTAATAGTCGTAAGTCTAGTACATGAACACAGATATGGAGAATGGTTGATTGGATAAGCATCATGGACCGACATACTTGAGACATGTACTGTGATTAGGACTAACAATCGTAAGTCAAGTACATTGATTTGGTATAAGAATGGGCCGAATGACCAATATTTCTTGTTGTCAAGTATTGTGACAATGGATTAGGAGATGGTTCTGTGAGGACATACTTTGGTGAAACTAGGTGGAGTATGTGCCTTAGAGAGGCAGTGGTGTCCTATTGAATGCCTCCCAACATTGTACTCTTATCTAGTGGAGAGATAAAGCTTACTTGTTAAGGCATTGATAGATTGACAATGTTGGTCATGATGATGTTTATGAAGATGCTTATCAATCTACATCCTTTCCCGTTGAGTCATTATGAATACCTCCCTAGTTAAGAGGGAGTGTTGAAGTTGTAACTAGAGTCGGTCTTCATAATATAAATTTATCATTGATGTATTTATTATATTTATATTTTGTTAAATCATGTTCTTCATGCTTAGAGTCAAAAGAAAATTTAATTGAGTCATGTCCTATTTGGACATTTGTAAGAAAAATAAATTAAATTTTATTCTTGAGTCATAAGCCCACAAGATGACCAAGTCGGCCCTCCTTGGACATGTCGGCCTAGTTGCACAACTTGCACCTATTCGACCCTCTTGGAAAACTATATATAAGAGACAATTCGACCTCTTGGAAAGCTCATTCATCCATCACATCATCAAGTATCTTTTGCACCTAAACAAGGAAGAAGGAGGCTGAAGTCAAAGGAGAGAGAAGGCAGTCAAAGCACAAGAAAAAAATTGAAGTTTCTACCCTATTGCAGCTCGTACGTGTGACATATTTTTCTGTGGAACAAGGTCAAATTTCTGAGGTAATTGCAAGCCGAAATTTGGCCTCCACTGTAGGGCTAAAATTATGAGTTTGACCAGATTTTGAGGAATTTTGACCAATGTTGACTTTGACTTGGAGGAGGGTTTCACTTGATATCTTTGTGGTAGTTTGGTCTTGGTCTTGGATATCTACCAATTTGATCTGATGCTATAAGAGAAGGATTGTTGGGTTTTCCCCTGGCCTTTGGTCTAATTTCTGGTGTCCTTTGTCTCATTGTGATCTTTATGTTTTGAACATTTGTATAATTGCTTGATGAAGAAGACATAAGAAGTAATAAGAAGACATCTAATATTCACAAGAAATTATTAAGAAGATGAATCAAGCATTAAACTACACTACACTTGGTTTCTCAACACTTTGCACTTGCTTGCTTGAGACAATTCTTGACACCTATAGATAATGCACAAATTGTCAATTAGAATGAATCGATGATGTAGATTGAGCTTTTGAGAATGCCACACAAACATGATAATGTGACACATGGAAATGGCTTGGAATAATAGGACAAGGAAAAGGGGACCAAAGCAAGAGAAAATGTATGGGGTACAACCAAGGTTTTTTCAACTTGATTCCCAACCTAGTGGGTCTCATGGCATCTATATGCATGCCCCACTAGTGCAAAGCATGATACCTCTTGGAGATGCACAAGTCCTTTGATTAAAACAAAGAGTAGAATCCTTCATAGAATATTTGGAGACTTGCATTCAAAGCATCTATATGCATGCCCCACTAGTGCAAAGCTTGATACCTCTTGGAGATGCACAAGTCTTTTGATTAAAATAGTGTAGAATCCTTCATAGAATATTTGGAGACTTGCATCCAAAGGTTCATCGAATCCTATCCTACTTTCTGATTATTCCATGGGGCTACCTTTGATTCAAGGAAAAGGCATTATTGTTTTCATTATGAAAGTGCAAGGTTGTTCATCTTATGATGTTAATGCAAATTTCGATTTCATATTCAATAGGTTCATTCTCGCTCTAGTTCACAATCACGTCGGGTAGATTTGGACCTCTTTCCCATAGAAGATTGACCGAGCTTGTCCTCGACAATTGGTTTTTAGTGTCGACCACAAAGAATTAGTGGAGAATTGGTCTTGTCACTCATCTTTGTAAGCTTACCATCCACTTAAATTCATTGTCATATAAAGTACCTTGTGAACTCCTTGTTTAAATGTTGTCAAATTTCTCTAAGAATTTCTAACAAGAAATAAACCTTTGTTGTAATAATGCTTAAGTTTGGTAAGTCCAAGGAGAAGGATATAGTGGATGCTTGGTTTAACATCTATTAACATTTTGTTGAATACAGTTAGGTTAGTAATGCCCTTAGGTATGTTGCCGCAGGACAATTTCATAAATTCACATTGGGCTAAATGCCTTAGAACCCTTGGGAAAGTGACCTTGCTTAAGCTGTAGTGCTCACTGCTTATAAGGTTCCCAACTTTGTTGATTTGTATGCTTGACACTATTTCCCTACCCAACACTTAATGATGTCCAATGGCTATGCTTTTGAGATTTCCCCATCACTCCTTAGGCCACACAAGCAATAATAATGCTTCTAGAGGGCACTATCCTCCTCGATCCTCCTACCCAAGGCAATGGATACAAAAATATGTTTAATGTTGATAGGATCAAAATGTTTGATAAATTCCTTAGTCTAAGAAGTTCCCAATTAGTGTTTAAGCAGTGGGGCTCAAGAACTAGTTTCATGTTAGCAATTTTGTGAAATGCCACTTTCAGAGATTTGACTTCAATCTTGAGGTTTTCTAAATCCATTTCTTGTGAACTTTTAGTCTTAGGATTGGATCTGAAATATTAATCTAGAACAAGGCTTGCTTGGAAGTGGGGAGCGACAATTTTCAGAAGCTTCTGGGTTGGGAACGATTTTTCTATAATATATATTTTTATATATTTTGATGCATATATGTCAACAAAAGCATGTAGAATGATTAATTAGTTATAAAAAGCATAAAAACATGGATTAAACCATATAACATCAACCATCTAGTAGTTATAATCCTCATCAACCATATGTCCACAAGTTACAACATCTTGATTCTTGTCATGTTGTGTGTGGAGCCTGATTATCTTCCGGATTCAAAGGTCTTGTTTCAGTCGTGTTTGGATCCCAATCCCTAATGGGGGGGCTTGACCCCCGTCTAGTGTTGCATGGGGGGCGGCAACAACCTTTGAGCGCCCCCGAAAGGAAATTTTTGACAAAATTGCATTGTAAAATATTGTATTTTGTAGTTAATCTGGACCGTTCATTGGGTGGAAGATTTGACAATAGAAGTTATGTTAATTTAGGGTGTTTTGCCCTAGAAGGCAACCCATTGTTTGTTTGAGGGAATTTTATTGTAGCTGAGTATTATTCTGTATCTATTCCTATCTTTTGTTAGCACTTGATCACAAGTTTTAACTCATAGTTGTTAAATTTGGACAACTAGGTCCAAACTCCATATTAAGATGCTCAGATTAAGAGGCTAATATTTTTGTTGGATTCCTCTTTGTGAGAGGTGTAAAATCCATATAAAATATGTCTTAATCCGATGAGCAGAACTTATATTTTGAATTTATTATTTTATATGTGCAAGGTCGGCCAGTTTTGTAATGTAGGCTCGCATGCCCAACAGATGTGTCACACACCCTCATGATGGATATATATACAGGAAAAGTTGGAGAGATTTTCATCATCATCACAACTCACATCTTCCTCTCTCATCAAGGAGTACGAGCTACCAAGAAGGACGAATTTAATCCACACGTGTGAAGGACGAAGAGGGCAAACTGTACGGTCAAGCTGAAGTGCGGATTTGCTGCTGCTAGGGTTTCGCAGAAACTTTGACCAGCGTTGACTTTGGTCAACGCTTGGTCCAAACAAGCTGAAAATTGGTGGAAGGTTCGATTTATGAAGGCCGTACTACCTGGCACAAAAATCGAGGTCAAAGGGTTGACCGTTTTGCTGCTACGTTGACTTTTAGCTTGCTGCCCCTGCGTTGAATTTTCAGGACAGTGTTGACTTTTGCAGAGTTGACTTGGGTTGACTCATCTACTGGTTGGAGGGTTGTTGTGACACATGCTGGGCTGGCTGACCAAAGGAGACTTTGCTGGTTGAAGCATCCTGTTGACCGCCGAAACGAATACACACATTTTTTTCCTGTTTCTGATTTGTCTTCTGTAAGATCTACTTATATGTTCTATCTGCATTTTGCTTACCTACTTGTATGATTGCTGAAATAAAAGTGTAATTGCTTCTAGCATAGAACATCTACAAAACTTAACAATAGTCTTATGTTCATCACATGGCATAATCTTGTAGAGATGCTTTCTTACACAAGTATATGAACTAGTGTAGGTTGCTTTCTTGTAAGATTTGTTGTTCCAACCGTTTTCCTTCTCACTAGCTTTGTCAGATACTTTTACAGGGGTGTTGAATAGTAGAGCCATTTTTTTTTTTTTGGCAAAGAAATGCTAGGGAACAATTTTTTTTTTGCAGGAATGTGCTCCTGTAAATCTGTCTCTTCATATATATATATATATATATATATATATATATATATATATATATATAACCCTTAGGGCACACTTCCCAAGCAAATTACAGATCTGAAAATGACTTAATACAGCATTAAATCTGCCCCTTTATCTTCTAGATATGTGTTAAATTACTCAGAAAATCATGCTAAATGTCATGTTAAATCGGCATGTATAATCAGCACTAGAATCTACTCAATCATGAAGATGACATAAGCTGAAAAGTCAAATATGCAAATACACAATGTTTGGACAGCTGGAACACTAACTATATAAAGTACAAGCACATGCCCCAGCTGACTATGCTTCTGGTACAAGAGAAGCTATTCAAGCTTCTAATGTCCTTTTCAAATTAATTGACCAAGGAAGGACGTACTAGCCTATTTAACCCTGTAGGCTATAGTCATTTCGAATTGGGGAATTATTATTTAATGTTTTTTTCTGAGGAAAAAACAATGATTTTATTAGAGAGAATAAAATTACATGCCGAGTGTGCATTAAGCACTCAAAAATATGTACCACTGATGGTGATCAAAACCAGGCCTCGCTGTAATATCGAGAGGCATACCCAGAAGTACATAACATGTAAACAATAGTCTGCTGAAAAGACTGTAAACTAAGACAAAATAAACTGCCCATAGGCATCAGCTATAACTGTCCAAGAACACAGTAGATAAGACAAAAAGTAGGGCTGATAGAAACTGATAGAGATATACCTGCCTTGATTCCTGCATGTATCAGAACAAAAGCCATGTGATATGAAAGGTTTGCTGTGTTAGGTGCCATCTGCAATAGGCCTTCAATGAAGGGTCTGTGGTAGAAAACTGATATTTCTTCATTTATCTGCTCGCTGATTTTACAAACACCCAGATCCTGAGAAGTACCTGCTTTTGAGAGCTCGTCTGCTGCACAGTTTCTTTCCCTGTAAATGTGTTGACAAGAAATCATGTTAAAATGCTGTTTGAGTTGTAAGACTTCCTCAAGAATGGGGCACAAAGTAGGAATATGACATTGCTGCACCTCGTTGAACCAATTCACAACAATCATGGAATCGCCAAATATCTGTAAAGAAAGAATATCTTTTTCAATGGCAAAGAGGAGAAGTTTAAGGCTGAGAAGCTCCGCATAATTGTTTGTACGCCTTCCCAGATCACTTTGCAGTTTATATGAGTGATTATCATGGTGGTAGAGGATAGCCCCGCCCCCATAGGATCCGTTTTCTGAAGACGCACCATCAAAGAAATCCCAGGGGATGGTTCTGTCAACCTGCTCTGCCACCATGGTGCGTGGGGCATGGGTTTCTTCATCAGCAGGGAGGAGATCAAAATCTGCTGCCACAAGGTCTGGAACCAAGACTCTGTCCTTAAAAATGACTGTTTCTGGCATTCCAAAGCCCCCAGCATATGAGGGGTGGTAAGTTTCTCAGTTTTTTTAGGATTGATATGACCCCACCAATTCTTCCAAGCCTCCTTGAAAAGATGCCTCGGTCCAGTTCAGTGCGACTCCCACCTTGTCTCTAACACTCTTCCAAACAGCCTCTGAGAAAGGACAGGTGATAAACTTGTGATCAATAGATTCAACAACGCTCTTGCATAAAGCACACCAGCCTGGACCCTGCATGCTGCGATGTTGTAGATGGTCCCAGGAAGGAATTTTATTTTCAAGCAGACACCACATAAATAGGCAAGTTTTGGGGGGGGACTTTTTAACTTCCAAATTTTCTTCCACCACCAGATCACTTCAACTGGCTGCTTATTCCTGCATATGTGAGTGTAGCCTTATTTTGCGGTATAAATACATTATTAATTAATGTTATTTAGGTAACATTAGATAATAAAAATTAAATTGGGGCAAATGGAGGGAAACTTGCAAGTCACTCAAATTTGAATTTAGGAAGGAAAAGCCCCAAAGAGGAACTATAAAAAGAATGGAGGAGAGTCATTATGATCATCATGGATTTTTATTTTTCTTGATTTTGGGCTAAGGTTCTAGGAGGCTTTAAGGCCCCTTTTTTCTAATTGGTTTCAGTGGTGAAAGATTCCACCCTAGCCAATCTTCTCTATTTTCTTTGCTATAGGACCAAATTCTGGCTGGAGACTATCTTTTGTGGCAGCGTAGGGTTAGAGACTATTTTTTTGAGGCAGAGAAGGCTGAAGTCTACCCTTCTGAGGCAACAAAGGGCTGGAGTTTATCATTTTGAGGCAGAAAAAGGCTGAAGTCCATATCCTGAGGCAGCGAAGGTTGGTACCTATCTTTCTGAGGCAGTGAAAAGCTGGGATTTCTCTTGCTAATGCAGTGAAGGGCTGGTTGAGCAGTGAAAGGCTGAAATATGATGGTCTGAGGTAGTGGAAGGGATGGATTCTAACAGTATATTGATAAGGTCGAGTTCAGGACAACAAAAGGGGCCACAAGTAGGGTTTAAAGGGGTGTGGCTGGCTGGAAGCTAAGACAGTGAAGGATATTACAGGTAGAGTTTGTGGCAGATGATTAAACCAAGATAGATCAGGGTCTGAGCAGCATGCGGAAGGACTTTAGCAAATCAACAAACCTGTGTGGCTCCATTTAACTTATGGTAGAACAATTTGTGTGTCCAACTGTTGAATAACAATGAACAGTTTCAGTCTATAAACTTAGATCTAAGTTTGTGTTGTTATTCCTATTGGGGAACTGTGGATTTTGTGCCATTTAGTAAGGCTTCTAGTGGGCTTGTCAATTCAACCCTAATTTACAGTGGATGGTTGAGGAATCAATTGTTGTTTGATTACCTCATTTAATATTTGTGCATTTAATAAAGGTCCTTATTGTTTATAGACTAGTGAGTACTGCAACACTCTTATAAGATACAATGCTGAGATGTGTTTATCTGAAACCCTAACTTAGAACTGAACCCTAATTGTCAATTCAATCCTAATTTACAGTGGATGGTTGAGGAATCAATTGTTGTTTGAGTACCTCATTTAATATTTGTGCATTTAATAAAGGTCATTATTGTTTATAGACTAGTGAGTACTGCAACACTGTTATAAGATACAATGCTGTGATGTGTTTATCTGAAACCCTAACTTAGAACTGAACCCTAGGGGTAATCTCTCTAAGAGGGATATTACAAAACTCTACCTAAGGAAACCATAAGAAAACCCTAGCCATGAACTCTCAGCTAGGAATCACTCCCAACCAAAGTTGGTGGTCACACCATCGAAGCTGCTCAACAAGCTAGCATATACAATGGCAATTACTCCTTGGCAGCTTCCCTGTATCACACAAGTGAACCATCTTCTCCACATCAAGCACTCCAAGTAGCTCTAGGGTTTTCAAATCACACAAAATCCTAGTATTCTTCTCTCACAAGAGCTACAAGATCAAGTGCTCTCATTGCTCCTCTAGGGTTTCTTCTCCCAAACTGTAGCTTCCTTGTCTCTTTAGGGAAAAACCCTAACCCTACCTTTCCCATGAATTTTGTAAAAGAACCCTAGTGCTCAAGACAAAGAGCACAACAAATGAAGAAGAGTATAATGAGAGAGATTAAGTCATTCTAGCTCTCACATCTCTAAGACAATTTTGTGAGTACAACATTGAATTAAGAGACTGTTAAATTTGGACAACTAGGTCCAAACTCCATGTTCTGATGCTCAGATTAAGAGGCTAATATTTTTGTTGGATTCCTCTTTGTGAGAGGTGTAAAACCCATATAAAATATGTCTTAATCCGATGAGCAGAACTTATATTTTGAATTTATTATTCTTAATAAATTATATGTGCAAGGTCGGCCAGTTTTGTAATGTAGGCTCACATGCCCAACAGATGTGTCACACACCCTCATTGATGGATATATATACAGGAAAAGTTGGAGAGATTTTCATCATCATCACAACTCACATCTTCCTCTCTCATCAAAGAGTACGAGCTACCAAGAGGGACGAGTTTCAGCCACACGTGTGAAGGACGAAGAGGACAGACCGTACAGCTGAGCTGCAGTACGATTTTCTGCTGCTAGGGTTTCGCTGTAAGTTTGACCAGCGTGGACTTTGGTCAACGCATGGTCCAAACAAGCTGAAAACTTGTGGAAGGTTCGATTTTTGAAGGCCGTACTACCTGGCACAAAAATCGAGGTCAAAGGGTTGACCGTTTTGCTGTTGCGTTGACTTTTAGCTTGCTGCCCCTGCGTTGACTTTTCAGGACAGCGTTGACTTTTGCAGAGTTGACTTGGGTTGACTCATCTACAGATTGGAGGGTTGTTGTGACACATGCTGGGCTGGCTGACCAAAGGAGTCTTTGCTGGTTGAAGCATCCTGTTGACCGTCGAAACGAACACACATTTTTCTGTTTCTGATTTGTCTTCTGTAAGATCTGCTTATATGTTCTATCTGCATTTTGCTTAACTACTTGTATGATTGCTGTGAGAAAAGTGAAATTGCTCTTAGCATAGAACATCTACAAAACTTTACATGGTATCGGAGCTGAGGTGAAGACAAACTCTATCTATAGCAATCATCATCGAAGGAAATGGGTTCCACTAGTCTTGAATTCGGGGAGAATGACAAGCTGACTGGAAGTGATGACTTCCATGCCTGGAAGATGATATTAGATCTCAAATTGGAAGATCATGATCTCCTGGATCATGTGACAGGGAAGATTCAAGAACCTCCATCAAATACCTCTGCTACTGTTAGAAACAAGTATAAGAAGGGTGAAATCAGAGCAAAGCTGCTGATCAGGGAATCCATAAATAAGAGTCTGGTTGCCTACATATCTGAACTAGGCACATCCAAGGAGATGTATGACAAACTGATACTTATGTTCCAAGTAAACAATGTGAACCAAGTGCTATTCCTCAAGAACAAGTTGAAGAATATGAAGAAGGGCCGAGACGAGTCTATTCAAACTTTCTTTATGAAGTTGACCGAAACCAAGAACAATCTGCTAGCTATTGGGGAGACAATAGCTGATCGTGAGATGGTTCTCACCGCACTTGGAGGACTTCCATATGAATGGCAAGTATTCACAACTACCATTCTCAACAATAATACCATTCCTAACTTTGATGAGCTTCTGTCTAGACGTATGCAAGAAGAAACAAGGATGAAGGAATTTGATAATGAAAGAAATGCTGCCTATGGTGCTCATTTCCGAAAGAAGAACTCTGGTGGTTCTAAGGACAAAAGAAGGACTAAGACTCAAGAGAAGAAGGGTAAATGTTTCACCTGCCATAGGACTGGACACTATGCTAGAGAATGCCCATTCAAGAAGGATTCTCCCGATAGTGACGATAACAACAACAACCGAAGGAATGGGAATCGAAGAAATGACAAATCCAAAGGAAAGAGGAAGGCTCACTTTGGAGGAAACAATCAACTTTCTAAAAGGACCAGAAATACCAGGTATGAGGAGTCTAATGTTGTTGATAAAAGAAATGAGTATATTCTAGTATCTGCTCTCTCAGCTGCATCTCCGCCCGACACTATGGATGTCTGGCTAATCGATAGTGGTGCCTCAAGACACATCACCGGATTCAAGGAAGCACTTTTTGACATGGTTGAAAGGGATACTAATCTAGAAATTATCCTTGGGGATAATGCCACTTATCCTGTGAAAGGGACCGGGACTGTGACCCTCCACTTGTCTCAAGGACAAGTCCTCCGTCTACAAGATGTACTCTATGTGCCCAAATTGAAGAAGAACCTTGTGTCTGTATCTGCCATGGAAGACAAAGGATTCAATGTAACTTTCTCTGATGGAAAGGTACTCATGTGGAAGAAGAGCTTCAAGGAAGCTATCTCAATTGGTTTTAGGGTTGGTACACTCTACCAGGTTGGAGGGAGTCCGTTGGGAGATATGACTTGTGATACAATCCGTCAAACCGAACTATGGCACCGAAGATTTGGACACCTTCATTATAAGGCTCTTCCCGAAGCAAGGAAGGTGGTGACAGGGATGCCTGATTTTGGAAATGACCATGAAGGTGTATGTAAGGGCTGTGCTGAAGGAAAACATACAAGGGGACCTTTTCCCCTCAAGTGTCACAAAGACATCTGAGATATTGCAACTGGTCCATTCTGATCTTTCCGGTATGTTGCCTGTAACATCCCTGGGGGGATGTTCTTACTATATGACATTTACTGATGACTTCTCTCGCAAAACCTGGATATACTTCTTAAAGAAGAAGGATGAGGCTTTCATGTGGTTCCGTACCTTCAAAGCCTTGGTGGAAAATATGACCGGAAAGAAGATCAAGATTTTGAGGACCGACAATGGCACTGAATATGAGTCAAATGAGTTCAAAGACTTTTTGCAGAGAAGCTGGCATTAAGAGGGAGACTACCACTGCATATACTCCTGAGCAGAATGGTGTTGCTGAACGCAAGAATAGAACTATTGTGGAAGCTGCCCGTGCCATGCTATGTGACCAGGGTCTACCAAAGTTTCTGTGGGGAGAAGCTGCAAATACTGTTGTGTACATTCAAAACCGATGCCCTCATTCCGCTTTGGACTCCAAAACTCCCGAAGAGGTTTTCTCTGGTAAGAAACCCGATGTCTCACATTTTAGAATTTTTGGATGTCCTGTCTATTTTCATGTGCCGAAAGAAAAGAGAAGTAAGCTGGATGCTACTGGGAAGAAAGGAATGTTTGTGGGCTATAGTGAGACTTCTAAGGTATATAGAGTCTATGTACCTGGTCAAAGGGAAGTAGAGATAAGCCATGATGTCACTTTTGACGAAGATGCTTCCCTGAAGAAAGTAGTAGATCTTCCTAGATCTGAAGAAAATCATGAAGAAAGACCTGGAAATATGGAAGAACCCCAGGATGAGACTATGCCTGATGTTGAAGGGCCAATGGACCCTATTGATCCTTCCCCTTCTCTAGGAAAGAGACCATCATGGCTCAGGGACACCCTCGAAGATGCTGAGGGTCATGCTGCCCCAAGGGGGACATTCCGGGAAAGCAAGAAGCCGTGTAGATACCAAGGGTATCTAGCTGCCATGAGTACTATTGTACAATCCGAACCTGGATCTTTTGAGGAAGCCGTAAAGCATCAAGTCTGGAAGGATGCTATGCACGAAGAATATGAGTCCATAATGAAGAATGATGTCTGGGATGTGGTCCCGAGACCGAAGGACAAATCTGTTGTCACCGCTAAATGGCTCTACAAGATCAAACATGGATCTGATGGGAGTGTTGAAAAGTTCAAGGCAAGATTTGTTGCCCGTGGCTTCTCTCAAAAGGAAGGAATAGACTATGATGACATATTTGCACCTGTGGCACGATATACCACCATTCGATCAATCATAGCCCTTGCTGCTACGCAAGGATGGAGTCTTCATCGGATGGATGTCAAGACCGCTTTTCTGCATGGTGCAATAAAGGAAGAGGTGTATGTGGAACAACCTCTGGGATTTGAAGTTCAGGATCGAGACACTCATGTCTGCAGGTTGAAGAAAGCCCTCTATGGGTTAAAGCAAGCACCCAGAGCTTGGTATGAGAGGATGGATAGTTACTTGATGAAGCTGGGCTTCACTCGAAGCAATGCTGATCCAAACCTTTACTTCAAGGTTGTGGAAGGAAAGCCTCTCATTCTAGTGCTGTATGTGGACGACTTCTTCCTGACAGGTGATGACCCTCTCATTCATCAATGTAAGAGGGAGCTTGCTGCTGAGTTCGAGATGAAAGACCTAGGACTGATGCACTATTTCCTAGGCCTGGAGGTCTGGCAGAGACCTGGAGAGATTTTCCTTTCTCAAGGAAAATATATTGTGAAGCTTCTGGAAAGATTTGGGATGGTGGACAGTAAGTCCGTATCGACACCAATGGAACTCAACTTTAAGAAGTTGAGTGGCAGCGCTGCTGGGCCTATCTTGGCCAATCCTACTGAGTATCGTCAACTCATAGGAGCTTTGATGTTCTTAGTGAACACACGTCCGGACATATGTTTTGCAGTGAACACTTTGAGTCAACAAATGGTTGAGCCTCATCATTTTCACTGGGTTGGTGCCAAGAATCTTTTGAGATATCTTCGGGGCACGATAAACCATGGGCTGAGATACACTGCCGGGAGTGTGACACTCCGTGGATATACTGATGCCGATTGGGCTGGAAGTGTGGTGGATCGTAAGAGCACATCGGGATGCTGCTTCAATCTTGGTTCTGCTTCGATCTCATGGATGAGCGGGAAGCAGAAGTCGGTGGCTTTGAGCACCGCGGAGGCCGAATACATTGCTGCTAGTATGGCCTGTTGTGAAGCAGTTTGGTTGCGGAAGCTCTTTAGTGAGCTGTTTGGACATGTGCTAGATACCACTGTGATACTCTGTGATAATCGGAGTGGGATTCGTATGACTGAGAATCCTGTGTTCCACGACCGATCCAAGCATATTGATATCAGGTACCACTTTATCCGGGATATGGTACAGCGAGGCGCCGTAAGGCTCGATCATATAGGAACTGATGAGCAGGTCACGGATATTCTCACTAAGCCCCTGGGGAAGGTCAAGTTCCTAACCTTCCGTGAGAGTCTTGGTGTCGTGGAAAGACCCTATGATGTGGGTCCTGTTGGACAATGAGCTCTGGGAGCTCTGGGGGGCTTTTGGGGATAGCTTCTCGAAGCTATAAGCACTCATAATGCTTCTGCCCCACCCTTGTGATTATTGAGCTGGTTCGCCACTCATTTATCTGTGCCCTGTATGAATCCTACCCATTGAGTTCAGGGCTCATGGGAAGTACCTCTCATTTGGCCAATGAGGTGTGGAAAAGCTAGAGACTATTAGCAAAGACTGATGGACGCATAAGAGATTGCCGTACTCTCTATCTAGGATGGCACGGTCCAACCACTTGATCTGGGATCAAGATTTGTGAGGTCTGGGACCTCTGGACTGACTATGTCAGTCGGGGGATGATGTCTTTGTGACTGACCCACTTCTGTTCTGAAATAAAGAAGCCGGCAAAGCAAGTTTCGGCGGGATGACGCACGATGTTGATTGCACTAATAGATGGAGTTCTCCCTAGTTGAGAGGGAGTGTTAAATTTGGACAACTAGGTCCAAACTCCATATTAAGATGCTCAGATTAAGAGGCTAATATTTTTGTTGGATTCCTCTTTCTTAGAGGTGTAAAATCCATATAAAATATGTCTTAATCCGATGAGCAGAACTTATATTTTGAATTTATTATTTTTAATAAATTATATGTGCAAGGTCGGCCAGTTTTGTAATGTAGGCTCGCATGCCCAACGGATGTGTCACACACCCTCATGATGGATATATATACAGGAAAAGTTGGAGAGATTTTCATCATCATCACAACTCACATATTCCTCTCTCATCTTAGAGTACGAGCTACCAAGAAGGACGAGTTTCAGCCACACGTGTGAAGGACGAAGAGGACAAACTGTACGGCCAAGCTGAAGTACGGATTTGCTACTGCTAGGGTTTCGCAGAAACTTTGACCAGCGTTGACTTTGGTCAACGCTTGGTCCAAACAAGCTGAAAACTTGTGGAAGGTTCGATTTATGAAGGCCGTACTACCCGGCACAAAAATCGAGGTCAAAGGGTTGACCGTTTTGCTGCTGCGTTGACTTTTAGCTTGCCTTGCTACGTTGACTTTCGGGACGGCGTTGACTTTTTTGGGTTGACTTGGGTTGACTCATCAGATTGGAGGTTGTTGTGACACATCTTTAATTTGGTGACCAAAAGATCTTTTCTTTGGATTCAGCATCACATTGACTACATGCAAGGAAAGCAGACACACATTTATGTCATCTTCGGTTGTCTTCTGTAAGATCTGCTTATATGTTCTATCTGCATTTTGCTTAACTACTTGTATGATTGCCGTGAGAAAAGTGAAATTGCTCTTAGCATAGAACATCTACAAAATTTTACAGAGACTTTCTCCTCCGTTTATTTGTATGAAAGGTGGGGAGGTCAAAAATTCAAGTGGATGTAGTCCCCTATAAGCAACATAACTACAAGAAGATAGGCTCACATATGGAGCATTCCAACTTTAGTTGACACATTTCAAGCTACAAGGCATGAACGCCCAACAAGCAAATATCCAACGCTAAGCACTCCTCAAGAATGGTTCATCGCTCCTCCAAAGGCCTGTAATGCTCCAATGCTACCTCCTAAACCATGTGTATCTCTAGGTCCACTCCATCTACATGATCACTCCTTGACCCAAGTGTCCTCAAATCAAATACAAACTTCCATGCAAGATATCTAGTGTCCTACAAAATCTAGGTCTCAATGCTCCTCCAAGGTAAGTTGTTCTCTCAAGCAAGCAAGCAAGCAACCTCATGAGGGTGCACCCCATGAAGAAAATCATCATGCCATTTGGATCTCCAATACTTTGAGGAAGTGTGCTACATAAGCATCAAGACAAGGTCTGGCAATCAATGAGTAAGCTTATCTCGAATGTGTATGTCCATCCTAGTACATTCAAGGGTTATCAACACACCATGCACCCACATCACATGAAGCATCCCCATGCATGGTGTAAAGTTACACTTTCAGAGTAACCCCGAAAACTAACACATTGGTGTTGGGAAGAGACAAAATCCATAGTTTGGAGTCCCAATGTTGTGAGATTTGGACTAGACAAAAACTTAGGCAAGTTGGGCTTGATAAAACTTGACTGACTTGGGGCTCGACTAAACTCTATAGGGCACCGAAACTTGTCGAAACTTAACGAATATTTTATTTTTTCAAAATATAGACAATTTTGCGTAGAAAAATAATAATAACAAGATTGGATGAGTTTTGTTGAGTCTTAGTAGAGTCTTAGAATTTCCCAAGTTTTTGATTGTTAGTGAGGTTTACTTGAGTACTCATTTTAGGAATGACCTGGCTAAACTTGGCAAGATTCGTGAGTCTTGGTCTAGTCTCACAACCATGGTTGAGACATATATGTTGCCCATATTTAATGGGATTCATGCCAATAGTAGAGTGTTCAGGTATTCTAAATGCCTAGCATAATCAATCCAACGGTAGTCAATGGAGTTCATGCAAATGGGACAATTTGTGTTTTACTCTTGGTTTATCTTATGCTATTTTGTTAGACTAAGATATTTGATTTCTTGAAGCTCCAAAGGTTGGATAGCTCTCATCAGACCCATCATTGTTACTTTGTGGATGAATGAGGTCATAGCAAATAAGGTGAGAACAAGCTATCGAGAGTTCATAGATGGATTTATGAGGAGGGTTTTCTATCATCGAAGGAGAAGTATCTCCCAAAATGTGCAGTGAATGCAAGGAAGTGAAGTTAAATATTAAGAAAGGAGATTGGTTTTCTAGCATTATATAGTTTTAGGGCTTTACAATTTCATTCAAAAGTTGTACATATTGATTCAATTTCTCACACTAAGAACATTCGCCCTTGAATTTAGATGGAACAAATGGTCCTTCGCCCTTGAATTTAGATGGAACAAACGGTCCTGAGATACTTTTGTGGCCGTAAATAGGCATCATATTTCCCCGCGTCTTTCTCATGACAAATTTATCTTTCACAAGTAAGCAAGCCTATAACTAGGCTATATAGAGGATTGCCTCGTTCATTTTTGAGGAAGATGCAGAGTGAAATTATAATCCTTATGACCCAATTCAATGCAGGAGGCATGATGAAAGTAAACATAGAATAGAGTAGTTGGCTTATTAGGACACGTGTGTAAGGATTTTAAATTATGAACAATGAAACCCAAGAAAATGGAAACATTTTTAGAAGAAATTGTTAAATAGGTGAGTTAGTAGACTATTTTCACTTATCACAATTACTATAGAAATTCTGGGGATGTGGTGCCTAAGAAATTAGCTAATGCTCCTAAACGAACAAGTTTTTTTTCTTTTCTTCTTCCACAGAACAAGATGTAATTTTTCATTAGTACGAAGAAACCACATTCTGTAGATGCATTTTATAATGCATTTTGTTCAAAGCATGTACCTGTCAATGCCAAAACTGCAAAAATCGGGCAAAAAAATTGTCCTTTGTTGGCTGTTAACAAGCCTCTTTAGCATGATCCATTAATATCAAGTACAATCTCAAAACATATAAAAGGTTACAAATCTATAAAAGGAAATACAGTCCTCCATGAGTAAGGATATAAATATACATATAAAAACATATGGTGCTGTCCAGTAGGTCTTCCATTTGGCACAAAAAAAAAATAAAAAAAATCCTGTGCCATGATGTCTGTAAATGCCTTGTGGTAGTACCCCTGAGTGTCTAGTTGTTCATAGATCTTCCACCTGCTCGGAACCTGTTGAGCACCTGATTTTGATAGTTGGTCTGTAGTTGTATTCCGTTCCCTGTAAATGTGACAACATGAAATCTGTACAATTGATTGTTTTGATTGAAGAGTCTCCTCTAAAATTGGTAGCAGTGTGTGACTGTGGAATCTCCGTGTCTCATTAAACCAATTAATCACCACCATAGTCTCCAAAAACTTGAAGGTCTTAACATCCTTTTTCTATGGCGAAAAAAATGAGATGTTTCAAGGCTAGAAGTTCAGCAAAATTATTTATCCCTCTGCCAAAACCAAGTTGCATTTTGAAATAGTGATGCTGATGAAGAAATAGAACAGCCCCCGACCACACATACCATTCTCTAGGGATGCTCCTTCAAAATATGCCCATGGGGGGGAGGTGACAATCTCCTCAGCAATGATGATACGGGGAATAGGTGTGGAATCTGATACTGGCAGCTGAGAGAAGGTGGCTAAAACCTGAGCCTCCACTTGGTCTGCTGAAGAAGGCTTGTCTTGGAATATGTATATGTTCCTGGCTAGCCACACACCCCAACAGATGAGTGGTGGTATGTTTCTGAAATTCTTTTCATTTACCTGCTCCCACCAAGATTGCCAAGCCTTCAAAAATGACTCTCTTGACCAATCAATTGCTATACCTGTCCTTTGTTTGCAATCTGTCAGTTTTTTAAAGTAAAGGGGCAGGATAGAAACAAGTGTGCAGTTGACTTTTCAACATTTTTGCATAAAGTGTACCAACTACGCCCTTCCTTCCTCCTTTTTCGAAGATTGTCCCAAGTAGGAACTTTGTTTCCAAGGATACACCACATGAAGACCCTGGCCTTTGCCGGACACTTTAGTTTCCATAATCTCTTCCACCACCAGACATAGGCTTTCAGTCTGTCAGCAAGGATAAGGTGTTGGTAACCTGTTTTGGGGGTGTTTTCCCCAAAAGGAGAGTGAACCCATCGTAATGTATCCTCCCGATCATGTATTCTAACATGTGACATATTTCAAGTTGCGGTGTAGTTCTGCCATGTTCCCCTGTAAGCAACTGGAAGATTGAGCTTATTTCTATCTGCCCATCCTTGTGCCCAAATTGAAGATCGAGTGTCATCCACTACTTGATTCAGGGTAGCCTTTCCATTGCTTTTTAGGAACATAACCAATTCAGCTGGCACTCGAAAACTCTCTCCACATCCCACCTAGGGGTCTACCCCAATCCTCACTTGTTCTCCGTTTCCCAGCTTCCATGTGAGACCCTTTTTAATTATAGGGAAAGATGCTAAGATTGCCTTCCAGATCACAAAGATATTTGATGATTTCTTGTTAGGGGTTCTAATCCAATCTACAATTGAAAGCTGATAGACATATTTTTTATGCACAACTGAGGTCCATAGGCTGTTCGTGGAGAGCAGTCTCCACACCACTTTTTCCGCCAAAGCCTTTGCAAATAAAGGGAGACTTTTTATGCCCCAACCCCCCCCGGCCTTTGGAAATGTAATTTTGTCCCAACTGACCCAAGGAAGGACAATGTCCTTTTTTTGACAGTCCATAAGAATCTACAGCATAGTTGACGGATTACATTTAATATACCTTTAGGAATCCATGATAAGGACATCTAGTATGCAGTAATGGCCTCCAAAACAGATATGATAAGAACCAGCCTTCCATCTCTGGACAACCACCAAAAATTTTACACCTTTAGCCTCTTTGCAGTTTTTACTATGAGCCCCTAAAAGAGAAAGTTGTGGGGTAAAGCATGTGCAATAGAGAAAATCAAATCTTGGTGGCTAATGAGGCATGATTTAGAAAAACCCCATGTTGAGTTTGATGAGATTCTTGAGGATGGCAAATTTGTTGAGCTTTGGAAAAAGACACGGGGAAAGATATTGGTGGAAGTGAGGTGAGGAATAAAGTGATGATGATAATATAGGCCTCCTTTGGCTATCAACATTAAACATTGGGCCAAAAGTAAAGAAGAAAAAACCAACTATATGGGCTAGGTTTCAAGATTGTGTAAGAGATGGGATACTAGGGGTTTGTATCCCTTAACAAAGAAGGTAAAAGTGCTAAGAATGTAACAAAATTTGCGACGCAAAATGAAAGATGAGGTCACGAGACATAATTAGAATGTAATACATTTTATTAGACTCCTTGTGTGCCAAGCATTGATGGCATGATGCTATTTAGGTTGCCTTTGGCCAAGTGAAGTAAGTACAATAGACCCAAGCCGGTCAGGAGGGTGACAAGCAATCATCTGAAGCATGTGTGGGTTCTTATGAACATCATATTGCTAATTCATCAAATGTGTCGTCCTATGTTGTTGGAGGAGACCAATGCCCTTAAGGAGCCAAACGGAGGGGATAAAGGCAAGAAGGGGCATGGTGGAAACCCTAACGTAGAGGAATCTTCTAAGGATCTGGAGGCCAAGAAGGGCATGCAATAGGAGAATATAGAACTACCTAAGGAGACCCTCTATGTTAGTGTAACCCCCTTATTGCCTCTACTCCACTTTGGGTGTCCACTTCCCGTGCTTCTTCAATCAAGACTAATGTTCCAATTCACCCCCCTATTCTTCTTCATTTACTTTCTTTGTCTGTCATACTAGTTCACTTTCTTCTTCCAATATTCATATTTCCTTGCTGATACTTGAATCTACTTTTGATAACATATGATGCCAAACCCTTTTGGGGGACACTGTTTTCCTCCTCCATGTTATGTCTAGCCATCTCACTCCCACAACACAAAGCTTATGCTTTCATCACTGCCCGATTCTTTGATCCATTCGACTCTTTCCCCATTATGTCCATGGTAGCCTCCACTTACCCTCAAACCCTCTTGTTACTCCACCTTCCTCTGTAGGCACACCATTTGCCCACTCCTCAATCTATTTTAGGTATGCCTAAAGTGTTGTAGACATGGAATGAGCCGAATTAATGGTACAATCTTAGCTCGAAGACGACTATTAGGGAACAATAGGGCAACAACAAAAGGAGTTGTTATCATACGAGTAATTTTAGAACCGATTAGTCACTATTTTTGATCACTTCATTTAGATACAATGGTAGCTAGCAGTGGTAAAACTTAGGACCAATCTTAGTGCCAATATTATTGCCTAGTTGGATTTTCTCTAAACCTAGAAGAGTTGCACACATTGACTAAATGATTTTTTTATTGAAAGCTGAAGAGGGTGCTTTATATGGAAGTGAGAGTCTCGATTATGAAGGCATAGAAGGCTATGGTGAGGAACATGGATAACATCATTAGGGTACTCAAGAATACGTAGCTAGAAGACCAACAAATAGTTATTGGCACAAAATCCATGTTAGATGGAAAATGAGCTTTATAAGTTGACAATAAGTAGCTATAGGCAAAACAAACCACCATGGAGAAAGTAATTATCTCACTAAAAGGAAGGATGTGTAGAGAGCTAAAGCAAAGGCAACCAATGATGCGAGAGAGGTTGAATCCACAAGGACTCATTTGTAAAATTAAACTGATCAATGCAACACTTTGAGGGACAAGGTGGGGGATCTTGGGAAACATTTGAAGGGGCTTAATGAGCTCAACAAAATTTGGCAATGTTGAAGAAAGTTCTTCTTGATAATGAGAAGTTAAATATTTTCAAATTAGGGTAGGGAGAAGGACAATGATTATGCCTCTTTGAGATCCTTGCTATATAAAACAACCAAGAGAGAAGCTTGTGACAAAGGGGTGGCTATAAGAAGCATTAATGATATAGGTACAGTGGAGTATGGATTGAGGTATGTCAGAGACGGTGATGTGCAGTTGCAGGGCTACACGGATTTAGATTGGTCTGGGAGTGCAGTGGATAGGAACAATAATTTAGGGTCTTGTTTCAGCTTGGGATCAACTATGATCTTGTGGTTTAGTAGGAAGTAGCACTCAGTAGCACTTAACTCGACAGAGATTGAGTACATGGTTGTGATTTTAGCGAGATGTGAGGCCATATGGCTTTGAAAAATGCTCTCAGGGTTGCTTGGTATAGTGATTCACTTTGACAACCAAAACTGTGTCAGCTTTGAGAGAATCCAATGTTTCATGATAGGTACAAACACCTAGTGATCAGGTAACACTTCATCAAAGACAAAGTCCACAGAGGTGCTGTCAGATTGCAGTACATTTCTAAGGATGAGCAGGTGGCAGATATTCTCACCAAGTCCCTCGTGAAGGGGAAGTTCATGTTCTAAAGGGGCAAGCTGGGGGTGGGGTGAATCCCTTCCTTGCAAGGAGGTAGGGTTGATTTTGTAGCTTTGGATGATCCTCTGCACAGGCTAGTGTCTTGCATGTAGGAGAAAACGTCCTGTTTAAGTGGTGTTTTGAGAGGAACAACTAATATGATTTCTTTTCTAAGTATAACATAGAAAAAACACATTAATTAATTTAATTGATTAATGTTGGCTAATTGAACAAATTTCTAAGGATAAATATTTAATTATTTAAGTGAAGTAGATCTAATCTCTGCCATTGATCTAAGTGGGTTATGATTTAATCCTAGTCGTTTGTCACTTTGGAGATTGGGGATTAGGAATTTTGCTCAATTTGAAGTTATAAAAAGATCCTATGGGAGAGGACGAAGACACATTCATTTGGGTATATTCAAACAGACTTTTGAGAGCTAATTGTAGGTTTGAGAGGCTGAAGACACAAGAAAAGAGTTGTAGAAATTTACCAAAGCACGGGGACAGTGATTACCCACATGTGGGAGGCCGAGTAGGGTGTTTTGGCACACATGGGAGAAGGAGATTGTTGCTACCAGAAATTTTCTGAATATTTCCAGGTTTATTTCCGCTGTAATTTCTGTATTTCTGTGGGCCAATTTCCTTGATAAGGGAGCCTTAATTTATTGGAGAAGAATTTATGAAGAGAAATTTGGAGAGCAAATTTAGTGTGTTTTGTGACTGTTTATTTACAAAATTCTGATGCTAATTTTCTGAGTTAAAAGTACTAGAGTATTTATGCTTTACACTGTTCAGATTTTATTTTATAGCAGACAATTTATTTGTCGAGTTAAAGTAATTTCTGGGGATAAAATAGCTATAGGAAACTTAAATGAACTTGGTACTTGGAAATTAACAATAAATCAAAAGTATGTTTAAGATCACTGCATTTAACATGTCGGTCAAGGCCATCATTCATGTAATAGATGAAGTTGAACAATAAATTTTGGTCTGGACTCTAGAGTAATGTTTAAAATTTTTAAAATTAATGAAGTATGTACATTATCAAAGAACCTTTCAGCACTATAATAGAAGGAAATTAAGGCATGATATCGCTGGGGATGGGGCAATATGTTAAATTTCCAAATACCAACCAATATTTATTTTGTCATGGCAATTAGTTTTATTCCCAACAATTAATTTATTTAGTGAAATAAATATTTTATTACCGAAAAAATAAAATCACTAGTATTTTTAACTTTTAGAAATATATATATATGCAACAAAATTTAAATCAGAGAGATCAATCACACATTGCAAAAATATTCATCCACAACAATTCTCTGTCATTTATTAATCTGGAAAATCTGGGTTCTCGACCTGCAAAGATACAATAAATAATGCAATAAGTGGAACCTATAACTCGGCCCCCACAAGATAAATTTGACCACTTGGAAATCGCCTTTGAAGGAAATTGGCTTGGAGAAATTCTGCCCAATCAATCTGCTTGCAAGTTGACCCTGCGTCTGTGAAAATTTCAAGTCTGAAAAATTATTACTGCAATGATTGGTTTACTTCTCCTACTTATGAGATAAGTTATTTACAGATGCTTCAATAAATTCTGAAATAAACACATTTGCTGTACTTTACTCTAATCAAAAGCATAAGAACAGAAATTACACAAGTAGCACAATAGAAACAACCATATGAATACAGTTATATTTGGACAATTGTCCCCGGAAAAACCCAATGTGGGAAAACCGGTGCAACAGATGAGGGTTTTGTATTTATCTTTAGTAATGGAAAGTTCATTTACAAGAGTCCTGATGAGCAAAGTAAAATTAGCATACCCCTGGCTGAATTTTCAGGAACCTTCAGGAGTATTTCAAACCCTCGGGGCGACCTCCTTCATCCTCTACATCATCCAGCATGTGAGCTCTGCGCAATCTTTCCCTGGACTGCGTAACTCTGCGTGGAGGGGTTCTTGCCGCCAATCAACTCACCCTTCCCTTTGTGAAATTTCCAAGAGAAAAATATTTCTGCAATACTTGGTTTATTTCTCCTACTTATGAGATAAGTTGTTTACAGATGCTTCAGTAATTCTAAAATAAACACATTTGCATAACTTCACTATCGTTAAGAGCATAAGAACAGAAAGATAATTTACACAAGTAGCACAATAGAAACAACCACATGAACACAGTTAATTTTGGACAATTGTCCTAGAAACAACCACATGAACACAGTTAATTTTGGACAATTGTCCCCGGAAAAACCCAATGTTGGAAAACCAGTGCAGCAGATGAGGGTTTTATATTCATCTTTAGAAATCGAAAGTACATTTACAAGAGTCTGATGAGCAGAGAAAAATTAGCAAACACATGGTAGAATTTTCTAGACCTTCCAGACAAATTTCAGACCCTAGGGGTGACCTCCTTCACCCTCTGCATCATCCAGCGTGAGAGCTCTGCGCAGTCTCTCCCTGGACTGCGTGATTTTGCGTGGAGGGGTTCCTGCTATTGATAATCTCATCCTTTCCTTCATCCTCCTGACTTCTGCTTCCCGATAACTGACTCCTCCCTCCTCCTCCTGCTTTTGCAACCCTGCTTCTACAATCTCACCCGTTGAAATCGAATTCTCTTGCTTTAGAATCGATTTCCTTCGGGTACTGAGAGTGTCCCCAACTTGATTTCCAAATGGCCCTCAAGTCTCTTCTTATAGTCTTCTCGCTGATGAATCAACAACCAAGATTATATCGTTAATCAATGGCTCAGATTAAAAGATGACTTGATCTTCGTTTTCTAGAAGATTCATAATCTGCTCTACTAATACCCTATAATTATTTAATTTCCTTAAGTTTAAACTTAGGGTCTGCATTAAAATAATTATTTCTTTTAATAAAGTCATATCCGAGTGGAATTTCCACAAACGATTTTTGGGTTCTCTGGATCACTGATGTCCAAGCCTGTCTACCAAAAATGAGACTTCGAACACTTTTCGATGCTATAGAAATCAACACTCCCTCTTAGCGAGGAAAGTGTTTAAGCAAGATACTGCTGTACTGCTCTAACTCTACATCATCTGCTGCGTTGATGATGTTCTGGCTGCTGCCCCTCATCTCTGTGCTGCTGCTTCCTATACCACTGCCCTGCCACTGCATCTTCCGTATTGCATCTCCCTCTTCTTTTGAAGACCACCCTTTCCTCTAATGGAAGGGGTTCTCGACCATCCCCATCTTCTCTCTGAAGTAAGTGAACTTGATCTTACTTAGAGCCTTTGTGAGGATATCTGCCACCTGTTCTCCTGTAGGAGTGTATCGCAACTATACTGCTCCCTTCTGGACATAGTCTCTGATAAAGTGACATCGAATGTCAATGTGTTTCGGCCGGTCATGAAACACATGAATTTCAGAGAGCTTAATGCAGCTTTGATTATCACACAAAATCTCGGCCGGTTCTATCCACTTCTTGAGTAGGTTCAAGAGCAATTTGCGGAGCCATATGGCCTCGCACGAAGCTGTGCTTGCTGCCATGTACGAACTTCTGTTTCCTGCTGCACCAGGAGGTCATTCCTGATCCGAGACTAAAACAGTACCCACTGGTACTTTTCCGATCTACTGTGCTTCCAGCCCAGTCTGCATCAGTGAACCCACTCAATTGGATCTCATTACCCTTGGTGTACTTTAGCCCATACTCGATTGTCCCTCTCAAGTATCTGAGAACATGTTTGGCTGCTGCCCAGTGAGCCCTCCTTGGTTCCACCATGAACTGACTGAGGGTATTTACTATTCATTGCATAAAAGATGTCTGGTCTCGTATTGACCAGATACATCAATGATCCGATGAGCTGTTTGTACAATGTGGGATCAGCCTCATCATCCTCCGATGTGTATATCTTCTTCCAATTAGTAATCATTGGCGTGGCCATGGGTATACAGTCTTCCATCTGAAATCTCTTCAGGATTTCTGTCGTGTATCTTCCTTGTACTAGGAAGATTTCCCATTTCTGCTGCCAGACTTCTAATCCAAGAAAATAGTGCATTTGCCCCAGGTCCTTCATGTCGAATTTTGTTGCCAGATTCTCCTTGCAGTCCTTGATGAGCTTGGATGATCTGGTAAAAAACAGGTCATCCACATAAAGAACAAGAATAAGCGGCTCATCTCCCACTCTCAAGTAGTATAAGTTGGGATCTGCGTCACTCTTGACGAACCCCATCTTCTGCAAGTAGCTATCAATTTGATCATACCATGCCCTGGGGGCTTGTTTTAAGCCATACAAGGCTTTCTTAAGTCTGCAAACACGAGTCTTCTGCTCATGTGTCTCGAAGCCTTCTGGCTGCTCTATGTACACTTCCTCCTCTATCACCCCGTTCAAGAACGCTGTCTTTACATCCATTTGGTGAATCTCCCATCCCATCTGCGCAGCCAGAGAGATGACGGATCTGATAGAAGTGTATCGCGCTATTGGAGCGAAGGTTTCTTCATAATCAATGCCTTCCTTCTAAGCATACCCCTTAGCTACAAACCTTGTCTTGAACTTCTCTGCTGCCATTTGCAGCATATTTGATCTTGTAGATCCATCTGGATCCTACAACTGATTTGTCCTGTGGTCTAGGGACTACTTCCCATACATCATTTGTCATGATGGAGCTATACTCCTCCACCATGGCATCCACCCATACCTGATGCTGAGCTGCTTCCCGAAAGGTAGATGGTTCACCAACTTGAGTTACCAGTGTCTGATATCTGTCTAGTTGTTTTCTTATCCTCTTTCCTTCTCTAGGGGCTCCAACAAATTCTTCTGCATCCTTAAGAATTTGTTGAAGTTTTCTGCTCGGTCTCCCATCAGTTGTGGGCAGTCTCACCTGTTCTTCCTCCTGTTCTTCTTCAGAGGAGCTCTCCTCAGAATTACTGTGCCTTGGAGAGGCACTTGACATCTCCTCTGTAGGTTGTTGAGGCCGTAACAGTGGATCTTCCTCAATCTGCGTATCTATGGCCATTTCTCGAGATTTCCTGAAGGCTCTCTCCTCTAGGAATTTCACATTCCTTCTTACCACGACTTTCCCGCTCTCTGGAATATAGATGCAATATGCCTTTGCATTCTCGCTATAGCCCATCAGGAAACCCTTTTCTGCAATTTGATCCAACTTCTTTCTCTTTTCATCAGGAACGTGGCAGTACACCATGCTGCCGAATATTCTGAATGGCTCACTTCTGGCTTGCTACCTGTGAACACACTCTCGAGAGTTACCTTCCCCCAAGCTCTATTGGGAACTCTATTCTGAATATATAATCCTGTGTTGCAGGCCTCTGCCCATAAGAATTTGGGCATATCTTGGTCGTACAACATTGCCCTTGTAGCTTCTATTATGGTTCGATTCTTCCGTTCTGCAACTTCCTTTTTCTCTGGATTGTATGGAGTTGTCCAGTCTCTCTTGATGCCTTCCTTTGCACATAAATTTTTGAAGTCTTTATCGATATATTCTCCATTGTTATCTGACAACAACTTCTTGATCTTCTTTCTTGTAGAGTTCTCCACCAATGCTTTGAAATCTTTAAACCAATCAAAGACTTCATCTTCGGTTTTTCAAAAATAAATCCAAGTTTTCCTGGAATGATCATTAATGAAGGTGGCAAAGTACTTTTCCCCACTGAGAGCAGTTGTGGACATTGGACTGCAAATGTCAGATTGTATTAACTCTAATACACCTTTGGCTCTGCTGCCGCTTCTTGGAAATGCTGCCTTAGCATACTTTCCTAGTACGCATCCACTGCAAACTTCGTCTTTCTTTGTGCTGAGTTCAGGAGCCCCTATGACAGTATTTTTGAGAATCCCCAAGGCTCCATGATGTAGATGCCCCATCCTTCTGTGCCATAATTCATTCAGATATTTGTCGTTTGTAATGTCGATAAGGGCAACTAGAGATTCAAGCTGGAGCTTATACAACTTGTGACTCCTTACTCTGATTTGTGCCTTTTTTCTCTAGTTAGGGTGTTTGACATACACCTTATCTCGAATAAAGTATACGTCATAGCCCTTGTTCTGAAGTTGAGACACTGAGAGTAAATTCATCCCCAACCTGGTACATGCTGAACATTCGCGGCTCTAATCTTGTTTTCATCCTCGGTTTGAAATGTTATGATACCTCTCCCGATGGGGGTACATTTTGCCTTATTTCCCATAGTTATCTGGAAATTCATCTGTTTTTCTTGGTAGCTCAAAAAACATTCTCGAACCCCCGTCATATGAGCAGATGCTCCACTATCAATATACCAAACACTTGAAGGAGCTGTGCTCGACACACAAGCAAGATCCTCCTCTAGTCTGGATGCCAGCACTTTCATGTTGTGTTCCCTCTGCATTTTTGCGTGCTCTGGAGGACTGCGTGAACCCTTCCTGATGATGGAACTTTGGTGCATGGAAGATCCTCCCTTTTTGTTTTTAGCCCTTTGCTCTGATACCATATGAAATTTCCAAGAGGAAAATATGTCTGCAATACTTGGTTTATTTCTCCTACTTATGAGATAAGTTATTTACAGATGTTTCAGTAAATTCTGAAATAAACACATTTGCAGATCTTCACTATCATTAAGAGCATAAGAACATAAAGATAATTTACACAAGTAGCACAATAGAAACAACCACATGAACACAGTTAATTTTGGACAATTGTCCCCGGAGAAACCCAATGTGGGAAAACCGGTGCAACAGATGAGGGTTTTATATTTATCTTCAGAAATGGAAAGTACATTTACAAGAGTCTGATGAGCAAAAAAAAATTAGCAAACACCTGGCTGAATTTTCTGGACCTTCTAGACAAATTTCAGACCCTTGGGTTGACCTCCTTCACCCTTTGCGTCATCCAGCGTGAGAGCTCTGCGCAGTCTCTCCTTGGACTGCGTGGAGGGGTTCTTGCTGCTGATCAGCTCACCCTTCCCTTCATCCTCCTGATTTTTGCTTCTTGATAACTGACTCCTCCCTCCTCCTGCTTCTGCAACCCTGCCTCTACAATCTCACCCACTGAAATCGAATTCTCTTGCTTCAGAATCGATTTCCTTCGGGTACTGAGAGTGTCCCCGACTGGATTTCCAAATGGCCTTCAAGTCTCTTCTTATAGTCTTCTTGCTAATGAATCAACGACTAAGATTATATCGTTAATCAATGGCTCAGATTAAAAGATGACTTGATCTTCGTTTTCTAGAAGATTCACACTCTGCTCTATTAATACGCTCAAATTATTTAATTTCCCTAAGTTTAAACTTAGAGTCTACATTAAAATAATTATTTATTTTAATAAAGTCATATCCGAGTGGAATTTCCACAAACGATTTTTGGGTTCTCTGGATAACTGATGTCCAAGCCTCTCTACCAAAAATGAGACTTAGAACACTTTCCGATGCTATTGAAAACTACCTCACAACTTGCCATACTCGCTACCATATACCTTGCCTCTGCTGAACTAAGTGCCATTGATTGCTACTTCTTTCTATACCATGAGATCATAACTGATCCCAAGCTTAAGCAACATCCAGACGTAGATTTTTTGTCCACAACGCTCCTTGTCCAATCAAAATCTGTGTACCCTTGCAGCTCCACTCCACCAACACTGACATATCTCAATCCAAAGTCCACTGTACCTCGCAGGTATTTCAACACATGCTTCACTGCCACCCAATGAATCTATCTCGGCTCCACCATGAACTAGTTGAATGTGTTCACAACAAAACATAATCTGGCCTAATGGTGACCAAATACATCAAGGAACCTATCAACTGCATGTACAGTGTGGGATCCACTAACTTGCCTTTAGGAGCCCTTAGCTTCTTCAAGTTAGTGATCATCGATGTGGACATAGGCTTGCATTCCTCCATCCTGAACCTCCTCAAGATCTCAACAACATACTTGCTCTGCCCAAGGAAGATCTCCCTTGGCTGCTGCCACACCTCCAATCCCAAAAATAGTGCATTAAGCCGATATCCTTCATCTCGAATTCTGAAGCAAGATCCTCTTTGCACATCCCTATGAGCTTCTTCGATCCCGTCAAGAAGAGATCATCCACATAAAGTACCAAGGTGAGCTGCTCACCCTCAATAATTACCTAGTACAAGTTGGAGTTTTCCTCACTCTTCGTGAAGCCCAAACCAAGAAGATATCCATTGATCTTGGCGTACCATGTGCGTGGAGCCTGCTTTAGCCCATAAAGGGCCTTCTTCAACCTGCATACATGAGGTTCTCTCCCATGCACCTCAAAGCCCCGAGGCTAGTCAATATACACCTCCTCCTTAATCATCCGTTTGAGGTAAGAAGTCTTTACATCCATTTCATTTATCCTCTACCCCATCTTTGAAGCAATGGGCATAACTACTCTAATGGATGCATATCTAGTGGCAAGTGCGAATGTCTCCTCATTATCCACTCCCTCCTTTTGCGAGAACTCTCTCGCCATGAACCTCACTTTGTACTTCTTGACACTGCCATCAACTGCATGTTTGATCTTATAGATCCATCAAGTGACCACAAACTTTCCCTCCAATCTTGGTTCAATTTCCCACACATCATTGCTCATGATGGAGCTATACTCCTCCACCATGGCATCCCTCTAGAATTTCTCATTGATAGCCTCCTCAAAAGTGGAAGGTTTAGATTCGCTGGCGTTGCTTGACAATGCCAAATAACTGGAAAATCTAGTTGGTGGTTTTTTTTGCCTGAAAGTGCTATTAGGAGCTTCCACACGCTCCTCGACATCTCTCAAGTTATGCTCTACCCATCTTGTCCTTCTCTTGGTAGAGCTCGAAGGAATATCCAACTCATCATCCAAATCTGTTGAGTGCTGACTATGTCCTCGCTGGTGGTGGTGTTGGTCCATGTTCAGCCTTAGGAGCTTCTTGCTCCTGATCCTCTATCACTGTTGGCTCTTTCTCATGAGATCTCCTAAGACATCCCCACTCAAGGTCACATTCCTCTGTCCTGGAATGTAGACTCGGTAGGCCTTTGAGACCTCATTGTTTCCCTTCAAATATGCCCCTTTTTGACAAGAGCTACAACTTAGTCCTCTTCTCTGTGGCAACGTGGACATAAACTAGACTATCGAGATGTGCAAATGGATCACATCTGGTTTCACTCCTGTAAACAAGTAAGGAGTCACATCCTCCAATATCCTGTGAGGACTCGTGTTCTACATATACACAACTATATTGCAGGCCTTCGCCCACAAAAACATAGGCAATTCTTGATCATAGATCATTGACCTCGTTGCCTCCATTATGGTTTTATTCTTCCTCTCGACAACCCCATTCCGTTGAGGGTTGTAAGGTATCGTGAGCTCCTTTTTAATCCCTGCTTCCCTGCAAAATCCTGGAACATGTTGGAGCTATACTCACCCCATTATTTGATCTCAACACTTTAATCTTCTTCTCAGTGCGGTTCTCCACAAGAGATTTGAACTCCCTAAACCGATTGAAGACCTTATCCCTATTTTCCAGGAAAAATCATCTATGAATGTTGCAAAGTATAAGGGCCTTGTGATCGATGTCACAGACAGGATCACAAATGTCTGAGCGCACCAAGTCTAACACTCCCTTAGACCTGGCCTTGCTGTGAGGATATGCAACCTTGCCCTGCTTGCCAAGCGCATACCCTTTACACCGTCCATCTTGCTCCACCCTGATCTTTGGAAAACCTTTAAACATTCTTTGCAACATAGGGATAGCTTTGTAGTGTAGGTGTTCCATCCTCTTATGCCATATCTCACTCTGGCTGTCACTCTCATGTATGAGAGCCTTCATCGAATGCCCCTCTTACTTCTCCTAATTACTTGCTTTTTGCTGGGATCAACTCCTTTCAGCCTAACAATCGCTTCACCTCCAGTAAAGCCGACTTCTAGTCCTTTGTCTTCTATGTTGAAAATTGGTTAGCTAGGGAGGTACTCCCACAACCATTGGGTGTTAGGTTTGTGAGGAGAAAACCCACAAAAAAAGACTTCGTGGGAAAAACACGCAAGTTTGGGGGTTTGGGCCTAAAGCAGTGGGCTTGGGACCCAGGGAAACTAATATTATATTCTGATATGTTGTTGAGGAGTCTATTGAAGGATTATGAGGTCTCCTAAGTCAACTATTAGAGTGATATAAATATGGAGCCAAAGGAGAGGTAAGTCATAAGTGTCATGTGACTACCCTTGTGCAAGGTGATAGCCCTTAAAGGAGCTGCAAATAGTATGAGGAGGTTGAGTTAGGAGTTACGTTCATGAAGTTTGTTTGAAGAAGGCCAAGTAGCTGTCCAAGAGGAGGCCGAGTTGGTTCCCTGATCAAAGAAAGGTTTTTCATGTGTATTTGCTAGGTTAATGGAGAGGTTCAGGCCCTAGAAGAGGGTTGGATTGTGCCTTGTCTAGGTTGCTGATTGGAAGGGTAATAACCGCAACTAGTTTGAGTATGTTTTGTGTGATTTGAGTAGCCAAGAAAAGGCTGCATGTCCTAGGAGCAGGGCTGTAGGGTGAACTAACAAGTTGAGGGCCTCAAAGATTGCAGACAAGTTAGAGTGAGGGTTGAAAGGGCTCCATGAAGGTGAGCTAATCTCGGATAGAGGTGTTGTAGCAGACCAAGTTGAAGAGGAGGCAACTCAGAAGTCTAGTTAGGGTATAGGCTGAGGCCTATAACAAAGGACAATAAAGGAAAGGGAGCATATCAAGGGCTACAAGGAAGTTTGTTAGGTAAAGCAAGGGGCTAATAACAAGGTGACAAAAGGTTGTAGCGACAAAGGAGGGCTGAAAGCTACAACAAGTAGATAAGATCTAAAGAAGTTGATCTTGTGAAGTGAAGAGGACAGAAAGGGCTGGTTGCCAAGGACAAACAACAAGAAGTAAGTCAAGCTATTTATTCTTTGTTTTCATGGGCATATGAGGTCATGATGGATTAGGCCTCAACCCTAGTTGTTTCAGTCAAAGGACAAACTTGTATTTATTGCATTATAACATTGTATTAGGGTTTCTAAAGGGCCATGATCACTGATATAGAAGCCGTATGGTTTTCTTACTGATGGATTGATAAGGAATGTGTTTGGGTCGATAATTCTTGTGCACTATTGTTGATTTCAGTGTTGTTATATTCCGTTGTGCAAAGTGCTTAATTGTTGGGCATCTTTATTGTGATTGTATTCCTAGCTAGGGCATAAACTTGACCTAGGGTGGAAGGAAATTTCAACATGGTATCAAAGCTACTTTGAAGGGCAGTTGGATCAGAGTGTGCATAAGGGTCAACTTAAGAGGGAGCTAAGTTGACTTGTTGAAGGAAGATCAACTTTTCAGAGATGGTTATTGGTTCGAGGTATGAGGACCGGTTGGAGAGGCTGTTCAACTATAATCCATGGAAGGAAATGATCAAGCTAGTGTTGTTGGTGAATGATCTATGGGAATTTGTTGATAAGAAGATCACCTTGCCAAATGACACAACTGAGTTGGCTAGGCATTAGAATTTAGATGCGAAGTCCAAGTTGGTCATACTTGATGGAGTCAAGGATCACTTGATACCTCATCTCACAAGGAAGGACACTGCATGGGATATGTGGGAGGCTTTGAAGCGTTGTTTCAGAACAAGAACGAGAACTAGAAGATGGTATTAAGAGAGAAAGTCAAGGAGATCAAGATGGCAGATGGAGAGAATTGTTGAAAATTGGGGCAGTTAGGGGACAAATTTCCCCATAGGAAACCCATCTACTCCAAAAGGAAGCCCAACTGCCCCAAAGAGAATTCAATTGGAAGAAAGAAATATTATTATTTAAAATGGCACAAAATTTGGGGAAATAAATCATTAAGGAAAATTATATTATTATGAGTGAAATTTGAATTGGTGATTCCCTCCAAATTAAGATCAAGTCAGTCTCTCAATGAAAGGTCTCATTGGCACCTAAAGACACCCCATCGATTTATTTAAATAAAACCTTATACAACTCATGGTTCACATGCTCATTCATGAAGCTCACACTTATCTCTGAAGCACGAGTATATCTTTGTGGTTCAAATATGGTTTGAATAAGCTCACACTCTTCTAAGGATCACATTCTCTTGTAGTCTGTGGCCCGCTCTATCAATGGCACACATTTAACTGTGGTTTTGGGACAATGCACATTCTTTGTGATTTGTTGACATATGTCTCTGTAATGGTTCAATTGACATATCTCTGTGACTTGATCTATATCCTCATGGCCAACATATGATTTGCTTTACTTGGCTCATGGCTCGCATTATATATATGAGTGGCTCTCAATACTTGCTAAGGGTCGCATTATTTATGGATCACATTATTTTTTTGAAGCACACATTATGTTCTGAGACTCGCATCTCACACATAGTGGCTCACACTTATGCTTTGAGACTCGCTATCTCTCTGACTCGCATATCTCACCAGTGGCTCGCACCTATTCTAAGGCTCACAACGTTTCAATGGATTGCATATATCACTTGTTGCTTGTTGTTATGGTTCACATTCTTGTCATGAGTCATGACTCGTATATATATATATATATATATATATATATATATATATATATATATATATATATATATATATATATATATTCCCTATGGTTGATAACAATAATCTATGGTACATATCTTACGTATGACAATGACCTTTATATTAATTAAATATATGGCTATGTAAGCTACAACATATCTATTACAAGAATGTATGGTTTGAACTTTGGATAACAATTTCGTATGGAAGGAATGGATGGTTATATAGTAGTGATTTTAATGTGGTTCTTGATTGTAATATGTAACAATGATAGTGACCTTGCAATGATATGGCGGTAACCTTGATAACCGTGATATGGCAATGACCCTTATTGATAGTGAGATAATGATCCATGTGACAAAGGCATGACTATAATATATGTGACAGTGACTTGGAGACTATGACAGTAAGTTTGATGTATGAATATGGCAGTAACCCTAACATGATAGTGATCCTTGATATAAAACAATAACCTTGACTATAATAGTGACCTCTTTGCATAACGATGAATTTGATGAATGACAATGATTGACAGTGGCAGTGGCAGTGACCTTGTTGAGGAATGACAGAGACAATGATAGTAACCTTGATGTGGCATTAACACTTTGATTTATGGTTTATCTCTATGATGATGATATGAAAGTGATGAAATTTGTTCTTATGACTCTTGATAGAGATGATTATTGATAACATTTGATGACATTTAATAATAATGATTCGTGACAGTGATAATGTTCCTTAACGATGATGAGCTTTGATAGTGATGACACTTATTCCTATGACATGGATGTTACTTCTTGTTACGGTGATATGGCAACAACACTTTAGAGATCAGATCGTTCAATTCAAAAATGTAGTTGTGAACTGACTTGGGTTGGCCCTAGGAGGTCTGATGTGATTGATGTATCTCATTCTTATTGTACTTTGTACCTTAGCTAAACATTTGATGAATATCTAATACAAGAAGAATCTGGTTGGGTTTTCCCCTTGTGGGGTTTTGCCCTGGTCTCTGGCCTAAATCCTGGTGTCTCTATTGTGTATGCTTTTCTTATGTTGTTTCTTTCAGTTCCGCTGCATTGTCGATGTTATTGTTCTCTCTACATAATTGCTAAAGATGAAATGATGTTATGTGGTAAATGTAATGTGAAATTGTTGAAAAAGTTTATAAATGCAATTATGTACTACAAAGAACAATCTAGCTCTAAAATTAACATTATATCGGAGCTGGGCTGCAGAAAAGTCATGGAAGTCACCCCTTGTTGACCTGGTGATGAATACAGAGTGAAAGGGATGGAGATTGCGTAGACCTAAAAGAATGCTAGGGTTTGAAGGAAACCCTAGGAAGCCTTTTGCTCTTGCAAATAGAAGCCAAGGTTTGGGAAAAATCCTAGGAGTGGCCTTGATATGGAATGGGGCTTGGTATGATTAAAATTTTTTCATGATGTGATAAAGAAGCCTTTTATTTATTAAGTTATTTGGGATAGATTCAGAGAAACCCTAGGAGAGTGTATGATGCAGAATGAATGGTTTATCGTGTACATTGATAGTTGAGTTTGGCTGTCGATGAAGGAGATCAAGGATCTAGAAATGAGAATAACAATGGTGCTCAAGAAGATGCATTGCTTGTAAAGATGACATTGGCATATGGTTGATGGTTTGTGGGGCAGGATCAAGAGGGAGCTGATAGATTCCTACAATCCTCATGAAAGATAAGTACTTTCAGGACTTATGTTATATTTTTCCCTTGTTTAGATTTATCGTTTTTAGACTATTGTTTATTCTTCCTGCATAAATATTTGAAAACACTAACTTCTAGAATGAGTATGTGATCAAGGAAAGCAAATCCTTCTTGAGGATCATTGGGATATACAGTATTGCAGGAAGAATTAGGAGGGAGTTGGTGCGGGATAATGAAAAAGCCACTCTCATATCTAGAGAAGAAAGAAAATCTTGCCTTATCATCAGGTACACTTTCATTATGTTTATCTAACTTGCTATTATTACTCTTGTTCTTGTCCCGGGGTCATCAGTCGCAACAATTGGATGTAAGGACCTAGTCCTCAATATCGAGATTGAGAAGGATGTAGAGCCATCTTATGATTATAATGGCAATGGACAAGAGCCCAAACCTCAAAGGAAGGATTGGAGTCTCCCAGGTTAATGACTATGGCTAAAGAGGCTTCCTATTCAGAGGGGACATATTGTCATGTAACAATGAGATATTATAAGACAAAAAATACGATGAGAAGCGATATGTCCTTCATACAGGGACCATTCTAGATGAAAAAATGCAACAGTGACAGATGCCTCCGCAATATTAAGTTCAACAGTGATAAGGAAAATGCTCTCAAAGGGACAGGATTGTGATAAGATCCTAACACCTGTTGCCTGATGCACTATTATCAGATGTATGTGAATTTGGCTTCCTCCATGATGTATTTAAGGAAGAAGCGTACTTAGAGCCACCTCAGAACTTTGAGGCACATAAGATGAGACTCATGAAGAAAGTCCCATATTGACTCAAGTTAATGCCCATGCCTGGATTCATGGACATCTGATGTTGACTCCGACCTCTCGTCATGGTTGAAGGTATGTCTTTGATATATGGTTCTATATATGCTAACAATTTTTTTTTGATAGTATCAAATCATCTCATCAGTACCAGAGCGAGTTGATCTTTGCGCCTCAGGAATCTACTTATCAAGAAGTGTATTATTGAGATGATGAGGACTTCCTTGTCAAGAGAAGTATATTGATAGAGATTTGACATGATGATGTACTCCAAAGCAATTGAGAGAGACTCCTCTTCAGATGCGGATTTGGTGACTCCCACAATGAGTCGACAACCAGATAGATCCTTGCTTTGCATTATGTACTTTGAGCTCGATAGAGCCTGTACATGTATATTGGATCACTACTAAACATGTGCTGATCATGGACTGATACACATTGCTAGAAACTTGATGAATACACCGGTGTTGACTGAGACTGAAAATGTTGTTTACAAGAAAAGAACATTTGGGTGTTGTTGTAGCTTGGGATTTGCCATGAGTCGGAAATAGACTTTTTTTAATATGAGTACAGTTGGGGCAGAGAAAATTGTTGCTAGCATGGCTAGCTACGAGGCCGTATGATTGATAAAGCTGGTAGGAGAACTGTTTGAGCATGTGTTGGACATGACTGTGATATACTACGACTTTAAGAGCGGGATCCATATTTTAGGAAATCCTGTGTTTCATGACTGGTCCAAGCATTTTCAAGTAAGATATCACTATATCCAGGATATGATGCAAAGGGAGCAATGAGGCTCCGACATTGATTTGTTGTGGAATTGAAGCAGCGAGGCTTCAGTAGATGGGAAAGTTGCTGAGATTCTCACCAAGCCTTTGCCGAAAGGGAAGTTCTTGGTATTCAGAGAGCAACTTGGACTGGTGAATGCGACTCTCCCAGGAAAGGGTCATGGCTGATTGAGGACACTGAGCTATGCTCTCCCCCCTTGTTTGAGCTCTCAAGGAGAGGGATTGAGCCAAAAAGCTCTTGGGGTTGAGGGAACTTTGGACAATATGACGTGTGATCCTTGTCATTTATGGCAAGTTGGGTATCTTGCCAATTGTCACTGTAGGGTGTGTGTGATCCTTGTCATTTATGACAAGTTGGGTATCCTCCACTACCATCTAGTATGGGACTTGACAGGGTATACCCTTGTATGCGTCCTACCCACAAGTTGGGCTTGTTGGTATTGCCACCCATCTGGCTAATGGGTAAGGAGGACTTGGGTTTGGACTGATCCTTACCAGGCATGGTAAGTGGTATCTGCCCCCAAGCTATCGGATGCAGGTGTTTTACTACGTGAGTGGGAAGATCAACAGACAATAGGTTAACTGTGATCCTTACCTCTAATGGTATGTAGTATCCTGCCTATTGTCTGAAAATAGGATGGCTGTGATCCTTACCCCTTATGGTGAGTTGTATCCTTACTGCTGTTGATTGGATATAGGGTGTCAGATTAATATCCCCTATTTTCCGTGTATATAGGGTGGAAGTTGGAGCTGCGCTATGATGATTCTTCTTCTTTAAATCGAGACATCATTGTTCAACTGATGATTAGAAGAGACAAGTTGAGATGAAATGTGATGAGATGGATGTCTTTTTGATGCAGCTGAGATGAAGGTCATGGAACTTGACCTGGATACCAGTAGGGTTTGGAGGATCTAATCAAACTCCCCTACCATCAGTTGTGGATTATTCTTCTACTATAAAACGAGATGAGACTTTTGATGTTGATGGAGATTCCTCCATTGCTGAGAGGGAGTGTTGAAAATTGGGGCAGCTATGGGATGGATTCTCCATAGGAAACCCATCTAATCCAAAAGGAAGCCCAATTGCTGCAAAGAGAATTCAATTGGAAGAAAGAAATATTATTATTTAATATGGCACAAAATTTGGGCAAAGAAATCATTAAGGAACTGGAAAATTATATTATTATGAGCGAAATTTGAATTGTTGATTCGCTCCAAATTAAGATCAAGTCGGTCTCTCATTGAAAGGGCTCATTGGTACCAAACGACACCCCATCGATTTATATAAATAAAACCTTATGCAACTCATGGTTCACATGCTCGATTTATATAAATAAAACCTTATGCAACTCATGGTTCGCATGCTCATTCAAGAAGCTCGCACTTATCTCTGAAGCATGAGTATATCTTTGTGGTTCGAGTATTGTTTGAATAAGCTCACACTCTTCTAAGGATCTTATTCTCCCGTAGTTCTTTCGCTTGCTCTATCAATGGCACACTTTTAACTGTGGTTCTAGGACAACACACATCTGTGATTTGCTGACATGTCTTTGTAATGGTTCGACTGACATATCTCTGTGACTTGATCTATATCCTTATGGCTCACAATACTTGCTAAGGGTCACATTATTTAAGGCTCGTATTATTTATGGATTGCATTATTTTTCTGAAGCACATGTTATGTTTAGAGACTCACATCTCATACACAGTGGTTTGCACTTATGCTCTGAGACTCGCTCTCTCTCTGACTTGCATATCTCACAAGTGGCTCGCACTTGTTCTATGGCTCACAATGTTTCAATGGCTCACATATATCACCTGTTGCTTGTTATGGTTTGCATTCTTGTCATGACTCGTAGATATATATATTCCTATGGTAGATAATATATGGCAGACAACAATAGTCTATGATACATATCTTATGTATGACAATGTCCTTATAATAATTAAGTGTATGGCTATGTAAGCTACAGCCTACAACGTATCTATTACATGAATGTATGGTTTGGATAACAGTTTCATATGGCAGGAATGGATGGTTATATAACAATGATTTTAATGTGGTTCTTGATAGTAATATGTAACAATGACAGTGACCTTGCAGTGATATGGCAGTAACCTTGATAGCAGTGATATTGGCAGCGACCCTTGTTGACAGTGAGACATTGATCCATGTGACAGAGGCATGACTATAATATATGTGACAGTGACATTGATAGTAACCTTGATGTAGCATTAACACTCTGATTTATGGTTTATCTCTATGATGTTGGTATGACAATGATGGCATCTGTTCTTATGACTCTTGACTGAGATGATTCTTGATAATTTTTGATGACATTTGACAATAGTGATTCGTGACAGTGATAATGTCCCTTGATAGTGATGACCTTTGATAGTGATGACACTTATTCCTATGACGTTGATGTTACTTCTTATTACAGTGATGTGGCAGCAACTCTCTAGAGATCAGATCGTTCAGTTCACAAACGTAGTTGTGAACTGACTTGGGTTGGCCATAGGAGGCCTGATGTGATTGAAGCATTTCATTCTTATTGTACTTTGTATCTTAGCTGAACATTTGATGAATATCTAATAGAAGAAGAATCTGGTTGGGTTTTCCCCCTTGTGGGGTTTTTCCCTGGTGTCTGACCTAAATCCTGGTGTCTCTATTGTGTATGTTTTCTTCTGTATTTCCTTTCTGTTTTACTTCATTGTTGATGTTATTGTTCTCTCTACATAATTGCTAAAGATGAAATGATGTTATGGGGTAAATATAATGTGAAAATGTTGAAAAAGTTTATAAATGCAATTATCTACAACACAGAACAATCTAGCTCTAAAATTAACAAGAATGTAACTTTGTATCTAACAAGGATTCAACATGTTTGTGACAAGCTGAGTTCCATTGGTGATGATGTGCCAGAACTTGAGTTGGTGAGGACTGCCTTGAAGATTTTTTCCGAGCAGCAGGAGCCATTTATCAAAGGTACAGTCTCATGAGAAAATTTGCTAGATTGGAACAGGTTATGTGATGATTTCATCCAGGAGGTACTTCAGGACAAGGATCTTTAGAAGAAGAATTCTGATAAAGAGAATATGGCTCTCGCCTAGTAAGTTAAATAAGGCGGGAAGTTCGACAATGGCAAGAAGGACCTGAGTAAAGTGAAATGCTTTACATGTGGCGAGTTTGGTCATTATGCAAGTAAGTGTTGGCGAAGGAAGAAAGGAGGAAATGAGAAGAAGCAGGAGAATACTGTGGCTGCTTCAGCTACACTCGAATAGGATGATTTCCTGAAGAGGTTCGATGAGTTTTCTCTAATGTCTCATTTTTTAGGGAACACCATTCATGAGGGTGCCTGGTACATAGATAGCGGAGTGTCGAAGCACGTGTTAGGATCATAGGAAGTATTTGAGAGCCTGACCAAAGGAGCAGGAAGTGTACCATTCAGGATGGAGTCAGGAGGGTTGCTGCAAGTCCAGGATGTACTTTGGGTACCAGAGCTCAAGTGTAGCATGTTGTCTGTCTCAGCTAAGGGGTTTGAAATGATGTTCCAGGATGGAAAGTTGATGCTCAAGACCAATGTCTCTAACTCCAGTTCAAGAGCATTTCTTTGAGTCAGAGAGAATGGTCTGTATAGGCTGAAGGGCAGGCCTATTGACTGAGGGAAGAAGAAGTTCTTGAGACTTGGAGGGAGTCGAGTTAGAGAGGGAGAATCTGCAACCCAAGAAGAGTGCATCCTTAGAGGAAAGAAAGGAATCTTTCATACCTGACAAGGAGGATCCATGGAATGGCTTAAATTGTTGATATGTCACCATTGTTGTCATTGATGGCTCAAGCAAAAGGAGTTACTTTCTACCATTGGTTGTGCTCTATCTCATTGCATCAAATAAGGAAACAAATCTCTGCCTATGAGGACTGTTGTAAAAACAACTGCTTGTTTGGTTGCCCTACTGGTAGCCCTAACTTGTCACAATAAAAGGACCATGAAACATATTTGGCAAACATACTGTCAATCCTCGAGTCAGATTCAGTGAAGATGGTAAGACACTGCCAGTATTATGGTTTTTCCTGGAATCTACATTGTCAAGATCATTTGTCAGAGTAAAGCACTCTGATATATCCAGGCCATCGCCTTCAGAAGCCAGCACAAAACATGCGGTGCCATTTTGCTGTCCAGAACAAGAGAGTAGAATATTTGAAAGCAGGGAATTGTGAGGTTTCCTTCATTGTCTCTTTGATTGTTTTTTCTTTGTTGACAGAGTGGTGTTTTCATCACTAACAAATGTATGCATAGCTGCTACACTCTTGCCTGTGTTTTGAAATTCATTTGCAGCATCGATCACAGCCTACTCTAGTCGGCCCCTAAAACAAACTCAAATAAATGTTAAAATTAATGCACAAGTCGACCACCTTTTGCTCATGTCGGCCCCCTCCAATAGACGTGACTGTTTAAGTGATTAACCAATATAAATAGAAGGTATTTCGACTTCATTTGGACAAGGAACTCTGTCAAGTAACAGAGGAAGAATTTGAGCCTGAGAGTGAAGATTGGAAGGGTTCATATGTCATGAACCTGAGATCATATCAAAGAAGCAAGATCCTTGTTCTTGGTTCTGTTCTGGGTTAAGGGTTTTTTGGTGTATTTTCTGAGCAGGTTCTGAGATATTTTTGAGCAAATCTGGTGTCCAGAATTCGGCCTTTCTTGAGTCACATAATTCAGTTATGGTTGAAGATTAGAACTTGGTCTCTCTGTGGTATAACTCGCTCTTGTAAAAGACAGACCTTTCGGCCCTTCTGAATAGACCTTTCAGCCTTCACTAGGAGTAGATTCTTTGGTCTCCTGCAACCTTCGGCCCTACTACAATTCTCAGCCTCTTGCAATCCTTGGACTGAAGCTCGGACTGTGGCAGAAATATAGCTCAGAATGTGGTCTCCTTGTAATATTACAGATCTAAGTTTTGAGAGCAGAATTGGATCAGGTTATGAGGAATGTTTGATCAGTGTATGAACTGAATTTGGAGCAAAGTCTAGAACAGTTTGAGAGCAGACTTGAAATAGTTTTTGCATCAGATTTCAAAAGTGCTTTGGAGCCTCTCTCTTGTGAACAAACTTGAAGTGATTTTGAAGGGACATAGAAGCAATTTTTGAGATCTTGAAGACTTTGGAAGCAGACATAGGATCAGGCTTTGAAGTGGTTTTTAGAGCAGATTCCGAAGACCATCTTGTAGCAGTCCTGTACTCGTTCTAAACAAGCCATTTTGGAATATACTTGAAAACTCTTGAGCTGAACTGAAAGTCCTCCCTGTTGAAAACTTGAAGTTAACTTTTGGAGTAGACTTGAAGACCTTTTTGAGCAGACCTTGAAGACTTTGTTGAGCAGATTTTGGAGAGCCTATTGGAGGCACCCTTAAAGTTTTTTTAAAGTTCTTTGGAATAGTCTTGACTCTTGTAACTATTTTGGTGCAGCCCTTTGGGAGCATTCTTTGAAGTAATTTTTGGAACTGACCTTGGATCTATTTGAGCTGTAGCAATCATTGAAGACCTTTGAAGCAGCTTGTTGTAGACTTAAAAGTTGATTTGGGGAATCTGTTGAGACTGATCTTGGAGACCCCTGAAGTAGACTTGATGACATCAATTGAAGCAGATATTGAAGACCTTATTGAGCTACTTTTAAAGGCATCTTGGAGCAGACTTAAAATCATCTTAAGCCAAGTGTTTTGAAGACATTTTGAAGCAAGTTCTTGGATCAGGTTTTGGAAGCTATCTTGAATAAGGTTTTGGAAGTGTTGGGTTGGAGCCTGATTGAGGATTGGAGTCCTTGTACAAGGTTGGAGCTTGGATTTATAATTGAGGATTGGAGTCTTCATACAAGGTTGGAGCCTTGTGTGAGACTAGGTTGGGGCCTGGATTGATATTTGAGGATTGGAGTCCTCATTCAAGGTTGGAGCCTTGAAGAAGTTGAAATTGTACAGGTTGAATTTTGAATTTTTGTGAAAGAGGATTGAGTCCTCACTATTTTTGTTAATAACTTTTTTTTCTTTGCCTACTTCTTGCGTTTCTAGTTTAAAATCATACCTGGCATAATATAACAATTGAAAGAAATATTGATTCAACACCTTTCTCAGTATTTCCAACATAAAGGTCTATTGGGACTTGGAGAGGAAGAGGCAGGAGGCTTCTAATAGTAGGGACACTTCCAAGGAGAGTACTGTTCATACTACAGGTTTTGCTTTTGTAATGGATGATGAAGCACACGATGCATGGTGGAGAGCAGTCATGGAAGAGGACGATGTTCCATTGTGGGAAGAAGAGTTACTTATGAAGAATGGAAGCACCTCCCTCGCTAAGAGGGAGTGTTGAAAATTGGGTAGCCTGGGAGGTACTCCCACAAGCCTTGGGTGCTAGGTTTGTGGGGTGAAAACTCACAAAAATATGACTTTGTAGCCAAAGTACCCAAGTTTGGGGGTTTTGACCCAAAGCAATGTGCTTGGAACCCAAGGAATCTAATATTGTTTTTCTAATTTGTTATTGAGGAGTCTCTTAAAGGATGAAGAGGACTCCTAAGGAAACTATTAGAGAGATATAAATATAGAGCCAAAGGAGAGGCAAGTCATAGAGTGTGATGTGACTACACTTGTGCAAGGAGATAGCCCTTAAAGGAGCCACAACTAGCATGAGGAGGCCAAGTTAGGGGTTATGTTCATGAAGTTTGTTTGAAGAAGTTCGATCAACTGTCCAAGAGAAGGCCGCATTGGTTTTGTGATCAAAGAAAGGTTGGTCTGTGTAATTTGCTCGGTTAATGGAGAGGTATGAGCCCTAGAAGAGGGTTGGACTGTGCCTTGTCTAGGCTGTAGAAAGGAAGGGTAATAGCCACAACTAGTTTGGCTTTGTTCTGTGTGATTTGAGCAGCGAAGAGAAGGCTGCATGCCCTGGGAATAGGGCCCGCATGGTGAACTAACAGGCCGAGGGCCTCAATGATTGCAGACAGGTCAGACTGAGGGTTGAAAGGGCTTCTTGAAGGTGCGCCAAGCTAGGACAAAGGTGTTGTAGAATACCAAGTTGAAGAAGTGGCATCTCTGAAGTATAGTTAGGGTAGTCAGAGGCCTACAGTAGAGGACAACAAAGGAAAGGGGGCAGATCAAGGGGTACAAGGAAGTTGTTAGGCAAAGGGAGGGGCTAACAACAAGGTGACAAAATGCTGTATCAACAAAGGAGCACTGATAGCTACAAGTAGACAAGACCTAAAGGAGCTGATCTTAGGAGGTGAAGAGGACAGAATGGGTTGGTTGCCAAGGACAAGCAACAACAAGTAAGTCAAGTTTGTTTTCATGGGCAGATGAGGTCCTGATGGATTCAATCTTAGTTGTTTCAGTCAAAGGACAAACTTGTATTTTATTGTATTATAGCATTGTATCAGGGTTTGTAAAGGGCCATGATCACTAGTACGGGAGCTGTATGATTTTGTTATTTATGGACTGATAAAGAATGTGTTTGGGTCAATGATTCTTGTGTACTATTGTTGATTTCACTGCTGTTATATTCTACTATGCAAAGTACTTCATTGTTGGGCATCTCTAGTGTGTTTGTGTTCATAGCTAGGGCATAGACCTGACCTAGGGTGCAAGGAAATTTCAACATACTATAGCCAAAACTGAAAGGAGATTCTTCTCCAGAACCGGTACATACAACACTTTGTTCAACTCCATGATACCACTTGAGGTCATCTGAAACTTAATACTACTAGTGCCTTCTACTGCATACTTGGCTTTATCACCAAGCTCCACATGTACATCCTTAGGCTCTCTGGTCATGTGAGTCAAGACGTCTTGAGATCCTATCATGTGACGAGATGCCCCACTGTCCACAAACTAGACACCTGTTGTGACAATTACAGAAAAAAAAGACACCAAGGCACAATTTTTCTGAAACTTTTCAGCCATCTCTTCCATCTATGCCGTGGTTGCCGTAGCTGCCTTTCCCTTGCCCTTCTTCTTGTTTGGACACTGATTGGCAAAATGCACGAACTTGTGACAAGCAAAGCATTTGAATTTGCTCATGTCCTACTCTTTATTCTGTGAAGGTCCTCCTCCACTTTGGTTTTGCTTGGCCTTCCCCTTGTCCTTTTTTCGCTTGTACAACAACAACAAGCTCATCTTTTTCCTCAATACCCTCCGTTTAATGAGTTCTCCTAGGTCTCCTTATGGATGAAGTCATCCCACAATCAGCTCCATTAAAGAAGCCGTTGTCTAGCAAGGATCCCATCTACAAAGGTGGTCCAATGCTTAATGCAACCCTTCAGAGCAACTTTACAAACTTCGAGTCAATCATAGTTTTCCCAATAACTACAAGCTCATCACGAGCTTGTTGGATCCTCGTGAGGTGTTATCACCCTAGTAATTCTCAGGTTGTGGGATGAGGATTTTTGGTAGTTAAGAACACCAGGGGTAACCAAGAACCGCTTTGGGAATTCAGGATCTAGCCTTCTTGAGCTCCGGAGAGGGATCTCTCCTTATGATTTAGCTTTGTTTTTATAAAAGATTTTAGACTAGATATGAGTATAAAGTAGGGATTGTTTTGAAAGATTTGGTGGGAATAAAGAGATTTCAAGGTAAACCAGAAAGATCTACCAGATCATTGGGCAATGGAGTCAACTCTCTAAGCAAGCAGAACTAAGAAATAAAGCGTAGGGATGCAAATGTGCTAAGGGCAAGATAGGTGACCTTTTAAGGCTTATATAGGCTTGATTTGATGGAGTGGGTAGGATCTGAGCAAAAGGGCACTTAAGAATCCTTAAGCTACAGATAAGAAGACTGAAGAAGGGGATCAAACTGGGACCTAGAGCAATTAAGAATTCTATGGTCCGGTTATCAAGCAGAAAACATCAAAATGCCAATAAGTTTAAACAGGGAGCTTATTATCATTAATCCTGTTTAATTACTCCTTAATTGATCATTACAGAATAGAAACACATAATATGAATGAATGTAAACTTTGAAAGAAATACACTGAAAACAGGAAAAACAAAACTTATCTTGTCACCACGAGAATCCTTATGCTATGATGTCTCTAATCTCATTTCCAGCCTGCTGCTTCGTTAATTGACTCACCAACTTCAATATGTCGAGCAAAAAGACTATAATTGTCTTGAGAAATTTTATTCCACCCAAAAAATACTTCTAAGAGTGAAGTATTTATACAAATTCTAAACTAAAATATCTTGAAAAAATATCAAGATTAGTTCACAAATCTCTCCAACTGTTTTACATAAATAGAACTTAAGTAAAGTACACTCAAACTAATGCATATATTTGGCACTATTTTTTATGGATAGGTGATGACTAAGAGGAGAATTCGAATTTGATCCAACTCTTAGTTGATGATGAGGCATCCAAGTCACTAACTGCTTCCTTTCTTTGTGCATTCTGCTCCAGCAATTCTGCAAACTTGGGGTCCAAAGATATCTTTATATTTCTCAATCCATAATAGATATGTAAAAAGTGAAAGAGGTTATTGTGGATTAATATGTTGGTGAGATAAACCTCTTTTAGTTTCCTAAAATTCCTCTCCAGTTGTGCACAATAGGCTCTGCAAAAATATGTGTAAAACAGAGTTTTACAGAGTCTGAAAAATAGCCTGTAAAGATGTGCATGTATCTCTGATTCTGAAATCGCTGTGCAAAACGTGAGATAGGTTTTTGTAGATGGGTCTCTTAGGAACAAAAACCTCCTTCAGTTTTGTATTATGTATTTCGGATTGGCCACAATCTTCTTTGCAAAATGATGACTTAACTGGAATTTTCTGCAAAAAGTGCTTTCCAACATTGTTTAATATTTCCAAAACCATAATAGCTGTTAGAAAAGTGAGAGAGGTTTTTGTAGATGGTCCTCTTAAGAACATAAACCTCCTTCAATTTTGCAAAATTCATCTTGGATTGATCACAATAGTTTCTGCAAAACAATAACTAAAACATGAAATTTCTGCAAAAATGTTCCTTCTTGTTGTGTTTTTCATCTTTTCACTTTTTTGTTCTTTTGACTGTTTTACTTTCACTTTAGACAAACTTCAATGTTGGTGAAAGTATTTTCATTTCTTTTTACCATTTTACTGCCTCTGTATTTACTTTTACTGTTTACCTTTGATTGCTCTGTAACTTCATTTTAACTTTCAGTCTGACTTTTACCTGATACACTTTAACCACTGATACTCTTTAACTGTTATGCTTTTACTATCCCTGTAAATTCTCATTTCACTTTTACCATTCACTGTGCACATTTTATCATTCTAATCTCTTTCTGACTTTGTATACAAACTGTTTGTTGAATGAAGATATTGAGTTAAAATCTGAGAATTTGGAGCAAACAATTTTGTCAACTAGTATTGAAACTGTTGGCCCAAATCCATATTCTGATAGTAACCTGCAAAAATCAAACAATTTGTTAATGAAATCCAGGTATGTAGGGAGGTGATTGTAGGCTTTTTGAAAGACCTGTGGAATGAGATCAGTTTGTGAAGGTTTAAATCTATTTTTTATGCATTTTGGGGAACTACTGCAAGATTAGATTGTTTGCAGGAGTTATTCATTTTAACAGAGATGAAACTAGGTAATGTAGGCAAATGATGGCTTTATTTTTGGCATTTTTTGCTCAATTAGGTTTTCTGAATTGGTTTGATTGAAAATAGAGAATATCAAGGTAATTCAAAGGTTTTAGTTGTTCAGATCCTTGATTTTAATCTCTAAACTGTGAAAATTGAGGAAATTGGCTTTAAAAAGGTTCACAGTCGAAGACAGGGCTTTTTGGTTTGTAACAGTCTTCAATTCAGTTGTATTCAGTTGGAAAAAGTCGTGGAGATTCTTTGAGGACGAATTTCAGAGGAAATGGCTCTTAAAATGACAACTGGCTCGAAAATGGCGCTGTTAGGTTTGAAAATGGTGAAAAGGGCTCTGCACAGGGTCTTAGGGTGTAATGGCGCACAATGGTGAAAATTAGACGAAAATAGGCTCTGCGAAGGTTTCACAAGTTTAAAGCTCGAATAGGTGAAAAATTATGAAAACATTAGACTTTAACGTATTAAACCATAGTATAAACTATAGTTAAGTTACATTAAACAAAGGTTAAGCGGGAGTGGTTTTGGAATACCGACGGTGGTATTCGCGTGGCTCAACGGTGGTAAGCGGTAATATGCTTTTCGAACGCGATGCAATAGAATCGTGACACGTCGACGTGGGGTGGTTTGGATAAACCACCCATTTCACGCGACTTTTACAAAACATCCATTGATTACTTTGTGAGCGCGAAAATGCGTTATCGCCGTCGGATCTGGCTTTGGGGAGCGAACGATCGGGATTAAAAGGGAAAGTGCGGGGAAAAGTCAATTATCGGGTTCAATATAGGCCGTAGATCTTGGGAGTAAAAGAAAATCTGACGGTTAAAAATAACGCGATGGGGGGGGAGTAAAAATGTATTGATCAGTCACTTTGATTTTCATTCATTGGATCAAAAGGGATTTGGGGATCGAAGGGTCTAGATTGAATCTCGATGGGAACAAGCCTTTTGATGGGATTTATATTAAAAAGTGGCTTTTTCCAATGGAAAGGGTGATCGGGAAGGTTAATCAAGATTTTAACCAAGGTTAGGGGGTCGGGGAAGGGAAATATACAAGGGAATGAGTTTAGAAGTTTAGTTTAAATTAAACTTTGATATTTTTTTGTTTAAAACATATAGAACATATGTTTAAAGGTTTTTCATATCTTTTTTATTATATGGTTAATTAAATCGAGATGACTTAACTACCATAGGGGGCGAGATATTTATATATATAGAATACTTAGCCAAAGGGGTTATAAGGGGGGTTTTTATTTAAACATGTGGGAATAAATAACTTTGTCTTAAGTTATATTAAGTGGGTTTTTGGGTTTATTATATAAAAAGGAGTTATAAAATAGGAAAAGGTTATTTGTATAGGGAGTTAATATATAAGTTAAAGTTAATATGAAAATAGGACATGGTATACTCAAAACACATATTTATAACAAGTAAAGTGAGGTTTTAAAGATAATTTTCATTGATCTTATCACTTAACCTATGATGTAATGTTATTTTGAGGGCTTGATGTGTTTAAATGATGTAGGAAGTTAGCTAAATAGGAATTACAAATGCCTTTAAGTAAAAATGGAGTTTTACTTAGGATTATTCAAGGGAATGAGTGCATGAATGGTAAATGATGTGATTAAAGGATTAATATAGACATTTTACACTTTCAACTGATCAGTCATAGAGCCTTGGGTCTGGTCCCAACAATAGTCAAGGAAATGCCTTGAGCCTTTCTGACTGATAGTCTAGAATGTTTCATGACTATGGGAAGGGGAAGTTAGTTATTTTGCAGCCCATGATGAATGATATTTACATTGAGACTTTTCACCTTCTTCTACCTACCCATCTTACCATGCTAACATTTTTTTCTTCCTTTGTAGTAGGTGCATTTAAGCTAGCAATCTTCACAACATTTATTCTTTCTGAAAGCAAGTAAAACTATCTAATTCTACACTTATTTCATCCATGAATCCGGATTAAATTGTTGGATTCACTTTATTTCTCTACCTAACTACTGAATTGTCATGATTAAACTGTATGACAACTCATTATTCTCTATCTTTAACAAGGAAAATTGAAAAATGACAAGTTAAGATTAAACTGTTTAACTCATCATGGACTATGGCATTTATTAATACTCTGCCACAGTGAAAAAGTAAAAATTAGTGGCATGTATGCTTGCACACTTTCATTTTTTCTTTTGGGGTCTTTTATTTTTTCTAAGTCCTTTGATTATTCTTTTAGGACTTTTTACCTTTTTTTTTGATTTTTTACGAAATATGTGAATACAACTTGCAGAAGGCAAAGTATGTACATATTTACAAGATTATCAACAGTCAAGTCAAAATTATGACCCCTATATTATAGGTTGCTAACATGAGGTAAGATGTCTTGTCTCATATCTACTCGTTCTGATGCTTATTAATTTCTCCCGCAACACCATTTTCTTGTTTCCATTTGTGCTCTGATAAAGGTCGGCTAGAGCTACTCACATCTGATGTCTGATTATGATACCCTTCCCTAATATGTGAGGAATTATGTGATCCCTCACCCCATCCAAAATTATACACCTTGCTTTCATATCTTTTAGATTATGCTCTGCTGCAAGGTTTGGATCTAAAGGAACTTTGATGTTTGTGTTCACAAGATCTCACAAACCATTCATTTTTAAAATCATGGTAATTTGCTCCTTCCAGGGACTGAAATTAGCAACCCCATCCAACTTATCTTCATATTGCACACTGCTTAGTGATGCCATCTTCACAAATCGACCATGGCCACAAAACCTAGCTGTAAAATTTAAAAATATTTTTGTTGCTGTAAAAAGGAGAAACTCACTGCTGCAAACCCTCTTGATCTCAGATCTCTCTCCCAAAGTTATATAGAAAGCTCTGATACCAAGTTAAATTTTCAAATACTAGCCTAGATTTATTTTCTCACGAAAATTAATTTTATTCCCAACAATTTATTTATTTAGCAAAATAAATACTGAATCACTGGAAAAATAAAATTAGAGAGATTAATCAGACATTGCAAAAATAATTCACCCACAACAATTCTTTGTCATCTATTAATCAGAAAAATCTGGGTTTTCGACCAATAGGGATACAATGAAAAATACAACTAGAACCTATACACCCAGAGGATGAATTCGGCCCAAGTAATTCGACCACCTGGAAATTGGCCTCTAAAGGAAATCAACCTAGAGAAATTTGTTGAAATTTGGTTACTAGAAGACAAGTGGTTCCCTAAGGCTTTGATCTTTGGCCTAGGGAAAAATGTCCAAATGTATTTCACTTTTTCTCCTAAAGTGACTTTATAAGTTATAAAGTCAAATCTAATTTAAAAGTGACTTTAAGTGATAAATTAACTAAGTCTAATTTTAAAGTGACTTTAATAAAGTCAATGTGAAATTAGAAAGTGAAAAGTGACTTTGGAAATAAATGACTAAGAGGGTCTTTATTAAAGTGGGGTGAATTAAAAAATAGAAAGTGAGATTTAAATGCACATTTAATCTCAGCCCTAGATCTAAAGCTATCTTAGCCATTGGATTTAGGGATTCCCCAAAAGTCACTTAGGGTTAGGTTGAAGGAGGAAAAGAGGGAAAAGATCATTCAGTCTTTCATGAGAAGATTGAGAGGAGGAGGAGAAGAGAGCTGGAGACATTTCTGGGTTTTGAGAAAGTGAAGGAGAGGAGCAGTTCAGCAAATCCGTACAGCAGGGAGAGGTTGCATGCATTTCGAGGCAGCAGTCCATACAACATTAATTAGCATGCATTTCGAGGCAGCAGTCCATACAACATTAATTAGCATGCATTTCGAGGCAGATTTCCATACAACAGCTTGAAGCACATATTTCAAGGAGAGGGACAACATAGAAATCAAGGAGAAGGTACAGCAAGCTAAAGGCACAATTTTCGAGATTGCTGGGCACAATTTTCGAGACAATAGACACGATTTTCGAGGAGGCACTGCTGTACTTTTCTGTACAGTTCGTAACTAAGTATTGGGCACGAGTTTCAAGGCTGTTCACTGTTGTAATAAATTTCTGTTTTGACTGTTTTGCTGATTTGGCACATTTTCCGAGGTGGAGGCAAGCACAAAAAACGAGATAAGTCTATACATTGTTTGCTGGAATTTTTCCTGTATATTTCACTTCTCTGTAAAAGAATTTTCCAGAAATAAAGAAGAGCTTTCGAACTGGTTTTCCCCAAGAGTTGTAGGGGGTCTTTCCAGGGTCATGTTGACCAAAAATCAACTTGTCATTTTCTGTGTGTGGCTGAAAATATTTCTGTGTTTTTATTTCTACAATTTTCAGCACTGTGAAATTTTCAGAATTTGTGTTTTCAGAAAATATTTATTTTTCCAGCTTGTTGAATGTATGCTTATGGGAATGAACATTTAACTTTATGGGAGAAATAAGGAGAAACTGAAAACCGGAGTGGGTCATAAAATTTCTACATGGTATCAGAGCTAGTTTGCTGAGAAGTGCAATTTGAGACAGCAAAAAGAAAAATTACAGCAAGCTGATTTTACACAGAAAACAAAACCTTTACGACAACAGTGTCATTTTCAGTTTATTAGGACAACAAACGTGTCTTTGGGCTTGAGGGTGGAGGATAGGTTGGATGGGCATAACAACTACAATATATGGAAGGAAAGAATGCAGAGCATCTTTGAGGAGGCAGAAGTCTGGGGTATAATGATGAATATCCAACAACACCCTGTGAATGTGCCTACTGATGCTGTTCAGTTGGCAGACTTTAACAAGAAGAATAACAAGGGTAAGAGACTGATTCTGGATGGTGTTAAAGACCATTGCATTCCTCATGTGAGAGGAAAGAGACTTGCTCATGAGATGTGGACAGCCTTGACCAATCTCTACTAGAGTACCAATGAGAATAGGAAAATGGTCCTAAGGGAGAAGTTGAACGCCATTAAGATGGCAAAGACTGATAGTGCTACTGCATACCTCACAAAGATCACTAATGTGAGAGATGAGTTGGCAGCAGTTGGAGAGGTCATTCCACCCACTGAGTTGGTGCGGATTGCAGTGAATGGCCTTCTCAGTTCATGGCTGAGCTTTGCTGATGGGATTGTTGCACGTGAGACCCTTCCCTCTTGGGAGAGGTTGTGGGATGATTGCATACAGAATGAAATCAGAAAGAACCAGCTTGGGGCAACCAAACCAGTTGAGGAGGATGAGGATGTAGCACTGGTAGCAAGAGGCAAGAAAGTTAAGGGAAAAAAGCAAGCTTTCACAAGTGGTGGTGGGGGCAAAGGCAAAGGTAAAGGTAAGCAGCTGAACAAGGAGAAGGACTATTCCAAGGTGAAGTGTTGGAATTGTCAGAAGACGGGACACTATGCAGTTGTGTGTCTGGAGAAGAAGAAGATGGGGAAGAATAAGACCATGGCAACATCAACAGAGATAGAGGACTTTTCGGAGAGCTTTGACCGGGAGTTTGGGTTCATTGCTTGTGAGTTCACTAGTGCAGGATCACCTGCCACGGAGGTTGAGAGGGAGTGTGCATTTCCCTCCACTAGCGGAGCATCTTCAAGTATTTGGTATGTTGACAGTGGGGCTTCATGTCATATGAAGGGAGTCTGTGAGTACTTCTCAGAGCTTTCAGAGAGTGGCACGGATATAGAGGTAGTACTCGGAGACGACAACATTGTTAGAGCAGTCGGTGTGGGGACATTGACTTTTGATAGGGAACCCAAACCTCCCTTGAAAGTGTCGGATGTTCTATATGTGCTAGGGATGAAGAAGAACCTTATCTCCGTCTCAGTATTGGAGCACAAAGGGTATGAGGTATTGTTCAGGAGAGGATAGGTGCTTATATGTCCCAGGGGTGCTCCAGCTGATTCAGTTAGAGTGACTGGTGTACGCCATGCAAAGGTGTACAAGTTTGCGTTTCAGCCCCTTTTGGCATTGAGCAGTAGTAACGGCAGCAGAGCTAGCAGTTCAGAGCTGTGCGAGATTTGGCACCGCAAGATGGGGCACATGTATCATGGAGCCTTGAGGACATTGCGGGAGATCACTACATGTGTGCCAGATTTTAGTACTGATCACACTGATACATGCAGAGGATGTGCTATGGGGAAGTTTGCCAAATCCCCTTTTCCCAGCAGTGACAACAGATCGACTGGGATACTTGTTTTGATTCATACCGATGTGAGCGGTCGGATGTCTCATGTTTCCTTGAGTGGATATGAGTATTATGTTTTATTCATTGATGATCACTTTAGGAGGACCTGGATTTATTTCTTGAAGACCAAGAGTGAGGTCTTCAAGCGGTTTCAGGAGTTCAAAGCTCTTGTGGAGACTCAGACAAGTCGGAAGATCAAGTCCGTCAGGTCGGACAATGGAGGGGAGTACACCCTTGGTGAGTTTGTTGATTATGGTGCAGAGGCAGGCATTAGGAGGGAGTTCACAGTTCTTTACAATCCCAGTAGAACTGGGTTGCGGAGAGGAAGAATAGATTCGTCGTTGGGGCTGCCAAAGCCATGCTACATGATCAGGGGTTACCATTGTTTTTGTGGGCAGAGGCCTGCAACACTGCTGTGTATTTGCAGAACAAGAGTCCACATCGTGCCTTGGGGCATGTGACTCCGGAGGAGGCTTTTTCAGGGAAGAAGCCTGATGTTGGTCATTTTCGTATCTTTAGGTGTATTGCATACTCCTACGTACCCAAGGAGAAGAGGACCAAGCTAGAGCCCACCGCAGAGAAGGGTATCTTTGTGGGCTACAATGAGACCTTGAAAGCCTTTTAGATTTATATTCCTGCAAGGAGGAGAGTTGTTGTCAGGCGGGATGTGAAGTTTGAGGAGGACAAGGCTTTCAGGAGGTTACGAGAGTTAGAGTATCTGGATCAACCAGACCCTCAGGAGCGGCTGAGTTAGTCACAGGGATCCAGTGGGTAGGGATCAGGAGGTACATCGATTATGGTGTCAAGTCCATCAGTGAGTAGTGGCTCGCAAAGTCAGAGGGGTGGTGCTTCGGGCAACATGTAGAGCAATCTGCATAACAGTTCACTAGGTAGTCCATTGATGGACAGTTGACACGGTACTTCAGCATCTTTAGGTTCAGGTTCAGGAAGGAGGACAACAGACAGACAGTCAGGAGTTCAGGCTCCTGATAAGGATGAGGAGTTTCATTCTCCGGTGGGAGTAGTGTGCTCAGGGAAGAGGAAGCCCAAGTGGCTTTAGGATACCTTGAGAGAGGCCACATTTGTTGCTGGGCCGAAGAGACCGGTCAGAGAGAGCATGCACTAATCGGGAGAGGTTCCCCAGAGCTATGGAAATGGTTGCGAGCATGGTTAACTCCGAGCCTCTAGCTATGAGGAGGCAAATAGAGCTAGCCAACAAGTCCGGAGAGAGGCCAGGCCATGCGGAGGAGTATTCTTCTATCATGAAGAATGTTGTTTGGGAGGTGGTGCCGAGGCCTGAGGGCAAATCCGTGGTTACTTCCAGATGGCTTTACAAGGTAAAGCATGCTGCAGATGGCAGCATTGAGAAATTCAAGGCAAGGTTTGTGGCTAGAGTGTTCTCCCAGGTAGAGGAATTGATTATGAGGAGACCTTCGCTCCTGTGGCTCGATATACTTCCATTCGCTCCATTATATCGATAACAACAAAGATGGGTTGGAAGATCCACCAGATTGATGTGAAGACCGCATTTCTGAATGGCTTCATACAGGAGGAGGTGTACATTGAGTAGCCATAGCGCTTTGAGGCGCATTGGAAGGAGTCCCATGTATGCAGGTTGAAGAATGCACTTTATGGCCTGAAGCAAGCTCCTAGAGTTTGGTACTCCAAGATTGATACGTAGTTGCAGGAGATGGGTTTCACAAAGTGTGATGCAGATCTGAACCTATACTTTATTGTAATAGGTGAGGAGCCTCTCATTTTGGTGTTGTATGTGGATGACTTGGTCATTACGGGTGCAGAGAGACTCATAGAGAGCTGCAAGAGAGATCTTGCGTCGGAGTTTGAGATGGACATTGGCTTGATGCATTACTTTTTGGGTTTGGAGGTGTGGCAGGAGGAGGGGAATTTCTTCCTGGGACAGGGGAAGTATATTATGGACATCCTTAGCATATTTCACATGGAGGATTGTAGACCCATGTCGACACCTATGATCACCAACTGGAAAAAGCTTCACGCTTCAGATTTCGAGTTAGTGGATCCCACATTGTATAGACAGCTGATTGGTTCCTTGATGTATTTGGTCAACACTAGACCAGATATATGTTTTGCAGTCAACACGATGAGCCAGTTCATGTGGGAGCCCAGGAGGGTGCACTGGGTTGCTGCAAAACACATTTTGCGGTACTTGCAGGGGACTGTGGAGTATGGTCTGGATTATAGGCAGGGAGATGGAGTGAGATTGGCAGGGTACACTGATTCTGAATGGGCAGGTTGTGCTTTTGATAGGAAGAGCACTTCAGGGTGCTGTTTTGGGTTGGGTTCGGCAGTGGTGTCGTGGTTTAGCCGGAAGCAGCAGTCAGTAGCATTGAGTTCAGCGGAAGCAGAGTACATGGCAGCCAGTTTAGCTACTTGTGAGGCCATATGGCTTCGCAAGATGTTGTTTGGTTTATTTGGTCAGCCGTTGAGACCTTCATTGATTTACTGTGATAATCAGAGTTGCATTAAACTCACGGAGAATCCAGTATTTCATGACAGGTCAAAGCATATCGACATCAGAGACAATGTTCAGAAGGGAGCTGTGAAGCTTGAGTATTTTCCCACAGATGAGCAGGTAGCAGATATATTTCAGAGACAAGATAGGTGTGGTGAGGAACACCTTCCTCTGTAAGAGGGAGTGTTGAAATTTGGTTACCGGAGGACAGGTGGTTCCCTAAGGCTTTGATCTTTGGCCTGGGGAAAAGTGTCCAAATGTATTTCACTTTTTCTCTTAAAGTGACTTTATAAGTTATAAAGTCAAATCTAATTTAAAAGTGACTTTAAGTGATAAAGTTACCAAGTCTCATTTTAAAGTGACTTTAATAAAGTCAATGTGAAATTAGAAAGTGAGAAGTGACTTTGGAAATAAATGACTAAGAGGGTTTTTATTAAAGTGGGGTGAATTAAAAAATAGAAAGTGAGATTTAAATGCACATTTAATTTCAGCCCTAGATCTAAAACTATCTCAACCATTGGATTTAGGGATTCCCCAGAAGTCATTTAGGGTTAGGTTAAAGGAGGAAAAGAGGGAAAATATCATTCAGTCTTTCATGAGTAGATTGAGAGGAGGAGGAGAACCGAGCTGGAGATATTTCTGGGTTTTGAGAAAGTGAAGGAGAGGAGCAGTTTAACAAATGCGTACAACAGAGAGAGGCTGCACGCACTTTGAGGCAGCAGTCTGTACAACAATAATTAGCATGCATTTCGAGGCAGATTTCCATATAGCAACTTGAGGCACGGATTTTGAGGAGAGGGACAACATAGAAATCGAGAAGATACAACAAGCTAAAGGCATGATTTCCAAGATTTTTGGGCACGGTTTTTGAGACATAAGACACGATTTTTGAGGAGGCACTGCTGTACTTTTCCGTACAGTCTGTACGATTGTACAACTAAGTATTGGGCATGAGTTTCAATGCTGTAATAAATTTCTGTTTTTACTGTTTTGCTGATTTGGCACATTTTCCGAGGTGGAGGCAAGCACAGAAAATGAGATATGTCTGTACATTGTTTGCTGGAATTTTTCCTGTATATTTCACTTCTCTGTAAAAGCATTTTCCAGAAATAAAGAAGAGCTTTCGAATTGGTTTTCCCCAAGAGTTGTAGGGGGTTTTTCCAGGGTCATGTTGACCAAAAATCAGCGTGTCATTTTCTGTGTGTGTGGATGAAAATATTTTTGTGTTTTTATTTCTGCAATTTTCAGCACTGTGAAATTTCCGGAGTTTGTGTTTTCAGAAAATATTTATTTTTCCAACTTGTTGAATGTATGGTTATGGGAATGGGCATTTAACTTTATGGGAGAAATAAGGAGAAATTGAAAACTGGATTGGGTCATACAATTTCTACAAAATTCGACCCAATCAATCATCTGGAAAATCAACCCTTCATCTTCCCATGAGCTGCTACTATGCCTTAGGGAACTTGGCCTCCAACAAATCGGCTACTCCAATAAACTCGAATTCCCTATCTTTAGCAACTTAGCCCAGCAATCTCCACAACTCAGCTTCCTAGATTCGCCCTCAAATTCTCTTGTACTTCTCTGTGCTTTGGTCTACTGAGCCACTCATGCTAGAGAAATTGCTCTCTCTTGTTCTCTTGTGTTTTGGTGTTCTTCACCTCTTTGCTAGGCTTCTTTTATAATCTCCATTAAGCCCAAATCCTTAACCCTAATCTCCCTTCTAGAAGATCTTGGATATCAATGGTTGAGAATCGAGATTATTTCTAAGTCACTTAAATAATTAAATTATTTATCCTTAGAAAATGACTTAATTGTCCACAATAAATCATCTCCCACATGCTAAGACACCAAACCTATGCAGAAGACCTTCTGAAGCTACCGCAAGCTTCAACATAATAGAATGTGGGTTGTGAATTACAAGCAAGTGAACAATGTGAGGGATACAAGAACATCCTCTGCAATCCATTGTTGTGGCATTTGTTTAGTGCAATGTGAGAGTATAATGGTAATAAGGATTAGCATGATCCTAAGTCTTGACTCTTACCAAACATTTTTTTCAAAGGGATTTTCGACCTTATTTTTGTTGCATATCTTATATATGTAAATTTTAAAATATAGTTCCCTACGTTGTTAACTGGGCCTGTGTCTAGTGTGCTGTTCAAAATTTTGATATTCAACACCATCTAAACAGAAGACAATTATCAACTATCTTGCTGTTATTATTCTCGTGTGCTTGTGAGCATTTCAAGCCTGGTTGACAGTGTGAGTTTCATGTTGGATGTCTTCATTGAAAAGCTTAAACAGTCAATTATAAAAAATAGATCCTACACATTAATCAGGAAACCCTGTTTCTCCTTGAATCCATAATATTATAACTTCTGAAATATACCTGTTGATATTGGCTCCTGTAGTTGAATCCTAATTCAGAGCTGTTCTCAAAAGGTGGTTTTAATCTTTCATGACAGATTGATAATTAAATTATTTCCCTATTTATTGTGAACTTACAGCTCTCAAATTCTGATAATATTTTATTTCTAGGTGTTTTCTTCCACTGAAACTTTTCCATTTTCTGCAACGACCGAATGAAAATCTGTAACAGTTTTATGGCAAGTTAGAGATCTTTTTTTTTAACAGACACACACACACAAAATTTCGCTATATGTTGACAGTTGGCCTGCTTTTTCACCAAATATTTTACGGATTTTATCAATGTTTGTAGTTTTAATGTCAAATTGGTCTTAAGATGATGCCAATATTACTGTCCTATATTATCTGGAGTTCATTTTTTTCTGCATTTACAACACCAATCCCACGTGTAGAGGAAATTGAAATTCCTAAGCGTATTTTTTTACATTTTTTGAGTTCTCCCTTGAGGGTGCCCAGAAATTTTTATGGTTCTCAAGCAACTATGATGGTAATTATTAAGTTGATATATATTGTGTTAGACATTGAATCATATAACTGCTTTTGTTGATTTATGCAGGCTTACTAAGACTTGCTTTGATAAATGCATTGAAAAAAGGTATGTATTTCTGCCAGATAGTCAGATTGAATTAATTTATTATTTTGATAGGGAATGTCAAAAGAGTGACTTGTCTTACACAGGATTGCAAGAGTGGGATATTTCTAATTGAGCAGAGCACTATGGTTGATGGCCTCTGCTTCCATTTCTCTGATATGCCTAATTTGGATGCTTGTATTTGCTTCAATCACTATTGTCTTTCTGTCTGATTGTGCTAGAAAGTCATGTCGGTGATAACGATTAAGCAGGATTAGAGGTATTTTTTATAGCACATGACATAATTAAGATAAATATATTTGAATTTCTTTTAGATATTTTTTTTATTTTCGTGAGGGGTGATTTATTTGAAAGGTTTTATGGACAATAAGATAATGAACGGCTTGACATATACTGATGTCAGAAATTCAGATGAGATTGAAAATCCTCAATGGAGGTACTCAGGACTTAAAATGATTGAAAAATGCAGCATAGATGGTAGCTTCATTTTAATCCAGTGAAAGCAATACCCTTTGTTGATGCCGATCGAGTTAGACATCTCTTCTTTTCAGCTTAGTTCTGGAAAACAGATTTTTAACGGATCCACCTGACATCCCTTCTTTTGCAATGAGTTGAGGAAACATATTGTCCCGAAGTAAGGTAGAGGGATTTATTGAAACGCACTTTAAAAGGAACACTTCAATGTCCAAGACCCTTTGTTGATGCCCAAGACCCTTGCACTCGATTCTGGCCGCAAATCCGTTTAAATGTCCATGTCACATCTGTGTATCCAAAAGGGGTCAAAGTCTCCTCTTTATATAGGCTTCACAAGTGTTAGAAGGGTCTCTCTAGGCTGACATGAAGGAGGCTAGCCGACCTGATCTTGGGGACTCTTCAGAGACTTCTAGTCATTAAATAATATTTCTTTTTCTTGATACAAATGCCCAATGGGTCTTTTACATCATTGACTTTGACTCAATACTAAAACCCTAGAGCAGACAATGGGTGCTAGACCTAGGACCAATGACCATGGGTAAGAAACCCATTAAAAATAAATAATTTTCTTTTACACAAATCTTTTCTTTTTCTTTCTTTTGGCAAGTACAACAATAATTACATCAGGTCATGAGTCAAATACAATTATGAAGACCGAAACTAGTTACAGCTTTCAACACTTACTCCCTGCTCATCCTCTGCAGCTGGATAGCTCGATCTACCAAGGAACTTGACTTCACAAGTGTGTCTATCTCCAACCCAACACCCTGCTCTTATAATCTCTCGTTGGAGAACCAACAACCATGATTAGATCCCCATTGCCAGCTAAGATCATCTCAAACTCAATCCGTGTGAGTTTCTAGAGCTTTCTCACATTTCTCAATTAATCGCTGTTAATTAATCACTTTTCCTAAGTTAGGGTTAGGAAATATTTAATTATTGATTAATTAATGTAATTGAGCTGTCTCTGGGTATTTTCTCCCGAAACCTTTTCTGGGTTTTGGAGATCTTGTGTTTCTTAGCCTCTCCAACCAAAGTCGAGACTAGAACACCTGTCTGTTGCTACAAAAACTAACATCCAGACCCATACCACCATTGTCTTGGTGCACCAACGATATTGCATGTTTCTTTGTATCCACTGTTCCTCATCATTTACGTTTTGCATACAAGTCCAGACAAAGTAAGTATTGGATTCACTGCCTGCCCTTGAGTAAGGGTAGCTTGTAATATGAAAGGACCTTTGGATAAGACATTGTAGTTATAAGATAGTCTGATATTAATTGGGAGATCAATTCCTTGTACAAGTGATCTGATTGGAAAGTTTCCCGACCATGACGAATCTGTTCTAGTTATTTACCAAATCCTCACTATATCGAGGTCCATTCCTAGTTTTGATGACAACCCATAAATCTGCTTTAGCTTTGAAGTATTATCTGCAACTTTCAAGGATAATCCTTCCCATTCCCGATAAGGCTTAACATGGAAATTCTTAGTTACATAGAATGATAAAATAAAACCATAGGGGGGATTTTTTTCTTAGTAATTTTTTTCATAATTAGTTGGAGGTTCTGTAATTTTTTTTTTTTTTGAGTCTGATTCATGGCTTCCTTTATGTGCCCATAGCAAGTTGCTCAATGCTATTACAGTTGTTACTTCTACCTCTGTATTTTGTTTGTGTTCTATTTGTTTACATGACATTATGAAAATTTCGTTCAGGGTTTTCATGTAATTCTGTGTCTTTGGGCAAGTTCTTTTTTCCATGAGAAATATATCTATATTCTGTATGAGCAATATGCATGTTTCGGTCCTCGAGGGACTGCTCAGATAATAAGGCTCCAAGCCATTACAAGAAATACTCATTATGAGCTGAACATGTCACATGCAAGAATTGAACTGGGTGGGCAAGATAATAACATGTCTCCCAACCACCAGAGCTAAACCCGGTTGACTTTCTTTGGGAAGGTTTTCTTTTTTTCCAGGGGAATAAAGCTAGATTTTATGAGATATGAAGCAGGTACAGAAAGTAGAGCACCCTTAAGGTGCTTCAGCTACAACCTCCAAAATTACATAAGTTACAACCCGGGAAGAACATTTGCTGTCGACTGTCAAAACTGATGTCAGAACTGTCCCTTAAATATGGTTTGATAACTTTACATATCTACTGCAATAATAGTCATATAACAACCTATATAAACTGGTAAAAAAAAGTCTGCTGAGAGATGTTGTCCGACAAAAGTCCTTAAATAGGTCCTAATGAGGCCCAGTCAACATGGAAGGATTCTTCTTGACGAGTATTTATTTTTTTGCGGATCTTCCAAATGCTGGGGTCCAACGCCAATCCCAGTTTTGAGAGTGTGTCGGTTTCTTGATTCCGGTATTTGTAGATATGGTTAAAAGATACATTTGTGAATAGAGCAAACCTATTTATGACCAGAAGTGAGTCCCCATATATGCGAAGTTTTGTAATTCCACTTTCTTGTGCAAGGTGTAATAGGAGCTTGAGAGCCAGGAGCTCCGCATAATTGTTTGTGGAGGGCCTGACCCCTGCTCAAAATGAGATTTGTAAATTTGTGGACAGATGAAGGATGCCACTAGCACCTCCCAGTGATGGTGAGCCTTGTGCTGCCCCATTGAAGAAAGCCCATGGGGAGTTAGTCTGAATAGTGAGCTCTGTATGGTGCATGGCAGATGGCATAATTTGTGTGTAGGCACCTGAGGAAAAAATAGCCAAGCTGTGAGCAGCAACTTAATCGCCAGGGGAGGTTTGTTGTCAAATATAGCCTGATTTCTCTCCAGCCATATGCCCCAGGCTACTGAGAGTGGGAAGGCTTTGTGAGATTTCTGAATATTTGAGTGCAACTAGGTGTGAAGACAGGAGTCAATGTCATTCCCCACCCAAACGTAGTTCTCACTTGCGAGCCTCTGAATTTCAGACCAGACCTCACAAGAGAAGGGACAAAGTAAGAAATGTGTTACAGATTCCAAATCGTGAAGGCACAACGAATATTTGTTCAGTCCTTGAAAGGAGCGTTTTTGAAGGTTGTCCCAGGTGGGGACCTACCTTGTTTCTTAATATATGCCACATGAAAAGTTTGGCCTTTGCTGGGCATTTTAATTTTTAAATTCCAGAGGGGTTTCCCTCAGTGTCACATTGTTCGGTTTGAACTCAAGTTCGATGGTGATAAAGTTTGATTTGAATTTGAATTTATTGAGGATGTTCAGATAAGATTTGCCATTAAATTCAACTATATACATATTTCAAATTTTCAAAATATATAGACTTAATATTAATTTATATCTATATATAATATATTAATTTAATATTCCAATATTTCAGAATATATAACACATTTTCAGAATAAATTTGTATATTATATATGAAATATATATCAAATCAATAAAATTTATAATAGCATTAAACTTATATATTATATAAGAAATTTATTAATTTATAATATATATTATATATCAAATTAATGAAATTTACAATAACATTAACCCATTTCTAATGTATATAAAAATATAATTAACTTTATTATTTTGAAATGGTTTAACTTTACAACAACTCAACAATAATCAATTTACTTGCCCTTGCCTCATTCACATTGACACCTACCCTTATGTAACTCATGTCGACTCCCATAAACTATGCCGAAGTAATTCATATCGATTCTTTATGGATTTGTCCCTAGCTACTTATATCAAAGCACGAGTTTGTTTTTTCAATGCTGAGGCCTTTTTAATGGCTTCACAAAGTAGCTCACATGTTGCGCCTCTTGATCAAATTGCTTGCATGGTCAGCGTCTCTTCATCAAATTGTTTGCATGGTCAGATTTCCACATGTGATCTCCCTCCTCCATTGACAATGTATCCATTAGAATTGGTGGCAACCTGTACGGTGTTTTATTGATGTTTCGAATAACTGTAGAAATTTGGTGTCAAACCTGTATACAAATTCGTCGAACCTAAACCAAAGCTTTTAAATTTCCCTGAATTTGAACCTCATGCTTTAAATTCGATGAACCTTGTGACTTAGGCTCCCCCCACCAAGGGGGAGCATCAACAATGTGGGATTTTTCCATCCAACTATAGCCAACTTTTGGAGTATAGCAACCTGTAGTATTACGAGTCCATATGAGCTTATCTAGCTGATCCAGTGTTCCATGGGGACGTGCTTCCTCGCTCCTCCACGCTCCCGTGTCAGGGAAGCTCCTGGGGAAATGACAAATGTTTCCCCATGTACCCTTTTTTGGGAAACTTGGGGGTAATGTTTTTCTGGTGACGAAACATGTCTCTCTTATGGGGGGTGGGGCACCAAATTTTTTTGCTAATAACAATTAAAAACATAAAAAATTAAAAAAAATAACGAAAATAAAATCTAAACGATAAATTAGAACTTTAAAACATTTCTCATTAACCTTATGATTTTACCTTGCCGCCTGAGATTTTCCTGTTGCCACTACTCGACATTTTCCATCTACAATTCGATGCGATTCAAATTTACCATCGACCAAGGGCTTGAGATATTTTAGACTTAAGCATAATGTCATTGTCATATGATGAATTTACTTTTCGATGTGCATTGCGTAATTTCAATTATCAAATGATGAATATAATTTAGATGTACCTTGCATAATATTGATGCCCATTGCCAAATGATGAATTTAGATGGAACATCGCATAATGTCAATGATGGATTCAATTTAGTAATTTACTTTTTGATTTACATTGATGATTGCAGAAATGTCAAATGATAATTCTGATTCATAATAGTCTAATACAAAATGATGATCATATTTAGATGTACATTTTATAATTATTAAGATTTACTATTTACTATTTTAGTTATTGACATATTGTTGGATTTTTAAATTTTTATATATTAAATTTTTAAGAATTGTATAATTTTTATGACTCTGATGTCCCCTCATTTCCTTAATTTTGGGGTTGCATATATACATCCCCCTTGTGTGTATCCTCGCTCCCACAATTAACTGTTGAAATTTGGTACTAGAGGACAAGTGGTTCCCTAAGGCTTTGATTTTTGGCCTAGGGAAAAGTGTCCAAAAGAATTTAACTTTTTCTCCCAAAGTGACTTTATAAGTTGTAAAGTCAAATCTAATTTAAAAGTGACTTTAAGTGATAAAGTTACTAAGTCTAATATTAAAGACCATTGCATTCCTCATGTGAGAGGAAAGAGACTTGCTCATGAGATGTGGGCAACCTTGACCAATCTCTACCAGAGTACCAATGAGAACATAAAAATGGTCCTAAGGGAGAAGCTGAAGGCCATTAAGATGGCAAAGACTAATAGTGTTACTGCATACCTCACAAAGATCACTAATGTGAGAGATGAGTTGGCAGCAGTTGGAGAGGTCATTCCACCCAATCAGTTGGTGCGAATTACAGTGAATGGCTTCCCCAGTACATGGCTGACCTTTGTTGATGGGATTGTTGCACGGGAGACCCTTCCCATTTGGGAGAGGTTGTGGGATGATTGCATACAGAATGAAATCAGAAAGAACCAGCTTGGGGCAGCCAAACCAGTTGAGGACGATGACAATGCAGCACTGTTAGCAGGAGGAAAGAAAGGAAGGGTAAGAAGCAAGCTTCCACGAGTGGTGGTGAGGGCAAAGGCAAAGGTAAAGGTAAACAACTGAACAAGGAGAAGGACTATTCCGAGGTGAAGTGTTGGAATTGTTAGAAGATGGGACACTATGCAGTTGTGTGTCCGTAGAAGAAGAAGAAGGGGAAGAACAAGACCATGGCAACATCAGTAGAGATAGAGGACTTTTCGGAGAGCTTTGACCAGGAGTTTGGGTTCATTGCTTGTGAGTCCACTAGTGCAGGATCACTTGCCACGGAGGTTGAGAGGGAGTGTGCATTTCCCTCCACTAGCAAAGCATCTTCAGGTATGTGGTATGTTGACAGTGGGGCTTCACGTCATATGACAAGAGTCCGTGAGTACTTCTTAGAGCTTTCAGAGATTGGCACTGATATAGAGGTAGTACTCGGAGACGACAACATTGTTAGAGCAGTCGGTGTGGGGACATTGACATTTGATAGGGAACCCAAACCTCCCTTAAAAGTGTCGGATGTTCTATATGTGCCAGGGATGAGGAAGAACCTTATATCCGTCTCAGCATTGGAGGACAGAGGGTATGAGGTATTGTTCAGTAGAGGACAAGTGCTTATATATCCCTGGGGCACTCCAGCTGAGTCAGCTAGAGTGATTGGTGTGCGCCATGCAAAGGTGTACAAGTTTGCGTTTCAGCCCCTTTTGACATTGAGCAGTAGTACCGACAGCAAAGCTAGCAGTTCAGAGCTGTGCGAGATTTGGCACTGCAGGATGGGGCACATGTATCATGGGGCCTCGAGGACATTGCAAGAGATCACTACAGGTGTGCCAGATTTCAGTTTTGATCACCTAGATACATGCAGAGGATTGTGCTATGGGGAAGTTTGCCAAATCCCCTTTTCCCAGCATTGACAGCAGATCGACTGGGATACTTGATTTGATTCATACCGATGTGAGCGGTCGAATGTCTCATGTTTCCTTGGGTGGATATGATTACTATGTTTTATTCATTAATGATCACTTTAGGAAGACCTGGATTTATTTCTTGAAGACCAAGAGTGAGGTCTTCAAGCGGTTTCAGGAGTTCAGAGCTCTTGTGGAGACTCAGACAGGTCGGAAGATCGAGTCCCTCAGGTCGGACAATGGAGGGGAGTACACCCTTGGTGAGTTTGTTGATTATTGTGCGGAGGCAGACATTAGGAGGGAGTTCACAGTTCCTTACAACCTCCAACAGAACGGGGTTGCAGAGAGGAAGACCAGATCCATCGTTGGGTTGCCAAAGCCATGCTACATGATCAGGGGTTACTGTTGTTTTTGTGGGCAGAGGCCTGCAACATTGCTGTGTATTTGCAGAACAAGAGTCCACATCGTGCCTTGGGGCATGTGACTCTGGAGGAGGCTTTTTCTGGGAAAAAACCTGATGTTGGTCATTTCGTATCTTTGGGTGTATTGCATAATCCTATGTACCTAAGGAGAAGAGGACCAAATTAGAGCCCACCACAGAGAAGGGTATCTTTGTGGGCTACAGTGAGACCTCTAAAGCCTTTCGGATTTATATTCCTGCATAGAGGAGAGTTGTTGTCAGGCGGGATGTGAAGTTTTTGGAGGACAGTGCTTTCAGGAGGTCATGGGAGTTAGAGTATCTGGATTGGCCAGACCCTCAGGAGCAGCTGAGTTAGTCACGGGGATCCAATGGGTAGGGATTAGGAGGTACATCGATTACAGTGTCAGGCCCATCAGTGAGCAGTGGCTCGCAGAGTCAGAGGGGTGGTGCTTCGGGCAAAATGCAGAGCAGTTCACTAGGTAGTCCACTGATGGACAATTCACATGGTACTTCAACATCTACAGGCACAGGTTCAGGCAGGAGGACAACAGACAGACATTCCAGAGTTTAGGCTTCTAATGAAGATGAGGAGTTTCATTCTCCGGTGGGAGAGGTGTGCTCAGGGAAGAGGAAGCCCAAGTGGCTTCAGGATACCTTGAGAGAGGCCACATCTGTTGTTGGGCCGAAGAGACCGGTTAGAGAGAGCAGACCACCTGAGAGGTTCTGTAGCTATATGGCAATGGTTGCCAACATTGTTGACTCTGAGCCTTCTAGCTGCGAAGAGGCAGCTAGCCAGCAGGTTTGGAGAGAGGCCATGTAGGAGGAGTATTCTTCTATCATGAAGAATGAGGTTTGGGATGTGGTGTTGAGGCCTGAGGGCAAATCCGTGGTTACTTCCAGATGGCTTTACAAGGTAAAGCACGCTGCAGATGGCAGCATTGAGAAATTCAAGGCAAGGTTTGTGGCTAGAGGGTTCTCCTAGGTAGAGAGAGTAGATTATGAGGAGACCTTTGCTCCCGTGGCTCGATATACTTCCATTCGCTCCATTATATCGATAGCAGCAGAGATGGGTTGGAAGATCCACCAGATGGATGTGGAGACCGCATTTCTGAATGGCTTCATACAGGAGGAGGTGTACATTGAGCAACCATAGGGCTTTGAGGTGCATGGGAAGGAGTCCCATGTGTGCAGACTGAAGAAGGCCCTTTATGGCCTAAAACAAACTCCTAAAGCTTGGTACTCCAGGATTGATACGTACTTGCAGGAGATGGGATTCACAAAGAGTGATGCAGATCCAAACCTATACTTTATTGTGATAGGTGAGGAGCCTCTCATTCTGGTGTTGTATGTGGATGACTTGGTCATTACGAGTGCAGAGAGACTCATAGAGAGCTGCAAGAGAGATCTTGCTTCAGAGTTCGAGATGGACATTGGCTTGATGCATTACTTTTTGGGTTTGGAGGTGTGGCAGGAGGAGGGGCATCTTCCTGGGACAGGGGAAGTATATTGTGGACATCCTTAGCAGATTCCACATGGAGGATTGTAGACCCATGTCGACACCTATGATCACTAACTGGAAGAAGCTTCACGCTTCAGATTTCGAGTTGGTGGATCCCACATTGTATAGACAGCTGATTGGTTCCTTGATGTATTTGGTCGACACTAGACCAGATATATGTTTTGCAGTCAACACGATGAGCCAGTTCCTGTGTAAGCTCAGGAGAGTGCACTGGGTTGCTGCAAAACACATTTTGCGGTACTTGCAGGGGACAGTGGAGTATGATCTGGATTGCGGTACTTGCAGGGGACAGTGGAGTATGATCTGGATTGCGGTACTTGCAGGGGACAGTGGAGTATGATCTGGATTATAGACATGGAGATGGAGTGAGATTGGCAGGGTACACTGATTCTGATTGGGCAGGTTGTGCTTCTAATAGGAAGAGCACTTCAGGGTGTTGTTTTGGGTTGTGTTCGGCAGTTGTGGCATGGTTCAGCCGGAAGCAGCAGTCAGTAGCATTGAGTTCAGCGGAAACATAGTACATGGCAGCCAGTATAGCTAGTTGTGAGGCCATATGGCTTTGCAAGATGTTGTTTGGCTTATTTGGTCAACCGTTGAGACCTTCAGTGATTTACTCTGATAATTAGAGTTGCATTAAACCCACGGAGAATCTAGTATTTCATGACAGGTCAAAGCATATCGGGATCAGATATCATTTCATCAAAGACTATGTTCAGAAGGGAGCTGTGAAGCTTGAGTATATTCCCACAGAGGAGTAGGTAGCAGATGTATTCACCAAAGCCTTACCACGGGGCAAGCATGTCTATTTCAGAGACAAGATGGGTGTGGTGAGGAACACTTTCCTCGGTAAGAGGGAGTGTTGAAATTTGGGTACCAGAGGACAAGTGGTTCCCTAAGGCTTTGATCTTTGGCATAGGGAAAAATGTCCAAAAGAATTTAACTATTTCTCCTAGAGTGACTTTATAAGTTGTAAAGTCAAATCTAATTTAAAAGTGACTTTAAGTGATAAAGTTACAGAGTCTACTTTTAAAGTGACTTTAATAAGGTCAATGTGAAATTAGAAAGTGAAAAGTGACTTTGGAAATAAATGACTAAGAGGGTCTTTATTAAAGTGGGGTGAATTAAAAAATAGAAAGTGAGATTTAAATGTATTTTTAATCTCAACCCTAGATCTAAAGCTATCTCAGCCATTGGATTTAGTGATTCCCCAAAAGTCACTTAGGGTTAGGTTAAAGGAGGAAAAGAGGGAAAAGATCATTCATTCTTTCATGAGCAGATTGAGAGAGGAGAGAAAACAAGGAGACATTTCTGAGCAATGAGAAGAAAGAGGGCAGTAGCGAGGAGAGACTTCAGCAAATCCGTACAGCAGCTTAGAGGCATATTTCCCAAGGCATAAATCCGTACAGCAGGAGGTTGGCACACTTTTCGAGGAAGGAGGCACAAAAAAAGAGGGATTCTGTACAGTTTCTTCAACACGCATTGCAAGGCAGATTTTGGGCTCGAAAGCCGAGGAGTTTGCTATTTTTTTGGCACAGATTTCGAGGAAATTAGTACAGCAGGACAACACTATTTTCGAGGCTGTTTTCAATCACAAAAATCTAGGAGGAAGTACAACTGTACTTTCCATATAGTCTGTACAGCCGTACGGCCATACTGCTGAAATCTGGACACACATTTTGAGGGTGGCAGTTCAACATTTAATGCTGTAATAAATGCTGTAAAATTTCTGTTTTGTAAGTTTGCTATTTGGCACGTTTTCCGAGGCGGTGTGTAAGCACAGAAATCGAGATAAGTATAATTGTGTGGTTGCTGAAATTTTTACTGTATTTTCTGTTCACTTTAAAAGAAATATTCAGAAATAAATAGAGCTTTCGAACTGGTTTTCCCCAAGAGTTGTAGGGGGTTTTTCCAGGGTCATATTGACAAAAAATCAACGTGTCATTTTCTGTGTGTATGGCTGATATATTTTCTGCAGTTTCAACACTCTGAAATTTCCAGAATTTGTGTTTTTAGAAAATATTTATTATTTCCAGCTTGTTGAATGAATGGTTATGAGAATGGGCATTTAACTACATAGGAGTAATAAGGAGAAACTGAAAACCGGGGTTGGGTCAAAATTTCTACATTAACTGTCCCGGAAACTTGGTGGAACTTTGGGCTTATCCAAGATGACGCTATGAGTGGAAGATAATACTCTGGTGTACTGTTCCCGGAGATCGGCCTGTAGACCATTGAATCTCAAATCCCTGCTATTTGTCCATGTCTGAAGTCCCATACCAGGCAGGTGTTTTGAAACCTGAGCAAAGAAGAAAATTCCCTGATTGTTTAGGTGTTGGATCAAGTCAATTGGAAGAGTATGGTGTTTAGTTCCCCCAACCCAGGGGTCCTTACCAATAAGAAAACTGGTGCCATTCCCAACATTCCAACATAACCCGACTGATAATAGGGAAGGCTCTTACAATAGCTTTCCAGAAAATTGAGACCCCCTTGTGGCTCTTGTTTGTGGCACAGATCCAATCAATAATAGAATTGGGAGCAATGTATTTTTTTTGCATGCAATATGCCCAATGGCCATCACCTTGTATGAGCCTCCATACACTCTTAGCTGCAAGGGCTGAAGAGAATTCATATCCTTTAATCCCCATCCCCCACGATGTTTTGGGACTGTGATGGACTTTCAGGAAGTGAGGGTCAAGGGCTTTCTGTCATCTTTTTGCAATCTTTGCCAGAAGCCAGAACAAATCAGATTTCCGGTAGTCATTTGCCTCGAGACGAAAGCCCAGATATTTTAGTCCTTCTGTGGGAGATTCAGGACATGCCTCCAGAATATTTGCGATCTGCTGTTTGAGGTTCTTAGTGAGACCCCAGCATGTAGGTGTGGACTTATCCCTGTTTATTCTCATTACTGTAACCAGACCAAAATCTTCAAGGATGTCTTTTAAGTTTTAAGGATCTGGTGTATGTGATGGGTGCTTCACAAAAGATGAGGATGTCATCAACACACAACAAATGAGACAAAAGGCAGTCATCTCTAATCTGAATTCCTCTAAATGAAACGGTGTCCTGAGCATGTTTGAGAAGTCTGCTAAGGCTTTTAGCCACCAGAAGAAATAGAAGAAGTGATAAAGGGCAGCCCTGTCTAAGTCCTTGTGATCCATTGATGAAAATAGATGCCATACCATTAATCAAACTGGTGAAGAAGTATTGTTGATACAACTGTGAATCCAGGAAACAAAATCATGGTGGAAACCAAGATGTAGGAGGAGAAGCCTGATTTACAACCAATTTACCCTGTGAGAAGACTTTGATAGATCCACTTTGAAAACAGCAGCCTTCTTTTTGAATGTTTGGATTGTGTGGAGTTCCTCCTGTGCCAACCCAATGGCATCATGAATTTGTCTGCCCCTAAGAAACCCAAACTACTCAGGGGATATGTGATCAGATAGGATTTTTTTAATCTGGCAGGCAATGATCTTGGAGATGATTTTGTAGAGAAATCGGACTGAAATGATCAAAACTACCAGGGTTATCCTCTTTAGGAATGAGTGCAATAAAAGTGGCATTGAAAGGAGCCAGAATGTGGCTTGTAAGACGAGAATATTCCACCACCTGGAGGAGTTCCTGACCAATGAAATTAAAACAGCCAGTGTAGAATTCAACTGGGAAGCCATCAGGTCCCTGGCTTTTACCTTTCTGAAAGCCATAAAAGGTGGTTTCCAGTTCCCCAAGATTAATCTCACCCATGATTTCTTTGGGCAAGTTACATAGAGAGATATTCTTTTCAAAGTTCAAACATGTCTGACACCATGCTACTGTCCATTGTTATATTGTTTTAGGACCCTAGCTTAAGAAAATTAGATGTTTATACAATATATTGTTAGATCTCAGACTACTTCCATATGTATTTCTAATTTGTATAAAGGAATTTAAGGTACCGTGCTTCTATCCATTGTTTTATTGTTCTAGGATTCCAGCTTAAGAAAATTTAGTTGAAAAATCTCAGACTACTTTCATATGTATTGCTAACTTGTATAAAAGAATAGAAGGTTCAATATTGAGTATATAATAAAAGTATTCCTATTCTGTATTTCACATTGTTTCTTAATGCTTTTTAACGTTTCAGATTTAAAGAAAATGAGCTGAACATGGGAGAATGCAGTTGTGTTGATCGCTGTGTTGCCAAATATTGGCAGGTATAATTCTGTTATCTCAGTTATATCAAATATGCCATTTCTTGTAAATTTTATGGATTAGCTGAATGGTTGTAGAACTTTGATTATAGCATGTTCGTTGTGTTATATGATTTTTTGTATGTATATTCTTTATACCCGTTATCACAAAACATATTATTATTTTGTATTTTAGCTCATGAATTTTATCACATTGATGGCAAAGAATGTCTAAAATAAACAAGCTCCATTATTATTTGAACCAAAGTTTAGGTATATGTACTACTACTCATTTGAGTGTTGGAAAGTATAACTAGACTGGTCTTCATAATGACTAAGTAATTATGAATTTATTTAATGAAGAAGACAAAGATAATAAAATGTATTTTGTAAATACTTGCTTCATGGGTTTCATGAGCAAGGAAGTTTTATTATAGGTCAAAGACTTCTTCTTGATGTCTTTAGGGGTTTGTCATCTTGTCATAAATATATATAATTAAAGAGTCATGTATATGAAGAAGTGTTACAATAGTGAAGGCCAATTATTGATATAATTTGTATGCTCCAAGACCTTGTCAAATATGCTCTTTGAAGTTGGATTAGAAAATGCTGGAAGATTTCCTAGATGAAGTCGTCTCACACTCAGATTGGTATGTCGGCCTAAAGGAGGGAATACGGTCCCTATATAAGAGTGCACTATGGCCTCATTTGTACACAACAAGTTCGGATCAGTTCTGTGATTGCAATTGAGAAAGGGTGACTTTCCAGCGAAGATAGAAGGAACAGTTCAGCGCAAGAAAGAAGGGCAATACATCACTGTTTTGGGATAGCATCTACCTCGCATCTCTGAGGTAGGTCGAAGGTCATTTCAGGACTGCAGTTGGTGCCAAGGAGGGTCACATCTCAGCGAAGAAGAAGGGTCTGTTCCTCTCGGTCAAAGTCTGTAATAGAGATCTGGATTGCAGTGCGTAAGTAGAAGGCTTCTTAAAGGAGGACAGTTATATGTTTTGCTCATCTCAGAGGTAACTACAGCAGAAAAGTAAGGCTACATATAAACCTTGGTCTTGGGCCTATATCTAAGGAGTACATACTGCGTTGTCACAGCGAAGAAGGAGAGATCGCGGTCTTTGGTACAAGAAGAAGGCCGAGGAGAAGTCTTGTAAAAGGAAACACATCAGTTACGACTGCTAGATTAGGGATGGAATCTCCCTAATGTTGGTGCAGAACAGTGCAGAAAAAGAGATCAGCATAAGGAGCTTAGAAAGAGCAGTGATAAGGTCTTGGAGGCATACTGAAGTCAAGGGTCTGTGTCATGGTCATGGTCATGGTACTCGTCAATTGAAGATATAAGAAGAATTACTTTCTGGTTTCCCTCTCCAAGAGGGAGAGGTTTTGGCCCTGGCTTGAAGAGCCTAAACTTTGTATCTCGTGTGTTTTGATAATTGACTCGATGAAAGACATAATAAGTTAACGAATATAATATATAAGTAAGAGAAGCATAACAAGTTCACAAGTAATTATCAAGAAGAGAAATTTGAATTAAACGCCCTAATTTCTCAACATGGTATTAGAGCCAAGGTGCTGAAGACAAGAAAGGGCTATTTGGCAAGAAGACACACAAGTATCAAGAGATCAAGGATCAGTTTTTTTTAAAGAAGACATCAAAGAAAAGAGAGGAATCTACTTTAAATATAAGAGGATCTACATTCATTCAAGGAGCTGTTTGCAGGAAGTTAGAAAAACCCGCAAGCCATGAAAGACCTCAATCAAAGGACTTATACATGAAGGTCCGTTCAAAGGGAAAAGCAAGAGCAAGGAGATAATCTTTATCTTCCAGGAATCTAAAGCTATCTCGTGATTGAAGTCAAGTCAACTGTCAAATTTGGCAACTAGGGCCAAACTCCATGTTGCAATGCTCATATGATGGAGATGATATTTTTGTTGGATTCCTCTTTTGGAGAGGTGCAAGATTGATCTAAAGATCATATTGTTTGGATGAGCAGAACTTGTATTTTGAATTTATTTTCCACACATGTGCAAATTGTCAAGGTCGGTCAGAATTGTAATGTAGGCTCACAAGCCCTAAAAGATGTGTCACACACCCACAATCATGGATATAAAAAGGAGAGACATGATGTTCATTTCACTATTCACTCATCTCACACATCTCTCTCTCATGTGATTGGTTCGTACAACCTTAGAGGCTTCTCTCTCCTCCACACGTGTGAAAACAGGAAGCTGTAATTTCAGACTAGTTTAAGGCAAATCTGGACAACGTTGACTTTGGGTCAACCTTCTTCGTTTGACTGCGTTTTTAAGGCAGGAAGTCCAATCTTGAGAGGCCGCAGTTGGAGGCACAAAAATTGAGGTCAAACGTTGACCATGACTGCAACGTTGACTGGTTTGATTGGAGAATTTTGACTTTTGCGTTGACTGTTTTGTGAGCTGATTTTTGTGCTGTGTGTGACATTGAAGGAAGGCCGAATTTGACCAAGTTTGATTGAACCTGATTGGAGGTTGAAGGGCTGGTTTGACCAACAAAGTCTTTGTTGGCTAGGGCATCTTGTTGATTGCTGTAAAGACATTTTTTCTCTCTCCATTGAATAAGAAGAATTATACAATTTATTGTCTCTTGTCTTGGCTTGTCTTTTGTCGATTTATTTTATATTTTATCGACATTGACTTTCAATGATTATGTGATTGCAAATCTGAAATTGAATCGGGCTAATAAGACGAAAGATTGAAGTTAACTACTCTAAGCATAGAACATACCATGGTTAACTAAAATTAACATGGTAGCAGAGCTAAGGTGAAGACAAAGCCCAAGCAAGAGTGAGAAGAGCAATCACTGAAGTTGAAAAGACAAGGGCCGGGATTAATGATCTCCTCTTCATATTTCAAATTTGATGACAAGCTCACTGATAAGTCTGATATCATGCTTGGAAAATGTCCTTGGATCTGACATTAGAAGAACAAGATGTCGTGGATTATGTGCAGGGAAAGATCAATGAGCCTCCATCAAATGCACCGGCTGCCACTAAGACAAAGTACAAGAAAGGGGAAGTCAAGGCGAAAAATATCATCACAGATTCTATTCATAAGCACTTGGTTGCTTATATCTCCGAGTTGGACACATCTAAGTAGATGTATGATAAGTTGGTTAGCATGTTTAGGGCTAGTAATGCTAATCAAATTCTATTTTTGAAGAATAAGCTGAAGGAGATCAAGATGGGCAAGGGAGAATCTATCCAATCATATTTCATGAGGATCACCGAAATCAAGAATGATCTCTTAGTTATTGGAGAAGCCATAGCTGACTGAGAGCTCACTCTCATTGCTCTTGGAGAACTTCCCCGAGCATGGTATGCATTCAATACTACTATTCTCAATAATAATATAATTCCTGAATTTGATGAATTGTTGACGAGATGCACTCAAGAGGAGACGGGGATGACGGAGAGAGACCATCCCTCTAATGGGAATGGAAGTGACCCTACTGCCTTCAACGCTCATGCAAAGAAGAGGAACAATGTCGGTCTGTGAAATCAAAACCATGGAAAAGCGGGTCCCAAAGGAAGAAAAGGAAGATGTTACACTTGTAACAAGTTTGGTCACTATGCAAGAGAGTGCCCTAATAGAAGGGACTCTTCGAAGATGATGACAACAACAACTTCAGGGGGAATGGGAATCAAAGGAACACCAGGTTCAAAGGAAAAAGGAAGGCTCCCTCTTATTGAAATGGGAATGGAAATGGTCAACCTTTCAAGAGGTCAAGAAATTCCAAGTACGATGAATCCAATGTTGTTGATAAGAAAAATGAATATATTCTTATATCTTCCCTCTCTGCTGCATCTCTTTCCGACACCCTGGACAATTGGTTGATTGATAGTGGTGTCGCAAGGCACTTCACTGGATATAAGGAAGCCCTCTTTGATTTGATTGAAAAGGATACTAATTTGGAGATTATCCTTGGAGACAACGCTACCTATCTCGTGAAAGGGACATGGATTGTGAGCCTTCATCTAAGTCAAGGTCAAGTCCTCCACTTGCAAGATGTGTTATACATACCTAACTTGAAGAAGAATCTAGTGTCTATCTCGGCAATGGAAGACAAAGGATTCAAGGTGGCATTCATAGATGGAAAGGTACGCATTTGGAAGAGGAACTTAAAAGAAGCGTTCACTCTTGGTTTCAGGGTTGACACACTATATTAGGTTGGAGGAAGTCCGTTGGGGGCCATGACATGTGACACAACTTTTCAATCCGAGCTATGGCACCAGACGTTTGCACACCTTCACTACAAGGCCCTTCCCGAAGTAAGGAAGGTGGTTACAGGGATGCCCAAGTTCTTAGTGAAATCACGTCTGGACATATGTTTTGCAATATATGGTTGACCCTCATCACATTCACTGGATTGGTGCCAAGAATCTATTGAGATATCTTCGGGGCACAATCACTCATGGGCTGAGATACACTGCCAGGAGTATGAGGCTCCATGGATATATCGATGTCGATTGGGCAGGCAGTGTGGTGGATCGTAAGAGCACATCTGGATGTTGCTTCACTCTAGGTTCTGCTTCGATCTCTTGGATGAGCAGGAAGCATAAATCGATTGCTTTGAGCACCGCCGAGGCCAAATACATTGCATCAAGTATGGCCTGTTGTGAAGTTGTTTGGTTGAGAAAGCTCTTTAGTGAGCTGTTTGGGCATGTGCTGGATACCACCATGATCCTTTGTGACAACCAATGTTGGATTCGTCTTTCTGAGAATCCCGTGTTACACGACCGATCCAAGCATATTGATATTAGGTACCACTTTGTCTGGGACGTGGTACAACGATGTGCCTGATGAGCAGGTGGCAGATATTCTCACGAAGCCCTTGGGGAAGGTCAAATTTTTAACCTTTCGTGAGAAGCTTGGTATCGTGGACAAACCCTATCACGAGGGTCCCACTTGAGTTGGACTATGAGCTCTGGGAGCTCCAGGGGGCTTGGGGATAGCTACTTGGAGCTATAAGCAACCATAGGGCTAGGTTCACCTTACCTTGTTGGTGTGCTTCCCCACCATTATGATATTGAGCTGGTTCACCGTCTCTTTGATCTATGCCCCACATATATCCTACCCATGTAGTCCGGGACTCATGGGAAGTATCTCTCATTTTGCTAATGAGTTGGGAAATGAGGATAGAGACCAATAGCATTACCGATGGATGCATCAGGTATTGCCGTACTCTCTATGTCTAGGATGGGATTTGTCCAACAACTTAATCTGGGATCAACTCTGATGAGGTTCTTACCTCTAAACTGACTTAGGGTCTGTATTTGACTCACCCTTGAGTTTGGTTGAGGTTTTTACCTCTAAACTGACTTTGGGTCAGTGGAGAGTGGCAAAGTCTTTGTGACTCACTCTTGATGATATTTCTTCTATAACAGAGCAAAGCCAACAAAGTAGAGACAACATGATGACACATGATTGCATGATGATGATGATATATGATAGTACATGATGGTACTGGATGACAGGATTGCACACATGGATAGATGGAGTTCTCCCTAGTTGAAAGGGAGTGTTGAATTTGGCAACTAGGGCCAAACTCCATGTTGCATTGCTCATATGATGGAGATGATATTTTTGTTGGATTCCTCTTTCGGAGATGTGCAAGATTGATCTAAAGATCATCTTGTTTGGATGAGCAATACTTGTATTTTGAATTTATTTTCCACACATGTGCAAATTGTCAAGGTCGACTAGAATTGTAGTGTAGACTCACAAGCCCCAAAAGATGTGTCACACACCCACAGTCATGGATATAAAAAGGAGAGACATGATGCTCATTTCATCATTCACTCATCTCACACATCTCTCTCTCATCTGATTGGTTCGTACAAACTTAGAGGCTTCTCTCTGCTCCACACGTGTGAAAACAGGAAGTTGCTAATTTTGGACTGGTTTAGGGCAAATTTGGACAGCGTTGACCAATGTTGACTTGGGGTCAACCTTCTTGAATCTTTGTTTGATTGCGTTTTTGAGGCAGGAAGTCCAATCTTGAGAGGCCACAACTAGAGGCACAGAAATCGAGGTCTAACGTTGACCTTGACCGCAATGTTGATCGCAGTATTGACTAGTTTGACTGCAGAATTTTGACTTCTGCGTTGACTGTTTTGTGAGCTGATTTTTGGGCTGTGTGTGACACTGAAGGAAGGCCAAATTTGATCAAGTTTGATTGAACGTGATTGGAGGTTGAAGGGCTGGTTTGACCAGCAAAGTCTTTACTGGCTAGGGCATCTTGTTGAATGCTGTAAACGACATTTTCCCTCTGCTAAATAAGAAGAATTATTCAATTTATTGTCTCTTGTCTTGGCTTGTCCTCTGTCGATTTATTTTATGTTCTATTAGCATTTACTTTCAATGATTATGTGATTGCAAATCTGAAATTGAATTGGGCTAATAAGAAGAAAGATTGAAGTAAACTGCTCTAAGCATAGAACATACCATGGTTAACTAAAATTAACGTCAACACTATTGGAAATTTCATCAAATCATCATTTTCAAAGCCATCATTGATCATCATCATCATCAAGGATCCAAGGTGATCTACCGCTTTACACCACTCTCGAAGAAGTCTATCTAAGAGGGAGCTCCTACTACTATCTACATCATCATCAACAAGGAAGCTGATAGAAGAAGAAAAGCATCTACTCAAGTAAGTATATTTATGGCTTCATCTGAATCTGTCACAATATCTTTGTGCAAAGAAAGCATCAAACTGGTTGGGGTTTCAAACTTTCTTGCATGGAAGAAAATGACAGATCTAAATCTTATTGAGAATGAAGTCGAGAACTATATGAAAGGGTCGGTAACTTCAAAAGAAGATACTCAAGGGAGACATACGGGCCAGAGGATTCTTATAGAATCCATAAAGGACTCTCATCTTCTATAGAATGTTCAAAAGAAATATATTACAAATTGGTAGAGCTGTTCTCGGTGAGTCCTGCAGGGGAAGTAATATATTTAAGATATACTTCATGTCTAGAGAGGAGGGAATAACTTCATACTTTATGAAGATTTCCAAAATACGAGATCAACTGTATGAATTGGGAGAAGTAATGTCTAATAGAGAAATGACTACAGTGGTGCTGAATGCTCTACCGGAGGGATGGGAAAACTTCACTTCAAGTATCTATGGGAAGAAAGAAGTAACACCATTCCAGTATCTATGGTCTCTATGTAAGATAGAAGAGACGAGGGTAAAAGATAAAATTGATACAGGATCAAATGAAGAGAATCAAGCATATGCTGCCATGTCAAGAAGAAAGGAAAGATTTAGGTAGATTTGGTCCTCAGAAGAAAAGGTAAGATACGATGCTATGGATGTAATGATCTTGGGCACTATAAGAAGGATTGTCCCAAATCTAATGAGGACAAGAGGAAAAAGGAAGAAACCCATGTCATCGGAGAAATGGAAGAACCTGATGCAAAAGAAATCTAAGAAAGAAGAAGTGAAAGATCTCAACTATGATTGAGATCATCTTCCTCTTTAAGAGGTTTCTGTCAATTGTAAAATAGTATGTTAGGAAGCACTGTATATTAGAGAGATACATCACTTTAGAATTGGCATCATGATGGAAGCATTGAAGGAGGAGCACTTGTCGTTGGAGGATGTCTGTAACACATATGTGACAACTATGTTATTAGATAAGTAGCTCCTGGGAACCTCATTGAAAACAACATTTATGGAAGGCAGTCATCTAGATCAAGGGGTCATCATTCAATAATCAACATGGAAACAGACGCTGACATTTTCTAAACGGAATCCCTTTTGGACACACTGGTTAGAAAGAAAGAAAAAGGTTTCAATCAAAGTTCTAACTTGCAGAATTCTAGGATTAGGATATGATGACATATAGATGAAGCAGGTCAAGGGAATGAAACTCTTCATTTTAAGGAAACATGCTGCAGGATGACTCAAAAGGAAAAGAACGAGATACACGCTGGCATTGGATGCTATGAAGTCATGTGATGTGGTTGCAGGTAGTATACTTCTATCTTTAGAAGTATGATCAAAAGGAAGCAAATATTCTTCTAGTATATAGGTTGTCCATAGACATGTTCCACAATAGATGAAATCAATATATCCTCATGAGGTGACTATACATTATCAAGGAACTGTATATTGGAAGTCCTTGGGAATGTAATAAGATTGTACGCGGAAATAAAGGAAGAGATCGTGAACCATAGTTAGAGGCAATCAACATCCAAGAAAGCCAAGAAGACTTGACTAGGAAATCTCCTGATAAGATATGTAGACTCTGATTAAGAAGTCTGGAGAAGATAGAGACCCTTGACATTTCATATCTTTAGGAGATATGTCAATCTATAACAAAAGATGTCGATGCCTACAAGAAGATGTCGTGGTGAAATATCATCACTAAGGTAACTTTTGATTTAAAAGTTCATATTTATAATCAACTAATATCTGATGAGCTTATGCATGGCTGCCAGAGGGAAGTAAATATCTTTTACAAGCTGACAACCATATGGCAGGATGAAAGATCCTTGGAAGAAGTATGGTTAGAAGGAAAGCAGCATGGCATGAAGCTAGACTAGATAAGAAGATTGATGGATCACTTTCTCGTACAAGACATGACTCTTCGATGAAAGTGATGGATGATCTATGCCCTATGTAGAGATCCCAAAGATGAAGACTCCTCAACATCGAAGAAATTCATGACATCGAAGAAAGGAGTTCTTCATGAGCAGTTGGATGTTTTCATCATTGCTGCTGCAGGTCCCTGATTAAGAGGGAGCTTGGTAATAAGTTTCTTGCTTGGTAGAAACTTGGAAGCAAGCCCTTGAGAGCCTGGACAAGTCCCTGGCCAAGAGGGAGCTTGGAAGTAAGTCCCTGGGAGCCTGGACAAGTCATTGGATAAGAGGGAGCTTGAGAAAATTCCTTTATAGAAATGGGTATGCCCTCCCTAGTTAAGAGGGGGAGATGGACACGTCATTCTGGTCTTCACCTAGGAAGACAAAATGGAGGATTTGGTAATCATTTGGCATCCGATACTCTTTTGGGGGATGTATTAGGGCATCCAAGTAAAGAGTAGTCGTGGAAGGACATATATTCTTTGAGGATTAGCTATCTCGATAAGAATAGTCCTAGGAGGTCATACTCTGTGAACACCTGGGTGGAGTATGTATCTTGGAGAAAATGATGAAGGTGTCTATAATCATTATTCTCGCCAACATTGTAGCTCATGGTCTCATGGAGAGATGGAGCTGTTAGTAAAGGCCTTGCACTGTAACAATGCTGGTTAATATGATGCTATAACAGATGGATTACTAATCAAATTTTTCTTATGATATTCTTCAGATTGAGAGTGACCATGTACCGAGGGAGTGTTGGAAAGTGTAACTAGGGTCGGTCTTCATAATGACTAAGTAATTATGAATTTATGTAATGAAGAAGAAAGATAATAAAATGAATTTCGTAAATACTTGCTTCATGGGTTTCATGAGCAAGGAAGTTTTATTATAGGTCAAATGTAGAAAATACTATTTCCCACCCCGGTTTTCAGTTTTCACCTTATTACTCCAAAATAATTAAATGCCCTTTCCCATATCCATACATTTAATAAACTGGAAAAATAAATTTGCTGAAAACACAAATTCTGGAAATTTTTCAGAACGCTGTAAATGCAGAAATAAAATAACAGCAGTAACAAACAGTCATTCAACACATCATAACTCGGAAATTTTTGGTCAAGGTGACCCTGGAAAAACCCCCTACAACTCTTGGGGAAAACCAGTCTGGAAGCTTCTCTTTTATTTCTGAAAAATGCTTTTACAGTGAGCAGTAATACACAGAAAATTACAACAAACACAAAAATCACTTATCTTGACTTTCGTGCCACCCTCCACCTTGAAAAATGTGCCAAACAACAAACAAAAATTTTTCAGAGAAATTACAGCATTAAATGCTGTCTTAGCTACCTCGAAAAGCGTGCCAGGAATGACCGTACGGACTGTACGGATTCCATATGGATGGGACAACAACCCCCTTTCTCGATTTTCATGCCCAGAAAAATCTGCCTTGAAAACTGTGCTCCTTGCTGCTGTTCCAGCTCTCGAAAACAGTGCTGCCCCTCTCTCGAAAACCGTGCAAATGTTGTACGGACTTTCTGCCTTGGTTAATGTGCCAATGAACTCTGCTATACAGATTTTTCAGCCTTGGGAAGTGTGCTCTCTTGCTGTACGGACTTGCTGTGCTGCCTTTGCTGCTCTCCCTCTGCTCAGAAATTACTCTTCAGCTCCCTCTCCTCCTCTCTCAATCTGCTCATGAAAGAATGAATGACCTTTTCCTCCTTTTCCTCCTTTAACCTAACCTTAAGTGACTTTTGGGGAATCCCTAAATCCAATGGCTGAGATAGATTGAGATCTAGGGCTGAGATTAAATGCTCATTTAAATCTCACTTTTCATTTTTAATTCACCCCACTTTAATAAAGACCCACTTAGTCTTTTATTTCTAAAGTCACTTTTTCATTTCTAATTTTATATTGACTTTATTTAAAGTCACTTTAACTTTAGTAACTTTATCACTTAAAGTCACTTTAAAATTAGATTTGACTTTATAACTTTATAAAGTCACTTTAGTAACTTTATCACTTAAGTCACTTTTAAATTAGATTTAACTTTATAAAAAATTATAAAGTTACTTTGGGAGAAAAATTAAATTCTTTTGGACACTTTTCCCTAGGCCAAAGATCAAAGCCTTAGGGAACCACCTGTCCTCCGGTACCAAATTTCAACACTCCCTCTAACCGAGGAAGGTGTTCCTCACCACACCCATCTTGTCTCTGAAGTAGACATGCTTGCCCCGTGGTAAGGCTTTGGTAAGAATATCTGCAACCTGCTCATCGGTGGGAATATACTCAAGCTTCACAGCTCCTTTCTGAACATAGTCTCTGATGAAATGATATTTGATCCCGATATGCTTTGACCTGTCATGAAATACTGGATTCTCCGTGAGTTTAATGCAACTCTGATTATCACAGTAAATCACTGAAGGTCTCAACGGCTGACCAAATAAGCCAAACAACATCTTGCGAAGCCGGATGGCCTCACAACTAGCTAGGTAGCATTTGCCATATACTGCGCAGAAGTGAACTCAATGCTACTGGCTGCTGCTTTCGGCTGAACCATGACACCACTGCCAAACCCAACCCAAAACAACACCCTGAAGTGCTCTTCCTATCAGAAGCACAACTTTCCCAATCAGAATCGGTGTAACCTGCCAATCTCACTCCATCCCCCTGCCTGTAGTCCAGACCATAATCCACTGTCCCCTGCAAGTATCGCAAAATGTGTTTTGCAGCCACCCAGTGAACCTTCCTAGGCTCACACATAAATTGACTCATCGTGTTGACTGCAAAACAAATATCTGGTCTAGTGTTGACCAAATACATCAAGGATCCAATCAGCTGTCTGTACAATGTGGGATCCACCAACTCGGAATCCGAAGCATGAAGCTTCTTCCAGTTGGTGATCATCGGTGTCGACATGGGTCTACAATCCTCCATGTGGAATCTGCCAAGGATGTCCACAATATACTTTCCCTGTCCCAGGAAGAAATGCCCCTCCTCTTGCCACACCTCCAAACCCAAAAAGTAATGCATCAAGTCGATGTCCTTCATCTCAAACTCCGCCGCAAGATCTCTCTTGCAGTGCTCTATGAGTCTCTCTGCACCTGTAATGACTAAGTCATCCACATACAACACCGGAATGAGAGGCTCCTCACCTATCACAATATAGTAAAGGTTCGGATCTGCCTCACTCTTTGTGAAACCCATCTTCTGCAAGTAAGTATCTATCCTGGAGTACCAAGCTCTGGGAGCTTGCTTCAGGCCATAAAGGGCCTTCTTCAGTATGCACACATGGGACTCCTTCCCATGCACCTCAAAGCCCTGTGGCTGCTCAATGTACACCTCCTCCTGTATGAAGCCATTGAGAAATGCGGTCTTCACATCCATATGGTGGATCTTCCAACCCATCTCTGTTGCTATCGATATAATGGAGCGGATCGAAGTATATCAAGCCATGGGAGCGAAGGTCTCCTCATAATCAACTCCCTCTACCTGGGAGAACCCTCTAGCCACAAACCTCGCTTTGAATTTCTCAATGCTGCCATCTGCAGCATGCTTTACCTTGTAAAGCCATCTAGAAGTAACCACAGATTTGCCCTCAGGCCTCGGCACCACCTCCCAAACATCATTCTTCATGATAGAAGAATACTCCTCCTGCATGGCCTCTCTCCAGACCTGCTGGCTAGCTGCCTCCTCATAGCTAGAAGGCTCAGAGTCAAGGATGCTGGTAGCCATTGCCATATAGCTACAAAACCTCTCGGGTGGTCTGCTCTCTCTGACCGGCCTCTTAGGCTCAGCAACAGATGTGGCATCTCTCAAGGTGTCCTGAAGCCACTTGGGCTTCCTCTTCCCACGAGACCATAAATCTCCGTAGGAGGAATAAAACTCCCCTCCTTCTCAACATCGAGAACTGAACTCTGGTATCATCCTCGACGTCCTCCTGCTGCCCAAAAACACAGCGAATCTTGAGGAAGGCGATGTGAGAGCGTCCATCGGTGGACTCCCCAGTGAACTGCTCTGTGGACTGCTCTGCATGCTGCCCGTAGCACCCCCTCTCTGACTCGGTGAGCCACTCCCCACTGACGGACCTGACATCGTCATAGATGTACCTCCGGATCCTCCTGATCCCTGCCCACTGGATCCCTGCGACTGACTCACCTGCTGCTGAGGGTCTGGCTGATCCAGATACTCTAACTCCCGTGACCTCCTAAAGGCCCTGTCCTCCTCGAACTTCACATCCCGCCTAACAACAACTTTCCTCTGCGCGGGAATGTAAATCCGAAAGGCCTTGGAGGTCTCACTGTAGCCCACAAAGATACCCTTCTCTGCGGTGGGCTCTAGTTTGGTCCTCTTCTCCTTGGGTATGTGGGAGTATGTCATGCACCCAAAGATACGAAGATGACCCATATCAGGCTTCTTCCCAGAAAAAGCCTCCTCCGGAGTCATGTGCCCCAAGGCACGATGCGGACTCCTGTCCTGCAAGTAAACAGCTGTGTTGCAGGCCTCTGCCCACAAAAACAATGGCAACCCCTGATCATGTAACATGGCTTTGGCAGCCCCTCCGATGGATCTGTTCTTCCTCTCCGCAACCCCGTTCTGCTGGGGGTTGTAAGGAGCAGTGAACTCCCTCCTAATGCCTGCCTCCGCACAATAGTCAACAAACTCTCCGAGGTGTACTCTCCTTTGTTTTCAAACCTCGAGGACTTGATCTTAGGCTATACATGTCTCCTAAGCTACGAACTCCTGACACCACTTGAAGACCTCACTCTTGGTCTTCAAGAAATAAATCCGGGTCTTCTTGGAGAGATCATCAATGAATAAAACATAGTACTCATATCCACTCAAGGAAACATGAAACATTCGAATGCTCACATCAGAATGAATCAAATCAAGTATCCCAGACGATCTGCTGTCACTTTAGCGGGATAAGGGGATACCTCGAACTTGCCCATCGCCTCCTCCTCAAGTATCAAAGTGATCGATGCGAAATCGCTTTTTGTAGTGATCTCGCAAAGTCCTCAAGGCTCCATGATGCATGTGCCCCATCCTGCGGTGCCAAATCTCACCCTGCTCAGAACTGCTAGCTCTGCTGTCGGTACTACTGCTCAATGCCAAAAGGGACTGAAATGCAAACTTGTACACCTTTGCATGGCGTACACCTATCACTCTAGCTGAATCAGCTGGAGTGCCCCTGGGATACATCAACACCTGTCCTCCCCTGAATAGTATCTCATATCCTCTGTCCTCCAAAGGTGAGACGGATATGAGGTTCTTCCTCATCCCTGGCACATAAAGAACATCTGACACCTTCAAGGGAGGTTTGGACTCCCTCTGAAATGTCAATGTTCCCACACCGACTGCTCTAACAACTCTGTCATCACCGAGTACTACCTCTACATCGGTGCCACTCTCTGAAAGCTCTGAGAAGTACTCACGGACTCCTGTCATGTGACGTGAAGCCCCACTGTCCACATACCAGATACCCGAAGATGCTCCGTTAATCGAGGGAAATGCATGCTCCCTCTGAACCTCTATGGCAGATAATCCTGCACTAGAAGACTCACACGCAGTGAACCCAAACTCCCGGTCAAAGCGATCTGCAAAGTCCTCAACCTCTGCTGAAGTTGCCATGCTCTGGTTCTTCCCCTTCTTCTTCTTCTTCTCCGGACACACAACTGCATAGTGTCCCATCTTCTGACAATTCCAACACTTCACTTTGGAATAGTCCTTCTGTGAGTTATCCTGTTTACCTTTACCTTTGCCTTTGCCCCCACCATTGCTTGTGGAAGCCTGCTTCTTCCCTTTACCCTTCTTGCGTCCTGCCAACAGTGCTACATCCTCATCCTGCTCAACTGGCTTGGCTGCCCCAAGCTGACCTTTCCTGATCTCTGTCTGAATGCAATCATCCCAAAACCTCTCCCATGTGGGAAGGGTCTCACGTGCACAAACTCCATCGGCAAAGTTCATCCATGAACGGGGGAGGCCATTCACTGCAATCCGCACCAACTCAGTGGGTGGAATGGCCTCTCCAATCGCTGCCAACTCATCTCTCACATTAGTAATCTTAGTGAGATATCCAGCTGCACTATCATTGCCCATCTTAATGGTCTTCATCTTCTCCTTCAGGACCATCTTCCGGTTCTCATTGGTACTCTGGTAGAGATTGGACAATGCTGTCCACATCTCATGGGCATTTCTCTTCCCTCTCACATGAGGAATGCAATGGTCTTTGATTCCGTCTAGAATCAGCCTCTTACCCTTGTTGTTCTTTTTATTATATGCTGCCAACTGAGTAGCATCGGTAGGCACATTCACAGGGTTCTGTGTGGTATGTACCATAATGTCCCAGACTTCTGCCTCCTCAAAGATACTCTGCATTCTCTCCTTCCAAATGCTGTAGTTGGAATGCCCATCCAACCTATCCTCCACCCTCAGTCCCAATGACATCCTGCTGTCCTAAAACTGAAAAATAACACTGCTGTAGTAAAGGTAAAAATCTGCTGTTGTGAAAAATCAGCTTGCTGGAATTTTCTGAGTGAAAAATCAGCGAGCTGTAATTTTCTTCCTTGCTGTCCCAAACTGCCCTTCAGCACTCAACCTCTGATACCATGTAGAAAATTCTATTTCCCACCCCGGTTTTCAGTTTTCACCTTATTACTCCAAAATAATTAAATGCCCTTTCCCATATCCATACATTTAGTAACTGGAAAATAAATTTTGCTGAAAACACAAATTCTGGAAATTTTTCAGAATGCTGTAAATGCAGAAATAAAATAACAGCAGTAACAAACAGTCATTCAACACATCATAACTCAGAAATTTTTGGTCGAGGTGACCCTGGAAAAACCCCCTACAACTCTTGGGGAAAACCAGTCTGGAAGCTTCTCATTTATTTCTGAAAAATGCTTTTACAGTGAGCAGTAATACACGGAAAATTACAGCAAACACAAAAATCACTTATCTTGACTTTCGTGCCACCCTCCACCTCGAAAAACGTGCCAAACAGCAAACAGAAATATTTCAGAGAAATTACAGCATTAAATGCTGTCTTAGCTGCCTCGAAAAGCGTGCCGGAAATGACCGTACGGACTGTACGGATTCCGTACGGATGGGACAGCAGCCCCCTTTCTCGATTTTCGTGCCCAGAAAAATCTGCCTTGAAAATCGTGCTCCTTGTTGCTGTTCCAGCTCTCAAAAACAGTGCTGCCCCTTTCTCGAAAACCGTGCAAATGCTGTACGGACTTTCTGCCTTGGATAATGTGCCAATGAACTCTGTTGTATGGATTCTTTAGCCTTGGGAAGTGTGCTCTCTTGCTGTACGGACTTGCTGTGCTGCCTTTGCTGCTCTCCCTCTGCTCAGAAATCACTCTTCAGCTCCCTCTCCTCCTCTCTCAATCTGCTCATGAAAGAATGAATGACCTTTTCCTCCTTTTCCTCCTTTAAATGAATGGCAGAAACCATTTCATGCCAATAAGGTGAGCGAAGAACATTGAATGGCACCCCACATGCATATAGAAACCGGTAAACTTTTGAATCCACATCATTCCTACACTCTTCGTCTAGGAAATCAGATATGGTTCTATGCCTTAATCCAGTGCCACTGCTTCCGAAACCACTGGCATGGGTGGAAGTTGAACTTGTTTGTCCATGATGTGTTGGGCCTGAATCAACGATACCCCTAGATCTTTTAGATGATCTCTGTATGGCAACCCCCTCTTCCTTCCTATATATCGCTCTCTGTGGTGCTGGCACATAAGTACAAACTTTGATTCCAAGATTTCTAGTTCCATCTCCTGGCATTATCCCACAAAGGTGCCTTCTCAGACGGGTGTATGAACCATGGTATTGTTTATTGCAATGGGGGCAAATAAATTTAGTGGTTTCACCACCTTTCCCTCCTTCTTGTTTCTGAACATATTTCCACAAAGGATATTGGTCTTGTTTAGTTGGGGATTCTATGTTCTCAGGGTCTCCACTCCCCACTTCCTCCTCAGCATAATCCTCCTCCTCTTCGGGATTTTCTTCAGATCCACCATAACCCTCCTCTTCATCCTCCTCTTCTCTGATTTGCCTCTTTCTTCTAGCACTCTCCAACACCATTATCACAAAGAAAGGAACCAACATGAAGAAAATTCCTAGCCATATAGCCATGATGGAAACAAGTTTCAAGTTTCTAGAATCTAGCCTGCAAAACAAATGGAAAAATGCCAAATGGGAATAGGAAATGCAACATAGGAAAAAAACAATTCATTTTAAAAGTTTTAAATCCAATAAAATGCAACATTCAAGAAAAATTCAAGTTTTCATTTTCAAACAATTTAACAATCTACAAATTCATCCTAGAAAATACAAAATTGGATTAGAAGGCCTACCTCTTTCTTGCAATCCTCCTGTCGGCCTTGCTCCTTGCTCTCCTGTCAGCTTTGCTCCTTGCTCTCCTGATTCCTGTCAACCGGTCCTTGCGCTCTCGGCTCTCCTTCTCGCTCAATCTCAACTCAACAAACAATAACTAACAATGAATTGAAAAATAAACCCCCCCCCTTTTAAAAAAATCGAATTTTTTCATAAAAAAATTTCCGCGTGGCAGGGAGCGTTCGGGAGCGAACGCTTCCCGCGTTTAAAAAACGCTCCCGAAGCGTTTTTTAAACGTCGGAAGCGCTCAGGGAGCGTTCGCTCTCGAGCGCTTCCTGAAACGCTCCCGAAAAAACAGGGAGCGTTTTTACAGGGTCGGAAACGCGCTCCCGAAAACGCTCCCGCCAGGAAGCGTTTTCGGAAGCGCGTTTTCGAGCGTTTCCGAAACGCTCCCGCACAGAGCGAGTTTCCGGAGCGGAAGCGAAGGGGGTTTGAAGCTTCCCCGCAACCCTGGGCAAAATATAATGAAGCTCTTAACAGTGAACTGGGAAAAGTCTTTAAAATTTCCCTGTTCCTGAATATTTTATTTGTAGAAATGTATGGTTGAATATTATCATATGCTAATGGGATGCGTGTTTTGAACTTCAACAAATGCAATACTGAAGTTATGTAGCATGCCAAATACAATAGTAAAATGCCTTTGAGATGAGCACCAACGCCGGGACTCCAAGGGTTCAGTGTGGACTCTTGATTAGTTGTAGAAAGTTCAACCATGCCATTTCAAGTGACTGACTATTTTTTGATTTTTGTAGCATCAGAAAGTGCTCTAAGCTCCAAATTTGGTGGAGAGGCGTAGACACAGGTATTCTAAAGAACCCATAAACCATTTGTGAAAATTCCACTCGGTTAATGTTTTATTAAAATATTTAATTATTTTAATGGAGACCCTAAGTCTAAACTTAGGGAAATTAAATAATTAAAGGACATTAATAAAACAGAGTGAGAATAATCTAGAAAAGCTAGAGATCAAGTCAACGTTGATTAGAAATCTAATCTCGACCATTGATTTCTCATCGAGAAGACTATAAAGGAAGGCTTGAGGGTCGTTTGGAAAGTGACACATGGAGTGAATCTTGAGATCGAATTCTTCTGACGTAGCAGTGCTTAGAGGAAGATCAGATCTAAGTGATTCACTGCAGTTAGGGGCAGAGTAGCTTTCGGAGAGAAATATTTTCTCTGTCGGAGAATCGTCAACAAAGAGAGGAAGGAAGACGTCCAACAGAGCCAGCGCAGAGGCAGTCAGGTGATGCAGAGCCGACACAGAGCCAACACAGAGTTTTAGAGGGTTTTCGAGATTCAGCTTCCGGATCAGATCCAGAAGCTGGAAGTCGGGGTGTGAGACCGAGAGGTTCAGATCTTTGATTCTGGGAGTTAGGTCGATCTGTTGCTGGGGTGACGCAATCCTTAGAGGAGGTGACGCAGTGCCTACGCAGAGTCCTCCAGAGGTAGTCTTTCCAGTGTCCGGATCAACCGGATTTTCCAGTGATTGTGTGAGGTAAAAGTCACAATTTCTTTTTGCCAGTATTTCTCTATGTAAATGAATAACCCTTGGAGGTATTCAATGATGTATTCAGAAGCAACTACTACTTAATAATACAAACCCTCAGATTTACTTCACTGGTTTTCCCGCATTAGGTTTTTTTGGGGACTTATGTCCAAAAATAATTGTGTCCTATGTGTGATTGTTTTCTTGCTCAATTTCCTTGTTTTAGAATCATATTTATTCAATGTAGGCTGCTTCAGTAGTTACTTCAATAATTCAGATCTGAATTAATTATGTAAATGTAATTTACTTAATAGGAGAAGTACACTTAGTTGATGCAGTAGGATTCCATAGATTGTCAGATCTAGTAATTTTCACACTATCTCCATTGTTTAAAGATTTCTTCCAGCAGAGTGATCCACAATAATATGTACTTGAAAAAAAACTCATACAATTTGTCCTTGTTATTGAAATTTGATATCTAGATTCTAGACGTCAGTCCTAAACAAGAAAAGATCAATTCTTTTCAATAATGTCTTTACAACTGAATTTATTAATTGCATCAAAGTACAAGGAAATACTTTTACCACTGTAATCCCCGGGAACACCTACAATATACATGCATCTTCTTAGCCTAGATAAAAATATTTATGTTTCAAATCAGACATGGAACTTGTAATGCTTGGCCAAGCCAAAATGTAAAATGATCTTTGTCAATTAATACATTATGGCTTAAAGTGCTCAATGGGGACCCCTAAATGGATTCAAACATTGGCATAGAGGGAAGGAGAGTATGCAGGAAGTAGGTTCATGACCTTTTGAGATTATACAAAAATGAGATTTTTGAGGAAAGTAGATTGAAGGAATGCCAAGTAGACTTATACAGTGAAGCGTTTTGAGCTTGGTATATGATGCATAAAAGTGTACCAAAACTCTTATCTCTAAAATGTATTGAATGTTAAACCCTTGGTTAATCATGAAACACGGTCTTCAGTAAATCCTTATTGATTTAAGTATGATCATACAACAATTATAATAGAAAGGCCTTGCTGAATTATATTGGTTGAATTACATGGCATGTGTTGGATGTGGTATGGCTGATGGGCCAACATATGGGGCTAAAGAATGGAAATTAAATGAACATCTACAGGTGATTGCAGTGTTCCACGAAGATGTGCCCCCAATGGTGGGGGGTGTGCTCCCCACGTTTCCCATGCTTTTGGGATGGGGGGGCGCTTGGGGAAATGTTTCCCCATGGCCCCCATTTGGGGAAACTAGGGGAAATGTAGGGGAAATGTTTCCCAAATGTGGGGAATGTGTTTCCCCAAAATGGGTTCTTGTGGGTGTCCCCCTTGAATTTTCCCTAAAAACAATAATTTATGAGTGGAGAAATCTAACTTTTGACCTTTAGGGCCAAGTTTCCTCAATATCTAGTAGGCCTTGTGAGAGGCCTTACAAGGCAAGGGCTAGACCCTAATGCAACAATGAGGTGGCTGCCACTGTCACCTTAACAATGTCCTGCTCTTTTTGTGGAATTTCACCACATGGGAGGCTTCCCAATATATATCACCTAAAGGTATTCCAATTCAATTGTATCAAGCTGATGTATGAGAGGCTTGGTCAAGGTACTTCTCACTTGGATTAGGGCACTTTTCTTTGTGTAAAGGAACAACTTACCAATGAAGGAGCCCACAGAATATTGCTTGAAGCCTAGGGTTTCAAGAAATGATTCAATCATGATGCATTTAGGCATGCAAGCACAAGGAAAATGTTTGTTTGAAGGATATGATCAACACTATGGAATGGCCAACCTTCAATAAGCCCTAAGTTGAAGCCTTATTGTAGAACTAAGGTTTCAAGAAGGCTAAATTGGCTAGGGTTGATGATGTCAACCATAATTAAGCAATTTCCACCGAGGAAGAGGCTATATGTGGAGTTAACATGGTCAAACAAGGTGGAAACAACCCAAACCAACTCCAATGTTGACTTGATTCAAGCCCTTCGACCCTTGCCATAGCCCTAGGGGCTTGGCTTGAAGGGCCAAAAAAAACAAGAAAGAGGAAAAATGAGGTTTCTCAAGTTTATGATAATCAAGAGGTGCCAATGCCTTTTCCCTACTTGGGTGATGTAGGAACTTTAACCATAGAAAAAGGCTCACTGGGAGGTTTTTTAGGGGGTTCAAGGGTAAAGGATTTAACATGCAATAATTACCAAGAATTTCCGATAAGCGTTTGCATTTAGACAAGGAACAATATAGAAACCCTAGCAAGATTCCATTACATGTAAACCACAAAAGATGTGCAACAAAATACTCCCAATTGATCCAAGAACATGCCTTCTTTCAATCCCAAAATGACGTCTGCACAACAAAAACTAGTCTCCAGTAGCCAAAATCCATATAAGATTCATTTTTCCACAAGTAGCGAAGTACAACAAGGCAAGTTGAGCTCTTCTAGAGAGGTTGAAATCCACACATATGCTAATGAACAAATGAAAGAGGTGATCATCTTTTTATATGAGGTCTATCACCTCTAATAATCCACTAAAAGCCTTTAAACAATTTTGATTTTGTGTAGACAAATTTGAATTGGGTTACAAGCCTACCCACTAGCTCTACAACAAAATATGCTAATAAATGTCCACACGTGTTGTTGAAAATTTAGGGCATTCTCTATATAGATAATTACTTATGATTTTCATAAGTTTAGTCCTAAGTTGCACTGAAACAGATACATGTACGGGGTTTGAAACGAATATAACAAATTTTCAAAATATCTAGATACGATACGATAAGGAAACGATGCACACACACACTCAGACACACACACACACACACACACACAACAAAATAAGAATTTCATATTACCATTCATCTTTCAGAATCTAGATTCTATATCTAAAAATACATAATCAATTATCATCTATCATCATCATCAATTCAACATAAACATTGTCATCATCATTAATGATTATTATAACATTCATGATTCATCATTCAACATATCAAGTTTCTATTTCAAATTTCGGTCATCAACATGACAAGTTACAACATCAACACCAAAATTAATAATGCACACTACATAGTATAAAGTGCAAAATGAACTATGACTGGTAGTCTACTATCATTATTCATAATTCATATGGCATATTATGGTATTCAATATTCATTGTTCAAAAGTTTAAAACACCATCATAAATTAATTTTACATATCATGAAATATGCCTTCATTCTTGTCACTAAGAACCACATCCTCTCCAGAAGTGGGAGCATTGCTGCCATGTCCACTTGAAGATCCAACCATTGGTGCCTCCTCATCAAGCAAAGTCATATGAGACTTGGCATTCAATGTCATATCCATGTCAGGCAACTCTGGTTCCACATCCCATAGTTTGGCAGGCCCAAATTTGTATTCGTCTCTCTTGTGTGACAAAAGGTGAAGGCTTGAATGAACATACACTAGTTCCTTAGCCTTCTTAGAGCTCATTCTGTTTCACTTCACTGAATGGATGAAGCCATATGTACTCTAGTTCCTTTCTGTTGAAGAGGAACTAACAACCTGTGACAAGATCCCGATGGCCAATTTTTGGATATGTGGAAGTTCACCACCATAGTAGTTCCACCAATCATTTGGACTTAATCTGGTCTTGTCCCGCATACAATCAATATCAGAACCCCAACCCTCTGATCCCACAAAATGGGCAAACTCTGAACGAATCCAAATCTGAATCCCAATTTTTGGTTCTTTTTTTGGTGCGGTTTTTTCTGGATCACTAAGCAACTCTGCAACATAATATTTTGGATTCACTGCATAGTCCAAAAGGTGCAATGGAGTGGTCATATTGTTCCATCTTTTGGTCAATATATTTTTTATTTCTCTGTAAAATAATTCATCTGGATCCTTCTCCTTGGCATTTATAACCACCCTTATTTTCTCTATCATGGAATCAATGTCCTCATACACTTCTCCCAAATTAGGCATATTTGTGTCAAACAAGTGTATGAAATCCACATTTGGCGTAGTTAATGCCAAGAGTTACTCCACCCTATCTCACCATTCATCATCAACAACCAACCTTTTCACTTCTTGTGCTCTATCAGATTGGGATTGCCTCCATTGATTCAAAAGAGAATTGCATATTGTTGATTGTAATGCTTTCTTTACCTACATAAGCCCTGTTAAGACTATATGTGAGAAGCAAAACGAGTCTTAACAACCTGCAAGAGCCAAATTGCCAATGTTTCAATAAATTAAAAATCATAATTTGATTGAATAACTATTATGATTCACGAATCATGACATTTGAGAATCCAATTTACATATTTGAATTTATAGTCATAGAAATTAGTATTTATGAAATAAATTTTAAAGTTTAGGTACCTTAAGGAGCTCCAACTTCGCAAATATCATGCAGATGCCTTGGGACATGCGGTGGTTTGTGATGAAGGCTTGAATTTGTTTTGCCTCTTAAAAAATAACTCGAATTCACTCAATTTGCTTCCCCTTCTTGCTCAACATGAGGTTCAATGAATGTACAACACAATATGTCCAAAATATATGCTGATATTTGCCTTCAATAATTAGGCTTGTTGCTCTACACATCGTTGCATTGTCAGTTATTACCTGGACAACATTTTATGGCCCCACCAATTCAATTGCTTCAATCAAGATGTCAACAATGAATTGAGAATCTTTCATCTGCCCCTCACAATCCACTACCTTAAAAAACATTGCCCCTTTTGGGCTCTGAGCGATCACATTTATCAAAGGCCTATTCCTTTCATATTTCCATCCATTAGAAATGATGGACACCCCTGAAATGTGCCATGAATTACGAATGAGGATTAATTTAGCTTCCAAATCTAACTTCTCAACACTCAACATTGTAGTGCGGACCTTCTCATATTCAGAGCTCTTGTACCTTTTTGGGGCTTCATTTAGTGCTTTTATCATCTTTGCCCGGTAAGGAGATCGCACAAGATTAAAGGGAAAGACATTTGCATAAATGCATTTACCTATAACTGCATCTATCGTCTCTAAAGTATCATTATTAAAACTCTTTTCAAGCAGTCCCAAATTAGACTGCTTTGAACCAACAAATCTATGCTAAAGAAGTGGAGACTTTGATGAAGATGCTCCCAACCTTGTTGGTTGTTTGAGTTGAGAAGCAGGATTTGCCTCATTTGCTTTAGAATTTGCTTTGTTTTGTTTTTTTTGATATTTTGCAAGTTTTGCCTTGATTAAACCATTTCCATGTGTCCCATTTTCTTTAGGTGGGCCATTGCATATTCGAACCCCATTGCCTTTTAACCCAAGTAAATGTGCTTTAACTCGAGTGTATGATCCCTTGTACTCATTTTTACACTCACTGCAAACCCATGCCAATGGTCACCCTCCTTGGATCTTCCCAACAATAGTTACATATTTCCAAAGTGGTGATTTTGGATCAACTTTAGGGGCATATTCAATTTCATGTTCCACTTCCTTTGCCTCATGAATGACTGAACTTGAAGCTTCCATGATGATGATGGAAATGAAACTGCAGAATACAATTGACAAGTAAAGCTCCCATGCTAATTAAAACACCTTGCAACAATCGACAAAAGACTATAGTCTACTAGGCTTGAGATGTCATTATGATTGAATTTAAATTTTAATCTAGATACATACAAATAAGCTCTAATTTCTCTTCACAAAAGATTATTTGCTTCAACCGGTGGTGAAAACTTGGAAGTTTTCTTTCAATCTTTTAATAGCGAGTTTAGCTCTTTGGGTGGTTCCCACTGTTCATTTCCCTAGATGAAGCTTCTTCAGATTATGGGATCTGATAGACTTATCAACGCCATAAGATGCACAGGCAACTTGTCTGAATTGCCATGCATAATTTTGAGGGTTTAATGATTTATTATCAATATAATTTTATGCCATTGTTGATCAGCCATGTTATAGTTTATAAATTTGAAGTTTAATCTATTTGTTACATAATAATTGTAGGTTGGAGGATTTAATGTTAGTTAATTTATTTATTTTGAAATTTGGAAGTTTCTTTAAAAAACACACCTCGAGGTGAGGGGTTGCATTGCATATCTATACTTCCTCTGGGTTTGAAGTTTGAACTTTGCTTAGTACATACTCAAGTGAAGGATTATTGTGGTTTCAACGTTCAAACAATCACTTCCAATCGTGTCCATTGTATATATATATAACAACTAGCCTTGATTTATAACATGCACTATCTCTTTTTCAAATCAAATTACTATCATGAATCATGATTGAAGGCAATGGGCAGACAAACTCTTCCTTCTCTGTTTAAATCCAGAATGGGGTACTTGCCAAGTTTACAATGTACACTAACATACCTTGTGTTGTTGAAGCAGTTGTAGGCTAAGTAGCAGCGATTCCAAGCTGCAGTTCGACTGACTCCAAGATGTAGTTTGATCGGCTCTAAGTAGTGACTCCGTCACTCCAATTGGCTACAACTGCAAGGTTCAAGCTCGCTGCTCAAGAATTCGATTGGACGATAGAGAGTGGTGTCGAGTCCTAATTTGCACTCAAGACGTCAGACAGTGGTCTCCAATGGTCAAATGAGGAGAGGGGCGAGTTAAAAGTTAAAAACTTAAAAGTAGAGCCTAAAAATTTAAATCGCATTTTTTTAACCTAGCTGCATAAAAATTATATGCGTTCCCGACACCTGATTTGTTTTCGGAAATCCGGATATTGATCACGATTTTATCGGATCCATATCCGGATTTCTGGAAACGGATCCAAAATGGCTAAAAAAATGGATTCTCCATTTCCATCAAATTCGAAACGACTCAAATACGTTTTTCAATCGTTTCCGTACTGTTTCGTACGCAGATCCGTATTTGATTCGGTGAAAGGCGTTTCCAACGATATTAGTAGGCTTTTTCGATAACTTAGGTTTAGTCTTTTTCTTGTGATCCTTTTAATCATAAAGCAATTACACAGAGGAGCTCAACAGTAAAAGAAAAATGGCACAAGGATCATAAAGGGACAACCACACAATGACACAAGATTTTATCCTGAGATAACCCACATAGGTAAAATCCGACAATCCTTTCTTTGTAGAATCAATTCAACAAGAGAGACATCAAAGCCAAGATGAAAGACAACTGACTAGCATGGATGACAAGATCAATCTCTCACCAAGAAACCAAGTCAGTCTGTCCACAAAGTGTCCTTGAATAACTTGGCCAAGCTCTGATATAGGTTTGCTCCAAAGGGCCAAAATTTGATCTCTAACTTTGCCACAAATGCTCGGCCCTGATCACAGATGAACCACATAAAATTTTGGACACTGCCTCAGAAATATAATACAGAAACTGACATTGATCTCGGCTTCCTGTACTTGCTTTAGTAAGGGTAGAAAGAACACTTCTTATACTTCTGTTTTCGGCCTCCTTGACTCCTTGTATTCCTTCGTAGATTGCAAAGATATATTTCTTGTTGTGTGTGGAGTGAAGTGCCCCAAGAGGGAGGACGAATGACTCCTTTATATAGCCATCATGAGGTCAAATGGGTCTCGTAAGGGGCCAAGTTGACTTGAGCATTTAGAGGTGCTGACTTGGTTTCTTGTGGAGGGAAAAATACAAATTCAAAATTCTTCTTTTGCAAAGGTCATGAAGAACATGCCTTTCATTTTTTCTTTTGATAAAATAATGACCATGATGAGTATGCTTACAATAAATACATAATGATGAAAATCTAAGTCACATGACACGGGGACACGGGACACGGAGGACACGAAAATCCGAGTCTGAGTATTCGACATGAGACACAACGACCTCAGAAATAGGACATAGGGGACAGGCTATATATATATATATTAAAAGAACACCGAAATATATTGCCGGATCCATATTTTTTATAAATTAGAATATCTACTAATATGAATCGTGATGATATCTATTTAGTAATTTACTGATTTAGTATTTACAATTTTAGAACTAGCTTGTTTATTAATTTACTACATCAATGAAGTTCATAGTTTATGTTATTAACAATAGTTCAAGCACATAAGAAACTATAAATTTAGAAATATCATGATTAATAAAATAAAATAGAAATTTAGAAGTAAAACTTAGATACTAAACCATAAATTGCAGATTTTTCATTAAGTCATCAAAATCAAAATGTATTACATAGATACCGAGGGAATGCCACTGGAAAATACAAAATAGAGTAGATACAAAATAGGTAGGAATATCATAGCTCGTTGAATATCATAGGATCCTTTTCCTCTATGCCCAATCCAAGATCTCCTGTTGCTTTTGTTGGTGTGGAGGATGACCTCTCAAGAGACTCATCAAAAGTGTCTGGCTCTAGCACTGGGTCATTAATATCCATGTTGGCTAACGCCTCACAAACAAACACGAAATTGCCAGAAAAAATGAAAAAAATCAAGACGCGACACTTTTTACTTTGGGATTTTAGTGGGACACGTGTCCTAAAATCAGGACACGTTAGTGCACGTGTCTGACACGGCCCAAACATGTGTCTTGATTTTAGGACACGTTGAAAAATGTGTCGGTCACGTTTTATGGGCTGTGTCGTGTCCAACACACGAAAAACGAGACACAGGACCCCTGAGGAAGTGTCTTGTGACTTAGATGAAAATATACATTATGAAGACCGACTGTAGTTACAAAATTCAATATGTGTGAGCCGATAGCCTCTAAAAAGGATGATGTCATGCCCTTCTAGGGCTCAAAATGCTCCAACAATGCACTGGGGCCCTATCTCAAAAGCTTTTTTTCTTTTAGAGGCAAAGATTACTAGGAAGAAGCTTCTTCGCATCAAAGAGGAATTAAACCCACTTATTTGTTTCAACATAGACAAGATACATTCTTTGTCGAACTAATTGAGAATTTATCATATTTCCTGCATTGGTAATTTGTTTCAATTTTTATCGTTGTCATATTCAAACACAAAAACAGATAAGGTGACTTAGGTTTAAAACCTATAGTTATGTTTGCTTCTTCATGTAATATGCATGTTGAATTCTATAAACGTATCTGGAAGTGAGAAAGTATGCATCTCAAATGGCATATATGGGCAGGTGATAACTCCAAATTATCAAGGTTGGTAATTTGAGATAGGAAATGTAAACTTGTTTCTTTAGAACTTCGAATAATCTTAGAATGAAAGTAAAAATTCTTTGAAACATGTTAATGTATATTTATATATCCATATAGATCCTAGAATCTGATAGTTATTCTTGAAGAGGTATGGTATACACATTTGTACATAACAACTGAAGGATATTCTTCATGCAACATAATGCATGTAATATTAAACTCTCTTCGCCAACTAGCTACTTAGAACCAACCCCATCACACAAAAGCTTATTCTAACATTGTTGATCTTGCGCTAAGCTCTTAAAGATCCTCTGATGCTTTGGATAAGATATTTTTTGTTCACACTCTAATTTGGAATTCTTTTCTCAATAATTTGGGACTCCAATCCGCCACTTAGGCCAAAACTGTCGCCCTACAATTTGTAAGTGGTTTGAACTGTTTTTGTTTTGGCCTGTTGATATGAAAAGATGTAACGAACAAAGTTCATATACTCAGAGGAATGCTTTGATACCAATATAACGAACAAAGTTCGTATACTGCAATAATCTTCAGAATACTTTGAAGACAAAGACATCCATTGTAGGATAAGTATTTATATATTAGAATATTTGAATATAAGTGAGATGATGAGTACAAATGAGGGTGAGGGTCTGCTTATATACCGTAGGCAGGTACCTCGTCACTAATGATCATGTAACTCTTAATTAACTAATTACTAGTTAATTAATCATAATTTATTTTTATTGTTTACATTTTTTGTATTATTTTATATAGATTTTATTCATAACATTGCCTTCCTCTTCGGAAAGCTTTGTCCTCAAAGCTTATTGCTGACAAGGTTTGTCATCTGTTTCTTTGTCTTCGAAGTATTCTGAAGATTATTGCTGTATATGAACTTTTTACATTGGTATCAGAGCATTCCTTTGAGTATACGAACTTTGTTTGTTACATTGGTATTAGAATTGTTCAATCTTCTAGCTGATTCACCGCTGCAGAGAACCAGTTTGATTTGACATTTGGCCATCGGTCCTTTGTCAACCTTGTTGTCGTCACAAGTCAAGCGTTTCGCTTCATAAAGCTTTTGGAGATTCTCCATTTCACCGTTTGATCCTTGGCCATTTAAAAAAAGATAAAAAAAAGAAGAGATATTTAAAATAAATAAAAAAATAAATTTTTCTAGATGTTCTATGCTTGATGCAACTTTACTTTTTATCCCAATATCAGTCAACAATCACATAAACAATAAAGTAAAATGCTGATAGAACATACCAGTAGATCGACGGAAGACAAGCCAAAATATATAAGTGTTGTGGTGCGTTACAATGGTCAACAGGATGCTTCAACCAACAAAGTCTCAATACGGTCAGCCAACCAGAAGTGTCACACAACCCTATAGGATAGCCAGATCAGTCAACCCCAAAAGTCAACGAAAGTCAACATTGTCACAGTCAATGGTCAATGCAAACAGCAGCAGCAACAAAGTCAACGCAGCCAAGTCAAAGTCAACGTCCAACCTCGGGATATGTGCCAAAAAATGTGGATTGAGGAAATCGAAAGTTTGGGAGAGTTTCGGGTTACTTTGACTCAGCATTGACCAAAGTCAATGTTGGTCAATTTTTGCGCTGGAAACCCTAGACAGTCCGAAACCCTAGCAATTGCTTTTTCCCACGTGTGAGTGAAGAAGAGACTCCAAAAGATGCTCGAACCAATCAGATGAGGAGAGAGAATGTGATGTGATGGATGAGTGAAAATGCCCTCCAACGTTGACCAATTTATATCCATCAATGAGGGTGTGTGACACAACTGCTGGTGCTCCAAGCCTACATTTTATTTTAGGACGACTTGCACATATTTTGAATAAATTCAAAATAAACGTTCTGCTCATCGAATCAAGATGATCTTTAGATCGATCTTGCACCTCTTTGAAAGAGGAGTCCAATAAAAATATTGGCATCTTCATCTGAGCATCACAACATGGAGTTTGGACCTAGTTGTCCAAAATTAACACTCCCTCTCAACTAGGGAGAACTCCATCCACCTGTGCAATCCAAACATCGTGCGTCATCCTGCCGTAACTGGCTTTGTTGGCTTCTTTATTTCAGAACAGAAGTGGGTCAGTCACATCATCCCCGGCTGACAGATTCAGCCTAGAGGTCCGAAGCCTCTATAGGACTCAAAGAGTCACATACCAACCCAAAGTTGGTTTATCTGACCCGAAGTCAGTAGGAGGTACGAAACCTCACTATACTTGATCCCAGATCATGTGGTTGGACTGTACCATCCTAGATAAAGAGTACGAAAATGTCTTATGCATCCATCAGACTTTGCTACTAGTCTCTAGATTTTCCCACCTCACTGGCCAAATGAGAGGTACTTATCATGAGTCCGGGACTCAAATGGGTAGGATGCATACGGGGCGCAAATCATGAGAGGTAAACCAACTCAATCATCATAACGGTGGGGCAGAAGCACACCGACAAGGTTCGGCAAGCCTAGCCCTGTGGTTGCTTATAGCTCCGAGAAGCTATCCCCAAAGCGAGCTCCAAGAGCTCATCGTCCAACAGGACTCTCAACATAGGGTCGTTCCACGATACCAAGATTCTCACAGAAGGTTAGAAACTTGACCTTCCCCAAGGGCTTTGTGAGAATATTCGCGACTTGCTCATCAGTTCCTATATGATCGAGCCTTACGGCACCTCGCTGTACCATATCCTGGATAAAGTGGTACTTGATATCAATATGCTTGGATCGATCGTGGAACACAGGATTCTCGGACAATCGAATCCCACTCTGGTTATCACAGAGTATCACGGTGGTATCTAGCACATGCTTGAACAACTCACTTAAGAGCTTTCACAACCAAACTGCTTCACAACAGGCCATAGTCGCTGCAATGTATTCGACCTCCACGGTGCTCAAAGCCACCGACTTCTGCTTCCTACTCATCCATGATATCGAAGCAGAACCAAGTGTGAAGCAACATCCCGATGTGCTCTTACGATCCACCACACTGCCAGCGCAATCGACATCAGTATATCCATGGAGTGTCACACTCCTGGCAGTGTATCTCAACCCATGGTTTATCGTGCCCCGAAGATATCTCAACAGATTCTTGGCACTAACCTAGCGAAAGTGATGAGGCTCAACCATATGTTGACTCAAAGTGTTCACTGCAAAACATACGTCCGGACGGGTGTTCTTAGACGTCCGAATGGGTGTTCACTAAGAACATCAGGGCTCCTACGAGCTGACGATACTCAGTAGGCTTTGCTAGCACAGGCCCAGCTGCGCTGCCGCTCAACTTCTTAAAGTTGAGCTCCATTGGTGTCGACACGGACTTACAGTCCACCATACCAAATCATTCCAGAAGCTTCACAATATATTTTCCTTGAGAAAGGAAAATCTCGCCAGGTCTTTGCCAGACTTTCAGGCCTAGGATTTAGTGCATCAGTCCTAGGTCCTTCATCCCGAACTCAGCAACGAGCTCCCTCTTGCATTGATGAATGAGAGGGTCAACACCTGGCAGGAAGAGGTCGTCCACATACAACACCAAAATGAGAGGCTTTTCTCTATCAACCTTGAAGTAAAGGTTTGGATCAACATTACTACGAGTGAAGCCCAACTTCATTAGGTAGCTATCCATCCTCTCGTACCAAGCTCTGGGTGCTTGCTTCAACCCATAGAGGGCTTTCTTCAACCTACAAACATGGGTGTCCCGATCCTGGACTTCGAACCCCAGAGGTTGCTCCACATACACCTCTTCCTTTATCACACCATGCAGAAATGCGATCTTCACATCCATCTGATGAAGACTCCATCCTTGAGTAGCAGCAAGGGCTATGATAGATCGGATGGTGGTACATCGGGCCACAAGTGCAAATATGTCATCGTAGTCTACGCCTTCCTTTTGAGAGAAGCCTCGAGCAACGAATCTTGACTTGAACTTTTCAACACTTCCATTAGATCCATGCTTGATCTTGTAGAGCCATATCGAGGTGACAACAACGTTGTCCTCTAGTCTTGGAACCACATCCCAAACTTCATTCTTCATTATGGACTCATATTCTTCGTGCATAGCATCCTTCTAGACTTGATGCTTTACGGCTTCCTAAAAAAAGCTCAGATTGTACAATAATACTCATGGCTGCTAGATACCCTTGGTATCTATTCGGCTTCTTGCTTTCACGGAATGTCCCCCTTGGGGCCATATGTCCCTCGACATCCTCGAGAGTGTCCCTGAGCCATGATGGTCTCTTCCTCATCGAAGGAGGTGGATCAATCGGGTCCATCGGTCCTTCAGCATCGGGCATCGTCTCATCCTTCAGTTCTTCTTGATTTCCAGGGCTTGCTTCATGATCTTTCTCAGATCTCGGAAGATTGACTACTTTCCTCAGGGAAGCATCTTCGTCAAAGGTAACATCGTGGCATATCTCTACTTCCTTTTGACTAGGCACATAGACTCTATAGGCCTTCGAAGTTTCGCTATAGCCCGAAAACATTCCCTTCTTTCCAGAAGCATCCAGCTTGCTCCTCTTCTCCTTTGGTACAAGAAAATAAACAGGACATCCAGGAACTCTAAAATGTGAGACGTCAGGTTTCTTACCAGAGAAAACCTCTTCGGGAGTTTTGGAGTCCAAAGCGGAATGCGGGCATCGGTTCTGTATGTACATGGCAGTGTTCGCAGCTTCTCCCCACAGAAACTTCGGTAGACCTTGGTCACATAGCATGGCACGGGCAGCTTCCACAATGGTCCTATTCTTTCATTCAACAATGCCATTCTGCTCAGGAGTATAGACAATTGTGGTCTTCCTCTTGATGCCAACTTCTTTGCAAAAGTTCTTGAACTCGTTTGTCTCATATTCAGTGCCATTATTAGTCCTCAATATCTTGATCTTCTTCCCTGTCAAAATTTCCACCAAGGCTTTGAAAGTATGGAACCACATGAAAGCCTCATCCTTCTTCTTCGAGAAGTATATCCAGGTTTTGCGAGAGAAGTCATCTATGAATGTCATATAATAAGAACATCCTCCCAAGGATGTCACGGGCAGCATACCAGACAGATCATAATGTATCAATTGCAAGACATCACATGTCTTTGTGACACTTGAGGGGAAAGGTCCCCTTGTATGTTTTCCTTCGGCACAACCCTGACATACACCTTCATGATCATTTGTGAATTCGAGCATCCCCGTCACCACCTTCCATGCTTTGGGAAGGTCTTTGTAGTGAAGGTGTCCAAACCTCCAGTGCCATAGTTTAGTCTGTCGGATAGTATCACACGTCATCGCTTCCAGTGGACTTCCTCCAACCTGGTAGAGTGTATCAACTCTAAACCCGATCATGATAGCTTCCTTGAAATTATTCTTCTAGATACACACCTTCCCATCAATGAATGCCACATTGAAACCTTTGTATTCCATGGCCGAAATAGACACAAGGTTCTTCAAATCAGGTACATAGAGTACATCCTGCAAGCGAAGGACTTGACCTTGAGACAAGTGGAGGGTCACACTCCCTGTCCCTTTCACGGGATATGTGGCATTATCTCCAAGGATAATATTCAGATTAGTATCCTTTTCAACCATATTAGAAAGTGCTTCCTTGAACCCCGTGATGTGCCTTGAGGCACCACTATCTATCAACCAGACATCCATAGTGTCGGGTGGAGATGCAGCAGAGAGGGCAGATACAAGAATGAATTCATTTCTTTTATCAACAACATTTGATTCCTCATACTTGGAATATCTCGACCTTTTGGAAGGTTGCCCATTTTTGCCGGAGGGAGCCTTCCTCTTCCCCTTTGAACCTGTTGTTCCTTTGATTGCCATTCCTCCGGTTGTTGTTGTTGTCATCATCATCAGGAGAATCCTTCTTGAAAGGGCATTCTCTAGCATAGTGACTTGGCTTGTGACAAGTGTGACACTTACCTTTCTTTCCTTGGGCCCTTGCTCTTCCTTTGTTCCTTGGACCACCAAAGTTCTTCTTCTTAGTATGAGCAGCGAAGGCAACATTTCCTTCATTTTCATATTCCTTCATCCTTTTTCTTCTTGTACGCATCCCTTTAATACTTCGTCAAAATCAGGTATGACATTGTTATTGAAAATGGTAGTGTTGAATACATGCCATTCAGATGAGAGACCTCCAAGTGCGGTGAGAACCATCTCTCGGTCAGCTATTGTCTCCTCAATAGCCAGCAAATTATCCCTGATTTCGTTCAACTTCAGAAAATATGATTGAACAGACTCATCCCTGCTGTTATTACCAAATTGATCTTGATTGGCTGCTCATCAATCAACTCAATGTAACTCTTTCAAACCACTTCTAACTAAAGATTAGCCTCTTCAGTTTGAGAGGGCTCTCTCAAAGGGGGTTTATGATTTTGAATAAGGATAGTACTAGATGGCTAACTCTATGGAATTGTAACTTGTTTTTGTATGATTGCAGGTTGAAAAATGCAGGCTTACTACCATTGGGCTTATGGATTCAACAATTAGTAGTCTTAGTGACAGTGGTTCTTCACATGGAAGCTGAGGTAGATAGAGGTTTTTAACAGAGGTAATTCACACACATAACATAGGAAAACATAGTCATTTCACCACTAAAGGAAGTTAGAGCATAATATTATGAATTCTGAGTAATTAGAGATGAAATCTACTGCAAGTGTTTAAACATAGAGATACAGATCAATAACACATCAAAAAACTCATGAGAATCTCAGGTCTAGAAGTAGAATGTCACTTTGTATTATTGATAATGGTCAAAAACATACAAGCAACAATTTGGTGCAATATTCTCCAACCCTTTGCTTCTTCAATGCTTTGTCTATAAATAGACATTCTTTACAATATGGATGATCTGCCTGGTGGCTAGATCCTCAAATTCTACTCTGACACCTATTACAACTGAAATCACTAACTTAAAACATAAAATTGACAGCTATCTTTAAAGAAAACAAAATCCTAATAGGACTCTATCTCCTATTTATTACATTCCTTTATCCTATTAGTGAAACAGTTACATAATGGTTACATCATGAATGTCACATGCTCGAATGACAAATGACCCAAGTTCAACACCACTTTATACCTTTAAAGAAGCCCTAGATCAGTGGAACATAACCTTGCTTTTTAGGAATGGATGTCCTTATCTTTAAACGCTGTTTTGACTGATGAGCTGGATGTGTGGCACTCCCTTCGAGTCATAAATCTCTGCTGATGAGGTCCATTGACATGCTGGAGGTCTCTAGCTGGCTGATGTGCTGTCAAGATGTTCAAAATTCTTCAAAAACTCCTCGCTACGAAAACAAGGCAGTTTTAGACAGTTTTGTAGTGAGTTTTAGTAGCGTAGGCAAAATGACTTTTCCACCTATCTCTTTAACTCCTTTGCTGTTCCAATACCTTTAGCATGCCATGACACTTTGCAAACCATCAATTTCCCTCCTTAAAACATGCCAAAACTGAGTTTAAATGCAAAAAAGAACCTACAGGAATTTTCATAGCGTATTTCTGGCTTCAAGCCTGAGGTATGCTATGAAATTGTGCAAAAAACCAGAAATTGCTCCTTTCGAGATTATCTTCAAAAACTGTCCTCCAGTTGCAAAATTTGGGTTCTCTGCATGTTATGAACCTCCTAAAACATATTCCATCTCAACTTATTTCTCCTATGGTGTTTCCTCCTCATTTATAATCAGTTGACTTATAGACTTTTCTACCACTGTCATCTTCAATCCTTTCTTTTCCAATTCCTCATGAATCAAATCCAATTGCTCCTGAAGATCTTGCACTTTGTCCTTTAATGCCCTGTTCTTGGATTATAAGTGCAAGTTTGTCTTTTTGATGTGTTTGACCTCCTATTAGTGGCTGAGTCCACTTTATCAACTTTTCTGTATTGTCCAAGGTCTTTGAAACACTTGTGACTTGATCTTCCGATATTTTCCTCATTTGTTCAAACTGAACCTTCTTAGCTCTATGTTTCTTTGCCTCTTGCTTAAAAACTGATATTTACTTACCTGCCTCCTTCAACTGCTCTTTAAGGGTTTCAATTTCTGATTTTTCAATAACTTTATCTTTTCCCTTTCTTTGTTTGATAACCAATTCTTCTTTTGCAGGTGAAGACAAATCTATGATGCTTGGTGGCTGGGCAGCAACTTCATTGATTTTATCAGTGTCTTTGCTTTCCATGACCTTCCTTGCATGTATGGTCATTGGTTTCCTAGGTTGAAAAATGAAACCAGCATCATCACCTGCAAACTCTAACTTTTTAGCAATCTTACGGTTTTTCAACTTTCTTCCTCCATCTTCAAAGTCTTCAGCTTGGACAATGGGAGTTTCTTCAATGTCAATTGCATGCAGGGTATCCTCCAAGTTTCCTTTAGCCACTGCCTAGCTCCTAGTGACTCTTTTATTACCTTGTTTGCTGACTATCTGCTTCTGTTTTGCAGGTGCTGTTTTATGTGTGCCAATCTTTTGCAAAGGTAATGCTTCCATGCTCACTGGTTTTGGAGGAGATGATCTATTCCCTTCTTCAACTTCCTCTACCACAGTTGGTGATTGAATGTTTCTAGGTTTGGACGCTTTCTTAGGAGTGATAACATCAATTTCATAACCATTCATGAACAAGAAGGAAGTCCAATCTCTGTCTAGTCCCTTCAATTCCTCTAACACCTATAGCTTAATCAAACCATGATGAAAAAGTGAAGTTTCATTGCCTTCTTTTTTGATTTGAAACTTATCTGACATTTTCCCTAGACTTCTGTATAAATAAAAAGGCAAGTCAAGTGACCTCTTACCCACAAAATGCAACAGAAGTCTGAGATGATAGGAGTAGACCATGTGAAATCGTCCTTCACAGGTAAAATACTTCTGGATGATCATCAACAACTTTGAATAATTGTCCTTCATGAAACCCCTAGGGATAGCATTTGTCAAATCAATTTCACAGTGTTCTGGTTTGATGAACTCTTTGCAGTCCTGCATTGTGAATTTGATGCTTTTAAACCACTGTTCCCCTCCTCTAGGGATTCCTGTTGCTGATGAGATGGTCTCTAGTATCACTGTAAGGTTCAGAATTCCAACTTTAGAAGCTGTTCCTGTGAAGTTGGTAGCAAAATCCTTGGAAACCTATAGATGAAAACCCTGCAATCTCTGACAGAATTGCAAGGAACCAGTTCTTCTGAAAACCTCCATGGCAGTTAGGTCTTCATTGAGCAAATTCATGTCCATGGGCTCATACTTGTGGCAATGACCACCTATTTTTGTTTTCCTCCTTGCAGCCATGGGTGCTTCATATCTTCACAGCCTCACTTGCTTGATGACACTTGCAAAGTTCAAATCTACCAACAACCTGCTTGGCTCGATGAAACAACTCTCCAGAGATCGAATTACATTCAAAGATAAAGCGGAATATGACAGAAAGGCTAATTGGGGTAAGGTTTTATGGTTTAAATGACAACTCATGCTTTAATCATGACACATGCATGCCAAAAAGGGTAATGATGACCTTAGACACGGCTTTGTACCTTTGAATTAACCATAACAGACTCGAATGACCTCCACCCTAACTCTTCCAATCATGGAATGACATTTCATATCGAATTTGACAAGACAGGTAAGAAAATAGATTTTCGTAGCGTAGTTGGTTTAACCTTTGACAGTTTCGCTATGAAACTATTAAGCAGTTTCGTAGCGAAAACTGCTGTTTTGCTGTATAAAACGCTACGAAAATTTGAAAAACTGACGCAAGCGCCCTTTTTGATTTTAAATGCATGGGGAATGAAAATTGACACCATATGAGGATTGATGGGACATGACATGACATAAATGGAGGTGACCATGAACCTTAGGATAGGTTAAAACATGTAAAAAATGAAATTTTCCTATACCAACTTGAAAAGGCTTAAAGAGACCTTATCCTTTTGATGAGTGAACTGTATGACCATGTCAAGTAATGTTTCACAATTTTATGAGTGATAACACTTGCCTTTCTTCAGATTCTTCAATTGGTTCTTGAAGAATAGGACTTGATTCGCATTGTTGGCCAACTTATCATACATCTCCTTGGATGTGCCGAGCTTAGAGATGTAGGCAACCAGACTCTTATGAATTGAGTCCCTTATCATCAACTTAGCTTTGATTTCCCCCTTCTTGTACTTTGATTTGGCGGTAGCAGTTGTAGTGGATGGAGGCTCTTGGCTTTTACCCTGCACATAGTCCATGACATCTTGGTCTTCCAACATAAGATCCAATGTCATCTTCCAGGCATGGAAGTCATCCTTCCCAGTCAATTTGTCATCAGCCTTAAAGCCATTGTAGTTAGAGGAACCCATGCTCTTCTTCGGTGATTGCTACAAACTAGGGATTTGTCTTCACCTTAGCTCCGATACCATGTAAATTTTTGTAGATGTTCTATGCTTGATGCCACTTTACTTTTTATCCCAATATTAGTCAGCAATCACATAAACAATAAAGTAAAATGCTGATAGAACATACCAGTAGATTGACAGAAGACAAGCCAAAATATATAAGTGTGTTGGTGCGTTACGACGATCAACAGGATGCTTCAACCAACAAAGTCTTAGTACGGTCAGCCAACTAGAAGTGTCACACAACCCTCTAAGACAGCCAGATTAGTCAACTCCAAAAGTCAATGTTGTCACAGTGAACGGTCAACGCAAACATCAATAGTAGCAAAGTCAACACATCCAAGTCAAAGTCAACGTCCAACCTCGAGATTTGTGCCAAAAAATGTGGATTGAGGAAATCGAAAGTTTGGGAGAGTTTTGGGTTAATTTGACCAAATGTTGACCAAAGTCAACGCTGGTCAATTTCTGCATTGGAAACCCTAGATAGTCCGAAACCCTAGCTGCTGCTTTTTTGCACGTGTGAGTGAAGAAGAGACTTCAAAAGATGCTCGAACCAATTAGATGAGGAGAGAGGATGTGATGTGATGGATGACTGAAAATGTCCTCCAACGTTGACCAATTTATATCCATCAATGAGGGTGTGTGACACAACTGCTGGGGCTTCAAGCCTACATTTCATTTCAGGCCGACCTGCACATATTTTGAATAAATTCAAAATAAATATTCTACTCATCGGATCAAGATGATCTTTAAATTGATCTTGCACCTCTCCGAAAGAGGAGTCCAATAAAAATATTGGCATCTTCATCTGAGCATCACAACATGGAGCTTGGACCTAGTTGTCCAAAATTAACATAAAAAAAGGGAGGAAATATATATATATATATATATATATATATATATATATATATATATATCTATAATTTCTTTTTAATAATCACTTTTTTTCCTTCTTTTTAATAAATATATATATATTAAAAAGGAGGAAAAAAAGCGATTATTAAAAAGAAATTATATATATATATATATAAAGAAATTATATTTATAAAAAAGAAAAACAAAAATTAAAAAAAGTAAAAAAAAAATATAGGAATAATTTTTTTTTTGGAAAAATAAAATAAAAAAACAAAAATATATTAAATGAAAAAGAAAATAAAAATAAAATAAAAACAAAAACCTGTAGATCGAGGTCGTATGTAGCCATGGTGCCAGACCATCGCTACTGCTGTCTTATCCGCAACCACTGCCGCCAACATATCGGGTTGGAGTTTCCCCTGTTTGCTGTGTAGTGCTACCAATGTCGTCGCCATTGCCTTCAAGTGGACCCTTCCGTTGCCACCACAGGGAACCGAAACCCTGCCACCTTTTTTCTGCCTTCTTCCACAGCCATTCGAACAATAGTCATTCCAAAGTCTTACCGCTTGAGCTGTCCAACATTTCCCACAATCACTGTTACCCTATCACAGTCTACCAAGACAAATCAAAGGGATAGGTTAAAAGGCTGCCAAATAGATGACGTGAACACCGACTTTTGATCGAGCCATCCGTCCTCACTGTAGGGTGACAAGATTCTATTCTACTTACTAATTACAGACGAAGCCCATATTACTTTCGTTAGTTAGGACAAAGAAGAAAGGAAGACCATCAGTCCGACAAGTTTTGTCCTTGTTTGTACGTATTGTCGTATCCCATCACATTGACCACTAACTCTTACCACTGCTAACTGGTGAGTTCCAATTTGTGTGTAATTTTATTCGTACGGTCGCGTTCGTACAACTCCCACCATTTCATTACGATAAGTCTTTTACACTGTGTTGAGGTTACAACTCCCAGTGGCGAGTCATTATTCAAAGGAGGGGGTCGTAACTAAGAGTCTATAACAAATCTTAACACGGGTTGTTATATTAAGAAGTTAGAGTAACATAAGTTATTAATTAATAAATTGAAACATTGATTGGACTTGAAATATATAGTTTGAAAAACAAAAACACAAGAGAGAAGTTATATATATATATATATTGCAAAAAAGGGAAGTATTAAGATAATAATAATAGTAATAATTGAAGAAAGAGAGAAGTTATTAAAATAAGCATATCAAGTATAAATTGACGAAATTATTGACAGACGAAATGAAGTCAATCACAAACAATAAGAAAATGGAATCTACGACAAAAGAAAAAGGAAGATTTTTCTATAATGGTATTTAATTACACATCACAAATTCTTACATTAAAAGGGAATATCTAAGGGAAAAAAAGTTAATATTGCTATTAGTACAAGCAACAACGAAAATGACATAAATATTAATCTGGCGGATTGACTATTAATTTCAGATGTCAATGTAGACGAAGCAAGAGATATTTTGGAAAAAATATGAAATTAATGATTTATAAATAACAGTAGATCATTATGAGTACATATCTCAATTTCATGTTTTAAAAATGTATGATAGAGAGGTTGACATAATTCTTGGTCAACCTTGGTTTAAAGAATTGGGTGCGCTTATGTTAAACATTGATTATTTTTTTTTGATAATGATCACATTTCGAGACATGAAAATGAAGTCAGAATTGATAATGTCTACATCATAAGACTTTAAAGATGTTATGAAATTGATACTTCAAAAGAATCAAAACTCAATAGCAGAGAAGCAAAAAGAGCTTGAGGAGGTCATATCCAATAGAAACAAATAAAATTCTCGTTTAAAAGATCATATCTAGAAACTACTTGCACAAGTCAAAAAGTGCAAAACTAAGAAGCACAAGTTAGAAGAAGAGAAGTAAAATTCCGACAAAAGTCTATCAGAGAAAGAAGAGAAAAATTTACACTTAAAGAACTTCAATAAAAATTTGTTAGAACAAATTAAGTGTTCAAAAAATGAGAAGTTTGAATGCTAAAGTAAAGTTGACTCAGAAAATGAGAAACTCTTACATCTTAAAAATCATAATCAAAATCTACTCACTCAAATTGAGAAACTTAAAAATGATAAGAAATCATTGAACAACAAATTAGAAGAATTTATCACAAAAGGAAGTGTCGAAGTTTTCAGTCCACGTTGAAGAAAAAGATATGAACACCGATTCAATCAATATCACAACTCAAGAAAACGACAAACTGGTTGAAGGAAAAACATATTCAGATGTTGCAGTTCAAACGAGAGAAATTCCAAGTGAAGAATTTGTAACCAATTCAGCGACATCAGTACTTGAAGTAAATCAAGAAATTGGCACACATGATAAGGGAAATTGAAAACAAAAGAACTCCTTATCGACACCCGAATCACAAGAGCAAACTTTTCAATCAATCTACGTACCAGTATCATTCAGAACATAAACAACACATTTATGTTCCAAGGAATACTAAAGTTTATGCAATTTGGTCCCATGATAACAATTCATCACAAGTTTCCAGAGACTGCAAGATTCTACAGAAGATAAACTTAGGATTGTCAGATCCTTTCTCAATTCAACAATTTTATTTATCACTCCAAGGATCTTATCATCCTGTGTCAATGAAGATGACAACTCGAAGAACTCTGAAAAATGCAAATAATTTACAAGACACGCCTTGTCAGCGATAAGCTTTGAGGACAAAAGTTTTTGAAGAGGGGCAATGTTACGAATGTAATTTATCTAAAAATAAAATAAATATAATTTATTAAATAATAATCATAATTATAGTTAATAAATGATTAGTTAATGGAGAGGCATGTCTTTAAAGACATCACCATTCATGAAGGGGCACTTGCCTAGGTATATAAGCGGGCTCTCATTGTAACATTCATTCATCTTTTTACTGTCAACTTGTTAATAAAAATTATTATTTACAATATATTTGTGTATTTACAATTTTAAGTATACACAGCCACAGATTTTGTGGCTTCAAAGGATAAACTGAGTACCCCATTTGTCTCTCTAAGTATCTCAGAGTTCCTTGTCACGAGCTTGATATAATCTGACGACGATAGTGATTTTGAGATTGTAACTGACTGGCTGAATGAACACGTCTTTGTTTTGTAAATACATGTCATGGGGTTTTTGTGATGTGATTTTTTCCATTTTAAATGATTCACTTTCTCATGGATAATGCATTCACATGTTATTTTTTCTTTTTTCTTGATTTATCTTGTTAATTTAGCAAATGCATGTCATGGATCTTTTGTGATGTGATCTTTTCCATTTAAAATGAGGCACCTTTTTATATATAATGCATTTAACATGTTTGTTTTTCATTTTTATTTATTTATTATGTTGATGTATTTTTTTTCCCTATATTGATCCATTGTCAATTGAACTGTTGTTATTTTGGCCCGTTGACATGAAAGGATAAATTGAGGCCCTCATTTGATTGCACTAGATATCTCTGGGTTCCTTGTTATAAGCTTGATATAATCTGATGGGAACAGTGATTCCAAGATTGGATCTGATTGGCTAATTGAACACATTTTCTTTCTTCTGTTATGATTTTGGAAACTAAAATTTCACAAAATGGATTTTATCCTTTAGAACCTTAAGGGAAATGTGAACATACAACTCAGTAGATACATGCCTTGGATATTTTGGATGTGATTTTTTCCATTTTAAATGATGCACTTTTGTTTGTTTTTCGTTTTTGTTAAGTTGTTTCTTGATGTATTGCTGGTTTCCATATTCATATAGGACTATTTCTTTGAAATTGTGGAGGTTATTTTTGGAATATTTGCACAATGTTTTATATATATTTTCTTTCTTATGTTCATAAGTTGTTTCTTGATGTATTGCCAGTTTCCATATTCATATAGGACTATCTCTTTGAAACTGTGGAGGCTATTTTTGGAATATTTGCACAATGTTTTCTCTCTATATATTTTTTTAAGTTCATGAGATACTTATGAGAAGATGGACTTCCGGATTTCTTTGATAATGCCTTGGATGACCAACCCCATTGATTAGTCTAGCGGTTCAGAAATTTAACAACCCACACATAAAACAAAGAGAAAGATGACGTGAAAACCTTGAATATTTTTAAATCCATTTTAAAATAATTGTTATATTTAAATTTGTGCTATACTGCTGAATTGTATAGGACAAAACTTGGTTAATTTGATCTTGCTAGAAGATTTTTCATTGAATTTGTTTTGAATTGGCGTGCAGGTGATGTTGAAAATTAACAGCCCTTGTAAATAAAACTAGAATGAATTATTGTATTTTCAAAACTATTTAGGAGTAACTTTTGTATTATATTTTATGCAATCCTGCTGAAGATTAGCGTATAATTTGTTTAATTTGATATATACTCTCACTTATCAAGTGATTTTATTTGAATTTTCTTCTATTTTACTTGCAGGTTACTTCTATTGTAGGGCAACTTCTTGGTTCAAGCAGGCCACCTATGTAAATCTGATGTAATGTCTTGAGCAGCGAATACTTTTAATTTGATATATACTCTCACTTATCAAGTGATTTTATTTGAATTTTCTTCAATTTTACTTGCAGGTTACTTCTATTGTAGGGCAACTTCTTGGTTCAAGCAGGCCACCTATGTAAATCTGATGTAATGTCTTGAGCAGCTAATACTTTAGGAGACACGGACTTTCGATTTTGATCCGGAGAGTTATTATGGTGTCGCTTGATTTTTCATTTTCTTAAGTACAAATATGTGTGTCCTTTGTACTGTTTTTGAGCCAGGATGTAACGCACATGGGTCTTTATTCTCCCTGCTTTTCAAGAGATTACGGGTTTTTATTCTTGCTTTTCAAATGACTAGTTTAAGATATTCTTATAAACATCTATTCTATTTTGGGGCACATCAATTTGTGATAATATAACATTAAGACGAATCTTGTCAGTTATGTGAGGTTATATTGATCGAGTCATACGTTGGGGGGATTTTTCAAGGAGCAGCCCCACTTTCGATTGATCTGAATACTTTTTTTTTCTATCAATTTAAACACGTCGCTTTGTTTTATCTGTATGCAGTGGATTCCATGCTAGTGTATAAATACATCTTCCAAAAAAAGATTTGAATCACTCTATTAATGCGATCTCAATTAATTTTTTGTTTTTGGAGGCACCCATTATCTCATAGTAACATGACATTTCTGGATCTGGATTTGTAAGACTTAGCACATCATAATTTTTTGGATATATATATATATATAAAATCACCCACGGGGGATTTGAACCGGTGACCTATTGCAAGAAGTGCTTTAATAATGCACCCATTCACCGTCAATCCAAAGCCTCATGGGCTGTATGTTCTAAATATTAAATTGCAAGGGTATCTCTAATCAAGTTTCATATTCAATATCTCCTTGATAGGTAGGGTTTGCCTTCACCCAAGGAATGTAGAAGTTGATCAAACTCTCATTTTAAGGCATGTAGAAGTTGATTCAAGCCAACTTTTACGCTTGTTTAATGCTTTTATCTCTTACTGGTATATGCTACCTCCTAGAGGTACGTTCCACCACCATGAGAAATAGTTGATGCTTGGAGGTTATTTGAACAATTACTCAACTCAATGGGTTAGTTCAATTGTTTGTTTCAATATGGATGCTTGGAGGTTATTTGAACAATCACTCAACTCAAGAGTTCAATTGTTTGTTTCAATGTTGTTGGGTGATTGTGTAGTTCCATGTCAAATCCCTTTTGGTAAGGCTTTATAGTCTAGTTAGGGATGTTATGTAAGAATGTGGGGAAGAATCCTTTGAGTTTCCCTATGAAGTTTTCCTTGGATTTTTTTTTTTTGGGAGGTTTACTCCACTCTATACTAGAATGTGATGCTCCAGCTCTTGTTTTCTAATTCCAATGATGTTGGTTCTTTTGCTTGATTGGAATTTGTAGATTGCTTTTCACCATTAGAAATTGTCAATGCACATCACTTTCCTAATAAGCATAATCATGCTTGACCTATAAATTTAGTAAATACAATATTAAAAATATTGTCATTGAAGGTTTTGAAATCTTGTACACATTTCATATTTCCATATTTGCTCTTATCAAAAGATAAATGTTACATCATAATAAAGGAATATTCATCTTCACCTTTCTTGCTAGCAAAAGTTGTATCTTTAAATTAAATATTTCAAAAATTCACTATACTAAAATCTTTGAAGGAAGTCAATGCTATTGCCATTTTGACCTCCAGTAAACTAAATATAAATATGACTACAATTTCCAATGACGAGCTTCTCCTAGGCATCTGCAATATGTTACCATTAATGTGGCCTTTTCATATAAGGTTTGAACATCCTTGTATCTTCTTATACACAGTTTTCAAGCATGGTTCTATTTTGAAGCATTGTTAATTCACACAAGCAAAACTCTTAAACTTCTAAAACTTTTGGTATAATAGATTATCAATCAACTTGTTTGTAGCTTGCTTTTATCTTTGCATACACCCATATTAACCACTTAAAGTTGATTAAAGTATTTATTATCATTGGGTGACAATACCTACAAGTACTTAAGTACTTAAAGTTGATTAAAGTATTTATTAGCATTGGGTACAATAGCTACAAGTAATAAAGAAGTGTGGTCTCTTGATCTTAGAGCTACACATTTTTATTGATCCATTTTCTAGTGGGATAGTTAGATCATTCAATTTGTCTACACCATAGATATAGATAGAACTAGAACTCATGTCTAATAAATAAATGGTTTGAGTTTCATTTCTTAACATGATAGACAATCCACTTCACAAACATGCATCAGCTAATACAATTTTTTAAGAACCCTCACAGGGAATGATTCCATTTATAATGGCTTTAAAGAAATGTTGGCTAGTGAATATTTACCTATGACATCAAGCACAACCATTTGGATTCTAGTTTTGCAATGGTATGTTTGTAATTCCCAATATCCCTAGTAACTGAGTCGGGCACAAGAATATGCTCAAGGAGCTTTTTCTAGGCTCTACAACAATCTCCAATTTTGTTAGGATACCTTAATTGATTTTCTTAGTGAAATTGTCCAATCCCCAACTACTTAACTTTCTCTTCATCATGTACGTTGGCTTCTTATGATCCATCCCCAAGAGTTGGTCATGAAGATTCATCTTTTCTCGCGTTTCTTTAATGGTTGAAGGTTATGACTCCCTTTTGGTAATCAATGCCATTTTTTCTAGTTAGAACATGAATAAGGCTTCCTAATAAATTTTCAATCCATTCCACTTGTTCGATCTAGGCAATCTTATCTTGGTTGTTACCATACACAACACTAGTTGATGTAGTGTAGTTGATACACTTGTCGATACTCCCTATCATTGAGTCGACCTAGTTCATTTAATTTTTAGTGGTTCAAACTTTCAATTTCTAGCCTTCTTCCAATGAATTGAATTTATGATTAAACCTGCTATTTTTGGGAGCTTCCATTCCTCTAAAATTGTTGGTTTTGAATAAGATGAGGGAAATTTTCCTTCACCTCTTATAGATAAACAATATTCTTTTGCAATGGATTGCCCCATTATACTAATTCTCATGGACTCTTTAATACCCCTACAAGATTCATGAAGCTTCATCATCCATACACCTTGTTTAAACTTTGCGCGTTTGAGTTGAGAAAATGGTTGTTATTGATGTTAAAGGTTATCCTTCTGAAGGAGATAATTGTTGCAAATGTAACTATTTTCGGTCATCATAATTGTTGTTGTACTCGTTTCAATATGTATACTATGTAGCAAACAAGAGAGGAAACGAAGAAGTTATTATTATTAAAGCATGGGTTTCATGCTCTTTATTTATGGTCTTCTAGGTAAAAGCATGTTCTTCATGCTTCTAGGGTTTGTTAGGTCTTAGGATTTATTGTCATGAGTCAAAGGAGTCAACATCATGTTTATAAGACCCTTCCGGGTAAAATGTAATTGTAAAAAGAATTATTATTGAGTCTAGAATGTCCTGGAAGCTCCAAAAGTAAAATTCGGCCTAAAGGAGGGAATTCGACCCCTTGAGAAGGCTATATAAAGAAGCAATTTGACCTCATTTAGTACTCACTCATCAACAAGTTTGATCTACCATGAAAGAAGTTAGATATGAAGTTGGGAGACGCTGAATAGAAGAGCGAAGGTCGAGGAGAAGAAAGAAAGATAAAATATCTTGTTTTTGAGCTCTATCTTTCTCACACGTGCAAGTTCTAGGGTTTTTGGTGTTGTAGAAGGAGGCCAAAGTTGTAGGTACGAATTGTAGAAGGATTGAAGTGCAGAATCTTGTAACTAGAAGGAAGAATACCCTACCTTGGCCTCGTTGACCTTGGGAAGAGTTCTCTTGCTCTAGGGAGGTCTTAGGAGAAGGTAGAATTAAGGTTTCCACAAAAGCTGCAAGGCCAAAATTTCATGGTCAAAGTAGAAATACGAATTGCAGTATTGAAGCTGGCAGGTTGAAGTTGCAGTATTGAAGCCGATTGTTGTAGAATCAAAGAAAGAATTGTCGGAGGGTTGACTTGGTACTATAAGGACTTGGTCTAGGGTTTCGGTCATTGTGTCTCATCTCAAAGCAGATTCTATAAGAAGAGAAGAGTTTACTGGGTTTTCCCCTTATAGGGGTTTTCCCCTGGCCAAGGCTCTTTTTGTGTCCTCTATTGTTACTATTTCGTCCGTGATATTTGTTTGATGATAAGATCTAACTAAAGAATAGAAGATTAACTAAGTTCACAAGCAGATATTAAGGTTAAGGAAAAATTGAATTAATAACTTGCCACTTCACATTTTCTAACAATAATGTCATAGGCTTAAATTTTGTTTCGAGACCTTTCCAATGATGTATGGCACACCATCTAACTCCTCTCGATTGAGGAAATGTGATTTTTTGAAGTTAAAATATGGAATTTGGGCCCTAGGGAAGTTGGCCCTCGTGAGGAACAAGTCAACGCTGTTTGGGAGGCATTGAAGCCTATAAATAGGTCTTCCTCTCCCTCAATTTGGACAACTTGATCAACTCAAGAAAGGAATTTAGGCCTTATACAGGAGACATTTGAGAGAGGTTCATGCCTCATGAATTAGGACAAGAAGGGCTTTTGAAGTTAGTTTGAAGGGTTATTTTCGTAACCTCCTAAGAGGTTTTTTTTTTAATTTTGGTTAGGGTTCTGTTGACGCTGTTTTTGAGTAGTCTTTGGAGGACATATTGAATAACACTTTTCAGACATAATTTAGACCTATCACAACCTTAGTTTTGGGCCTGAACCAAGACAAAATTTGACTTTTTGCAGCCTTAGTTTCGGTCTTGTTGCAACCTCAGATTTGACCAGTTGCAACCCTAGTCTCGACATGTTTTTGAGCTAATTTCAGAACTGTCTTGAAGTAGAAATTATGCCTGTTTTAGGCCTATCTTAAGGGCTAATTTCTAATCTATGTTGTAGGTGTCTTGAAGACAAGACTCTGGTGGTAAGATGCTAGATTAACAATAGTTGAAGAGAGGTATGGACATATAATATACAAAATATCAAAGGATTGTTGACAGGTTAGTGCTTGAAGAGGATTGGTGTCCTCATTTGAGAAGTTGGAGCCTGCATTTGTAAAGGACGATTGGTGTTCTCATCATTGTAATTTGAACTAAAAAAGTTCAAGTGGGTTTTCACTTTAAATTCTTGTTTCCTTGTATGGTTTATGTTTTGTGATTCTAATATATTTTAAACTAGTAAACTTGTGATTGGATAAAACGCTGATTCAACCCCCCTCTCAGTATTTCTAAAATTTGGTATGAGAGCCAACTTCTTCACAACAACCTAACAATTGGAATAAGTGTTTTCCAATTACAATGGTCAATGAAGATGCACTTAAAGTTCCATTAGAGAACTTTTGAGGTCTAAAATGGGCCTCCTAAGAAAAATGTACAACCAAAATAAACTTTATAAGAACCAATAAGATTCAAGAGGATGATGTCAACCATGGGGGATGATTCACCATTTTTGGGGTAAAAAAGTAAAAAGATGAAAAAATAATAAAATAATAAAACTATTTTTTCAACTTGTATTTTCAACTTATCTCTCCACTGTTTTACTCAAATTCAAGCATGAGTACTCTTTGGATGCAAAATTTAATTCCTCATCCAAGGAGTACCCATGTTGCATACTTTCGATGGACCCTGCTACACGAAAAATGAGAAATACATGAAGGCGAGAGGCAATGGTTCTCCAATGAATGGTTATTTCTCAAATGGTTTTGGTGCTGATTCCACTTGAATTGGTTCGGATACTGCGGGTGACCTGTTATACATGACCGCCTTCTTCCTTTGGAGGATAGCATTGAAGCACCTATTAGCCCATCACCCAAGGAGATAAGCCCAACACCCCAGGTTCAAACACCAACGTGGGCATAGGCAGAGACATTTGACCGTATGAAAGCATCTGAGCCAATTCCAATTCGAGATCCACCAGCATTTTTATTTGACCGAGTTGAACTGCATCAGATTCCACTGGGCCTTCGGTTCACTAACAACCACCTCCTGGTACGGGTCATGGTAGTGCCGTTGGGAAAAGGCAAGCTGTGCTGTCTCTGCCAGGTGCTTATGGTGCAGGCTCTGTAGGAAGAAATGACTCTATCACTATTGGCCTAACTCACCTAACTCACCTCACCTGATTGTGCCAACCCCTATCGGTTGTGTAACCTCGTTCGTGTCCTACCCTACCCTATCCGGTTGTGGAACCCCATTATCTATGTTCCGTACATATAGTGGTAAAGCTGCTTTCTCTCCAATCCATCAAGCAGAAGTGTGTGTCTGGCAGAAGTGTGTGTAGAGCTGCTGCCTCTCCCTGAGAAAGGTTGCGTTCCGTAGCCGCTTGACTAAAACCCAGTGGCAACAGGTGGTAGCGTCCCGTAGTTGCTGCCTATCCCTCATACAGATATATATCTTCACCAGTATGGCTTATCACTCAAGTCTTGCTATCAACTCTCTCATCCACTCGAACAGGTCAACTCAAATCAACACTTTCATTTCCCAATCTCACAGCTTTGTTTTATAACCTCTGAGAAGAAAGAAAAGCATCGAGTACATATATAAAGAATGACCATCAGTGTAGACCGAAACACTTACTCGATCTTATCTTTCCTCGATGCGTAATTACGTAAATAATAAAGCATTGCTATCCACGCGTGCCATTTAGGAATAGCCAAAAGCTAGGCACGAAGATCTTCAATGTCATTCCGGGCTATGTGCATGGGGATATGGCAAGAAACGAAGTGGCTGGGTCTTAGAGAGATAAACCGCATTCAATCGGTCTGAGAGGGATGGATGGGAAGGATGAGACTCTTTTATCAGGATCTTTGTTCACATAGATTTGTTAGTCCGGTAGCACCTGATTATGGGGGACCCGGAACCAACCAACCCCCTTATAAGCTTGACACTGGGGCAAAAGCATGCTCCTAACTTGCATCCAAACGCCTACATCCAAAAACCACTATGATAGAAAGACCGACACCAGTCAAGTTAGGAATAGTTGTACAGTTCAGTAATTGAATTCGGGAGGGGAGCAGGCTTAATAGCTAGCCAGACGCCCTCATCCATTGCCCTCATCTTGGCCCTACCCTTCACCCTCGGTGGAGAAATCAATGCATTTCCATCCGAGGGTGGAGCACCGAGAACCGACAACTAGAGTTTAGTCGTCACAGCGAGCCCTTAGTTGAAGGTTACCCGGCTAATGAAAGCATGCTCGAAATCGTTGATAGTTGGATGGATGGAAGGTAGGGCAACTTAGGGTAGGATATGAATAGGACTGACTGTTCGATTAGCTAATTCCATATCCTCTGCTTTCGGAGCAATTAAGGAAGGAAACATCTCCGAGACATGATAAAAACCACGGGAATCTTTTTCTCTTAGGAAGACCTTGGATAGCTACGGCCAACGCTTACATCGCCCTACGCTCCGGAAAAATGCTTATATCTCGGGGTGAGGAACAAAAGAGTGTTTATATATGCCCGCCAGCTCACCCTGAAACTGCCAAGGAAGGAATGGCCAAGGATATATTGAGGGGAAGAAATACAGGATTCTTTACGATATCACCTAATTTCAGGTTATTCTCCATCCCCTCGGCCAGAAACTTCATTATGGAGTTATTTAACCTTATCTCCTTCCCGATTACAGGAAGCGCCCTCCCGGGTCCTTGGCAGAGCTCAAAACAAGAGAAGGTACCTCTCCCGTTGGTCGAGCCTGCTTGCGCATCAAAAACTACTTGAAAATGCCTCAATTTCCATTGATGGCGGCCCGTTGGTCGAGCCTGCTTGCGCATCATAAATGATGTGAAAAACGAGGGTGAATCTGCCAATTTCCTATCTATTTTGGTAATCCACCGCATCATATATAATATGTCAGGTTTTGAAATTAGGATGCGTAAGCAGGCTCGACCATAAGGGAGAGGTTATTTCAAGTACCGCAACATAGATAAAGAAATATGTCATTTCCCTCGGGGATTGGGGTGGGTGGGTAATAGTGGTCGAGTGTGCTTACGCATCCTCGGGAAAGGTACCAAAAAACGACTCTAATTGACCCCAATTTCACGTCAAAACAGGTACAAAAAAACGACTCTAATTGACCCCAATTTAAAGGACAAACAGGAAGATTCCGAATGAAACTAACCGCATCATATATAATATATCGGTTCTTTCATTAGAGAATTTACCTTACCATAGTGATATAAACTCAGATCATATTCATGCACCGATATATGATTTGATCGATTCTGAGATAACGTAATGACATCTCTAATATATGCCTGATATGCTAAAGCGTAATTACGTATATAATGAATGCATAATGAGATATATCATATATGCCTGATATGCTCAAGCGTAATTACGTATATAATATATCAAATTACTGACTGGAAGAAACGAATGGCAGAAGTGAGCGAAATCGATCTCTCATTCATGGCATAATGACATATATAATATATGCATGATCTGCTAAAGCGTAATTACGTATATAATGAATGAATGCATAATGACATATCTCATTCATAACTGGAATCACGGACAAGTTTCAGTCCTGAGTGATTGATCGATTGATGGGTGCGTTAACACACTCGACCAAACCAAAAGGCCGCCATCGCCTACTATTTACCCACCCACCCCAATCCCCGGTGTGAAGCAGGTTCAATGCCTGCTGTATCGGAAAGAATGCATCGGATGGATGCCCGGGCATTGAGAGGGAAGGACGCTTCCAAAGGCGAAAGGCCAACCAAGATCAGATATAGCTGGTTTTCCGCGAAATCTATTTCAGTAGAGCAAGAAGCAAGCAAAAAAATGAGAAAGTGAAGACGGGAAGTACATGCATGGATAGTGGGATAATGACAAGGGCCACGAACGACTAGCTATCCGGCCGGGGGCGGGGTCGCATGATGCGGAAGTATCACGTACGGCTATCTGAGAAGGGAGTGAATACCCACTGGAGCTTTTTCTTTACCTACACCCGAAGCTCTGGGGCTACCCCTTACTCTCCTATCACTATAGGGGGGTTCGAGACAAAGAAAGATCAGGGCAGCATATCAGTTTCCCCCATACACCTCACTCGGATCTGTTCTTATGCTACTAGCTATTCCGTTGATTCTCTCCCAAAAAGGAACCACCGATTTACAAATCTTATCAACCACAGAATCCAGTGAGCGGCGCCAAATATTTCGGGGGTTTATGAATCCCGTATTCTTTGCTGCCGGTAAGTTTCGGGGGGATCAACGCCGGTCCTATATCCTTCCAAGCTCAAGCCGGGGAGTGACCCCGAAGGTGACAAGCACTACACCGGAGCAACCGGGGGAAGTTCCGAACCCTAACTCCGAATGGAAGGTTGCCGCCGCCGCTTTCCGCAGTAGTGGGCTTGCGGAGAATCCCGCACCCGCCGTCCCTAAGGGTCCAGGCTCAAAGGAGAACCCTGGAACCGCTCGACCCGGACGGACTCATTTGTCTGAGTTCACACTCAGAATCGTCCGGGCGGCGCCGGACTTTCAGCGCGTCTGCCTGCGCAAGGGCGCGCCACTTAATTATCTTGTTTCCGAGGACGGGACCCTTGTCAAGACTTATGAGGGTAATCCCGGAGACTCCATAGTACCGCCGAGGGCCTCGCAGATCAAGTACTTCCACTTGATCGTGGGCCCCGTGAGCAAAGAATTGACACGCGACGCGGTACTGGGTAAGTGCCGCGCGCTTTTACCCGAAGCTGCCCTCATCGTAGCGCAAACCAAGGTCGGCGGGGACGACCTTGCATGCTTCTACCATGTCGGCCTTCAGCTGCCCAACCCACCAAAAAAAAGGGCAATTCTCTTCCAACTCCACGGGGTTTTCCCGGAGTTGGAGGAGGACCAACTACAGCTGGAAGGCTGAAGCGGCTGGAATCGGTTGCGCGTTAGAATAATGCGCTCGACCAACGTGAAATTCATAGTCTTAGGCCGCCATCATGCGTAAGCAGGGCTCGACCAACGGGAGAGGACACAACACCTTAGAACGTCTATTTTGAACCCCGGTTACCTTTCAGGACCTTACCTGAGCAGAGCTCAATACCTTTCAGGACCTTATCTGCCCTTTATTTATTCATTCCCCCCAAGAGAGAGGTGCAACCTTCCCGAACGAATAAGAAGTCAGAATCCTATGGAATTGGGGAAATAGAGGTATCGAGAGATTGATTGGTATTAGTTGCATTCTCCTAGAGCTGGCGTAAACGAGCTCATGCTAATGCTTGCTAGGACCTGTCGCAAATGTTTCGATCAATGCAAGCAATTGAACCTTCCCCATTCGCATTCATCATTCATCATTACCATAACGAAAATGATGGCGGGAACGATGCGCTCACCATTATGCATGCCAGCGCATCACCACGTAATGGCACAATTCAGAACCAGAAAGAACCACCACCAAAAGGAACGACCGCCAAGATACGCATAGTGATGAAATCTCCCGGAAATCAATTATTGGGAAAAAATTTAGGGCGTTGCACACGCAAGATTGGATTGCCTGAAGAACGAGTCTTATATACAGTGCTACGATCACCTCATATTGATAAAAAGTCTAGAGAACAGTCTGAAATGGAGATACATAAACAATTGCTGGTCACAGAAACGGAAACGCATGAATTGCGCAAAAAGTTATTTTGGTCAAAACGCCGTGCGACTCGAAGGACATAAGACTCTTTGGTCAGGCCCAAGATTGCCCAGCCGACGGGATGCTCCTACCCCACCATGCGCTCCTGGCCCTACTATATGTGTTGGTCAATAATTGTCATTGAATGGAATGTAAGCTCTCTTGATGAGCTCTCTTAATGGAAGATTGATAGATGCTGCACTATGACATATGATGACATGGAAGACACACCATGATGAAGAAGCTCTAATGATCTCTTACTGTCCCAATCACCTTCTGCACTAAAATTTTATGAATAGTCACAAAGAAAAATAAATTTAGACACCTTGGAGGCATCCTTTCACAATGAATCCTAGACCATATTAAAGAGGATTTTTCCCTCTTTCCAACAAGCTCTTACTTGCCTCGAAACTCCCATTAATTTGTGAGAAATTGAATTTTTAAGATAAAAAAATATATATTTGCAGTGAAGCTGACCTATGCAGTCATATAATGTCGGCCTTTCTTCCAATGGGACAAACCACTATATATATAAATTTGCGTTCATTCATTTCTAGTCAGCAATTCGATGAAGAACATCCGAGAAACACAGAACATTGAGGAGAGTTCACATCTTGTGAACTAAGGCCGAGGAGGACTTAAAAAGCATATTGTTTGGGTTATTCTTCCTTCAAAGCTTAGACTACAGACCTTGGACATTCATCTAAAGAGGCCCCGGATTAGTGGGCTGTGAAGGCTTGAACAGACCTGTAAGAGACTTAAATTATTGGCTCAAACTATACCTAGAATCATTGCTATACCTCGGATCTGAGGATAGACATCTATGAAGGATCAGACTCCTTATAGTCCTAATCGGTCTCAGGCAGGGTTATTACTTCTGTGGTGGATACCTTCCTTACCTTGGACTGTCCTTAAGAATTGAAACTCGGACAAGACCTCATCTCAGACTTGTGGAAGGAGGATAGCAAACACGTGTTTGTAACAACTTGGATTAGTTGAGACTTTGGATCAGTGACCACATACAGGACTGCAGATCAATGACCATCTACAGGACTTCGGTTCAGTGATATAAGGGCTCGGACCTGTGGAGCTTGAGTTATACACCAGATCAAGGACAGTCATTTGGAGAGGACCTGTAGTTTAAAGGCTCAGGCTTGCAGCCATAGCCCAAGAGGCTCATACTTGTTAATAAACTTCAGACCCGTGGAGAAACTAAGGGCTTGGACTAGTGATATTACAACTCAGACTTATGTGAGGACTATTGAAGTCACATGATGGACAAAGTACAGTGAAGAATCTTGTTGATGACAGTCAAGTAAGTACATCACACATTTTCTATTAGAAAGAAAACTGAGGGATTGGTGTCCTTGGGGTAGGTGCCCCTAAACACAAGGTTGGTGCCTTGAGAAGATAGCGTTGAAGCCCTAGAGGTCGGAGCCTCATCAAAGTCCAAGTTGGTGCTTGGCAAACAGGTTGGTGTCTGTTTCATTAAAAGGGTTGGTGCCCTTCTCTCATCTATTGTATACTATTATTAAAAAGGGATTGAAGTTCTCTTTAATTCTTAATATCATTATTATATATATCTCTCTGTCTTTAATTGTGAAGAATCTAACTGGAAATAATTAACAATTGAAAAGAAATATTGATTCACCCCCCTCTCAGTATTTCGAACAATTGGTATCGGAGCCAGCTTCTTCATTATCAGCCTAACAGCTGGAAGAAGGATTCTTAGGCACAATGAAGAACATGGAAGCAACAGGGAAACTCCCTATCTTTGATGGAACAAATTTTAGTTTCTGGAAAAAGAGGATGTCCTACTATGTAATGTCTCTTGGCCCTGAAGTATGGAACTCTGTTTTGGATGGATACAAAGCTCCCACCAGTCTTCCAACTGATCCAGATGAAAGAAAAGCCTACATTGCTAATGCCAAAGCTTTTAATTCCATCACTAGTGGAATCACCGATTCTGAATTTACGAAAGTCATGAACTGTGACTCAGCCAAAGAAGTATGGGATAAATTGGTTTTGCTATATGATGGGGACTCCAAAGTTAAGAAGGCAAAGCTTCAAACCTATAGAAGATAATTCGAGAGTCTGAAAATGGATGATGAAGAAGATATTACATCATACTTCTTCAAAGTAGCTGAAGTGGTTAACTCTCTTAAAGGACTAGGGGAAAATATTGAAGAAAGCACCATAGTTCAAAAAATCCTGAGATCACTTCCTGATAGATTCGACTCCAAAGTAAGTGCCATAGAAGAAATGAAGGACCTAGATACTCTCAAGATGGATGAAATTCATGGAATTCTTATTGCCTATGAGATGAGGGAAGGGATCCCAAATTTCAAAGCAGCAGCTTTCAAAGCCTCAAAATCTACAAAAGAAGGAAAATGATGGAATTACAACAACGATGAATCAGATATTGAAAACGAGTTAGTTCAATTTGTACGAAGACTAAAAAGGGGATCTAACCTAAAAGGTAAGTACCCTCTTATTTGTTTCAATTGTGGAAGAATAGGTCATTATGCTGCAAAATGTCCTCATAAACATGATAGTGATGATGAAAAGGACTCTAAAAGAATGATGTACAAGAAGAAAGGGTTTAATAAAAATAACTTCTTCTCTAAACAAGATGAGTCTGATGAAGATGAATTCATAGTCATAAAGAGGAAATCAACTAGAAATGTGCATCAGTACAAAGAAAGCGATGATGAATAAGATGAGGAAAGTAATTACGTTGGAAGCAACGAAACACTATTCATGGCATTTACAAATGATGATGACTCATAAATAGAAGATGAAAGAAACATGGATAGTTTGCTAATGAGTGCCATTGAAGAAAATGAGAATCTACAAAAGAAGATAATTTCTCTCAAAATAGAAAGAGAGGAAGAAAAAATAAGGGAAGACTTCTTGAACATCAAGTTAAAAGAGAAGGATGATATCTATGAAAAACGTGAAGCTGAAATAGTGTCCCTAAGAAAGGAATTGGAGCAAATCAAAAGGAGTTGGCAAATCTCTCTAGCTCTTGACAACATTCTTAACACTCAAAGACCTCAACATGACAAGTCTGGAATTGGTTTCAAAGGAGAATCATCAAGTATGAAGAACAATGCCAGAAGTTATGCTGATGTACTCTCTTGCCATCCAAAAGAAGAAAAATCATCTCAGGAAAAAGGTCACATCTCAAAACCAAGATTTGAAAGAGCAATTCCAAGGAAGAATGTTGATTCAAGCTATGGATACTACAACAGGTATCAAACTATTTTTCTTGGGCATTGTTACAATTGTAAAAAACTTTGGGCATCAAGCTAAGCATTGCAAGACTCATAAGAATGAAGCACCAATATTGAATAATCAACCAAACCAACTGTGTGGGCCTAAAGAGCAAGAACAAATCAAAACTTACAATTCCTTTGATCCCTTGGCTAAGTTTGATCCGTCTTGCTCATTATGTGATGATTATGATCACAATGAACAAAATTTCCCTCTCAAAAGGGAAAAAGCTAAAAACGTAAATCTCAAAACTGATAAATGTGGCCTAGCTCTATGTACTCATAGTGACAAAAATCATTGGTTCGTGGATAGTGGATGCTCGAGACATATGACAAGTGACCAAAAGAAGTTTATCTCATTGAACAAGAAAAATGGAAATGTATCCTTTGGAAGTGGATCTTTTAAAATCACTGGAAAAGGGATTGCTACCCTTGTCAATGGACTAGGAAAGGCTCAAGATACCTTGCTAGTAGAAGGGCTCAAACACAATCTCTTAAGTGTTAGCCAGATTTGTGACCAAGGACATAATGTTGTCTTTAGTACAACAAATTATGAAATAAGAGACTCGTCCTTAGGAAAGCTTGCGGCGAAAGGAGTAAGAACACCAGATAATGTTCACATTCTCAGTAGAATCCAAGAAGATAAATGTTACTTAAGTCAAACAGATGAAAGTTGGTTATGGCACAAGTGATTGGGGCATACAAGTTTTGATAACCTAGTCAACATCAGCAAAATTAATGCAGTAAGGGATATTCCAAAAATGTGCAAACCAAATCAAGTTGTATGTGGCCCATGCCAACATGGAAATTAAACCAGAACTAGCCACAAAACTAAGGAGTTCTCAACAACAAAACCTTTGGAAATTATTCATGCAGATTTGTGTGGGCCAACTAGAACTCCAGCTCTTCAGGGTGAAAGGTACTTTGTTCTATTTGTTGATGACTATACTAGAATGATGTGGATATATTTCATAAAATATAAATCCGAAGCATTTGAATGTTTTAAAAATCTTACGGCTCTCATTGAGAATGAGAAAGATTCTAAGATTAAATGTCTTAGAACGGATAAAGGAGGATAATTCACCTCAAAAGAGTTCGATAAATTCTGTAAAGAGCATGGAATCGAAAGAGAACTCTCTACTGCTAGGACACCCCAGCAAAATCGAGTAGTTGAAAGAAGGAACCAAACCATTCAAGAAATGGCAAGGACAATGCTACTAGCAGCTGATTTGCAACCAAAGTTTTGGAGAGAAGCAGTCGGCACCGCAGTTTACACCTTAAATCGAACTCAACTAAGACCAAATAATGAAAAGACTCCTTATGAATTATGGAAAGGAAGACCTGCTTCAGTAAAATATTTCAAGGTTTTTGGAAGCAAATGTTTCATAAAAATAAATGATGACTCACCAGATAAATTTGATTCAAGAGTTGACAAAGGAATATTTCTTGGATACTCCACTAGTAGCAAAGCTTACAAATGTTACAACTATCGTCTACGAAGAATAGTGGAAAGCGTTGATGTAAAGATTGATGAAGGCCTTCTAGAAAAAGGAATTGAAGATCATGAAGTTGAGCCTTTCTTTGAACAAAGTGAAGAATAAGAACCTGAAAAATAAGAGGAGAATGAAGAACCTCAAAATGAATCTTCACAAACTCCCTCCAAGATCAAGTTTGTTCAAAGATATCATCCAGAAGAACAGGTCATCAGAAATATAGATGAAGGAATCCAAACTCGAAGAAGGATGATAAGCACCCCTAGAAAAGATGATGTGTTTCTATTATCTTTAATAGAACCTAAAATTTTTTCTCAAGCAAGCAAAGATCCTCATTGGATAAAGGCCATGGAAGAAGAAATGTCTCAAATCGAAAAAAATGAGACTTGGGAACTGGTACCTCACCCAAAAGATAAAAATATAATTGGAACAAAATGGGTTTTCAAAAAAAAGATGAATGAAGATGGACAAATCATCAGAAATAAGTCTAGACTTGTCTGCAAAGGATACTTGCATATCGAAGGAATTGACTTCGAAGAAACCTTTGCACCAGTAGCTTGAATGGAAGCCATAAGAATGTTTCTAGCATTTACTTGCTCAAAAGGATTCAAGGTTTATCAAATGGATGTAATATCAACATTCCTGAATGGAGATCTCAAGGAGGAAGTTTACATGGAGCAACCAGAAGGATTTGATCTTGCTGAAGGAAAAGACCTTGTATGCAAACTAAAAAAGGCCTTGTATGGATTAAAACAAGCCCCTAGAGCATGGTATGCAAAGTTGGATCACTATCTGCAACAAGAAGGTTTCAAAAAGGGAGTGGTAGGTAACAATCTCTACATGAAGATGGATAAGGAAAAACTTCTGATCACTCTTGTTTACGTCGATGATCTAATATTTTCTAGCAATGATGAAGAAATGAGCCATGAATTTGCACTAAATATGTCCAAAAAATTCGATATGTCAATGATTGGTGAGTTGTCTTACTTTATTGGGCTACAAATATCTCAAACCTCTGCAGGCATGTTTTTATCTCAAGCAAAATATCTTAAAGACATGCTTGAAATATATGGGATGGAAGATTGTGCACCTATGTGCACACCAATGACCACAGATTGTAAATTAAGCAAAGACCATGATACCCCCCAAATAGATGCAACTCTTTACAGGTCAATAATTGGAGCTCTCATATACTTAACTGCTACAAGACCAGATATTATGCAAGCAGTAGGAATGGTAGCGAGATTTCAATCAAGTCCGAAACAATCCCATCTAGCAGCTGTGAAAATAATTCTCAGATATCTGAAAGGAACGACTGATTTCGGTCTTTGGTATCCTAAGATTTCAACTCTTATTGTGACAGCTTATTCTGATGCTGATTGGGCTGGAAGTGTGGATGATCGAAAAGTACCAGTGGAAATGCATTCTTTATGGGAGATTGTCTTGTATCTTGGCTCAGCAAAAAGCAATCATCTATATCCCTTTCTACAGCTGAAGCCGAATATATAGCTGCTGCTGATTGTTGTACACAAATTCTATGGATGAAGGAAGCCTTGAAGGATGTCAACATAGAAACTAAGCAACCAATTACTATTTTTTGTGACAATACTAGCGCCATCAGTCTTTCAAAGAATTTGGTGATGCACTCAAGAACCAAACATATTCCAATCAAATACCACTTTTTGTGTGAACAAGTTGCTGAACACAATATCAGGTTGGAATATGTCAATACAAAAGAGAAAATTGTGGATATATTTACAAAACCCCTTCCACAAGAAGCATTTGAGTATCTTCTCCAAAAGATGGGGGTCATTTCTCTTGCATCACATTAAATCAAGTGGCATGTCAGGGGGAGCAGCATGATAAGGGGAGTACTTGGGCACCCCATTTTCCATTGATGTCAAAGGGGGAGAGAATTCTATAATATTTCCATCAATGAAAAAGGGGGAGATTGTTGGTCAGTAATTGTCATTGAATGGAATATAAGCTCTCTTGATGAGCTCTCTTAATGAAAGATTGATAGATGCTGCAATATGACATATGATGACATGGAAGACACACCATGATGAAGAAGCGCTAATGACCTCTTACTGTCCCAATCACCTTCTGCACTAAAATTTTATGAACAGTGACAAAGAAAAATAAATTTAGACACCTTGGAGGCATCCTTTCACAATGAATCCTAGACCATATTAAAGAGGTTTTTTCCCTCTTTCCAACAAGCTCTTGCCCCGAAACTCCCATTAGTTTGTGAGAAATTGAATTTTTAAGATAAAAAAAATATATATTTGCAGTCAAGCCGACCTATGCAGTCATATAATGTTGGCCTTTCTTCCAATGGATGTGTCTCTTCATAGGGACAAACCACTATATATATAAATATGCGTTTATTCATTTCTAGTCAGAAATTCGGTGAAGAACATCCGAGAAACACAGAACATTGAGGAGAGTTCACATCTTGTGAACTAAGGCCGAGGAGGACTTAAAAAGCATATTGTTTGGGTTATTTTTTTCTTTGAAAGCTCAGACTACAGACCTTGGACAATCATCTGAAGAGGCCCAGATTAGTGGGCTATGAAGGCTTGAACAGACCTGTAAGAGAATTAAATTATTGGCTCAGACTATACCTAGAATCATTGCTATACCTCGGATCTGAGGATAGACATCTATGAAGGATCAGACTCCTTATAGTCCTATTCGGTCTCAGATAGGGTTATTATTTCTGTGGTGGATACCTTCCTTACCTTGTACTGTCCTTAAGAATTGAAACTCGGACAAGACCTCATCTCAGACTTGTGGAAGGAGGATAACAGACACATGTTTGTAACAACTCGGATTATTTGAGACTTCGGATCAGTGACCACATACAGGACTGCAGATCAATGACCATCTATAGGACTTTGGTTCAGTGATATAAGGGCTCGAACCTGTGGAGCTTGAGTTATACACCAGATCAAGGACAATCATTTGGAGAGGACCTATAGTTTAAAGGCTCAGACTTGCAGCCATAGCCCAAGAGGCTCAGACTTGTTAATAAACTTCAAACCTGTGGAGAAACTAAGGGCTCAGACTAGTTATATTACAACTCAGACTTATGCGAGGACTATTGAAGTCACATGATGGAAAAAGTACAGTGAAGAAATAAAAGTGAAGAATCTTGTTGATGGCAATCAAGCAAGTACATCACACATTTTCTATTAAAAATATGACTGAGGGATTGGTGTCCTTGGGGTAGGTGCCCCTAAACACAAGGTTGGTGCCTTGAGAAGATAGGGTCGAAGCCGTAGAGGTCAGAGCCTCATCAAAGTCCAAGTTGGTGCTTGGAAAACAGGTTGGTGTCTGTTTCATTAAAAGGGTTAGTGCCCTTCTCTCATCTATTGCATACTATTATTAAAAAGGGATTGAAGTTATCTTTAATTCTTAATATCATTATTATATATATCTCTCTGTCTTTAATTGTGAAGAATCTACTGGCAATAATTAACAATTGAAAAGAAATACTGATTCACCCCCCTCTCAGTATTTCCAACAATATGATGTCTCTTGGTGTTGAAGTTTGGAAATCAGTAATAGACTGATACAAGATCCGATTTCCTCTGCCAAAATACTATGGTGGGAAGAAAACATGTGTAGCATATGCCAAGTCTTTGAACTCTATATCAAGCGACCTGTCAGATTCAAAATTCACCAGTCATGAATTGTGAATCAACTAAAGAGATGTGGGACAAGCTTATAAGTATCTATGAAGGAGACGACAAGGTAGAGAAGGCAAAGCTTCAAACATTCAAAAGAAAGTTTGAAAGTCTAAAAATGAATGACAAAGAAGATATCGCTGGCTACTACCTCCGAGTAGATGAAGTAGTTAACTCTCTTAGAGGGCTGGATGAAAATATTTAAGAAAAAACAATTGTCCAAAAGGTTTTGGGATATCTTCTAGATCGTTTTGATGCTAAAGTCTATGCCATAGAAATAAAGGATTTGGACACTTTATCAATGGATGAGCTTCACGAAATTCTCATAGCATATGATATGAGGCTAGGAAATCAAACCCACGAGGAATTTTCGTTCAAAGCATCAAAGTGATCAATAAAAGGCAAGAGTCTCCAACAATGAATCTAATATTGAAATGGCACACCTTGTCAGGAGGATAAAGAAAGGATCCAAGCTTAAAGGTAAGTTACCTCTCAATTTTTTTAAGTTGGGGTAAAATAGGATATTATTTGGCTAAGTGTTCTCTAAAATATGACAATGATGATGAACCACCCGAGAAAAATATGTTCAAAATGAGACAATAAAAAAAGAAGAATTTCCTCTCCAAGTAAGATAGTGATGTCTCTGATGAGGAAGAGTGTGATGAAAGAGAAATTTTATTCATGGCTTTCTCAAATGAGGCAATATAATTAGAAGAAGAGGAAAGGACTGAAGATATGGGTGATTTGGAAGCATAATTTATTTGTGCCTTAGAAGAAAATGGTAAACTCAAAAGGAAGAATGGAAAACTAACCTTTGAGACAATCTCTCTTAAAACTGAGAAAGATGAAGCTAAGTGAGTAAAAGTATTGGTCCATAAGCTGAAGGAAAAGGAAGAGATATGTGAAAATCTAGAAGTTGAAATAATATCTCTAAGGAGGACTTAAATAAGGTCAGCATAAATTTGAATAACTCCCAAACTTTGGACACCATTCTCAGCTATCAGAGGTAAACTTTTGACAAGTCAGGGCTTAGTTATATAGGTAAATCTTCTATCCCAGAAAATGTAGTCACTAGTACTCATCATGAAGGAAATCTTGAAAGATTCATGAAAATCAATGTAAAAAATATATAAGTTTTGTCGATGTCCTCAAAGGTTCTCATCACAATCCTCACAATAGTCCAACATAAAACACAAATCTACTAAGGAGTGAAACTTCAAGGAAACAAACCTCCCTTGGAATATTCAATGACTCATTAAGGCAATCTAATACTGGCAGGTATCAAAGTATATTCCTTGGTCAGTGTTTCTTATGTAAAAATTTTGGTCATGAGGAAAATTATTGCAAATCTTGAAGGACTAATTTCCAACCTTTTAAAAATAAGGTTGTTGACATTAAGAGCCGAGACTAGATCAAAAATCATAATTCCTTTACTCATCTTTGCAAGTATAATATAAAATGTTACAGGTGAAATAATTTAGGTCATGAAGCACAAAATTTCTCATTAAAGCCAAAAGAAGGAGTCTGTAAAAGGAAGACTAAACAATCCGTGCCTGAGAAATGCAGGCTGGTTATGTATGCTCAGAATAAGGACAACAAACAGTTTGTAGACAGTGGGTGTTCTAGGAACATGACATGAGACCAAAAGAAGTTCATTTATAATCAAAGAGTGTTGGGATATTCACCAATACCGAGAGGGGGGTGAATCAATATTGGAAACTTTTAAACAATTTTATTTATATCATGTAAACATTAAACAATTAATAATACCATTTAACAATGTACAACATCAAAGACAATACATAAGAGATTTCTAGGCGGAAACCCTTTCGAGAGAAAAACCACTGCATTAGAGAAATTTTGGGTCTAAAATGGGCCTCCTAAGGAATATTATAAAACAATAGTGGAAATAATAGAATAAGATTATATTACCTCATCAAGTTTTGGAGGGAAAAAAAAGAAGAAAAAATACTTTTTTCAACTTGTATTTTCAACTTATCTCCCTACTATTTTACTCAAATTTCAAGTGGGAGCACTCGTTGGATGCAGAATTTAATTTTGCATCCAAGGAGCACCCATGTTGCATACTTTCGATGGGCCCTACTACACGAAAATGTGAAATACATGAAAAAATGTGATTGTTTTTTCGTGTAGTAGGGTCCATCAAAAGTATGCAACCTGGGTACTCATTGGACACAAAAGTAAATTTCTCATTCAACAAGTGCTCCCACTCGAAATTTGAGTAAAATCATAGGGGGATAAGTTGAAAATATGAGTTGAAAAAATAGTTTTTTTCCTTTCTATTTTTTATTTTTATTTTTACCTTTTTACTCGAAAAATGGTGAGTCATCCCCCATGGTTGACATTATCATATTGAATCCTATTAGTTATCATAAAGTTGATTTTTGTTGTACATTTTTTTTAAGACCATTTTTGACCTCAAAATTTCTCTAATGAATGCTTTTAATACAAGTCTTAAAGATTACATCAACATGAAATTCCAACTTCCAGGTTTCTCCAACAATAACTTGAAGGAGGTTCCAACCCCTTGATTTATTAGCTCCAATTGAAAGGATGCACCGACACCATGGTTTACCAACTCCAACTAGAAGGAGGCTCCAACCCCCTGGTTTTATCAACTCCAACTAAAAGGATGCTCCAACCCCCTGCAAGCTTCAACTTGCCTTAGCACCACCCTGCCACCCTCAAGTTTTCTTAGGCTCCAACTTGAAGGAGACTTCAATCTCCTCCTTGCACCACCCTACCACCCTAAATAATAAGATATATTACACTGAATACACTTTCAACCATTTCTATCAATAACGTTGTTGTACTGCCTTTGTTCTTGTCATACCACTGACATAATTATGCGTAAATGCCACTGATGTCACTGCTAACCCATGCCCACATGCACAATCCAATGTGCCACAAGTCTATTCTGTACCTAGACTTAAGCTATCTCAATTTATGCCCTAGGAAACACAAAATAATAAAATTCCAAGCCAACTACCTCTTTGAAATGTAATTCCCTGCTCAACACATTTCATTGAAAAATATCTAATGGCATCAACATCCATGAAAACCCTAGCAAATTTACTCCAACCATATCAATCATCAAAGACAAGTCAAAAATAAAAATTTCATCTTTAAGACTTAATATGTTGAGGAGATCATGCCACATAAAATGAAGAGACTTATAGTCACTGATTGAGCCTTCTACTTGAACTAGTTGCTTTAGTCTTGATCATTGATTTGCTCAAAACCTGTCTTGGGGTTTTTCCATGAAAGATGAGTGAAACCCACTTAAGTCTGCTTCTTGAAGGTTATGCTATCACAACGTTTCACTAACTACTTCAAATATAGGTTGAATAATTAACATAATAATGCTTGGGACCATACCTTAGTTTTCAATATAAGTCAGCTCATATACTGTTAAGAATTTGCTTTCTCTGTCAATATTTTCCCTCAAGTTGGAGTATACACAAACTAGACAATTTTTTCTTAGAATTGTGGATCAACAAGTCCTTGAACATAATTTCTTGCTTAATTAGATTAGCCCTTCAAATAATGATTTGATGTTTCCCTTCACTTGATCTTAGTAGATCAACAATGTGACCTAAATCTGTTGTCTTCTTTCCCAAAGGAGACCCTTTTGTATACAATAAAATCAGATCAGATTTTATCCAGAACAAAGTTCAAGTATTAGCCTTGATATTCATAGTTCAACGTCCATGTTCCTTGGATCTACCCTCATATTTGACACATATTTGTTCTCATAACATACCTTAGACACTCCGAAGAGTTGATGTCAAGAACCACTCATAGATCTGCTTTTTTCACTCTGTTTTCAATCGTTGTAGCAACTGTCCCTTTATATCCTATAGACAACCCTTCAAGAAACCCTTTGAAGATACATTAAAGATGCCTTAAGATAGCGTTGATGCAAACTTAAAAAGGCTGATATATACCTCATATTTCCTCAACAAATGATATTTTTTCTCAACAAGGTAATGAGATGATTGACCTCAAAAAACCCTTCAAAGTTTTGGCATAACTGACTCTCAACTAAGCCGTTGGTTAGACCTCTAAAATGGGTCTCTTTTTAGCCTTAGAAAGTCATAAAACAATCCAATAATAACCTTAAAAGATATGCCACAAATGGGTCTCAGAACAAGTTCAAAAGGAACTTTAAGATCCCTTAGACTTGCATACGAAATCAATTTTAGAAAAAGATTTTAGAGAGGCCAAAATTATCTACAAGACAAGCCTTAAAAGGCTGATGTAAGTCTCAAGAAGGTGCCCAAACTAAAATTAAATATGCCTCAATAAATGAACTCAACCTCGTCTTTGAATAATGAATGAATGACACAACTCCACCTTGTTTTCAACAGAAGTCCGAGGGGATCCAAAGCTTGTCACATGAGGGTCGAGACGGGCCTCAAGAGCCCTACCTTAGAGGGTCTAAATTAGTCCTCGGGTAAATGAATTTTTTTGCCTTAGAATATATTAGCGTATTTCCAACTAACCATACTAAAAGAGGGGGGTGGAATACTTCAAAGAAGCCTCAAAATCAACCTCTCTTCTAGCACGTCCAACCAACCTCTAACACAGAAAAAACTCTATTTTTTCTAGCGAGATGCACCCAAAAAAACCAAAATATTTCTATAAATCCACATAATATTTCATAAGAAGGGTGAGACAGTTAAGTATAGAACCACTTCAAAAAAATGAATCTGCTTTAAATAATTGTGCTTCCTCGGCCTTAGATCAAGTATGCATAAAATTTGTGTGGAATTTTTTGATGATAAATAGAGGTGAATCAAGCTCAAATATATAGTGAATCAGTGGGCTTCAAAAAGGGGGCCGACTTTCCATTAAGTAAGGAGCTGAACTTAACAATTTGAAAATTTAAAAAATTAAATTCAAATTTTAATTGGTTGACCCAATCTCAAATATGTTATCATTTTTCAGAAACAAAATTTCTTTTTAAAAAGATGACTTGATCCTCTTTATAACCCTAATTTGGACAAGAAAATTCCTCATTTAGAAGGCTGATTCGTCAACAAAGGTACACATAGATTTAATCCAAAAAGATCCTGAATATAAATGCTAAATATAACCAATAAAACAAGCTCCTTTCATCATTCAATTTGGGCACCATGACCACACTTTGGGGCTTTAACTTTGACTAGACATATCTCCTCAACCACGAGGAGTTATGTGGCGTGCCACCTACCATTAGAAACAATATGATGAGGAAAATATAATGATGAGGGACTTAATTGCAAATAAAATGATATTTCCATCCAAATTATTCATCAAAAGTGAGGAATCATGACCACACCATAGGAGCTTCTCCTGCTTCAAGGAATTCTTGACCATTTGAGTTTCCAACCAATGCAATCTGTAGACAAATATTTAGAGCGTTCAAATATTGACGTTGGCATCAATAACAACACAATTCAACAATATCACCCTTTTTCATTGATGGAAACACACATACCTCCCCTACGACTATTGCTCCCCATGACTCCATGCTTCCAATCTTCATCTCCTAATTTATATTCCCCTTTGACATCAATGGAAAATGGTAACTCCCCTTGATGAGGTATCTTTCTTTGACCTCTTGCAATATGCCTTTCTTCCTTTGATTGTTTCTCTCTCCCTGACATACTGTGCCCCTCATGACTTGCGACAAGATAATTCCATATGCCAATATGCTTTAATGAGTCTTGAAATTCTTCCTGATCTTGATCTTGAAGTGATAAAAAACTGTCCATGAATTCGCTTGTAAAATTTGCACAAAGTTAGCTAATCTTCTCATAATGTCGATCATGTTTTCCATCAACCACTGAGTCTTCCATTTCAAATGAAACTACTTGAAATACATCTTCAATTTTTAGTTGCTTCTACTTAGACTTCCCCTCTTCAACATTCATAGTACATGGAGTCTCTAGGCTAGATTTTTTAGAATGATATATAAACCTGCTTTTCCGTAAGATAATTCTGAACCATGAAATCTTACTTGGTACCTATATTCATCATGTTCATGAGACTTTACAAATACTGAGAGCATGGCCTATGATATTTATTCATTCACCTATTATTATTGCTTTTGTTTTCTTCTTCAAATATTATTGCACCTGATATTAGAGCTATCCTTAATGGAAGATTCAATCATGTATCTGCAATCACAGGCTATATGTCCATAGTTATGGCATTTGAACCATTCTATAGGATTTCTGAAAGATAGAGAAATTGGCATATACTTTCTTCTGATGAAGCCATTTGGATATTTGTCTTGTGATTCTATAAACTTGCTTCTAGGGTTTCGATAATGATCTTGATAATAATCCCTAACATAAGCTTTGGAATCCCTATCCTTATGCTAAAAGTTAGTACATGAAAAATAATAACCATTAAACATACTAGGGTACCTGGATGAAATGGCTTGCCTTGATATTGTTGATATTTTGAATGTATTCTTCCATGGAGGAGGCTCAATCCTTTGTTGTTCCTTGTCCTTGATAACCTCAACATAACTTCTTGGAGAAATATTTTCAATCTTCTTCTGTCTTTCGCTTGACCTTTGAAATATTTTTCTTTCAAGATTCTCTTCACACTTAATTTGCGGGAGCTCATAACTTGTGGCTTCATTGCATGGAGCTTCATCTGCTTCTTTTTCATCCATTTTCAGGAGAGCAATTTCTTGGTCCTTCTCATTAATGACATGATTATTCCTCTTTTACATCTTGCAATTTCTCCTTCTTCCATTCCTTGGGACTATTTAATTCATCTATAGTTGCATCAAGTTCCTTTTTATTTTGATTAACTTTTGCCTCTTACATGTGAACATGTTTTTCTAATTGGATCATCAAGTTTTTCTCTTTCTTTTCTACTTTATGCACTTGAAATCTTAGGAGAGAAACTTCTTCTTCTAGTATATTTTTCCCTCTTTATTTTTCTAAGATCACTTAAGGCACTGATCAATTCTATTCCGATATCCACTACTGCTTCTTCTTCTTCTTCTACTTTATATGAATAAAAATCATCATCATTTTGACTTGCATGCTTCTTTAAGTAGATATTTTGAAGCTTCTCCCAAATATGTTTGGCTGATGAGCATTGACCTGTATTGGATTTAACCAAATTTGGCAAGACACTTAAAACGATTTTCATTGATTTTTAATTATACCTTCTTAATTCATTGTTAGATGTATTTCTAGAAATAACATAATGCCATACATCATATCCAATAGCTTCCAAATAGGCTTCCATTCTACCTTTCCAAAATTCAAAGCATGAATCATCGAGCATAGGAATTGGACCAACTTGTTTCTCTTCATCAGCTGTAATAGGTCTTGAATCTGGTGTAATACCAGAGACTTCCTTTAATTGTTTGGATGCATGTTTCCTTGACTTTCCCATATTTGATCTCCTAAGATTTTCCTTCTAGCTATTAGGCTGCAACTGAAGGAACCTGCATTGATATGAATTGTTGGAGTGTTCACAAATACTGAGAGGGGGGTGAATCAATATTGAGAAATTTTTAACAATTTTAATTATATCATGTAATTACTTATGAACGTTATTATGTCTTCTCTTCTTTTAGTTATGTTAATATTTCATCAAGTCAATTATCAAGACCCGAGACTGGTATTTAAATAACTTGAACTGTGAGAAGGTAAATCAAGGATTTACCTTCCTCACTATTACTTCTGGTTCTTCTTATAATCACTGTTTCTTATTTGCACTTCTATTCTTCTTTCATCTGTTTTCCGCACTCCTGTTCTCCTTTTATAAGTCCACACTGAATACTATCTTTATGTATATATATGTATGTTGCCTCTACTATAATATCCGCAGTCTCTGCTGATCGCAATTCCCTTATTATCTATGCGGTGGTTTAGGCTTAGATTTACCCGCAATTTTAGAGTGATATCTATTTAATTGTGTTGTCCGTATTCACTTCAGATATATCTGCATTTGCTCGTGAGTTGTCCGCATTTACTTCAGACCTATCCGCTGTATTATATATTTCTATGGTGTCTGCAGATACTTAAAGGAATCTTCAACTGTGGTGACCGCAGTGTATTCGTGAATCTATACTATGCCTCTGCTATGATAACCGCAGGTCTTCGTATACTTGTCCTTCTTACAACCGCAAATACTTCATATGCTTATCCTTCTTTTCAGTTGTGTTAACCGCAAAATTTCATAAGTATATTATCTGTATTTTTGTGGTAGCCGTAAGACTGTAATTTATAGAAGAGTCCGCATTTACTAGTGCGTTATCTTCGTTACGTTCTGCTTTCAAATGACCCATATGACTTGTCTTATATATAGTGGCAGTTCTCATCTTTTAGGCCAACCATCAGATATGGTTTAGGCCGACTTAATTATGCCAAGAATATATTTTATTATTATTAACATCTTCTATACATAAATACATATACATATCCATCATGAAGACCGATCTAGTTACACTTTTTCAACACTCCCTCTTAACTAGGGAGGTATTCATACACGTACATGGTCACTTTCAAACTGAAGAATCTCGTAAGAAGAATCGGATTGGTAATCACATCTGTATAGCATCATATCAACCAGCATTGTCCTAGTGCAAGGCCTTGACTAACATCCCCATCTCTTCAATGAGACAATGGGCTACAATGCTGGCGAGACACATGACTAATAGACACCATAGTCATTGTCTTTCCAAGGTACATACCCCACCTAGGTGTTCCCAGAGTATGACCTTCTTGGAATATTCTTCTCTTGGGTAGCCAACCCTCAAAGAATATCGGTCCATGACTACTCTTATATTGAATGCCCTATCTCATTCTTAAAGAGTATCGAATGCCAGATGATTACCCAATCCTCCATTCTGTCTTCCAGGTGAAGACCATAATGATGTGTCTATCCATTCTCTTCACATGGCCTTCACTAAGACTTACGACTGTTAGTCTTGGTCTAGTGCATGACACATGTAATAGATAATCACATACATCACTCCATCTTAACACAGGGAGGACATATTTCAAGTTTCTTCCAAGAAAGAAACTTACCACCAGGCTCCTCATCAACCAGAGTCCTGTAGCAACAATCCAACTACTCATGAAGAGTTCCTCTCCTTGATCTCATGGATTTCGATATTGAGGAATATTCAACTTTTGTCTTCATAGGGTACATATCATCCATCACTTTCAGTCACTAGTCATGTCCACTATCAGAAAGTGATTCATCAGTCTTTCTCATCTGGTCCACCATTATGCCATGCTACTTTCCTTCGAATCATCCCCAAGGATCATGAATCCTTTCTTATGATTAGCAGCCCTGCATAAATTCATCCAAATAAACATATACATATGAAATTTTAGAGCAAAAGTTACCTTAGTGATGATCTTTCACCATGACATCTTCCTGTAGGCATTGACATCCTTTATACAGATTGACACATCTCCTAATGATATGTTTTGTCAAGGGTCTTCTTATTTACCAGACTTCTGTCAGAGTCTACATATCTTCCCAGGAGATCTCCAAGTCACATCTTTTGGGTTTCTGGATGATAATTTCCTCTTGACATGGTTACATTTCATGATCTCTTTCTTTCTGCACATTTTCCATTCCTAGGAACTTACAACCTTTCTAGTTTCTCGTTCATATAAAACCACCTCATATTCCATAAGGACATATTATGTTGATTTCATTTGTCCATGCACTGAGAGATACTCCTCCATAGATCATACTTCTAAATACATAAGTTCATTACCTACAACCATATGACATGACTTCACAACATCTAATGTTAGCATATAATATATAGATACCTCATACCCTTTTTCCCTTGAGTCATCCTGTAGCAATTTCTCAATAATGAAGAGCTTCATTCTCTTGGCATGCTTCATCAATATCCCAGCAAACTGTTTCCATGATGACCCTTGCTCTTGATGACTGTTTTCCATTAGTGATGTTATCAGAGAGGTTTTCCCGGATCTGATTCACTAGGAGATCCTACCATGCTTTCATCAGGATGCTACACTACTTCCTATCATATAAACAACATAAATTAATTAAAGAAGAATATGATCTCAATCGTAGTGTAGATCCCTTGCTTCTTCTTTCTTATATTTTCTTTGAATCAAGTTCTTCTTTTTCTACAAATGTTTGAGTTCTGAAAAACTATTGCCTTCAACTTGTCTTCTTCCATAGAAACCCTAGGTTGATGAGTGAGGTAACTTACTTATCCCATTATTTTGTTACCCTCATGATCATATGAGTTCTTGTTTCTTATACTTCCATGATGTCACATCGCATTAATTCTTAAGTAGAATCTAGGAGCTATAAAGAGACTTATTATGAGGGAGACTAGTCTTAATGATATCTTACTCCCTCTTTCCATCCAATCTGGTGACATGAACTTTCTTGTACTGTTCATAATCCTTCTTTCATCTTCTTTTGTGTCTCCAATATTGTTCATGTGAGAGAACCTTAAGAATTCCTTTCCATGAATTCAAAGGAGACCTTTATCTATGACTTCAGTTATCTATGAGGACCATGACTATCCTCCTTATTTTATGTAAGGATCTTCGGTAATGAAACCACCACATATATCTCCTTGCAAATCAAAGTCATTTAACCAAAATTAAAATGAAAATTAGAGATAATTACTTGGAAAGTGAAGAGGATATCTACACCTTGTTCTTATTTGAATGATATTCTTCTCAGGCTGTTCCAGAATTGAGATCACATGTCATCAATTCATGTAGCTGATCATTAAGACTATATTCTTCCATGGCGAATTATGATAGTCTCATAGTTCTATTACTATGGTAGCACTAATGACTGGAGTCTTTATCCCTTCCCATCTATATTATGCACTGTGTAATTCACACTATGTCATCCGCACTATGAAACTTCATATTTCAACGGATTCCATCAGGTGATATGTTTATGTCCCTTCTATGCATCAATCATAGACTTGATCTTACTTGTATCGAATTTATCTCAGAATTGTTCCTATTCTATTATTTAGTATATAACCCTATTCCTTGTTCTGCAATCCATTGTATTTTATCACATAAACCTCATCGAGCAACTCAGAGAAGGTCTAGGTTCTGTCCACCTTTTTCTGCGGAGTATATGGGGAATGTATGTATGCCGAGACTGTGTAATATTTGTGCTATAAGCGCTGCAATGTAACCAAGCTGATATTGTAACCTCCAAACTGAAGTGGATTTGTATCACTGATAGCCCTTTCTTGTAACCAAAGCTCTGAAACCATGTTGAGAATTTTGAAAGGCTATAGATTGATAAAATTATCTTCTTGATAATTACTTGTGAATGTTATTATGTCTTCTCTTCTTTTAGTTATGTTAATCTTTCATCAAGTCAATTATCAAGACCTAAGACTGGTATTTAAATAACTTGAACCGTGAGAAGGTAAATCAAGGATTTACCTTCCTCACTATTACTTCTGCTTCTTCTTATAATCACTGTTTCTTATTCACACTTCTATTCTTCTTTCATCCATTTTCCTCACTTCTGTTTTCCATTTATAAGTCCGCACTGAATACTATCTTTATGTATATATATGTATGCTGCCTTTGCTGTAATATGCGCAGTCTCTGCTTAATGTAATTCCCTTATTATCTCTATGGTGGTTGAGGCTCAGATTTACTTGCAATTTCAGAGTGATATCTATTTAATTGTGTTGTCCGCATTCACTTCAGATATTTCTGCATCTGCTCGTGAGTTGTCCACATTTACTTCAAACCCATCCTCTATATTATATCTTTCTATGGTGTCTGTAGATACTTAACGCAATCTTCAACTGTGGTGACTGCAATGTATTTGTGAATCTATACTATGCCTCTGCTGTGATAATTGCAGGTCTTTGTATACTTGTCCTTTTTACAACCGCAGATACTTCATATGCTTATCCTTCTTTTTTGTTGTGTTAACCATAGATATTTCATAAGCATATTCTCTGTATTTTTGTGGTAGCCGTAAGACTGTAATTTATAGAAGAGTCCGCATTTACTAGTGTGTTATCTCCGTCACGTTCTGCTTTCAAATAATTCATAGGAATTGTCTTATATATAGTGGCAGTTCTCATCTTTTAGGCCGGCCATCAGATATGGTTTATGCTGACTTCATTATGCCAAAAATATATTTTATTATTAATAACATCTTCTATACATAAATACATAATTACATATCCATCATGAAGACCGACCTAGTTACACTTTTTCAACAATTTTCACATAATTTCCATGTCATAATATGTAAACCAATCAAAATCCTTTAAATTTAGAAAGAGGCACATGTAAATATTTTGCAGGGAAAATAAGAAAAACAACTTTTTTTAATTGTATTTTTGGCTTATCTCCTTATATGTTTATTCAAATTTAAAGAGTAATCACTCGTTGGATGCAAAAATAAATTTTTCATCCAACGAGTACCCATTATTCATACTTTTGATAAGGCCCACATTGACAAAAATTGAATATACATTAAAAAAACGTGTTGAACACGTTTTTTTAATGTATCTTCAATTGTTATCAATGTTGGTATTCTCAAAAGTATGCATAATGGGTACTCGTTGGATGTGGAATTTAATGTTGCATCCAACGAGTGTATACACTTGAAATTTGAGTAAACCTGTAACGAGATAAGCCAAAAATACAATTTAAAATGTATTTTTGTTCTTTTCTCTCCAAAATTCACAACTCTTATTTTATTATTTTAACTATTATTTAATTATTTTTCCTTAGGAGGCCACTTTTAGGCCGAAATTTCATCTAATGAACATCATTCAACAATGCACAACATCAAATATAGTATATAAGATATTTTTAGGTGGAAACCCTTCCAGGAGATAAACCATCGAACACTTTTAACATAAGTCTTAAAGATTACATCAACATGAAGCTCCAAATTCCAAGATTTTCTGGCAACAACTGGAACGAAGCTCTAACTATCTGATTTATCAACTCCAAATGAAAGGAAATACCAACACCCTGTTTCATATCTCCAAATTGGAAGGAGGCTCCAACCCCTGGTTTTATCGGCTCCAACTGAAAGGATGCTTCAACACCCTACAAGCTCCAAATTTCCCTAGCACCATCCTACCAACCTCAACTGTTCTCAGGATCTAACCTGAAGGAGAGTTCAATCTCCTCCTTGCATCACCATACCAACATGAAGATATAATATAAAATAATAAGATAAATTACAATGAATACACTGCTTAGTCACTGCTATCAATAACACTGTTGTATTTCCTATGCACTTTTCATGTCACTCTCATAATACTACATAAATTCCATTGCTGTCACTACTAACCAATGCCCACATGCACAATCCATTGTGCCACAAGTCACTTGGAGTATTTTGTCGAGATAATCTGTTGGAGGGAAGGGATAACTTGGTGGCTGGAGGAGGTCTTTTTCTAGGTCTAAGAAGTATGGAAGTGTCTCACCTTGATTTGAATCTACTGAAGGAAGAGTTTGTGATTGATTTTTCCCATTACAGAGGTCTTTCCCTGGATGAGCGTCTACATCTTGTGTCTCTTGTTCTTGTGATATTCATAAACGTATAATTTGGTAATTTCTTGATGACAGATAAACGAATTACGAATTAAAATAGGCCAACATAATTCACAAGTAACTATCAAGAAAGAGGAAACAAACCCTAAATCCTACTAGCATTGATTTCTTAATATGGTATCATAGCTAAGGTGAAAGAAGGAAGAAAAAGGCAGCCTGAAGATCTACTGAAAATATAATATTGAGTTTCAAGGTTAAGTCACAAGGAGTAGCATATATTAAGAAATCAATGAAGCCATAAAATAAACTAGAAGGAGAATCCAACAACAGGGCATGGAAAAAGAGGATAGATCTTATCGTTGAAAAGCACAAAATTTTGAATCTCGTTCAAGGAAAAAGTAAAGAAGCCTACCGATGAAGCAGAGAAACAAAAGTTTAGAGAAACCAAAATCTTGGTGATGAACATAATAGTGGATGGAGTAAAAGGAAACCTAATTCCATACATATCCAACATATATTCCAATGAAGGAATGTATGAGGCTCTATCCAAATTATTCCCCATCAAGAACATTTCTCAAATAGAAATCCTCAATAATGAATTGAGAACTATTAAGATGATACTGTATCATCCTACTTTATAATAATATCAAGAATCATAGATGAAATCCAAGAAATAAATGAAGTTGTACCATAAAAAGAGCTCGTAATTATTGCTCTTCTAGGACTACCAAAATCTTGGAGTGATTTTGCATTAGGAATCAATAGTTGGAAGGATACTCCAACATTTGAACAAGTGTGATAAACATGCAGTCAAGAAGAAGCCAAAATATCATTAGTAAAAAACAAGGAGGATGATGAAGAAGAAAACATCTCTAATTCCTATTCCGCTCATCATAAGAAGAAGGGAACCTTCAAGAAGTTCAAAGGATCAATGAAGAAATTTGACCTATCCAAAATTGAATGTTACAACTTTCATAAGACGGGTCATTATAAAAGTCAATGTTCTGAGAATACAAGGAATATGAAGAGAGAAAGAGATCAATAAAATATTGTCGATGAAATTCCACCAAAGAAGAACAAGACCAAGGAATAAGAATTCAAGGACTTATACTACTAAGTCCTATCCTACATATCATTCTTAGTATTGTATTGTTTTTCCTTTATGTTTTGATTTCTAGAGTTTGTAGGTCTAACATGTCTCATTAGAACATTTTTGAATAATTTTGATAAAGTCGCAAGTATCCCTCAAGATTGGATTAAGAGGGAGCCTCCACCATTTACACAAAAAATATAAGTATTTTGTTCTTTGTTTCATCCTTTCATGTTTGGTTTCCTCCTCACATAAATACTTGTTTATATTATATGCTAATAACCTTTTGGCTAGGAAAGCTTGTTGAATGGTCAAGGGTTATGGAGGAGAATTCAAAGGATAAATTTGAAGCATGGAAGAACTTTATGCTGCAAAGGAAGCCCTACAAGAAGTGATGTTCTACAAGGTTTTTTAAGGAGCAACTCAAAGGTATGTATTAAACTAGAACTTTTGTTATAAGGTTCTCTTCATGTAAAAATTATGTTCATTCTCTTTTGAATTTTTCTCTACATTACTGGCATCGTTATGTCTAGGTTTTGAATCACATATATTTTTGTCAGGTTTATTAGTCATTAGATTGAATTTACCCTCATGATATTATTTTATCATTCTTGTGTAACCCTAACCTTTAGGGTTCACTACAAAATCCTAGCCTCTTGTTGCTAAGGGTATGTAAATATTGATTATGAAACCCTAGTCTACTTGGGGGTTGTTAATGAAATATATATATCCTATTATTTTTATGTTTAGGTTTTGATATTGTTATTATAGAAAACCTAGTTATTTAGGGTTTTTTGTTAATTTCTAAGTTATGTATTGAAACCTTCGATATTTAGGGTGAATTAGGGTTTATGAGAAAAACCCTTGTCATTTCTATAGTAAGATCCTAGGAATGAAGCCCTAAGTGTATGTTCATATGTTTGATTGAAACCCTATCCCAGTGAAATTTTTTGCATATATAACTTTGAAGTATTGATGTTTGTGTCCTGAGTTTACCTAGTACGTATGAATATTGATATAAAATGTTAGTATGTAAAATACTAGATATGTATATGCAAGCATGCTAACTTAATTGTTGATACTCGTGTTTTAGCTTGTGAATTTTAGGGTATGTAACAAAGTGCTAGTAGAGATTGATATTCTAGGAGATGATGATGTTTTTTATTTGAGATATGATTTAGTTTTGATGATGAAATATATGGGAAGTATGACATGTAAAACCATATTGTTTATATATAGCACTATATTTGAATTTCTGATATCTAAGGCTTTGTGTCTCGAAGATGAAGCGTTGGGTTTGTGACAAAACCCTAGCAAGAAGTTGAAGTCTAGTACGTAAAGAGATGTAATTAAGCTTATTTAACTTCATATGTTTGTTTTTGGTTGTAATTTTTGTTAAAGTTGTGCATGTACATAATCTTCAATATGTTGAAGATATTCATAAGTAAATATGAATTGATAATATTGGTAAGCATGATGAATGAAGTTATATGAATGATGATGATCAAGATGAAATTCATGCTGTAAGAATGAATGGAGCCCTGAAAGGTTACATGAAGAGAACCTTCTTGTAGGGCTCGGCCGACCCGAATGAACCTTCTTGAAGTTCATTTCTTCCTTCGCCCATGAAATGTCGCATCGTGGGGTGTGGGGCGCTCGGCCGACCCGAGCCAACCCCCACGTTTGGTCGCTCGCCCACGAAGTGTGGCGTCGGTCGCGCCCAACGCGCCGGTCGACCCACCGACTCGTCCGTCGGCTCGCTCGCCCAAGGGGTGCCCGTTGTGGTATAAACGCACTTCGCCAACGCCGTATTGACTTGACTCACGCGCCTCTCCTCCAACTCGCCCTCGTGACTCGCCTCGCTACACTCGCGTGCCCGTGACTCTCCAACGGTGTGACGTGCGCCCGTTACGTCGCACAGCGCCCGAGCTCGCCCAAACGCCCAATCGACGCGCCCGTTCCACCGAACGCGCCCATGAAGTCTTGGGGCCTTACATCCTCCTCCACTTCAAAGCGTTGTCGTCCCTTGAAAACATCATCCCATCGTCGTACGGTCCATCACAACTCCATGTGTGAAATATCGGCGCAACTACCATCAAGGTGTCGTTGCACGAACTGTCGTTGCACCCATGTGCACGGTATCGTCGCAACTGCCGTCGCAAAGTGTTGATGACTCCAACATCTTCCAAGTGTGTTCATGTCTCCAACTCTGATATAAATATGTGAATAGCATCCAGATGTGAACACTCTTGATCTGCTACATGCCTTGGTCATGTCTCCAATTCTGCAAGAAATCATGTGTTGGTACCCTTGTGTTGGTGACAAGTTGGGTAGCTAATCCAACCGAACATCTCCTCCACAAGAACATATGTTCCTCCCATCATCACGACTGCCAAAACATCCTGCTATCAAGTGCTCCATCTCGCTCCATGGCCTGCTCATAAGTTAGAGGTCATCATTGCCTTGAGCAGAAGGCAATGAGCCTCATCCTCCATGTATAGTCTAGAAGGTGGAGGAAGTGGAGGCCGAAGGCTCTCCCTCCTCATTCACCAACTCCAGCCATCTGTCTGGATCTTCTCCTTCCAACCTCAACATGTATGCTTTCTGGCCTTCTTCCTGAATCTGTGGGTCTGCATTTTCCTTCGCTTCCATTGTCTCAAGTATTCTTGTTATATCCAAAAGACTCTTGGACAATGCCATGATTTCCTGTGCTTGCTCCTGAAGTCTGCCTTCCGTGAGGACTAATATTCCTTGGAGTTCATCATGCCGTTTTGTGTCTTCCACACTTATAGTTGTTATCTTACAACGGACAGTGTCTCCTCCTCCTATGGTTGGTATTCCAATAGGATGGTCATTCTGCCCATCATAAATGTACAACTTCCCCATGTGAGGAACCACCATAACTTCGAATTCTTTGAAGAATTCCATGCCTAGCACAGCCTCATAATCATCCATTCTTACAATCATGAAGTCAACATCCGCATGCCAACTCCCTATTTCGATTGGTGTCTTTTCTGCAACTCCAATCACGTAATCCGGTGGTGAGTTCACTGCCTTCAATTTAGCTTGGATTGGTTTGAACCTCAACCCAACTTTCCTAGCGGTGTCTTCTCCAATGAAGTTATGTGTAGCACCACAATCCACCATGGTTAATAGTGTGCCCTTCGCAATCCTCATGTTCACAAACTCAAGGTTGTTTCTTTCAGGGTCCCTTCTTGGGATAGCTTCATAAGCTGCTGCTGCACTTAAGACCTGCATGGTCCCAACCGAAGGTTCCTTCTTCTTTTCTACTTGTACTGCGGCGGCCAACTTCGGTCTTGAAGGACAATTCTTCACCGTATGTTCCTCATCGCAAATCCAACACCTCAAGGGCTTCTTAGTCTTCGACTTTGCTTGTGCATTGTTAGACTTAGTAGCTTCCTTCTTTGGTGCATCAACCTTTTTCTCAAAAGGCTTCTTCTTTCCTCCTCCAGATCCTCCATCATTGTGCTCAATCAGTTTATCCACTATAGCAAAGGCTTCCTCCAATGTCTTGGGTGCTTGCCTCTTCACCTCATCCCGAGCCCAAGGTTTCAACCCAATAGTAAAGTTGAACAGCTTGTCACACTCAACCATATCAGGTAGCTCTAGGATAGCACTCTGATAAGTGCTTTGATATTGCTGGAGAGTTCCTTCTTGTTTGATGTACTTGATGATATTTCTTGCATCCCAGGTTTCATCTTGTGGACTATAATAAATCTGCAAAGCCTCTTTTAGTTCCAACCAAGTTGTGATGTCAGATGCAACACCTTGTGCTATCTGATCAAGTCTCCTTCTCCACCACATCTTAGCATCTCTTGTAAGGAATTGTGCCACAATCTTCACCTTAACATCCTCATCATGAATTTTTAATCGGTCCAATTATTGTTCCATATCCCATAAGAAGTTTCCAAGAGTTTTTGCGTTCCTTGCTCCATCATATGAATCTGGTTCTTTCGCCTTAATAGGGACAGATCCCCCGGATGATCCTTGCCCCACGACCCTCTTCACCAAGACCATATCGCATTCCAACTCCGTGATCCTTGTAAGAGCTTTGGAAAGCTCATCCACAAGTCTATCATTGGATTGGTCCATGACTTCAGTCTTCTTCATTACTTCACCAAGCTGCCATTCTGTGTACACGGAACGTGTTGCCACTGTGTCAAGCTCGACTTTCAACTTCGTTACTTCATCTCTTATCATCATGCCTACTTCACGGAGTTCTTCATATCCTTCTCTGAAGTTCATGAACTCTCTTTCATGTTTCTCCATGTTCTCCACGATCTTCTCAATCAAGTATTCATGAGAGAGTACTTGGGTCTCCTCAATGACTTGAGGTTCTTCCACGGTATCCTCCATTTTCTTTGCTTGAGAACGAGTCAAGACCATGTGCAAACCCTTTCAATATAGAATCATCTCACAGCACCTGCAACCCCTGCAACTTTGTCCAGCTCTGATACCAACTGTCACACAATAGCAGTTGTGTTATTGAGCTGACATCCGTTCGTCCAGGTACCTCTGATACCAACTGTCATGCCCCTACACCAAGGGTGTCTTCCAACCACGTCTTGTAGGCAGGTGCGACACTGCCGTACTTTTTCTTTTTCTAAATACTCAAGTACCCAGACTACGCCTATAGCAACATTCGTTAGTTATTATTACAAATGTTATTTCAATGTGCGGAAATAAACATAAACATCAATATCAAACCACATGTACGCCCATACATACAAGGGAGGGGCAACTCCCTTTTAAAATGAGTCCGCTCGGATATTATGTTTCATAAAAATACAAGTACAACAGTCAATCCAGCAAGAACCACTCTTGCTCCTTGACAAGGCTATTTGCCTCTTGGCCAAGTTCTAAGACTTGCCAATCCTCAAACTAGCTTACAACAGTCATGTGCCAACATCAAAGTTCACCGTCGGAAGTGCTGCCCAAAACTGCCCAAGTGCTGGTCACTTGGGTCACCCAGCCGTTGCTCCAAATCAGTGTAGAGCGTTTTCTAAGCTGACCGTGTGTCCAATCCGTCCCTCACCCATCAGGTTTTTTGAAAGAAAACCCATACTGAGCAATATCTTCATGCTAGCTCCCACCATTTCCCTGCTCAGAAATTAGGCGTCCTTAGCACCTTAGCCACGAGGGCGCTGAGAATCTATGATGAGTCTCACCTTGAGAGGGAAAAGACCCATCTGTTGAATGTCTTTTGTAATAATGGTTATAGTTTGTCGCAGGGCCTCAAGCTTTCCTCAAAGCGGAGAAAGGTCCTTCTGTTAAAAATAAAAAAGAACCTAGTGAATGGTATGGCAGTGTCAGCCTTCCGTTCATCCAGGGTACCACTGATAAAATTGCTAAAATCCTTAAAAAGCATAAGGTATCCTCTTATTTCAAGCCCCTTAATACAATTCGTAGTTCTCTAAAATCGGTTAAAGATCCGATTGACCCCAGGGATGGAAAATGTGTCTACATCATTCCCTGTTCCTGTGGGACTCCTTACATTGGTGAGACGGGTCGGTCAATTAATCAAAGGATATGTGAGCATTTTGCTGATATCAAGCATAGAAGATCTCGCTCGTCCGCCTTAGCTGAGCATGCAGAAAAGACTAATCATCATATTTGCATAGAAGATGCTAAGGTCATTGCTAGAATCGACCATTTCCATCATCGTAAGTTGAGAGAGGCTATTGAAATTGAAAAAAGGCCCGTTAATCTCAATAGAGATGACGGTTGGAATATCAGCAGGTGCTGGATTCCTGCCTTATATTCTTGACTTTTTTACTTATTTTTCTTTATTTATTTATATATTTGTTAATAAATAAATAAATAAATGAATAATAATAATAATTAATTAATTAATTAATTAAAATAAAATAAAATATTGATTTTTGATTATTTATTAATTTATATTTATATTTTATTTTTATTTTTTTATTTTTTTTTTTAATTATTTATTTATTTTTATTTATCTTTATTTTTATTTTTATTATTTTTATTTTTATTTTTATTTTAAATTTTTTATTCTTTATTTTTTATATTTTTATTTTATTTATTTATTTTATTTATTTATTTTTTGACTATGTTTGACTATTTGATAGATGGTTTATTTTTAATTAGATTTCATGAATAAAAAATTAATTTTATAAGTGATTATTATATAATTTAATCAAAATTTACATATATACACCAAGATTTACCATTTTATTAATTAATTGGTCAATTAGTTGTATAAATATATTGAAGGTTTTATAAATAAATTAAAATAATAATAATAAATTAATTAAAAATATAAATAAATTAATAAATTAATAAATTAAATAAATAAATGATGGAATTTTTACTTTTTCTAAGTCAAACTAGTCGTTATCCTAACGGCTAGTTGAGCCATTTCTACATCTATTTATACTTATTGTTTGGATTTGTTCTCTCACATAGTCCTGATGATGAACCACACTGGTTGGTTCGAAACGCGTCGACCTCGTTCTTTTGCATGTGATTATTACCGAAAGAATTTCTACTAATTTAGGTTATCCAATGTTATGAAAAAAGGAAGTGGTTGATATCCCTAAGTTGAGAAGGAGCGTGGAGAGAATAAAGGGTATATCTCCAAGTTGAGAGGGAGCGTGGAGAGAAGAAAGGGTATATCTCCCAAGTTGAGAGGGAGGGAATATTATGACTATGAATACTTTGAAGTAAACAAAAGTAAGACCAATAAAAGTTCATGAAGTAGATAACTTGAGAATATATGAAGATGTATTTGGTGCTGTTGAAGAAATGAAAGAAGAAGAAAGATCCCGAAAAATTCCATATGGATAACTTGATGATGAAAGTAGCATAAGAATGATTGAAAACCACAAAGGTTTGTGTTTACTTATATTTGAAAGTTTATTACTAGTCGGGGTTGTGTTTGTACAGATAAAACTCTCCATAAGAAGGTTGAACACTTTGGAAGCATGCTTAGACAAATGGATATATCTGATTTAGTTTATTAAGGAGAAATGAAGCATCTAATGGAAAGATGATTGGGAGGACATATGGTCGGCGTATGTGTTGATGTATAGATCCCGGAGAGGGAGGGTGGCATTGGTATTGGAGCTTCGACCTTGGATACACACCGAGAGCCCTGGGTTGGTGGTAGAGCTTAAAAGCAAGATGGTACCTAGAGTTGGCTAAAGCTTGAGTCCCCTTAGTCCCACCCAGATAGATTACCCTGGTCAGGTGTCTAGTCTAAAGCACTTAGTGTGCTATAACTCTTCGTAGTTCATTTCATTTTGAAAATATTCCATGTACTCATATATGTATATAATTATGAATACCTCCATAGTTAAGAGGGAGAGTTGAGGAATGTAACTAGATTCAGTCTTCATAATTGTACTTGTTAAGAGTAAAATTTATTATTAAAGAGAATAATTTATTAAAGCATGGGTTTCATGCTTGGGTCAATTTTTTCTAGGTCAAATCCTCCATTGAAGGCTTCTAGGTTTTATTGAGTCATTAAAGTTATTGTAATTTTTATTAGACCCTTCTTGGGCCTTTGTATCATGTAAAAATAATTATTTTTGAGTCAAAAGATAAATTTTCACCTCCACACCAAGCTAGCCATGTCCCCAATAAGTCGACATACATGAGGGAAATTCGACCTAACAGAAAGGCTATATAAGGAGAGGTAATTCGACCTGTTTCACTCACTCACTCAACAAGTTTGATCTATAAGACAAAGAAGAAGAAAATTAGAGTGAAGATGTTGGATAAGGATGAAGTTTGATGGGAAAACCTAAATCAAGTTTTGAGCTACCTTTATCTCACACGTGCGAATTTTTCTAGGTAGTTGTTGGGGCCGAAAATTTGTTTCTACTGCAGGCCCAAAATTCTGAAGCTGGGGGTCGAAGATCTGCTACTGGGGGCCCAAAATTATGGATTGAATTGCGACTGCTGTTGGGAAGCTGTCACTTGGATTATTTTTTCGAGATCATATGTTGTAGGGAAGGGCTAAATTGGTGGTTGGAAGATTTCTTTGTCTGGGTATAAGAAGTCTGGAAGTGTCTCATCTTGATTTCAATCTATTGAAGGAAGAGTTTGTGACTGGTTTTTCCCCTTATAGGGGTTTTTCCCTAGTTGAGAACCTACATATTGTGTCTCTTGTTCTTGTGGTATTCATACACATATAGGTTGGTAATTTCCTTATGAAAGATAAACTAATTAAGAAGTAAAAGGAGCCAACATAATTCAAAATTAATTACCAAGAAAGTGTTGGCATTAAGATTGCATAAGTTTTCCTTGATGGAAACCCACTTGTAAAAGACCAAATATATTGGTTCTAAATTCACTCAGAGATGGCACAGTAATGAAACAAAATGTCAGAGTGATGGGACATAATTTTTTCAGATCAATTTGATAAGATGGAAAATGCACATGCTTAAGAAAATATACACAAGTTAGTCAAGGAAAAGTCACGTATACACGCGGCTAAGAAGAAGCAAAGTATCGTATGTGTTGGCACACTAAGTTTATGATACCAGGGGCTCTTACCATGGTATTAGCCCACAATATTGAGCGCAGTAATGAATATTTGATCCTGTCCAAGAATACCACTGGAACTTGTGTGGTTTTGGATCATGGTATTGGCTAAGGCTCAAACTATATAAGGCGGAGAAGATCATAGTGCAAGGGTGTGCATGTGAATGAGAATTGAATTAATAATTCAATATGAAGTATATCTGCATGGATTGGAATATATTTAATAGATAGATATGATATTTGGATGCACTCATGACTACAATAATGGATCAGGATCTTTAGATATGAAATGAATATGTATTTTCATGATTTGTTTAGATTGGTAGTCTCGCGCATAATTGATGAAGTAAATGATATGATCTGAGAAATTTTGCTGCTTTGAAGTGTTGCGCAGTCCTATAATCCTTACAGATATATACGTTGGTTTGTCACGGTGAAGCCAAAGAAGTTGCTTTTAGAGCTATTGCAAAAGGAAAGGACAAGGAAGAACAAAAAGAATCAGGGTATGTATCAGAAGAAGATGAGGTAAATTTTGTAAAGAAACTTCAACTTGGCACTAGAAGGTTCAGAGGTAAGCTTCACTTCAAATTTTTTTCTTGTGGAAGAGTGGGTCATTATGCTGCTAAATGTCCTCATAAATATAATCATGAAAAGGGAAAGGGTTTAGAAAAAGGTAATAGGAGAAGATTTGTCAATAGAAAAAGCTACTATACTCATTAAGATAATGATGGCTTATCAAATAGTGAAGAAGAAGAATCTGATCAAGATCATAAACTACTCATGGCATTTGAAAAATAAACTAGTGAGGCTAAAGAAAAATTTATGGATGCATTAGAAGAAAATTAATTTCTTGAAGAAATCATTCAACTCAAAATATGTTTGCAAGAAAAAAAAATAACTTTGAAATTTTTATCCTCTTCAAGACAAAATTGAATGTTCATTCTGAAACAACTTTGGACATGAATAATCTGAATGCAGGAGAAAACTACAACCAAAAGAACAAATATCCACAAGTTCTAAGGTATGGAGAAGGAATGAATTACAATTCGATAACAGTGGCATAACTTTATTTGCAGAAGGAGAAGAAAATCAATGGTACACTGATAACAAATGTTCAAAACACATGACAGGTGACAAAGAAAAACTTATTTCATACAATGCATTAGAACAGGAAAAGAATGCAACTTTTGGAAATGACTCTCCTACTAACAAGAACACCAAACAAACTGTATATATTGAAAGGTGGCCAAGAATAATGTTATATATGAAAATATGCAGAAAATTGGTTATGGCACAAAAGAAGGGGACATCTGAGCTTTTCTCAAATAAGCAAATCAAGTAGGCTCAAAGCTGTTCGTGATCTACCCAACATTACTTTACCAGAAGTACCATATGCAGGTCATGCCAATTTGGTAAGCAAACTAGGGTTCAATTCAATGCCAAAGAATGATCAACAATTAAGCCTCTTGAACTTATACATACAGGTTTTTGTTGGCCTGGAAGGAAAAATTCACCTCGTGGAGAACAATACTATATCTTATTCATTGTTGAATTTTCTAGAATGTGTTGGATCGGTTTATTGAAACATAAAGATGAGGCATCTGAAAAATTTAATGTCTTAAAAGCTTTAGTTGAAAATGAATTAGATCTAAAAATCAAATGTCTTATATCTGACTGAGGATGAGAATACATATCAGATGAATTCTTTGATTTCTGTGAACAATATGGCATACAAAGAGAGTTTTTTGTAGCTGGAACTCCACTATGCTTGATGAATCTAGAACTCCTGACATCATTTGGGGTGAAGCTTCTCATACTGCAGTAAATATTCTCAATAAGGCTCATGTTCATGTAAATAGTGATAAAACTCATTATGAACTCTGGTATGGTAATACTCCCACTATGAAGCACTTCAATTTTTTTGGAAGAAAATTTTATATAAAAAATAATGACGAAAAACTTGGTAAGTTTGAACCTAGAGAAGATGAAGGAATACTTATTGTTTACTCTTCTAGAAGTAAAGCACAAAAATGCTACAATAAGAGACTTCAGAAGATTGTTGAATGTATTGATGTTGTGTGTTGTATCTCAAGAAAAAATCCCTTAGCTATGTTAAGGAATCAGTGCTTAAGACATTTTATAAATGTATGTCACAATTACCATATCAAATGGCCTTTGTTTAACACCCTTGGAATTCAGTTACTTAATACCCTCAATAATATGATATAATGAAAGCCTTCACAATGTCGTAAACTGTCGATATTTGAATGGAATGAAAAGAAGAACTGTAAGAGAAACTCAAAATGATATGCTGAAAACATAGAATCTACCACTTTTAAGTTTCAGAGGAAATTCGTGAAGGAAGAGAGAACTTAAAATAATATGCTGCAAGCATAGGATCTATCACTTTAAAGTTATATCAGGAGTTTATGAAGAGAGAAGAGATGAGGTGAAGGAACGCAAATTAAGGTTATTTAACTCTTACTCACAAATGTAATTAAGAGACCGACTTCTACATTACTTCACTTCATTCAAAAAGGAATAGCCATAAAGCGAAACATGAAAGACGTATCAACATCAACAGGTGTAGGAAACTTGATCTTCTTTCATTAATTTCTAAGAGAATTCAGTCATAAACTAATAATTATCCAGAGGTCCAAAACTCCAAACCCCTTTTCTTTATTTCTATCTACTTAAATACATCACAGTGGTTCGTAACTGCTAAACTTCTTGAAAATATTCGACTACATAAACTGTTAAGATTAATTATGAAATCATACTTAAGAAAACAAATTAAAATGGGAAATTTTATTTGTTTTGCTGAATTTTTTGTTGCTGATGCGTCCTCACGAAGTGCCAAGGTGGCCTTTCTGGTCATGATGCAATGGCTGCACAGCTCTGAAACGACGCCTCTGTGCCCGATTTGACCCAGCTGTAGTACTCAAAACAGTGCCGCTATACGCTTTTCTGCTCGACTCTGCCTCTTCCCCTTTGATCTGCGTTGGGTCACTTACCTGAGTTTCTTTGCCGTGTTCTGCCTATTTCTCATTACCAAGGTGTTTCACTGATTTTACGTTATAGCCCTCTTTTCTTCCTCCGAAACAGTTTAACATGAGAAATGACTTACCTCCGGATCTAAAAATATTTGGAGTTCACTGTTGAAACTGCATCGCATCCACCCCCACATCTCCCTTCACTACCTTTAAATTTTCCTTAACACTTATCTTTTTAAACTAGCGATGTGTGGTATGTGATCGGGTCCCACCTAGCATCGCACATCGGATTTTGGTGACTTTATCAGTTACCTCCCTCGGTTATCCTATAAAACTTGCGATTTGCGATTTGCGATCAGGCCCCATCGCATCGTACTTTGCACTTCTGCGATTATAACACTTACCCTTTTGCACTTAATCTTTAAAACTTGCGATGTAACCCTCCTGAGCTTACGAATGAGCCCAACTCGACCCTGTCCAGTGTGCAATGTTTTGAACGTGCCCATCGGTCCAGTTCTCAAACTGTCCTGCACGTGAATGAGCCTGAATCGACCCATCTTCACATATCATCACATAATGTTAATGTACCAAAATATAAATCAAAATTATTCTATGAAACACAAACTTTTACATTTTCTAACACATGATTTTTTGGGGTGTTTTGAAACATATTTCAAAGGTAAATGAAAATGAGCCACAACATCTGGCTCCACCTGGGGATAGTGCCTTCTTCCACGGAAGTGCTAAGGACCGCAGAATAGTGCCTTATCCATTGGGCATGGAGTCAAATATTTTGGTGACATATGAACAATGAGAAATCCGGTATTTACAATGGTGAAGTACTGAATTTTAATGCTAGAAATAATGCTTCAGTACTGCCCGTTCATAGGCAGTTTTGCTGGCTCTCTATCTAGATCTTCCAAAATGAATGTGTTATTTGACCTTGCCTCAGAGATTTTGTATGGAACATACTAGAGAAGATCAAATTTACCATGCTTCCCCTTGTCTTCTCGTCTGGTGTCCCATCTCAGTACGAGATCTCCTGCTTGAAAGAGAACCTTTTTTTCTTTCCTATCGAATATAGACTTCATCTTTTCCTGATAAGTACTCAAGTTGTCCCTAACTTTTTTCTATTTTCACTTGATTCAATTATTTTGTTCAATCTCCTTACTAGAGCATTAGGTTCTTCCTGAGCTTCTCGAAGGAAATAAATCACTGGTTTAGCCAGCTGAGTAGGAAACAATGCTTGAGTTCCATAAACCAATTCATAGGGGGACTTTCCAGTAGATCTCTGGGTAGTGACTCGAAATGCCCATAGGGAAAACTTCAACTTCATGTCCCAATCCTTCTGATTTTCAGAGATTGTCTTCTTCAAGATCCTGACCAATGTCTTGTTTGAGGACTCTACCAATCCGTTCCCTTGAGGATGATATGCTATGGAATGTGATAAGATTACATTATATGTTTGACAAGAATTAATGAAACGAGTAGAGTTGAATACCTAAGCATTATCAGTCACAATTTTGACTGAACACCCGAATCTGCTGAAGATGTTTTCCTCCAGAAACTTGATCACTACTTGGTCATTTGCCTTCTTCGTGGGTATTTCTTCAACCCATTTTTTAAAATAATTAGTGGCAGTCAGAATCCAATTGAACTTTCCACTTGATGGTGGATTGATCTCTCCAATAAAATTCAATCCCCATTTCCTAAAAGGTTCTTCAATAAATACAAGGATGAGAGGTAATGGAGCCATTTTTTTCTTTTCAACAAATAACTAGCACTTCTGACAACTTCTGACTAGTCTATAAACATCTGCAAACAAGGTTGGCCAATAGAAGCCTGACTTGAGAATCTTATGGGCAGTGACCTTCCAACTATAATGTCCTCCACAAAGAATTTCATGATATTGTTTGGTGACTTCAATAGATTCTCTTTTGTTCAAACATAACAGCAAAATACCAACATGATCTTTCCAGTATAGCTTTGATTCTATGATAACACATGGCTGAGACTTGAGCTTGAGAGCTCTGTATTTTGTTCTATTTAGTGAAGTTGGATAGGAAAATAAACATAGGTAGTGCACAATATCCTTATACCAATCAGAGCACAAAAAATTGTATTGAATACCTATTTTTGACTTGCTTTGACCTTCTTCATTAACAACTCCATCCACTAGTGCCAACAGATTAATTCCCAAGGCTTGAAAATTTTTCTCTGTCAACAACTTCTCTAAACCCTGTCCCTTGACCATCTTGGTCGGTTTGATGTCTAAATCATACTCTTGGATTTTTGCTATCAATTTCCCCCTTTTTCCTTCAACATCACTTTGGACCAACACATCTTTCATAGCATAATTAGGAACATAAGCTATTATTTGGACTGCAACACATAAGTCCTGAAGGCTTTCAGTGCTTTGACCAAAGCATATACTTGTTTCTCCAGAATATTGTATTTGAGCTCAACATCTCTGAGAAATTTACTGAAAAATGCAACTGGTTGCTGCTTATTGTCTTCATTTTTTTTGCAACAACACAAAAACAATAGTAGTAGGGGATGCAAATGATAATACCTGAAAGGATTTTTGATAGTCTGGACTAATCAGAACTGGAGCTTCCTGTAGTGCTTCCTTTATTATAACTAATTCACCTCTTGCTTCCTTATCCCATTTCACTTTTTCATATTTCTTCAACATATCTGTTATAATTCTCACGATATTAGCATAATTAGGCACAAACCTCCTTATAAAGTTTATTTTTCCCAGGAATCTTTGGATATCCTTCTTGCTTCCGAGTAAAGGAATAGTCTGAATGGCTTCCACCCTTGCTGGGTCAATATTTACTCCTTGTTTAGAAACCATGTGACCCAATAACTTACCTTCTTCTAAGGCAAATAAAGATTTCTTGGGATTTAATGACAGACCAAACTTTCTACACTTTGAATTTTTTTTTGCAAATGCTCCAAGTGTTCATCATTTGACCCCGAGAAAACAGTTACATCATCCAGATATATCACTACAAACTTGTCACCAACGAAGGCTATGTCCATGGACCTCTGAAATGCTGCACTTGCATTCATAAGGCCAAATGACATCCTTGCAAACATGAAGGTGCCCCAGGGTGTAGTAAAAGTAGTCTTTTTATTATCTTCTTTTTCCACTGCTTCCTGATTATACCCAGAAAATCCGTCAACCATAGACAACCTGTGAGCTCATGTCACCTTTTGTAAGACATAATCCATTTTCAAAAAAGGATAATTATCTCTTAGAGATGCTCCGTTAAAGTTCCTGAAGTCTACACATAGTCTTATCTCTCCATTCTTCTTTCTTACAGGGACCAGATTGAAAACATAGCCTAAATATATGAGAGGGAATATAATTTTCACCTACAATAGTTTCTTCACTTCTTTTTCAATTGGAGCTAACAATAAGGGATTGATCTGTCTGAGCTTCTGTCTGTGTGGTTTGAGCCCTTCCTTCAATGGAATCTTATGCTGAATGATTCTTTTGTCATATGTTTTCAGGCCTTCATACGGCCAGACAAACACATCCATATACTTCTTAAAAAGATAAATGTATCTTTGTTTGTAGTTTTTGGGAACCCCTTTGAACAATTTCACTATTTTGGGCTCATGCTGAGTTCCCAAAATACAATCTTCCATCTCTTCTTCTTGATGTGTTTTCTTCGAATCAACATCAACATCATTAGCATCGAACAATATTTCAAGGGGAACCAACCCTCTACGGAGCACATTATATTTAAATTGGATAATCTTCTGTTCACCTATTGATTGCTTGAAGTTTTTTATTTATGTTATCTGCTCTGTTTGTTCTTCCTCTTGGTATATCTCAACATCTTCAAAGTTTCCAATCACTGTCAGGAACTGATTTATATGTTCATCATTATCAAACACTTGCCAATTTTTTACATTGTCAGGGATAGAAGGTCTATGTCTAACTTCAATTTTGTACCTTAGCCGGGGATTTATGGGAGGTTTGAAGGTGCTGGTTGCAACTGCTAAAGAATCGGCCAATCTATTATCCTCCCTAGGAATATATTGAAGATTGAAGGCTTCAAAATAGTTTTCTATTAGATCCCAAACTTCATTCCTTTACGATCTTAATCCGAGATGCTTGGTTTGAAAATGATTCTTGATCTTCCTTATTATCAACTGAGAGTCACCATAAATTGAAATACATTGAGCCCCCATCTGTTTAGCAACTTGAATTCTTGAGATTAAGGCCTCATATTCAACCACATTGTTTGTCAAGTCAAATTCTAGTTTAAAAGAGGATGGCATGAGGTTACCTTTCGGTGATATTAGCAAGAATCCGGCACCTGTGGCTTCCTTGGAGTAGGCGCCATCAAAGTAGCACTTCCAAATCTTATTTGAGTGGAACTTGTTATTTACAACTGCTGAAGAGAGATGCTTCCCTTGTCTTCAGCAAATTCTGCATCTTCATGCAGTATGAAACAAGAACGATCTTCTGTTTATTAACTATAAATGGGGGAATTTCCTGCATCTTTCTTAGAGGTAGTCTTCACAAACCTTGTTTCTCTATACAATCTCCCTTCTTCCCAATTAAAAATCGGAATGATAGCATAAGTGAAATCTAACTTTAGTACACCTCCCACATTAGCTCCCCAAGACCTTGACATGAGCATTCCAAACCTGGCTGGTATGTCAACAACCATTACATCCATGACTATACTCTTCGCTGGGATTTGTGCCAACAAAACTGCTACATATTTAATCAACCCAACACATTTCACCCTTTTGGAATCAAATGAATACAGATCCCTATAAGGTTTGGTAATATGTAGGTTAAGCTCCTTCATAACAGACAATGGCATGAGGTTATGGGACGCTCCCGAGTCCAGCATGCAATTATGTAGAATAAAATCATGAAGCAACAAAGAAATATAGAAGGGTGGAATAGAAGGATCTACTTCTTCTACATGAGGGAAAAAGGTGACCACTGGATTTTCTTCTTGTAGGTTCACCGTGTCACTTATATCTTCCACCTGTGTGATATTACTAAAATCTGAAATTTATTTCTTGTAAGCTGGTATTTTAGCCAATTCTAGAAGAGGTACCTGAATTTTAACCTTCTCCAACTCTTTGGAAAAACTGAAGGCATGAGTTTTCTTAACAACTTTTTCAGGTTCTTCTTCACTCTTTCTAGAATCTGCCACTTGTTCAGGTACATGAACAACTCTCTCTAGAATATTAGTGTCAACTGATTTGTCCTGGGAAGATTCAGTCCGCTGCACATTTGTTCTCTTCAGTGATTTTGTAGGTTGTTTCCTATTACTGACCTGTTTCACAGGGTCCTTTTGTTGTGGAGTCGCCATTGGGGGAGGAATGGAACCTTGTTTTTCACCTGCATTATCTCGCACTCTAGATCTATTTCTAGACCTTAAATCATACTTTTTTATGTAACTCAACTTGCTTGAAGTCCATGAATTGTCTACAATATTCATCCATCTCATCTTGATCAAAATATACTTCGGCTTCAACATATTCTCCCTCATAATTTTCCTCTTCATCCTCTTCTATTGTGTACATAGCAGACACCTGATCCTCACCCTCCCTTTGGTCATCTTATGCTGGCTCTGTGGGTGCTGCTTCTATATACAACGGTGCTTGAACCTAGTCTTGATCTCTTCTTTCCCTCTGTAAAATTTGCAGGGGATGTATTTTGAATTAAGGGTTGAAACCCCCTCGGATTTGTTCTACGTGACTTTGGAAATTTTTATTTTCCAACTCTATCTTAGATATATTATTTTTCAGTTTTTTTTATCACCCTTGCCATATCTTCTATCCTCAGATCTTGTGATAATTCTTTTTTTTCTTTCCCCTTATCTTGGGCTGGTTATTTCCCTTTTTCCTTTCTAGCTTCAGTCATATTAGCTTCAATCTCTAAAGCGTCTGTCTGTATCTTCTCAAGAGTAGGGGCTATTATTTATCTCAATATAAATCTAAAATAATCTTCAAAAGCCCCAACAAAAACTACCTTTGCTCCTATGGGGGGGTGGGGGGCGGGGGGCTTCATCTCTATAGTAAACTATTGTACAATTTATTGAATCTTTTTACAATCTCAGAAATGTCTTCATTAGGCCTTCTTTAAATTGCATTAAAATCTGTCAATGAGTAACCATGACCTCTCTTTTCTCCCCATCTCTGAGTGAATATATTTTCTAATTCTTCTTAGTTATTTATGGAACCATTTGGTAACCCTTTGAATCATTTTCTAGCCTCTCCATCTAGAGAATGCACAAATAGTATCATCACAACATCCAGGTGTTCTACATTCAAATTTTCAGAAAAGGTGAAAAACAAAGGTAAAATTTCTTCCGCAATTACTTCATTTTATCCAGTGAAAAGAGGAATTAATTTGAGGTATTCTTGAGGCATGGCATTTATTGGTTGTGCAAGATTTATTGGAGCATATCTGTTCATTAAGAAAGCTGGTACTTCCATATTCACAACTTGGTTAACTTCTCCTTGGGAAGTTGAGGCTGATGAACCTACTGTGAAAGTGAATAAAGGTGGAGGTAACACTGATATGGGAGTGGGTTGATGAACAATGGAAGAAGAACTGACAACTATATTTGGCTAAGCTTGAGTGAAGGTAAAATAAATAGACTCGAAAGAATGTTCTTCTAACTTAGGTCCTTGAAAATAAATGGTTGTGGAAGGATAATATTGTTCTACGAAAGAGAGTTCCTCGGAAATATCTTCAAACAAAGCGTTATGAGAACTGCTGCTAGGAGCAGAAAATGTAGGACCAGGTGTTGAAGGAGTTAGGTTTCTGTGCCCTTCTAGAAACCAATCTTTATAGATATGGAAAAGCAGGGACTATCTGCTATGAGGTATCCGACCTCGTGTGAGGTCTTTTAAAAGCCAGAATTTTGAAAATAAAAAATACATCCCAATATTTCCTCATCACTGAACAACCAGAGGAAGTAATGTGGAAAACCCAGGGAAAAATAATATTCGTTTCTTCGTCCCCAGCAACGGCACCAAAAAATGTTGTATCTCAAGAAACAATCCCTTGGTTTTGTTAAGGAATCAATGCTTAAGGCATTTTATAAATGTATGTCACAATTACCATATCAAATGGCCTTTGTTTAACACCCTTGGAATTCAGTTACTTAATACCCTCAATAATCTGATATAATGAAAGCCTTCACAATGCCGTAAACTATTGATATTTTAATGGAATGAAAAGAAGAAGTGTAAGAGAAGCTCAAAATGATATGCTGAAAACACAGAATCTACCACTTTTAAGTTTCAGAGGAAATTCGTGAAGGAAGAACGAACTTAAAATAATATGCTGTAAAAACATGATCTATCACTTTAAAGTTCTATCAGGAGTTTATGAAGAGAGGAGAGATGAGGTGAAGGAGCACAAATTAAGGTTATTTAACTCTTACTCACAAATGTAATTAAGAGACCGACTGCTACATTAATTCACTTCATTCAAAGAGGAATAGCCACAGAGTGAAACATGAAAGACGTATTAAAATCAATAGGTGTAGGAAACTTGATCTTCTTTCATTAATTTCTAAGAGAATTCAATCATAAACTAACAATCATCGAGAGGTCCAAAACTCTGAACCCCTTTTCTTTATTTCTGTCTACTTAAATACATCACAATGGTTTGTAACTGCTAAACTTCTTGAAACTATTTGACTACCTAAACTGTTAAGATTACTTATGCAATTGTACTTGAGAAATAAAATTAAAATGGGAAATTTTGTTCGTTTTGCTGAATCTGTTGTTGCTGATGCGTCCTCCCGAAGTGCCGAGGTGGCCTTTATGGTCATGATACAATGGCTGCACAACTCTGAAACGACGCCTCGGTGCCCAATTTGACCCAGCTGTCGTGCTTCAAACAATGCCGCTATACGCTTTTCTGCCCAACTCTACCTATGCCCCTGTGCTTCAAACACTATTTATCATATCACCTGATACCCGAATCTGCCTCTTCTCCTTTGATCTGTGTCGGGTCACTTACTCAAGTTTCTTTGTCGCGTTCCTCCTATTTCTCATTACCAAGGCGTTTCACTGATTTTACGTTATAGCCCTCTCTTCTTTCTCCGACATGGTTTAACACGAGAAATGCCTTACCTCCAGATCTGAAAACCTTTTGAGTTCGCTGTTGAAACTGCATCGCATCCACCCGCACATCGCCCTTCGCTGCCTTTAACTTTTCTTTAACACTTATCTTTTAAAACTAGTGATGTGCGGTATGCGATCAGGTCCCACTTGGCATCGCACATCAAACTTCGGTGACTTTATCACTTACCTCTGGCGGTTATCCTCTAAAACTTACGATTTGCGATTTGTGATCAGGCCCCACCGCATCACACATCGCACTTCAAAAATTATAACACTTACCCATTTTCACTTAACCTTTAAAACTTGTGATGTGCGGTATGTGGGCCAGGGCCATGTCATCTGCCATGTCGCTGCATATCACACTTCGACGAATTTAACATTTACCTCCGCACTTATTCTTTAAACTTGCGAATTGAGATTAGGCCCCACCGCATTGCATATCACACTTCGAAGATTTTAACATTTACCTCCCATGCCTATCCTTTGAAACTTGTGATTTAATCTCCGCCGTCCCTCTCCCTCTTCAGCTCTGTGCTTTGATCTCCTCCATCTTTTTTTTCTTTTGCGCCTCCTCCGAGACTCTTAAGTTTTTAAGGGAACTGCACCTCTTCTCTGCCTTTGGGAAATTAGTTCGTTTTCTCCACGGTGTAACCATCCTAAGCTTACGAATGAGCCCGACTCGACCCTGTCCAGTGTGCAATGTTCTGAACGTGCCCATCGGTCCGATTCTCAAATTGTCCTGCACGTGAATGAGCCTGAATCGACCCACCTTTATATCTCATCACGTAATGTTAATGTACCAACATATAAATCAAAATTCTTCTATGACACACAAAATTTTACATTTTTTAATATATACGTTTTTTTTTTTGGTGTTTTGAAACATATTTCAAAGGTAAATGCAAATGAGAAAGAACATTGTGATTGATGAATCTCTCATAGCTCCCAAAAGGGAAATAACAAAAAACGAGGATGATGATGAATCCCTCATCAAATCACAATAATATAGAAGAAGAACCTAATAAAGCATCAAAAGAAGATACATCAGAAAGAGGAAAGCTCCATCGAGGTATGTTCAAAAGAATCATCCAGAATCTCAAATTTTGGGAGAAATAGAACCAGGGGTACAAACAAGAAGAACACTTGTAGGATATCCTAGTTATCTAGCACTATTATCCACCATTGAACCAAAAAATGTAAATCAAGCTAGTAAAGAAGAATGTTGGATTAAGGCCATGAATGAAAAATTGGATCAGATTGAAAAGAATAATACTTAGGAATTGCTTCTAAGACCTCATGATAAAATTTTTATTGGAAGAAAGTGGATATTCAAAAATAAATTAAATGAAAATGGAGATGTAATTAGAAACATAGCTAGACTTGTTTGTAAAGGGTATTCTCAACAAGAAGGTATATACATTGAAGAAACATTTTCACCAGTAGCCAGAATTGAAGCCATAAGAATGTTTCTTGCATTTTCAAGTTTTCAACAATTCAAGGTTTATCAAATGGATGTAAAATCTGCTTTCCTTAATGCTGACCTGGAAGAAGAATTTTATGGAACACAACCAGAAGGATTAATTCTAGGAAATGATGAAAAACTTGTTTGCAAACTCAAAAAGGCCCTATGTAGTCTAAAACAAGCCCCACGAGCATGGTACTAACGTCTTGACAAATATCTTCAACAACAAGGTTTCAAAAAAGGATATGCAGACAGTAACTGGTATAAAAAATTTGAAGATGATAAACTGTTAATTATTGTTTTTTATGTTGATGACATAATTTTTGGGATGTGATCTCTGTTCATTGGAGCATAACTGCGTTGTATCCTTGGATCCATTTTTGATTAGTCAGAACAAGGGCTACTGCATCTTTAAAACCAACCTAGATTCTTCTACCAGTGGAGTATTTTAGGTCTATTGAGAGTTGTGGAGTTGCCAGGTGGATGATTTCAACTTTGCTATCCACCATCAACAATATTAGGATTGATTAATTCATTCCCAAGGGAGTCTGTGAGAACTAGTGGGGTCAACAAGGCTACTGAAGACCAGTGGAGTCGCCAGGTGGATGATGCTTACTGTTCTGAGGATGTACTTGTTGTCCACCATCAACAACTAATACCAATCTAAGGATGTTTATGGGTTTTCTGAGGTCTTAAGGAAAACTTATGATGTTACTGACTCAGAAGGTCTCACCGTGATTGCCATTATGTTAGGTCCCAGTAATTTGTTATATTTGCAAGACCAAATGTACAAGAGTAACATCAAACCAATATTTGGAGTCCTAGGACCTAGCCTTCCTGGACTCGGAGAGGGCTCTCTCTATATTTGTGTGAAAGATGTAACTTGATAGCTTTTATGGTTTTGATTTTAGGCTATTTATAAGGATTAGGGTTTGTTTTTTTGTTTTGTTTGGTTGGGTTGCTTGTCAAGCAGAACAGATAGAGTAGGAGAGGTTTAGACCATTGGGATACAGAGTCTACAAAAGGACTTGAAAAGTACAACAATAGGTCAAGGGTGTTTCAGAGGGCAATTATAACAAAGCCAAATGGATCTTCAAGTCTTATGTGAGTGAAGTGAACATTAAATTGTGAACAAAGTAGGTGCAAAGGGAAATTAAGAATCCTTTAACAAATACTACAACAAGAAAAGTCTTTAAGAACACTATGCATAAAGAAATAACCAAATACATGGCATACCATACTTCTTTTGACCAAACCCTAGCAAGTAAACATCAAGACAACTATCCAACAAACCCTAGAGAGCAGTAAACTTGTAAAGTCTCTAGTGATTTCACCTTCAGGCAAAGAAAACATTTAAGATAACATATAGTAATGATCAAGAAGCAGGGAACTCCTAAATTCTTTAATCAGACTATAAGGACCTTCAAAGCAACCATTCAAGAATGGAAAAAAGGGAAATAGGAAAAACTATTTAGCAATACTTTGAAGAAAAAACCTCAAAAACCGTGTTTAAGTCATACCAAAGGCAGGGCGTAGCGCCAACTCTGAAAATAGGGCAGAAAGGTGATTTTTTGGGTGTTTTTGGCACTTTTGGAGGACCAATTTTGCTCCAAATGAGATGAAATTTTGTGAGGGTGATTTCCTTGGCATAAGGATCCAAAAAATGTTAATTTTTCCTTCAATGGGTGCCCTAAAAAAGAGCGCAGCACCAGTGGCGTCGCGCTTTTGTCCCTTTAAAACAAAAAAAATCCAAAAACTTCAAAATTATGCCAAAATTTGGATTTACTTTGCTGATTAGGTTTGGGATGGTTATAGGGGATGGATCAGCAAGGATGTCAAGGTTTTATTTATCTTTTTCCTCCTTGAGGGCAGCAACCACATGCATATTTCCTCTTTGGTAGCTCGAAGTAAAATGCTCAATGTCCAATATTTTAGGGTCTTCAGTCTCACTGTCATCAGTGCCATCAAGGCTCTTTGAGCCACTATCAACATCCTCACTGACTTCTTCATTTCTTTCTTCTTCATTGGTTTCTACTTCACTGTTTCCTTCTTCACTGCCTTCTTTTTCCTCACTGATATCATGGCTCATTTTCTTGCTGCCTTCTGCATCCTTACTGCCATCATTCTTACTACTTTCTTCATTGCTCTCATCACCACTACTATGTGCCTTACTATTTTCAGACTTATTGGAATCTTCTCCACTTCTTGATTTCTCATTGTTATCTCCCTCTTTGTTAGATGCACTAGTATCATGAGATGAAGGTGAGGGATTTTGAGAACTGCCTTTGAGAAACCCTAGGACTGCAAATGGAAATGAGATGAAGGGATGGTGGAATGACAGCCTTTACAAGTGAATGAGATGAATGAGTGAGGGTGTAAGTATATGAGAATGAGGAATAGGCTGAATATTCAATGATAACCCTCTGCTGACATCTGTTTAAACTCTGTTTTTGAACACCTGGGCTAAATGTGAAATTGAGATGAAAGTGAGATGATGTAGTGTCAATTTTTGCAAGTGAAGGGACAGAGTGTATGAGTGTTATGAAGGAAATGGATTTACAGGGAGACCTAGATGAGTGACAACTTCCACAACACCATATTTCACCCTTGTCTTGATTGACACCCTTAATAGGTAGATGAATGAGGCTTAAACAGTGATTTTAAGCATGAAATTTAGGGTTTCTCCTTAGGGTTCCATTCTTTTAATCAAATGATGAAAAAATATTTGGAGAGGAGTTGATGATGTGCACTTACCTTTGCTAGTGCTTATAGAAGCCTTGGTGATGATTCGAAGCAGTCTTGAGGTGATTTGAATGGTTGAGTTGCTTGGAAGGCCCTCCTAGCCAAGGGCGCAACACCCTATTCCAGGTGCGCAGTGCTGGTGCTAAAGGCGCAACGCTCAGTCCATGCACACAACGCCAAGGTCTTCTTTACCTGGCCTATCGGGCAAGAGTGCAACACTCTGCTAGGCGCGCAACAAATTAAGAAAATACACAAAGAAACTCTGCCAAGGGCGCAGCGCCTGAGTCCAAGCACGCAACGCCAGCATGAGCGCGCAGCGCCACAAAAATTTGCCCAAGTCCGACTTGAAAACTAAAAAAATTTCTCTCTTAAATGTTTCTAACTTTTTTGCAAGTGAAAAATGAGTCATATGAAAAATAAAATGATCTTTTATAGGCTTGGGAATTAAATTTAATCTTTTCAAACCCATTTCCTAATGTCTTAAGTCCTTTTCACTTTTTTCCTTTCTCACTAACTCTCTGACCTTTTTGCTTTGCAGGTGACTTAGATCATGAAGTCCACTCTTCTTTTTTCTCATTTTCACTGATGTTATTTACACCTTTGCTCTGCAGGTTTGCTTGAGTCATAAAGTTGACTGTTCTTGGCTTATTGATGTCCTCTAACACTTTTACTTGGCAGGTGACACGAAAATATTTAAGTGGCTCTTCCTTTTGCTCCTTGAGAGTTGACATGTTCATTTTGGCCCCTTTGTGACTCAAACACAAAGTAACACCTTCAAAAATCTCCTTTGCCTGCACCATGAAATTCAAACCATGATTTTTACCTTCTTTGGCCACTTATGATTTGTAGGTGCCTGAAAACACTGACTTAGATTTCTCTTACTCTTTGGAGCATGCTAAATTCACTTTTGAAAATCTTAGGAGGGCTGCACACAATAACATCTTCAAATATTCCTTTTCCTGCACCATAGAGTTCAAACCATGCTTCTCACCTTCGTTTTTCTCCTTGAGGCATAACAAGCTCACTAAACACCTCTGGGAGGATTTCATATATTAACACCTTCAAAAACCTTCTTTTGCTGTCATTATGGAGTTCAATCTCATGGTTTCACCTTCTCTGGACACTTTCCCAAAACCTTCGCTGTTTGGAGTGCTTTTAAGACAATTATTAATGTTGTCTTCTAAGTTCTCTATAACCCTTTCAAGTTCATTCATTTCTGTCTAGTTCACCTCACCTTTTTCCCTTTCTCATCAATAATCTCTGAAATATTTTCTTCATGTTTGGTTTGGTGTGCCTCCTCCATAGGCATTCTGCAATTGATCATTGCTTGGCACACTGTTGGACCTTCAAGCTCAAAACACCCTAATTGTCTACAAGAACAAGTGTTTCCTGTCTTCATGTAAGTTTTCTTCATTTTAGGAGCAAACCATCTACCTTCTCAATTTCTTCCGCTGATGGACCTATTAACACTCCTGCAGAAGTGCCAAGTTTGTCCATTTTCCTCCTGTGCAAACTCTGAAACTGAATGAATAGTCTTCTTGGGAAACTCTTTAGGCTTTTCTTGGATAACCATGTGTTGTCTTCTATTACATCTGAGCCAACTTCTAGCAAAGGAGAAATAGTGTTTGAAACACCAATGATGACCTTACAACCTGTGAAACCCTAATGAATTAGTGGGAGGGTCTTTTGACCATGATATTGGACTGAGAATTGGCTTGGATGCCTCAAGTGAAAAATAAAGTAATTTTTAAAGTGCTGTATTGAAGATCCAAAATCTAATGTACTTGATTTATCTAAAGAGCCTACAAAGGTAGTTTTGAGACCATCAATGCTTGAGGAATTTTGGGATCATGGGAATGATTTAGGCTATAGGTAACCCTAGATGTAAAGTGGAGTTATGGGCAAGGGAAAAACTGAGTAATGAGGTCATAGGTAGGAAAAAAGGATGGAGATGAGAGGCACAAGCCATTAAGGAGTCTTTTAGGAGTAGCAGAGTGACCATGAAATGAAAAGGTTGATAAAATAGTGAAAAAGTTTCTATAAGGATAATGAAGGCAGTGAGATTTATAAAACTCACAATGTTCAGAATGTTGTTTTTAGAAATATAGAACCAATATGTAGTCATCTACCAATAGTGAAAAATATTGATGACTAATAGTGGCTCCACTTGGGGAGGGCAGCTCCTTTTCAGGAGGTGTCAAAAACCTCAGAGTTCAGATCTCTGAGTTTTGAAGATCAATACCTTACTTGTACTTGGCAAGTACCTCTTCCTTCATTTGCTAATGTCCTCTTGAAACTATGATCTCAAAAATATGAAAAGACATGATTGCTTCAATATCAGTTCTACCTATCCATCATACTATGCCTAACATTTTTTCTTTGCTTGGGTGCATTTGGATTGGCAAACCCTTGACATTCTTTTCTTTTGAAAGCATTAAACTATCTACTTCTAACCTTATGTCATCCAAGGGTTCAGATTAGGCTGATGAACTCTTTTATTCTCTACCTAGTCTACTTATTTGTCAAGGTTAAGATGTTTGACAGATTTTCATTCTCTAAGCTACCAACATGAAATTTAAAACATTAACAATCCAAGGTTAAGCAATCTGATTTGTCACAGGCTGTGGCATTTTGGACAAGCTGCACACAGACTTTATTTTTGTACAAGTGAAACTAGAAACTTGAGGGCTAATAATTTGGAATTTGTTACCCATCCCCCTCTTTCTCTTTTGGTTCAGATTTGAGCATTGAAACCAAATACCTTTTCCTGATCGAATCTACTCACAAGCCAATGTTTACATGGTTTGGAAAATCCTCTTTCACTAACCTATCAAAAAAAATTTAAAACATGTTTAATCATGGTTAGGTTGTATGACTAAACAAGACTTTCTTTTCTTCAAAGCAGTGGCATTTAGACTTGCACACTTTCAGACATATTCTTTTTTGGTATGGGGCTATACCTCTTCTTTTCATTTGCCCTCTTTTTCTTCTTTTCTCTGTTTTTGTATCTATTTCTCTCTTTTTGGTTAAAAAAATCTAAAACTAAATGGATGCTCATAGTGCTGAGCTTATTTGCATACCTATCTATCCTAATCTAACTTACATATGATACATATTCATTTGGTGAACTCCCTTTTCCAATATAACCAATCAAGTAGATGATTCCAAGAGTGATATTTGTTCATCTCTTTGAGTGTGCTGAAAAAATAAAAAGGCCACTCCCACCTCACTTGTTTTTGAATAATAGTGCTTAAAATTTCCTTTAAACCTTGCATCAAAATCCTCCTGACATATTTTAATCCCTCTTAAAATGTCTCTAAGAAAACAACAAAGGGATCTTGAAATAATACTTGGCTCTGAGGATTTGAATAACCAGCTGTATCCAGGACCACTTCCTACTCCATATTGTTAAGCTTGGGATTATTTTGAGAAAGAATCTCTTCCCCTTATTCATGATCATCCGTACCAGGAGCCTCATCATATATTACAATGTTTTCCTCTAGAAAACCTGATATGCTCTGATTGAGTGGGATGAAATTTATCCGAAGACCATCATTGAGAGCATTTTCTTGCAATAGGTCTTCTTCCAAATATTCTAGACTTTCCTCATCACTGTCATAGCTGATATGTATTGGCTGATTACTGTTTTCAAGTTGATGAAACTGAACTTCATCCCACAAACCAACTACTGTTTTCTCTGCAAGATTAGCTTCTGTTTGGAGAAAATAATCATCATCATATTGATAAAACTTTGGAAAATAATCAATATAAGTAATGTCACCAATCATACATATTGGATTATCAGATTGTTTTTCTTCGAATTGATTTGCAAATCCATTTTCTGATCTATGGTAGTTGGAATTAGTAGGAAAATAAATAGAAATGTTCTGTTCACATGAAGGTTTAGAGGCTGAATACATGTTTAGAATCTGATTTATTTCCTCTTCAGTTAAAAGAGTAGACATTTTTCTCTTTCTTTAGATATAACTATAGTAGTTATCTTTCTCTTGTGAAGGCTGATTATGAGGCTATATGTCTTCTTGAGCCTCACCTAGAAGATATGGTGAATCATCACTTGTGCCTTGAGAGAAATCCTGTGGATTTTCTTCCATTTCTTGATTGATTTTATCCTCAACCAACTCCTCTTGGTTGTTATGACAGATTATTTGAGAATGAAATTCATGAATTGCTGCTAAGAGATATTCAAGTTGAAAATTTCCAAAATCTTCATCAATATCTACAAGGTATTGTATGATATCCTGATATTGATCACAACAATTTTCAGCCAATGATAAAGATGGATAATTTTCTTTATAATGCTCATAAAATACCTTGTGGAGATATTATAAGGAAAACAAACTACTAGGTTTTAGACCCTCATACCATTCCCTTTCCTTCCCTTCTAATGTTAGCATGAACATTTTCATAAGGCATTCCTCATGCCATTCAACTTTTAACCCCCATACATGTATATGAAACTTAATGAGGTGTAACAAAGGGTCATCAAACTTTTCATCTTGAAACATAGGCAGGTTTTTGTCCCAGTTTATCTGAGGCAATTTGTGTGGGAATACAGGGATGTGATCTCTGTTCATTTATAGAATATCTGCGTTGTATCCTTGGATCCATTTTTGATTAGTCAGAACAAGGCCTACTGCATCTTTAAAACCAACCTAGATTCTTCTACCCGTGGAGTATTTTAGGTCTATTGAGAGTTGTGGATTCGCCAGGTGGATGATTTCAACTTTGCTGTCCATTATCAGCAATATTAGGATTGATTAATTCATTCCCAGGGGAGTCTGTGAGAACTAGTGGGGTCAATAGGGCTACTGAAGACCATTGGAGTCGCCAGGTGGATGATGCTTACTGTTTTGAGGATGTAATTGTTTTCCACCATCAACAACTAAATACCAATCTAAGGATGTTTATGGGTTTTCTGAGGTCTTAAGGAAAACTTAGGATGTTACTGACTCAGAGGTTCCCACCATGATCGCCATTATGTTAGGTCCTCGTAATTTGTCAGATTGGGTAACATCAAACCAATATTTGGAGTCCTAGGACCTAGCCTTCCTGGACTTAGAGAGGTATCTATCTATAGTTGTGTGAAATATTTAACTTGATAGCTTTTAGGGTTTTGATTTTAGGCTAGTTACAAGGATTAGGGTTTTCTTGTTTGTTTTGTTTGGTTGGGTTGCTTTTCAAGCAGAACAGATAGAGTAGGAGAGGTTTAGACCATTGGGCTATGGAGTCTGAAAAAGGCCTTGAAAAGTACAACAATAGGTCAAGGGTGTTTCAGAGGGAAAGTATAACAAAGCCAAATGGATCTTTAAGGCTTATGTGAGTGAAGTGAACATTAAATTGTGAACAAAGTAGGTGCAAAGGGAAATTAAGAATCCTCTAATAAATAATACAAAAATAAAAGTCTTTAAGAACAATATGCATAAATAAATAACCAAATACATGGCATACCATAATTCTTTTGACCAAACCCTAGAAAGTAAACATTAAGACAACTATCCAAAAAAACCTAGAGAGCAGTAAACTTGTAAAGTCTCTAGTGATTTCACCTTCAAGAAAAGAAAACATTTAAGATAACATATAGTAATGATCAAGAAGCAGGGAAATTCTAAATTCTTTAATCAGACTATAAGGACCTTCAAAGCAACCATTCAAGAATGGATAAAAGGGCATAGGAAAACCATAAACCTCTTCATCCAAAACCCTATTTAGCAATACTTTGAAGAAAAAACCTCAAAAACCATGTTTAAGTCATACCAAAGGCAGGGATAACCATAAACTACTTGGCATAGGCTCCATTAAATCATTCTTGAGATAAAAAAACTGAGTGAAACTAGAGAGCAACTAAGAATTCTCTAATTTGACCTAGCAGAGGAAAACATGAGAGCAAAAGAAGTAGACAGACTTAAGGTGCTTTTGACAACATATCTTAAGCTAAAATTTCTATCTTATTGTAAGAGAAATATGAAAAAATATGTAAAACATAAGATGACAGGTACAAAATGAGAAATACATCACCATTAGCTATGTTCATGAATCCTGCAAATGAGCTTGTCTTATTGATATTCACTCCAAAACCTTCACAATGCTCCAAAGCCAAAAACTCCTCACAACTCAAAGTCTATGAGGTTTCTCTCCACAATCAACCAGCATGTACAATGAGGTCTTAATGCAGTATTTAACTGGAAAGGAGGACCAAAACCCTATATAGGGTTTGAAAATATCATTAACTACTCATAAATACCAAATTTGTCCTATGAGACCATGCAAGGCCCAAGGCACAAATATCCTAATTCATTAAATGAAAATATAACTCCTCAACAAAATTTGGCAAAAAACTGACTTTGAGGCTCCTCAATAACTTCCAAAATATCTCCAAGTGTGTTTTGTTGATTTTTTTTCAAGGTCGTAGTACAGAGGTTCAAGGGTGCAGCGCTAGCACTAGGAAAAAATTCCTGTTTGGTAACCAAGATTTGGAGGCCTTCCCAGTGTCCAAATGAGCTCCATGATAGCTCATTGGAAAGCTTGTCCTGTATAGTTTTCAAATATACCTTTAGTTTTCCATTTTGTATCCCTTTTAGTTCCCAAAAACACATTCTACCAAGACTTCACTGGGCGCAGCGCCAACTCTGAAAATAGGGCAGAAAGGTATTTTTGGGTGTTTTTGGCACTTGTGGAGGACCAGTTTTGCTCCAAATGAGTTGAAATTTTGTGAGGGTGATTTACTTGGCCTAAGGATCCCAAAAATGTCATTTTTTTCTTCAATGGGTTCCCCAAAAAAGAGCGCAGTGCCAGTGGCGCTACACCTTTGGCCCTTTAAAACAGTCAAAAATACAAAAACTTCAAAATTGTGCCAAAATTTGGATTTACCTTGCTGATTAGGTTTGGGATGCTTGTAGGGGATGGATCAGCAAGTATTTCAAGGTTTTCTTTATCTTTTTCCTCCTTTAGGGCAACAACAACATGCCTATTTCCTCTTTGGTAGGTCAAAGGAAAAGGCTCAATGTCCGCTAGTTTAGTGTCTTCAGTTTCACTGTCATTTGCTCTGCTGTCATCAGTGCCATCAAGGCTCTTTGAGCCACTATCAACATCCTCACTTACTTCTTCATTTCTTTCTTATTCATTGGTTTCTTCTTCACTATTTCCTTCTTCACTGCCTTCTTCTTCCTCACTGATATCATGGATCATTTTCTTGCTGCCTTTTGCATCCTTACTGCCATCATTATTACTTCTTTCTTCATTGCTCTCATCACCACTGATATGTGCCTTAATTTTTTTAGACTTATTGGAATCTTCTCCGCTTCTTGATTTCTCATCGTTATCTCCCTCTTTGTTATATGCACTAGTATCATGAGATGAAGGTGAGGGATTTTGAAAACTGCCTTTGAGAAACCCTAGGACTGCAAATGGAAAGGAGATGAAGGGATGCTGGAATAACAGCCTTTACAAGTGAATGAGATGAATGAGTGAGGGTGTAAGTATATGAGAATGAGGAATAGGCTAACTATTCAATAATAACCCTCTGCTGACATTTGTTTAAACTTTGTTTTTGAACACTTTGGTTCAATGTGAAATTGGGATGAAAGTGAGATGATAGAGTGTCAATTTTTGCAAGTGAAGGGACAAAGTGTATGAGTGTTATGAAGGAAATGGATTTAGGGGGAGACCTAGATGAGTGAAAAATTCCACAACACCCTATTTCACCCTTGTATTAACTAATACCCTTAATAGGCAGATGACTGAGGCTGAAACAATGATTTTAAGCATGAAATTTAGGGTTTCTCCTTAGGGTTCCATTCTTTTAATCAAATGATGAAAAAAATATTTGGAGAGGAGTTGATGACCTGCAATTACCTTTGCTAGTGCTTGGAGAAGCCTTGGCGATGATTCGAAGCAGTCTTGAGGTGATTTGAATGGTTGAGTTGCTTGGAAGGCCCTTCTGGACAAGGGCGCAACACCTTATGCCAAGCGCACAACGCCGGTGCTGAGGTCGCAACGCTCAGTTCAGGCGCGCAATGCCAAGGTCTTCTTTATTGGGCCTGTCAGGCAAGAGCGCAACACTCTACCAAGCACGCATCGCCTTAAGAAAATACATGGAGAAACTCTGCCAAGGGCACAAC